>OZ001642.1:11936891-13136891 GCA_963924145.1 Pyrausta purpuralis
GATACCAAATTCACACTATAATTATCGTTAAATAACGATATTTTCATAAAGTTACAATTTTAACCGTTACATGGGTCACGGTAGTTTAAAATTGATTCCGATATAATAATATTAACAAGTAACGGTAAAAGTATCGATATTTTTATCGTTATATAAAGCGATGTTGCCATTCGGCGCGGCGACGTGCGCTATTCCACGCTACGCGGGCCGGCCGATCGTCGAAATGGCAACATTATCAGCCCGTAGATAGATGCAAACACATGATTTGGTTTCGCAAACACGTGCTTAGTGTTTGGTGGCAAGTTTTATTTTATTTTATTGTACTATACTTCATGATAACGGTAAGTTTAACGATACTTGTGGTATTGATTTGGTATCGTTATCAAGCCTAGCCTATGGTAACATTATCACTTACCGATAAAATTGTCGATAACGTTAGGTCAATTTAACGGTAAAAGGTCATCCGAGGTATCGTTACCAAGCATAACGTTACCTTTGCCATTAACGTTACCTTTGTCTGGCGTAGGTAACGATACCTGAATTTTAACGGTATTCAAAGCCCTGCTAAGGAGTTCCACTATCATCTGAGTTCCACCAATGTTGACTATCAGACGTAACAACATGTCAACATTAAGATTCTAGTACAAAAACACTTTAAACCTTGAAAAAATGAGGGTATTCCTAGACTGCACCAAGATTTTATCAACAGATCCCGACTTGACATCAAAGGGACAAACTAGAAAGTATAACCTGTAGGTAAATGAAAAAAAAAACAAATCGGTCCGAAAATGACTGATATATAAGTTAACATAAACACAAAAAAACATACAGTCGAGTTGATGACTTCGTCCTTTTTTGTAGACGGTTTAAAATTCAACCAACCATGTGTCCGGATCAGACGGGAAGGATTCCAATCAATCATTAATGCAAGTAATGGATTTCAATCCGTCCCCTTTATTGTATAATTAAATCAATTGTTTCCTTTTACCTCAAACGGGGTTAAACCGTTAGAGCCGCGAGGATTTCTCCCGTTGTCCTCGGTTTTAATGATTCTATTAGGGGTAAGAATTCGATTTAGTTCGGAACGTTCATCGAGCGAGTCAATATTGCCTGAAAATTGTTTTGCGATCGGCGTCCGATAATTTTATTATTTCAGGATTCAATTTAAGCTGGCCTTGTTGGCTCGCACTGGACGTACAAAAGTGATTACCCACTGGGCGCTACGCCTTGTTTGAAATGCGTTTAGTTATGGCTAACCGTGTCAAGTCGAGAGTGTTAGCATAGCGTAAAAGTCAGCGTATCAACGAAGAAACGAAAAATAATTAGTAAATAGCTTATGGTAGTGATCACAAACATAAACTTTTTTCTTTTTTGTACCTATTGTAATGGTAAGTAGGTCGAGGTCTCTGCCGCCTTACCACTTGCAGAAAGAAAATCGCTTGCGCACCACACAAAACCAGGCGTCACTTCAAACAAAAGAAGATGCGTGGTGCAAAGCTATACAACGTCTAATGTTAAATGCACAAAACCGACACCCCAAATGATTTTTTAATTCAATTGACTAGATCTAGTCATCTATCTAATTGAGAGAACTAAATCTGAAAGAAAAACTGAAATTGCAAATAATTTAAATACTTTGGCACTTCTGATCATTTCTTGCTCTGCGGAACACGCTCTGTCGAGAGATGGGTAGGTATTCACCGGGCCGCTGCGCCACGCTGCCATTTTTTTTATGAACGTCTACTCTCATAAAGAACTAACCATTTGTTTACAATTTTTGGCGGGTTACGGCGACGGCAACATTTTAAGTAAGATTTTTTGGAAAATGTGACCCATATTAAAAAAAGTGGTTCAGATGATTCTGCTAGTTTTTCCAATGAAGCTATTTTCAGGTTTTGCGCATTTAACGTTACACATTGTATAGTGCCGCCAACTTATTTCATCATCATTATCATTATTAGCCAAAGGACGTCCTCTGCTGAACATAGGCCTCCCCCACGGCTTTCCACAGCGACCGATCACTAGCGGTCTGCATCCAGTTTGATCCTGCGATCTTTATAAGGTCGTCTGTCCATCTTGCCGGTGGACGTCCTACTCAGGTCGAAGGGTCTCCAATCAAGAACTTATCTGAAGAATGACAAAATGGCGCAACGATCGAAAAGGATCACTTCTGGCTTTTTTCATACTCGCCGTAACTACGTGTTTAATTAAAAACATGTGTTTATTCTACGTTTTTGCTTAATTAAATTTAATTACACAGCCAATGGTAGAATTACTGCCGAATGGCGAAAAGTCAAATGAGAACCATTTAACTTAACCTCGGATGTCATCGTAGGCAACTGGGATCAACGTCGGGATGATGGTGATAATGATTTTCGGTACCGTTACTCTTTTTTTATAATTCATAAATAAAGTGCAACTTTTTAGAATTATTTCTGAGAAATTTTGATAATCGTCACATTCTTTACACACTGTGACTTTTAGCAGCGACGCAGTTGCGATGCTAACGTCCGTTAGCATCGATGCAGTCGCAAAATATGAACCTTTACACACTGCGATACCTTGAGCAAAGATAAGGCCAAGTGCAAGCGGTAATGGAACTCAAGGTGGTTAGACGGCGATGACCTTCGTAGAACCTCCTCGCAGAGGCCAGTGCAGCGACCATAGCGGCTTAGCGCGCGTCGTGTTTGTCTACTAGTGTCATTAGCATTATTTTTAAGTTATTTTAAATGAGCTATTTAGCACAAAAGGGACTATTCCAATCTAGAAAAATATACTACCCATAGTCGGCGTGTTATCAACTTTAACAACAATAAAATATGTTGTACAAAATATTGTTGAAAGAAATTTTCAAATTGGATCAGTAGTTGCGGCGACTTTCGCAGCAAACCAACTAACAATCAAATTTTTTGCTATTTTATAGCATTAAAGGATGCACATCGTAATTTGCAAAATTATTGCAACGGTCTTTTATTGCAAGCAACCCATGAGGAAAAGTTATACTTATGTAGATATTTGTTATGAGGTACATTTTAGATTTTGGTTACATGGAGGTAAATAGTAACAGTTGAATCGTATTACTTGAAAAAAAAAATAGTGGCATTATTTTCAGTATTGTTTTTTGACTGATTGACATGGTTATACCGTTCTGCCGCCATTATGACAGCAATCCTTGAACAAGAAGCTATTGCAGAAAACGTTGTCCATTAACCGGCCGTGTGTCGAAATGTAATTAATATTGGCTTTCGGAACTATAAAGGCCGCTTGAGTACAGTTTGGTGCTATTAGGCTTCAAAGTCTAAAAAATGACACAGACAGCAAACAGGTGGACCTTTGTGACATGGCGTGAGGGTCAGCGGATCAACGGAGCGGATTTGAAATATTTCGATCAGTGCTGGGCTTGTTAAGTAATGGGCCCTATTGCTCTCTGAAATTCCAGGCTTCAGAGCGTCCTATTGGAAATTCAGCTTGTGTCTCCTGTTTTAGACCATAATCGGCATATGTTTTTTATTTATTTTATGTAGAGTGGTGTTAGTTTCAAAAGCACTTTAAAGCAAACGCGTGTCGATCAATAAGTACCCGTGTTCGGATTGAAAACGAAATATTTGCCAAATTTGTTTTATTTACGTTAAAACGTAGTCTTCTTTTAGGGTTATAAACTTCTCTCAACGTTTCTCCTACTTCCTTAAACTCTCCAAAAATATGTTTTTGAAACTCTGAAAAAAGGCGATGTTTCCGCGATGACCACTTCATTTATTTTTCCAGCGGGCGAAGTCTGATGCAACATTTTTGACATTTCGCGTAGACAATTTCAATTTTATAATTTTATAATTCATCAAATATCATTTTACCTTGTGTAGCTTGTATGTTTAATAAATCTTAAAAAATATTTGTAATTTTTAAGCTTCATTCGAAAATTCTTCTCGATCAATAAATACACGAAAACACTTATTTGTTACGACATTTTTCGAGCGCCACCTGGTGGTTTTACAGGGAACTATGTCGAGACTTCCGACACTGGTTTTCATATTAAGTAATAAAAAATAGTAACAGGATCTCTTTTGTTCTTTAGAAGTCACAGTCGGGCGAGTAAGGTGTTTGTAAAAACACTGCGTTGACATTTTTACTCGTAACTGCTTGTTGCCCAGTGTTTGCAATCGCGGCAGCCATCGCGCCGACACCTCACATCTCATTTCTGATGCAAAGATTGCCGTTCCAATCCATACGAAATGCCTAAAGCCTGAACTACTTCGCATACTTTCGTTCGGCGATCAGCGATAATAATACCCCGGACCTTTTCTCGGTAACCACGTCTGAAAGGCGTCCTGGCCATTCCCTGTTGAAAACAGTTGTACGACCACTCTTTAATTTGTTAAATCAAAATGTAACGTTGTCATTGACGGCGAAGGGTCTCCATAAAGAGCATCAAACTTAACATTTATTTCATCGCATGTTTTCCTCACAAAAATAAAATGTAAATTACGGATCGGTTTGCTCTTGATCAATTTTATCAAGAAACACCAGACACGAAAGATAAACAAAAAGTAACCCGTGCATTAAATAACCTAAAATTAAGAACAATGGTAAGATGATATTACACGATGATTATGTCAAATTTAATACCTAACGCCACCTATCGTCAAAAAATGGGTACTTTTTGATCGATCTAGTAGGTACTACTCGTATATATGTTTTTACTCAAACACAATACATAACATTTTGTCATCAACTTTAAACAACGTTTTCAACACACTTGCTCAAAACGACGTTTTTATTCCACAGATTTTTGGCACATAATCCTAGATATGAAACACGCGTGCTTTTTCGGTATATTATTGCACTAGTGCCTTTATTTTATTAACCCGACCAATTTAGGTTTGTACCCTAGTCGAAAGTAAGAAGAAGAAGCGATGTAATTTAGTCGGGTTATAACTTTTATTTTAGCGACAAACATTATTTATGCGATAAGTAACAGTATTCTACATAGTAGTCCATTGAATGAGTCCCTCCAAGGGGGGTCTAGAGTGCGTGAGTTAGTAACGTAAGATGTTTCTTCGGAAACATGTTAAGAGTCCCTAGGTAATAAACATACTAAAACCCCGGGACACTAGGAGGAGACCCGGAGTGGGGGGAGGGGGGGGGGAAAGGGTCCATTTTTTCATTTTTCGCTTAAATCTCCAAAACGGTACATGTTAGAGAAAAACTTTCAAGGAAAAGTTGAAAGGCCATAAAATTATCTACAAGTTGTACCTAAATCATTTTTTTCTATTAGCAGCCGTTTTCGAGCTACATCCCATGAAAGGTGAAAAATTCGAAAACATAAGCAAACTTTAGCATAAGCTTAACGAGGGCGGACCCCTTCCCATGCTACGTGTGAAACTTCATCGAAAAAATCCGAACAACGGATAATGTTGGGACATTGATGTCATATGAGAGGCACAAGAAGAAAAAAATAAAAAGTTCAAGTATCGTAACTACCCTAATAAAATTCAATTCCTCCTAAACGCCTCCATGGTGGAATCTGGTTTTTTTATCAATGATAGACCTAATTATGAGCAATCTATCTGTACCGGTCACAAGTTGCACTTTTGAGTTTTTTGGAAGAAAAAAATAAAAAGATCATGTTCAGTAACTCAAACTACCCTAATATAATATTTTGACAATCGATTCCTCCTAAAGGCTTCTATGGAGGAATTTGTTTATTTTACCTATTATAGACCTAATTAAGAGCAATCTATCAGTACCGGTCACAAGTTGCACATTTGAGTTTTTTGGAAGAAAGAAATATTTTTTGATCGATTGATGTGATAAACATGGGTATGTAGTATGGGGAAATTGTTTGAGCCAAAATCATTTTTTACTGCGTGTAACTCAGAAATGGTAGGATATAGGAAAAAATGATTTAGGTACAACTTATAGATAATTTTATGGCCTTTCAACTTTTCCTTGAAAGTTTTTCTCTAACATGTGCCGTTTTTGAGATTTAAGCGAAAAATGAAAAAATGGACTCTTTCCCTCCCTCCCCCCACTCCGGGGCTCCTCCTAGTGTCCCGGGGTTTTAGTATGTTTATTACCTAGGGACTCTTGACATGTTTCCGAAGAAACATCTTACGTTACTAACTCACACACTCTAGAACTTTTTATTCAATGGACTATAGGTATTTATTTCAATAAATGGCAAATCTAGATTTTTCATTTTTTTTTTCTGTAATTTGTGTTTTTAACACGAATTATAAGATTTTTAATCTTGGCTGTTGGCCGATCAAGTTCGCGCCTTAGCCTTGCGCGCGAATCGGTATCGCGGCAGGAAAAAAAAAACAATGCGCCATTTTTCGTAAATAGGTAATTGTCGGCTGTGACGAAGTTTGGAGTAATTGTAAAGTTTAATATTAACGAAAATGTCTACTTCAAGTAAAGAAAATGATAAAAACCTCTTATTAACTCTGCCGGACATACGTAACGAGGCGAAAAACGCGTGCGATAGTCTTTTGCCATCAAAGTCGAGTGAAATGTATTTTTACAAAATGTTTTATTAATTAAAAACGTAGTAAATGAAGAGTCTTGTTTTTTCCTCGCAAGTGTGTTGAAAAACGTCGTATGATACGCGTGTGCCTGTGACCATTATATACGTGGCTTTCTTATGGCGCACTCGGTTTCACTCGTGCGCACACAATATCGCCTTGTATATAATGGTCAACTTAGCACACTTGTATCATAATGTACTATTTCAACAAACTTGCTCAAAATGACGTTTTTATTCCACCGATTTTTGGCACATAATCATAGATATTAAACACGCGTGCTTTTTCTGTATATTATTGCACTAGTGCCTTTTGTTTATGAACCCGACCAATTTACATTTGTACCCTAGTACCATGTAGTAAGTAAGAAGATGAAGCGATATAATTTAGTCGGGTTATAACTTATACAACAAACAGTATTTATGCGAAAAATAACAGTACGTACATATTTATTTTAATAAATTGTAAATCCAGGTTTATTACTAAAAATAACTCAAATTCATTTAAAATTTTCTGTAATTTGTGTTTTAAATAACGAATAATTACATTTTTAATCTTGGCTGTTACCCGATCTCGTTCGCGCCTTAACCTTGCGCGCGCATCAGTTTCGCGGCAAGAATAAAAAACAACGCGCCATTTTCGTAAATAGTTGGCGGCTGTGGTGTGACGAAGTTTGGATTAATGGCAAGTGTGTTGAAAAACGTCGTATGATACGCATGTGCCTGTGACCATTATATACGCGGCTTTTTTATGGCGCACTCGCTTTCGCTCGTGCGCACACAATATCGCCTTGTATATAATGGTCAACTTAGCACACTTGTATCATAATGTACTATTATTACATTAACAACACAGCGGTTTTTTTCCCCGATACTGTTAAGTCGTTTATTTTATTAACAAAAAATAGGTGGAGGCGGAAAAAATATTAATATTCTCTAAAAATATTTTCATCAAAATTTTAAAAGCCTTTGGCATGCCGCTGAGAGGTGTAGAGGAGATTTCCTACCTATTTATTTAAATAATTCATTTTGAATCGTTCAGAGTGACGGCGTCCAGTATTTTACCCGCCATTTCTGGGCAGCGATTCGAGTGTGGTTATTTTAAAAGAAATAAATACTTATTCATTTCTCTGTCTATAAGTTTACAAGCTTTCATCTTAACCTATCAGTACAAATGTCACATAAAATTCATTTTGGGAGCCCGACGTCCAGGAGCTCTATTTTTGAATCACTCGCTTGGATATGGCGTTTGGTTTCGTTCGAAACCAAACTAAATTTCAACGAAAACCGAGCTAAATTTATACGTAAATACTGACAATATTGAGTAATATTTTTTTCATCACTCCTGTGTGGAATAAAACTGTTTTTCATTCGATAATCGGACATTAATAAATGTATATCATACGCCATTTTGTCGCGAGTGATTAAAAAATAGAGCTCCTGGAGGCTTGTATTTCATATGATTGCGTGTTTAACCGTTTTACCTAAAAATCAAGTAAAATATCTAGACGTAAACTATTACACGAACGAAATTGAAATGCATAGAAATTGCACCCCTGCGAAATCAAAAAACGATTATTTCTTCGACAAACAAAATTCGATCGCAGAACATTTTTTCGTATATAAACTGCACGAGAATCTGGAGTGCATAAAGAGTGGGTAGTGAAACTAGATGAAAAATATTTAAGTGCCTGGAAGTAACTTCCCGCTCGCGGAAGGCCTCGTTAAGTGCACTAGCAATAAACAGCTATCCCGGTGGGCTGTTTCATTTTGTTTATTGTCGACCTCCTCGTCTTCATTGGCTATTCTTAAGGCTTCTGAGGAGTGCTCCAAAATTTCGGAAGTAATTTTTTAATTAACTTTACGTTATAAGGAAGTTTTGGTATGCTTCAAAACCATTAGATGATTTTTAGGGTTCCGTAGCCGAATGGCAAAAACGGAACCCTTATAGTTTCGTCAAGTCTGTCTGTCTGTCTGTCTGTCTGTCCGTCCGTATGTCACAGCCATTTTACTCTGTAACTATAAGCATCACACTGTTGAAATTTGGTAGGAGTATGTATCCTGTTAACCGCTTTACGATTCATATACAAAAAAAAATATGTCATTTAAGGGGGGCTCCCATACATGAAACTAAAACCAAAAAAAAAATCTTAAGTCAAACCTATACGTGTGGGGTGTCTATAGATAGGTCTTTAAAATGAAATAGAGGTTCCTAAAACCATTTTCTTTTAAAGTCTAATGTTTCATAGCTAGACGCTTCCAAAGTGGTAAAATGGGCGACCCCCCCATCTAACTTCTAAACTAAGAGAGTGTAAATTTTGAAAAAAATATATAATGTAGATCTTAACAAATACTTTCAACGAAAATTGGTTTGGATGGAATCGAACGAGAAGTTTTTGAGATATAGCACATTTTCAACAACCGTAAACATAACTTTGTACTTCATACAAACACTATGAAAAACAAAGTTATATTTGCTGTCAACAAAATATTGTGGATTTTACTAAGAAGAAGTAAGTGGATTCCCAAATTCAGTTAAAGTTGGCACGGAACCCTCAGTGCGCGAGTCCGACTCGCACTTGGCCGGTTTTTTGCTTCATCATTAGATTTGTGGTAAAGCATTTGATTGATTTCACTTTGAAGATGCGAAAGTTTCAAATGTTTATATTTATTAGTGGTCTAAAGTAGAAGTTCGAATCGAGGCTTAGATTTTTCTAGAAAACTTCGACCATTATTTAAAGTAATAATCTTGAGTACGTATCGTGGATATCTTCTCTCGTCTTTCATTTCAGTAATTGTTTTCAACTTTTTAAAGTAATCAATTCAATATGTATGCACCTAATATTGATAGGATTTCATAATGTTGATCTGTTAAGGATGCAACATTTCGAAAAATTTCGTTATGTTTGTATGTTTGTCCACCGATTTCTCGAAAACGAGAGGTCATAGCAATATTTTTCTTTTTAGTTCAATCAGGTATTTTTCAACTTTGGGTACAGTGTAAATTTCATTAAAATCGGTCCAGTACTTTTGAGATATGGGTAACAACTAACAACTAAAACTCATGAAATAAAATAATAATTTCGAAAATCAGACCACCCTAAAAAAAAATATTATCAGCTTTTTAGTCAGTTTTTTGGGCGTATAAATTTTTCACGTTAAGGTTTAAAATAAACATCTTGAAATTATTTTCCAAACAAGTTTTCGTTTAGCTACTCGGACTATACTTACCAACATAGGCATGAAGCATGTGAATTTGAAGAAGGTCGGACAAGGGTTCCTTCAGGAGTATATTTCGGTTGTACTCATATCAGGGCACCAAATAGTTTTGACACGTAGTATAATAAACACATTAGGAGCCTGATAACGATAGCTTTACCGTCTATCAACACTGGTTACACTGGCTATACATTAACCCTATAGCAGGCCATTAATTAGTGTCAGTAAAATTACAACAGCCTATCAAATACTTGTTGAGTTGATTAAATGCTATGTGAAACATAATTCAGTTGTGGAATATTATAAGTAAAATGAGTAATGTAATGTCAAAAGTCATTTTACACAGTTTGCTTTTTCAATCAATTGGATTGCTCCGAGCCCAGCCACCCGTTCTCCATCTGCGTAATATCTGTGTATATTTGTGTACATTGTACCAAAGTGACGCGATGCTACAAAGCTTTGGCAGGAGCACACGCCAAGTTTGCCGAACGCAGTAATCTCCTGCGACAATATTATCCTTCGCGCACGTAGCTTTATAGGATCAACACCCAATTCACAATTACAACACATTCACACACTGGAGCACTATTTTTGAATCACTGGCTTAAATATTGTGCGTAGCCTTCGTTCGAATATCGATTAAATGACAACAAAAAATCACACTCAATATTCACGAGCAAATATATTTTTAATCACCACCATTGCAAGCGCTGTGTGTATTTAAACCGATTTTCGTTCATAATTGAATTAAGTACTCAAAGAAAATCCACACGTCATATTGACGCGAATGACAAAAAATAGGCTCTTATATCTGATCCCCGGTCACAGCACACCACACACTGCATTGTTAAATACTCGTACTACGGTCTCCTCGGTGATACGAGTAATTTGCTGTAGCATAGATTTTTTCTTTATCCTTTAAACGATTAGGTATTAGGTACGAGTATGTTCTGTGTCAAGAAGATACACAGTAAAGGGAAGTAAGGACTAGTAGATTAGTCCTTTGTAATCATCTCAACCTTTACAGCTAAATGGTTTTAGTACTCACGTTAAGTAAAACGAATAGGAAAATACAAAGTCATTGGTTTCTTAATAACCATTATATTGGTTAACTAAGGGTAGTAAATTGAGGCCGCATAAATAACTAACTGATAGTTTTTGGTAATGATATGGATTTAAAAAAAAACAATGTCGTAATTTTCAAATAAATAGCTGCTATCGTTTATTCGAACTGGTATTTATAACAGTTACATTTAAATTTATTTCCTGGCAACACCGATATATTTTGGAGGGGAGTTTTGTATTCGGGGAGAGCGCGGAGTCTGGCAGTGCAGTTGGTTTGCGGCATCAAGTTGAAGAGGTTGTATCTAAAGTTGTACCCAGTTCGAAGAATAAAAGTATTGAAAAAGTCTCAGTGTTATAAATTCATCACAAGTCAGAGGTGGTGCTGTCCCACGAGCTATGTCCGAGAGAAACTGTAAGTAGTTTTTATTATTCTTAAAGTGATTATAACGCTTCTCAGATATTAATAAACGAATTCTATATACAAACCACACTACATACACTGATTTCACACCCATTGCTCTCCGGAGTCACAGGCACCCCTTGTGGGCACTTTACACGAAGAGACAATGATGGTATTGAGTGGGCTAGTGCTTGCGCTGTTTTTGGTCGGGGCTACTCTCCGATAAAATAGGTGCAGCATTTGGCTCATCCATAACCATCAGATTAGACTGTTTCATTTTGAACATTGTATTTAAATATTAGGTTTAGAAGAACTTGAAATAACCTTACATTATTCTCATTAACCTCTGAAGCGTGTGTGAACGAGACACGATAGATATTTTATTGCTTGCTGCAATTGCTTAGATATTGAAAAGTTAATTGCCATCAGAATTTCAACAGATTCATTTTATTTAAAGGTTATATGACCTTCAATAAAGTTATGAGAAGTTCTGTTGTCATGTGATATTAGTATTTGTTTAAAATGAAATTATTTGAAGGCCATGAAGCCATGTAGCCATGTATGTGTGCTGCGTAGAAAAATAATAGCCATGTAGGTGTGCTATTAAAATATAACCATGTGAAGTGATCTTGGTTTTTATTTGAAGTGAATCTGAAGGCCGTGTAGCCATGTAGGTGTGCTGTGTGCAAAAGAAGTAGCCATGTAGGTGTGCTGTGTGCAAAAGAAGTAGCCATGTAGGTGTGCTGTGTGCAAAAGAAGTAGCCATGTAGGTGTGCTGTGTTCAAAAGAAGTAGCCATGTAGGTGTGCTGTGTGCAAAAGAAGTAGCCATGTAGGTGAGCTGTAAAAATATAGTCATCCGAATTGATAATGATAGCTGTGCCAAATTAATGTAACTTATAGTCGTAAATGTATGCTATTAGCATAAAAAGTAATATAATGTATAAGTGGACGTAGTTACGCAAAAAGGATCCAACCCACAAAAATTGCAAAACTGACATAAATATACCAAAGCAGTCGTCAAAGTATATTCTTTCAAGTAGCAAAAAGATTAAAAATCTGTCATTTTAACATTTTTTTCCTCGTGAGGTACCATTCCACATGTATGGAGAGTGTATTTTTTAAAATCTCAGTAATGCTCCAAGCTCCTTGGATCCTTATTGCGAAATTGATATTCCAAGTAATGAAGACAAATTTCATTCATCTAAAAAGATCCATGCCACTTGGATCCTTTTAGAGAAATAGATATTCAAAGTGATGAAGACATATTTCTTTCATCAAAAATGATCCAAGCCACTTGAATCCTTCTGGAGAAATAGATATTCAAAATGATGAAGATATATTTCATTCCTCAAAAATGATCCATGCCACTTGGATCCTTCTAAAAACATGATATTTAAAGTAAGTTTAGATATTTTTCTTTTATCAAAAACGACCCATGCCATTTAAATCCTTATTAAGAAAATGATAATCAAGTAATAAAGATATGTTACAGTCACTTAAAGTAACCATACTGCTTAGTTAAAGCCTTTTTAGGGTATAAGTCAATAATGACAGCATTATTTGATCAAAAACGATCCACTTGGCTCAGATAATTTTATAGAAATTCAGAATTTGCAATATGTTTTTACGAAAACGATTCAGAGATTTATTTCTCACAATAAATATTTATGTTTAATTAAATCACACCTGAATATAACGAAAATGCAAACTTTATTTTAAAAAAATATATAAACTATTTGGTTTCAGTTCAGTGCCGTCAATTGCTTTTAAAATTGTTGGCATTTGTGAATCGTTTGTGAAACGTAAAAGTTTGACAGCATGTTATTCCGTAATTTGGGTTATTCCGATTTTCAACACTAGTGTGGAAAATATGACTGCTTTTCTGTTTATCTACCTAATCTGATGGTTTGGTGTGGGCAAATTTTTTAGTTCCGAGGAATTTTGTGGATTTTAGTAGCAGCACTTTTATTATTAGTAGTACTCCAGTACTCGTGGCTTTAACTGTTCTTTTCAAATTGTGTAGTATAAAAATAAACGTTGAAAGATTTAAAGCACAAAAACGATTTTTCTTTACTTTGACGTCATTTATTTAAATTATGCCAGCAATTAACTTTTTTTTATGATTGGTAATAGTTACACGGTCGCAAATGTACCTACCAACTTTATAAGCAAAATACGTTATAGCGATAATACTTAAAACCATTAAAGTAATTAATAAAATAAGTACTGCGTTGTGTTACATTCTTTTGTTTTTTGCTTTATTGTCTACCACCAGTTACCTTACCGGTTTATTTGCCGAAATGCAGATGGTCATAAAGAAACTGTATTCTATTTTTTTGATAAAATGATAATAAACAATGATTTGTGAAATTACGGTATGTTTTTCGTCAAGATAAAAAAACCGAATTTACGTTTTAATCTCTCCATTGATCTACTCCCTATTATAAAAAAATTGAAATTTACGTGAATTAAACATCATTTATAGATATTTTTGTAGAACATTAATATTTAATGAAATTACCGCAATTTTTGTTGTGAATTGTTCTTCAATTAATGTCTGTAGAGTAATGATGAAAGAGACTCTGGCTTATAAGGCTTTTAATAAAGACTCGCCTCCTTTTTTAGTCCTCAACCTTAAGTCATAAGACTGGCCTTATTAGTCCCAGTCTTTTAACGTAAAACGCTCAGCACTCACTGAGACTTTCAAGACCTTTTAGTCGTTTAAGGCATTTAAGTCGTTTCATTCGTTTAAGTCATTTAAGTCTATTAGTCTCATACATTAACTAACTGAGTCACCATTAAGACTACAACTAACGTCCTAATTTTTAGTCTTTTTTGTAGTCTTATTTTAAACGACTGGGTTTCTTTCATCAAAAAGCAATAAGAAAAAAAAAATAAAAAGTCATTGATTACGTTATTAATAACCTAATAAATAAATAATCTAATAAAATGAAATAATAAATATTTGATTTTTGAAAATTCCCCCCACTGATGTCAGAAAGTGAAACATTTGTCAAACAGTCAAAAAGTCCCATTTTCTAAAAAAAAAGTTGTGTTATGAATAATACTTATATTTAAATGAAAATAGATAGAAAGAAAAAGAATGATTCAGTAAGAATTACAATGTTTCGATAAAAGAAAGACTGATATAATGTACGAAATACGTAATTAGTTTAGTAAGGATACTTCTTAAAATTTCATAAAATTTCATTTTTCAATAAAGAAAAAAATATTCTTATTAAAGCAACTACTTCGACCTGTATATAAAGTATATTTAAGGTTCTGTATTAATATTTATAACGATTTAGCTACAATAATTATTTAAATTAAATCTATTGGATCTCTATTGTTAAATACCATTTGTACGCTTTGTTATAGAAAACATTATTTAGCAAAAAGGATCCAACCCAATGTTTTTGTTAATATTAAAGGAATAAATAACTAATATTAATTATCTTTATCACAAACCAAAAGTAGAATATAAATAGAAATAATAAAAATTAAAACACAGTTTGACAGCTTAGAGAATCAATGAAAAAAACAATGCTACACTTTAAACGTAAATTACTCAAAAGTAACTTGCTGTGGGTTGGATCCTTTTTGCGTAACTACGTCCAAGTGAACTCAGTTTTAGTTTCATTGCTAGATAAGTTTAAAGGTTTTGTTTTGTGCTATGACCCTGACGCGAATAATTTCCCTTAGACTAATTAAGTGTGCCAGTTTGCACTTTAATATAAAATGATTTCGTAGCTAATTATGCTACTTTACTGTTTTCTTTGTTAGGGAATAGTTAAGTGCGCTATGACCCTGACGAGAGTAATTTGCCTTAGACTGATTATGTGTGTCAGTTTGTACTTTAATATGAATTGCTTTCATAGCTATGTATGATACATGGTTGTTTTCGTTGTCTGGGAATAGTTAAGTGTACTATGACCCTGACGATAATGATTTGCCTAAGACTGATTAAGTTTGTCAGTTTGTTCTTTAATATGAATTGATTTTGTAGCTAAGTATGCTACCTAGTAGTTTTATTTGTCGGGGAATAGTTAAGTGTGCTATGACCCTGACAAGAATAGTTTGCCCTAGACTGATAAATTGTCAGTTTCTACTTTCATATGAATTGATTTCGTCACTAAGTATCCCAACTGGTTATTTTCTTCCTCACTGGATAGTTTTATCCCTATCGAGAATAATTTGCCTTCATACTGATAAGTGTGTCAATGTCAGACTGATTAAGATGTACTTCGATATGAATTAATTTTGTAACTAAGTACGCTACTTCATTTTTTTCCATACCGAGAAATAGTTAAGTGGGCTATGACCCTAATAGGAATTATTTGCTTTAGAGTGATTAAATGTCACTGTCTGACTGATAGTCACCGACAACTTTTATATGGATTGGTTTTGTAACTAAATATGCCGAGTGGTTGTTTTTTTTTCGTCGGGGAATTGTTAAGTTTATTACTTTTATATGGACTGATTTTGTAGCTAAGTGTGCAAATTGACAGGTTCCTTGTCAGATGATAGTTAAGTGTGATATTTCTCTGACGGAGGCAACTGTGGCTGATTATATGTCCGTTTGTACTCTAGTATGAACTGAGTTTGCCACGCGGTTATTCTCTTAATGACATAGTTTTTTTTGATACAGTGATATAAGGTAATGGTAAACTTACAAGTGGCTAACATAGCTAGATAATAATCTTGATGCTAGGCAAAGTTATAATGGTGATGAAATTTTGAGTGCTATATTAATTACCTACCATAAATGAAAGATATTTTTATATGTAAAAGTTAAATAAAATATGCAATTTTTCATAAATATTACCTTATGCCCTTGTGCTAATTTTTTCATAATTGCTTTTATTTTACTTCTTAAAAACCCTTGAGAAAAACATTTACTCATAACTTCGAATTCATAATTGAAATTTTCAGGTTCAAAATTAATATTCTATTAAAGAATAAATGTTTTCTGCCTACTTGATTAAATTCAAATCATTTACTAGCGAAAATGTGTAAAATATAAAATGCTAGTTAAAAGCACAGGCTCACAGGTTTTTACAAAAAGCAATGCAAGGCGTGAAAGCTTTATTTAAATGTCATACAATATTTTGTCCCGTAGCGAAATCTAATTTATCAATACATGACAAAGTTTTTCATATTTTATTATTATAAATTATAAGTGTATTATTATTAATTTCTACTAAGTTATGAAGACTAATGATTATACAATAAAGGCATCTGATGAATCCTAATGATTTTGTCTTATGCGATCTGATGAGTCTGCATCACACGCGATGTCGCGCATGAGCTCGAAAGAAGCAAAGACCCCACGGTGAACGATGGAGGATGTCACTAAGAGGCAGAGCCGAGAAGGAAGACGCGTAGCTGGCTGGACCCACTCAAAGCTCCAAATTATACCCTAATACAGCTTTGGGGCAATTTTGGGGGTACCTAATGCTGAGCAGCACAAGAAACTGTCACTGTTTTCAATGCCTCTTTTCAAGGAGTTGACTATGTTGTAGTAGGTATTCAATTTAAGTCGGTACATTTTATTAGCCTTGAAATAATTTTCTGCGTTATAATACACTTTTGTAATGACCTACCCTCTTGAGGGTTTCCTCTTTGTAACAATTGTTTTAAGTGTAGTATTGGTAAGTCTATAAAACATTCTGATGATTCATAAAAAAAAAAAACATTTCCCCATGAAATAATCAATCAAATAATCCCAAAGAGCAATATTAAGCAGCTAGTATAGCTGGAGTTTAATTTTTCTAAAGACATTCTTATGAATAGGCTGTTTGCCTAAGCTTTTAAAAATTTAGACGAAATATTATTTGAAATTTAATTTAAGTAAATCGTAAAGCAAGTACCTATTATATATACTGCCTTAGGCTCTATTGTAAAATAGATTGTTGTAGTTATCAGAACACGATATTTGACATATTTTCATCAAATACTGCATTATATGATTACATTCAGAACAACAAAAATAATACATAATAGCAAGCTTTCATTTTTAATTCTTACAACTTATATCATTGTATATTTTTCTTTCGATGAGTTTTATATACATATCATAGTGTTTCTGTTACTAAACCGTCTTTGTTTTCATACTATGAAAACAAGTACCGTATCTTACCTAGGTCTCAGTGGATTAAATTAGTAACACTAGAACCATTTAATATAATTTCCCCATCATGCTAAAAAACTATTACTTGATTCAGAATAAGGTTAATAAATTTGGGAAAATAATGCTTATTTTGTGTGTATTCATCTTAACTTGCAAATTCTTGTGCGCACAACCAACCATTCCCTATCGTATGGGTTGTTTTTGCTGAATTTTTGGTTCACAAAAAGGGTATGATTGTGATTTCTTTTTTAAATTAAGTAAAAGTACACCACAGCTTTTTGCTTGATAAACCTTAATTATTTATTGCTCCCAAAGAATACAATTCACTTGACCAAAGATATACAAAACACAAATGGTATTAGGAATTGCAAACAGGTGACATGTTACACGAATTATTTTTATTTTTACTTTTGGCTAAACTTTAACAAGAATCGAGTCATTCATTAAGTATCAATAATGTTGCGGGTGGTATTGATAAAAGTTTCGTCCTAACCGGTTCTCCGTTCGCATTTGAGAAACGCATTACGTAACTGTAAGTAATTGTAATTGTTTTTTTATTATAATTTTATAAATAATAAGTGTTATAAACTTTTAATCTAATTTGATGATTTATTGGATTTGAAATAATTTATACACTATTAAATATCAAGATCTTTTAGGAAATGTTGTATCACGCTTCTTTTTTTTTTTATTGGGTCTATCAACTACAGATACAATAATGTTATCTTAAATTAAAATATCATCTGAATCACAAGTAAAATTGCTCTATAGATTTACAGATAAACACAGCTTGCTTAAAAATAATACACACAGTTAAAACATAAATGACATAGAAAGAAGTTTAGTTTCAAATTTTCAATTAGTTTTAATTATCTTAAGTTTTTCCTGTGAAAACTTAAATATTTCTTTGGGAATAAATTCTTTTCTTTTAACAGATAAACTGAATATGATTTAGTTTTTAAGCTGTCTGGCAAATGTTTGGTACATTACACCTTGATAATGTAAAAGCAATACACTGCACTTTTTATAAATAAAATATTTAGGTTACATTACAAAACTTTATTAGCTATGTTTGAAGGTTAGTAAATGTAAGATCACTATTTACAGACGAATAACATTACGACTTAAACTCTCAAAACATTGTAAAGCGTATTTTATTCAATTTAATTCTTTATAATGTGCACTTAGCGTTACATAAACTATAACTTAATTAACAAATTGCACTTTAAACTTAGTTACCCCTAGTTAATGAGTAAAACTAAACAGTTTTAATGTAGTGCATCTACAAGTCTGGTATTAAGCAGCCGCTTATAAAGTTACAAGTTACGTTTGTTGAGAACGTTTTAATGGATTTTGAAAGTTATTTAATTTTTTTATGAATATTCAGAGTACGCAAAAGTAAACTTACAATAGTTGAAATCGCCGCTTTTGATGAATGATTAGATCAATTGACAACCTTAAATAAAAACACTGAGACGGTTGTAAGCTTGAGTCGAAGTAGTACACAAAATCTGCAAGATTTCAAAATATTTTTTAAAATATTAGTTCTACAGCTTATAATTACTCAATGTAGACATTGTTGCTGTATAATCAAATCATTGGGCATTTTTTTTATAATTTTACGAATTCATAGCATTTTATCACCATATCCATGAATGATATCTATCATAAATTATCGCCATCTAGTGATGGTGTTGGCGACGCTGTAAGAACAATATTTAACAATGTTTGCTGGCACAAATATTTTATCTGCCATGTTTAATGTTGTACAATGTTTGAATTATTTGCTTTATTTTGACGACCCGTTTGGTGTAGTGGTCGAGAAATCGCCTACTACGCAGCGGGTTGCGGGTTCGATCCTCGCACAATACAAACATTTGTGTGCATGAACATGTCTGTTTGTATTGGTCTGGGTGTTTTCTATGTATATTATGTATGTATTTACAAACAAAAAGTATTTAAGTATTATATCCGTTGTCTGGCACCCATAACACAAGCTTTGAGTAGCTTACTTTGGGACTAGATGGCGATGTGTGGGAATGTCCAAAAGATATTTATTTATTATTTTATATAAAATAAGACCCAAAGAAAACTAAATTAATATTGATTTACAGTTTTAATTATAACTTAATCTTGATAAATCTTACCAAAATTGTATTCAAATTATTTATATGCTGTTTCGAATGGTTAAGTAGATCAATAAGAAGATATATTTGTTTTTAGATTTAACTTCAGTACTAGACGGTCTGGTATATACAAACTGTTGAAATATAATGTAGAATATTTGCTATTGCTGCGCGAATGTCGTAATGACTCAAGGAAATTATTAATTATCTGAAACAAATTTTATAAATACTTTCTTAGCATTTTGCAACCAATTTTTTTATTATTATTTCATTTTCATTTATTTCATTATTATGAGTGTAAAATGAAAATTTAATGTTTTATTTATTACACTATAATTTTCTTGGCATTAATAATTATTCATGCACATGTTAAATTATTTAAATTCCGTTTGAAAACTTTAGATTGCACTTAGATGCTATTTTTACTATTCAAAATCATAAGGTAATGTTTGGTTATTTATGTACTCGTTTCAACCCAACTGAACTGCAAGCCATTCGAGCGCCAGGAGGCTGCTCGATGTAGGACGGCCGAATGTCGTAATTTTCAAATAAATAGCTGCTATCGTTTATTCGAACTGGTATTTATAACAGTTACATTTAAATTTATTTCCTGGCAACACCGATATATTTTGGAGGGGAGTTTTGTATTCGGGGAGAGCGCGGAGTCTGGCAGTGCAGTTGGTTTGCGGCATCAAGTTGAAGAGGTTGTATCTAAAGTTGTACCCAGTTCGAAGAATAAAAGTATTGAAAAAGTCTCAGTGTTATAAATTCATCACAACAATAACCAGAAAAACCATTACACTCGGTATTCGAATACATATTTTTAATTTCATGTTACTAATTGCAACTGAACATCCGTGTGGTAATTGTTTGTAAATATTTTATCATTTAAGCGATCCTTTGCGTGGGTTATAAATAAATTGGTAATTAAAATGAATATTATTGACTCAATTTGCAAAATACCGGGAAATATCGTCGCCCACGCGTTCAATAACAAACTCTCACATTTTACGCGAAATGTTTATTTCGACAGCTTGTGAAACCTATATTTTAATTAACGTTCTTTGAAAACAGTAATGGTATATTTGCTTGCCTCTATTTTTGACAGACGAACAGTCTATGTTTGACTTAACGAAATTAATAACGTCGACGTTTATTTATGGATTCATGGAATTGAGTTTTAATATAGTTATCTAGATTATGTATTTGTTTATTTTAAAAGCAATTACAAAAACTTAATGTAAGGTTAAGTTGTGCTATGTAGATAAATATTTAGGCAAAACTCTCAACCAAAAAGAATATTATAATATTATTTAACTTTCATATCCAAAAGCATAACGATTTGCAATATAAATAAAAGAACAGTAGACAAAGCAGGGAAATAGCGTTAAACTGGTATACACGGCACCATAAACGGTACATTTGGGATAGCCGCGTCTTGCGCCGAGCAATCCAAGTTTCATTTTGGTAGATGTTCACACATTAGCGGCCTTGCGTTTATTTTATTGCGGTGACCGCGGTCCGCTGTCGGTACAAAGTACAAAATAGTGCACGAAAACCGTGAGCATACAAATAGTCGTCGAATAGATTTGTTTTCTGGGGAAAAAACTTCACAATAATATGGCATGGCCAAAAATTGTTACCGTATCAAAACAAAACGTATGATACCCGTAGTATCACACGTTTTGCATTATTTAGGCAAGGTGTTGTTTTTTGTGCCGGAAATGTTCCTAGCACGTTGGCTCCTAGGTCCGTTGCAGTAGGAAAATACTGATTATGAAATTGGAACGTTCGCCAAATAAAGTTGACCGACCAAATTTTAATTTGCGTGATGCTAA
Source organism: Pyrausta purpuralis (assembly GCA_963924145.1). Classification (NCBI taxonomy): domain Eukaryota; kingdom Metazoa; phylum Arthropoda; class Insecta; order Lepidoptera; family Crambidae; genus Pyrausta; species Pyrausta purpuralis. Next base: position 11,958,191 of record OZ001642.1, read on the forward strand.
AGTTTCCATACTTTGTATTCAGTTTTTTTTTGTGAGTAATAAAATAACTTTTATTAACTGTGTTACTAATATAGTCATAATCAGTATAAGAGACCTGTAACAAAGACTGAGGCAAATACCTACGAAATTTATAAAAAAAACATATTTAACACTAAACCCAACTTACTGTACTACCACTAGCTGTGTCAGACAGTGGCCAACCCTCACCGGACAGGACACCCGACTCCACACATTATAGTTGTAATAGAATTTACCCGCAGGAATTTGTCTCTGGGAGTGCGCAGTACAGTAAACAGAAGTAAATGTTACGAAGCGGACGTTATCCCGAAATATTACCTGTCCTATCCCGCGCGATAGCGCCCGCGAAATATTGACCGTGTGTAGTACTACTTAGTATACTTTGATAACATTGCCGTGAGTATGTAGAGACGACTTGTTATGTAGGTTTCTTGCATAACTTACTGATAGTATAGTTGAAAATTAATGTGAATAGTTTTTTTTGCTAGAAACAGCATTTTGAATTTCTCTAGTACATAGTAAGTGATTTATTAAGCGGGCAAATGTTAAAGAATAATGATCCTCTTGTTAACTTGATTTAAATGGTAAAAATAATAAATTTAAATCTTCATAAAGGAGCTTATGTTTGCGATAAATCAAATAACACACAAAAATATCTACATGTAGACAACTTTGTGTGTGTATTGTTACCCCGAAACCGTGGACTATTAAACCTGGCGCCCGACGTGTTGTTTCCTTTTATCTGATAAAGGGTCTTCGGAAACAATAAGGAATACCAGATTTATTAATATATCACACATTCTCCCTTATCGGCGTTATCTTCGCCCTCTTTCTGGAAGCAATAATCGAGTAACCGTCCTAAGAGAGGCCGCAGAGTTTCTCACATGAATAAATAACAAAGCAATCATTTTATACAAAAATAAGGATAATAGGGCTTTCATATTTCCGTTTATATCTTAACGGATTATGCTGCCGAATAAAGGATTGATTCTGATCCATAATTGGTTACCGACAAACAGGTGAGTCTCGGTCCAAAAAGCCAAAAGAAATTATTCAGTTTTGTACGCCCTTAAATGCTTTCCATTTTTGTATCGTATAATGAGACATGTTCAGCACTTCTTTTGGTTACGTTGAACCTGAACGAGAAAGCGATTTAATGTTACTCTTACTTTTTTATTGCTCATGAAATAATTTTATTCAAACAGGTCTTTGACTTTATATATGTACAGTATTTCAAGGGGCTTCAGCTTGCCCAGCCCTTCCATTGAAACGCTTACAAAGCAGTGAAGTAATCGAGTTTTAGCTAAAATGTTAAAAAAATATTTCTTACGATTCAATTTGATCACCTCGCCCTCACCAGTAATCGGAAACAATGTTAAACTAACCGACAGCATCCGTTTAGGGGCGTATTGCGATCCAACTCAAGCTGTTCAATTTCTAGGCATTTCAAATTATTTATTGTCAATAAAATAATATTATAATAATACTACAATGGTACGAAATTAATATGTATGTTGTTTTATAATAATGATAATATAATATCATGCGAGATCGCATATGAATTGCTAATTTGACAGTAAAGCTGAGTCGCTTACCTATCATTTTAATCACTGGCGTCAAGATGGCGTGTGATTTTCATTGATTAATGCCCGATTTTTCAATGAAAATTAGTATAATTCCACACGGGATTGATTTAAAAAAGATCACTGAATGTTTTTAATTCTAACGGTAATATTTCGCGTCATTTTCATTGATATTTATTAAGTTTTTGAACGAAAATTACACGCGATATTGAAGCGAGTAATTCAAAAATAGAGTCCCTGTTCGCAGTGAAAATTATAATTATTATTTATAATTATAATTAAAATTAATCTATAGGAGACGCATTTGATAAAATGGAAATGAATAACAAGTGCATCAATTTCACCAATATAATCTCAATTACCAATCAATAAAATCAATTTGATTTACAAGATTAATCTGCATTTTAAATCTTTGTGCATTGTTTTTCATTCTGATATCTATGCTTCTACACATGTGATACTTATACAGATGCTTTTTAATATATTTTTTGTGAGGTTGGGTTAATTTTAACACCCTGAAATAATTAAATGTTTTACGAGTATAACTATGATAAAATAGATATATTTGCGCAAACGGAAAACGCAGCGAAATTTATGCCACTGATACCATATAACCGTAGTTTGACCCGATTTAAAATGTCAATATCAATAACAGATAGGCAAATATTGTTGTCTATTTATACGTTTATGGTTAGTATCCTAGTGAACTTTTACACGAATAAATTCTTAGTTACCTTATCTTGCAGCTTTCAGGCCTATGAATTCATAGCACAACACAACAATGTTTGAAGCTCTTTGGCGAAATTAAGCGAAGCCGGAATTTCACTGAATCGCTTTACATCGGCTAATTAGTACTAATCACATAAAATTATACCCTGATTAGCATGTACAGTGCTCAGGAATTAGTTATATTACTGTGTGTGCCTACGTAAGAGGCTTCGTAAATAAGCTCGCGTCAATCGTATCTACAAACGATATAGCTTTAACCCAGTTAATAAGTAGTCTTATACAAGAATGTTGTACCTATATCTATGTGCAAAGTAGAATTGTACACCCATTATCGCTTAGCGGCACCGCTTGTCGGAGCTTTATAATATTGCTTCATGGACTGGTTTGCATCACTGAACCATTGATAATTACCATCACTAACAGCCTAACAACCGATGTATAGATTAGTAACAGTTTTGACACCAAACAGGCATCTATTTTGTTGTAGGAGAGCCTGAAAGTTAAGTGTTGAAAAAATATGGCCAAAAGTGAGGGTGCCTCTAAAATAAACATATACTTTTTTAGGTTTAAATATGGGCAGTATAGTGAACTTGTCGGTTTTAATATGTCGTGTTATTCCTTCTCTTTCATGTCATAACCAATTTTATTCATTTTTTTAAAATATTACTTACTAAACTTATACAATTTTTTTCATCTTTTTAACTTATGGGTGCCATATGGCACCGCTAATCGTTAACGATATCATTTCAACTATAATACTTTACCTGATGTTTGTGACGATTTTTATGTGAAATTTTGCAAATGTACGTTGTACTTTTGTATAAATGTAACGTTCAACACTTTTTTTAATTGATTCAAATGTTACATTAGAAATTACATTTAATTAAAAGAAGTAATATTCATGTAAAACTTGTGTTTGTTCTTTATAATATGATTCTAGAAAATAAATAATAGTAATAATAATAGCCTCCTCTAGCCGATTGACTACGGTGGCTAGTCACAACGACTTACCGACTGCGTGGGACATATTATAGTGCACAAGTGTGTGCGCAAACACAGGTGCACTCTCGGTTGAATCACCGTCAACTTCGAAACTTCGGGCTCCGGCAAAATAATTTCTGAACATAAAATCCCAGGTTATGTTAGGCCCGACTAGGGGACCGAACTCGGGGCCTCTGGCGCAGCCCTCTCTTTAAAGTGCGACCCACTTACCGCTACCCCACAAGGCAGTTGGAACTAAAATTATCACACAAACGCTGTCACATAAGCGCTTAGCTTTTCCAATTTTAGCAATTTTTTGGGCAATTTTTCGAAGGGGGCAGTTCTCGTGTACTTCATATACGAAAAAAGTACACCGATCAAATTTTGTTTGTCGAAGAAAAAATAGTTTTCAACACACTTGCTCAAAAATACGTTTTTATTCCACCCATTTTTGGCTCATAATCCTAGATATTAAACACGCGTGCTTTTTCAGTATATTATTGCATTAGTGCCTTTAGTTTATTAACCCGACCAATTTACATTTGTCCCTAGTACCAAGTAGTAAGTAAGAAGAAGAAGCGATATAATTTAGTCGGGTTATAACTTTTATTTTAGCAAAAAACATTGTTTATGCGAAAAATAACAGTATGTACATATTTATTTCAATAAATTGTAAATCCAGCTTTATTCCTAAAAATAACTCAAATTCGTTTAAAATGTTCTGTAATTTATGTTTTAAACACGAATTATTTCATTTTTAATCTTGGCTGTTGGCAGATCTAGTTCGCGCCTTAGCCTTGCGCGCGCATCGGTATCGCGGCAAGAAAAAAAAACAACGCGCCATTTTTCGTAAATAATTGTCGGCTGTGCTATGACGAAGTTTTGATTAATGGCAAGTGTGTTAAAAAACGTCGTATGAAACATTTGTGCCTGTAACCATAATATACGCGGCTTTCTTATGGCGCACTCGCTTTCGCTCGTGCGCACACAATATCGCCTTGTATATAATGGTCAACTTACACACTTGTATCATAATGTACTATTTTGATTCCTCAGGGTCACGATTCCTATGTATTTAGATTATGTTTGGGCTATTATAGTTTTTTTACGTGTAGATATTTTACTTGTTTTTTTAGGTAAAATAGTTAAACTAGCAATCGAATCACTACACGAAATATGTTTGATTTCCGCGAGAATCGTCCTCCAGGTCTTAGAAATGTGCTTAAGTTTTTGACTTAATTTCATGTCTTTTAGGCCTATGTAAATCAATAAAACACATAAAAAATACGCGAATTTTCCACCATGGAAAACTCGGGTGATAATGGGTTAATGAGTATGCTATTTGACTTGACAACTCTTACGCATATCATTAGATCATTTATTCAAAGGATTTGACAACATCAGAGTAAATCAGAAGTTATAAAAGTTAAGAAAACAGTTACACGAAGTTTATAGAAACACAAGTTACCCGCTTGTATTAGTTTCCTTCTTAAATTGCAGATGCCGCTGTGATTTTCTAAGAAGTGCCTACTCATTAAAGTGTATTGGGCACGTTTGGCCCAAGGGTATTTTGCCCTTCCATGTCCGCCCTGCTCACGCGGCCGCCCGCCCTGCGCGCCTTACGCCCCGGGCGTGTGGGTTTATTTGATATTTGCCTATCTCGGGCACATGTTGAACCTATCAAGGTGTTTACTGGAAACGAAATTGAGGGATGCTGCTTATTGATAACTTCATGTTTGTGAACGTGACTTTATGTACATACCTAAATCATATAATAAGGGCCTGTTTCACCATCGACAAGTACACTAATATATATAGCACTTATTAACAGTTATTCAAGGAAAGTAAATTCGTATAAAGTATATTTCGTAAGATTACGCTGATGGGAACTAATGGGAACTTATGCAGACATTGTGAAATGCAGGTTCGTGTCCCGCCCGTGATCTATTTTTGGCTTTTTATTACATCTTATAAGAATACAAAAATAACACTAAGTGTTAAAAAAGCCAATAGAAAACCTTGTAAATTATAGGTCTATGGACCAACAAACAGTCTGCCTTAATATACATATAGATAAACGAAAGTTAGTATCAATAGTATCCACATGTATCTATACTAACCCCATAGTGAGAATCAAATTTTATCACGAGTTTCAAGTAATGGTAAATATAAGATAATTGTTTTAGTTTATTTTATGATATTATCATCAGTGTGTAATATATAAATTGACCTGTAAGTAATTCGGACCGGCAAGATTCGGACTCTCAATTCATTAGGAAATCATCATCATCATCATTATGTTATCACGTTCACTGCTGAACCTAAGGCTTCCGCACGTGTGTGTGATCCTGCGATCTTTACAAGTTCGTTTGTCAATTATGTCGGTAGACGTCTTACGCTGCGTCTTTCATCAAAGTGTCTGCAATTTAGATCAGTTCTTCGCGCTATGTGTCTTGTCCATTGCCACTTAAGCTTACTGATTCTCAGGGTTATGCCCGTTACCTTTGAACGTATCTCCTCATTTCTGATCTTGAATTGATCTTGAAGATAAATACCGACAAAAAGTCCTAAGCGACTATATTAATGTAATAGCGAAGCCCTCGCACTTTGGACGTATTCCAACAAATACCATCCGTGGATTTCAGCTTTCTAGTTGTTTGTAATTACAAACTTTATTCTAAGCAACACGTTCGGGAAAGAAAATGCTATAATAAAGCGAACGAAAACTTTAACGAGGGTGAGAGTTTCTGAAGTTTTGACAGTTGATTTGTAGGAATGTGTTTGAATATTTTGATTAAAATTTGTTTAAGTTAAGCTACTACCTTTTTTTTTAAAATATATTTTTGTTACACGGTTTTGATGGTACTTAAAAGGTTTTCTTTGTTAGTGTTTAGATCACTGAAGAAAGGTGAGTGCTCTATAATTATCACAAATAACGAGTGGTTCTAAATACAATATCATTGCGAGTGGACTAAGAAGTAAACATATATTCTTGGAAAGGCACAAGAGATGTCAATAAAATGATGACGATTAAACGCAATCACGTAGCTATTCGAAATAAAACGATTTGGCGCTTGATGTCTAATGGAATTTCGTGAGCAGATAGTAAACCACACCTGCAGCGATCATTATCCAAACACGGTCCTTTTGATCGGGAAATACCTATATAAAAAAATATTAGTACATAAGGAGAAGGAAAATAAAAAGCAGCCTTCGTCATCTGAAAATGGCAAATGGAACTATTTGTCACAACGACGGGTAAGTAATCGAGGTTAGCCCCGCTCCCGTATCTTCGTCGATAAATTGTCTTTCATATTGTATTGGCTTGACCTGGGCCGTTCATCAAAGCTGTTTGCGTAGGGTAAGTAGGTCCCAGTGACGGATCAGTGGCCGTTAAAACACTTACTTTAACGTTATATTGCCTGGCCTGACTGAAAGACCGAAGTTTCTCTTAAGATTTTATGCGACTGCATGGTCTTCAATTTTTAGTAGCTTTTATCTAGCCCTGTTTGTCGGCTAACTTACGTATAGTTCTTGCATTATATATATCAAAACTTTACATAGCGACATGGGAACTTCTACAAAATGAAAGCTGATATAATACCTCAAGGCAGTACATATTATTTGTCATGCATTTTTTTTTTATCGTCAGGAAATGCAGTTTATGCACCGTACCTCTCCGTCGGGGAACGGAGGGGCGTGTGTGGGACTCCCCCGGATTCGCCCCGGGACTCCCCCGGATTCGCTCCCGGGTATACCCACTAAAACCTGACGATGCCCGCCGCGTTTGCTGGTGGCTTTGACAGCAGGGGCCGCGGTGTCTCAACAGTCCCGCGACCCTTGCCAGCGCAACCTCCACCCTCAATGAGGAGGGCGGATCTCCACGGAGTGGGGCGATCCCACTCCCGACGGCACACTGGCGCCTCAGGAGGGTCCCTTGTGATTGGACAGATGTGTACCCACACCGTCTGTCCGAGACCCTCCTGACGAGGCGAGCCACGCCCGACGGCAGATGCACGCCGAGCTCGCCCAGAGGACCAAAGTCCTCAGGACATCCCCTGCCTCCTCTGATAAACCAGAGGGGTGCAAGGAGTCCAACGACTTTTAGTGAGCCGCCGCTCGATGCGAGACAGACGCGACTCACTATGGCCACTGCCGCCCGATACGGGAACAGACGCAGCGGCACTCTCCACGGAGCATCTTGGCTTCACCCGCCGCTGGATTGCGACAGGCTACTGAGCCCCCTCGCCACGACAAGGCGTGCTCCATTCGAGGGGGATTATTTGTCATGCCTTTTTTTTTTCTTTTTTTAACGTCAGGAAATGCAATTACGCACCGTACCTCTCCGTCGGGGAACGGAGGGGCGTGTGTGGGACTTCCCCGGATACGCCCCCGGGTATACCCACTAAAACCTGACGACGCCCGCCGCGTTTGGTGGCTTTGACAGCAGGGGCCGCGGTGTCTCAACAGTCCCGTGACCCTTGCCAGCGCAACCTCCACCCTCAATGAGGAGGGCGGATCTCCACGGAGTGGGGCGATCCCACTCCCGACGGCACACTGGCGCCTCAGGAGGGTCCCTGGTGATTGGACAGAGGTGTCCCCACACCGTCTGTCCGAGACCCTCCCGACGAGGCGAGCCACGCCCGATGGCAAATGCACGCCGAGCTCGCCCAGAAGACCAAAGTCCTCAGGACATCCCCTGCCTCCTCTGTTAACCCATTCTTAGCCGCCATACCAATATGGGAACAGATAAATTACGGAGGATATTTGCAAAAAAAAATTACAATGGCTAATATTTTATTGCAAAAATTTGTTGTGGAAGGTGTAGTTATTTAATAAGAAAAGAAAAAAATGTGCTATCTTTAGAAGTTTTATGGTTGTGGTGATTTCATTTTCGGTATCAAGAAGAGTGCTGAGGTAAGTGTATATTTGATGTTGGTATGTAATGTGGATAAAATATAATATTATAAATAGTCATGATATATCAAATTAATTATATGTTCGTACATTTACAAGTGTTTCTCGTTATTTTTACTTAGTGAATTCGAATATTCAACCCCTAATATATAGGTGTACCAGTTTGGGTACAGTGGTCACAAGTGTATTAAATATACATTCATATTTCAGATTATCACGATGAACCGAAAACGGCATTTTAGCGCAAGTAATAACTTCCACGGCTTAGAGGAAGCTATAAATGCCATTGGCGAAGACAGTAACGATGGCTTAGAGTACGATTTAGCCATTATTCCACCAGAGCCTAGTGTCGTAACTAACGAAGTAGAGGGTTTCGATGACGAGGTGAGTCCATCAAGGTTGCCTAAAGACATTCCTGGGAATATCGAAGTCTTTGTTCACAACGTTAGGGCACTTTCGGATTCGGGAAACAGTAGTGATGATGAGCCGTTGTCTGCCAAAAGAGCACTAATTTTTATCCCATAATTCAACACGACCAAAACAGCCTGACGTTGCACCAAAACGGTCAAAACAGCCTACCCCAGTTTGGCGAAAGTGTACTCCAAGTTACTCAAAGCAGTACGAAGAAACTGAAGGTCGATCACAAAGCGAGAATCGCGTCAAAGATGATTTTAAAGATTTGACGCCAGTTCAAATATTTGAAAAGCTTTTTGACGATGAAGTGTTTCAGCCGATCGTAGACTTTTTGAACTTATACGCGAGTCAAAATAAAAGAAATAATTTGAGTCTAACTGTTGCTGAGCTAAAGACTTTCTATGGCATACTATTACTATCATGCATGGATATCGTGCTACGGGAACGATTCGTGCAAAACCGCACCAAGAAATGTCCACTAACACCTGCAAAGAAGATGATGAAGAAGACAAGAGCAGAGTTTGATTACAGGTTTGATAAGAGCAATGAACTTTTATTGGTCCGTTGGAAAGACAACAGTATATGTACCATGGTGACTAATTATAATTCATACAAACCAGTGGGAACAGTGAAAAGATGGTGTCCAGTAAAAAAACAGCAAACTGATATGAAGATAACCCATCTGTTCTAAAATTACACAGTAGATGAATTGCACTCTACAGAATTGGCATCCATGGCAAAAAATGGTGGTGGGTTTTATTTACATACATGATTGACGTGGTCGTATCTAATGCCTGGCGGTTACATGTACTGGCTCAAGATGAAACCATGTATCAATTGCTATTTCGCCGCAGTCTCGCCAGTTTTTACCTAAAACCATCACGTCGAAGGCTTACTGCTCGTCCATCGTCATCAAATATTGATGGGCTTCAATTAGATGGTGCCGATCGTGCTCCTGAAAAGCTTCCTAAACGTCTGCGCAGTGTTATTTGCCATAACAGAAGCCGATGGGGTTGCAAAACGTGCAAGAAAACCCTACGCATTGAAAAACCTTGTTTTGCAACTTTTCACTCCTAAGTGACCATTGTACCAATTTGGGAACACCCCTGTAAATTCATGAAAATAACTTGATATAATTTTTTTCATTTTTATTTTGTATCTTTCTTATCTATACAATACTTAAATAAATAAATTTCGAAAATTGTGCTATTATTTCTTGTTTGGCCTCAAATGGGTTAAATCAGAGGGGTGCCGGGAGTCCAACGACTTTTAGTGAGCCGCCGCTCGATGCGAGACAGACGCGACTCACTATGGCCACTGCCGCCCGATACAGGAACAGACGCAGCGGCACTCTCCACGGAGCATCTTGGCTTCACCTGCCGCTGGATTGCGACAGGCTACTGAGCCCCCTCGCCACGACAAGGCGTGCTCCATTCGAGGGGGATTATTTGTCATGCCTAACCTAACCTTACCTATCTGCTCGGTAGTATGCAATGTTTCAATTTTATATTTTGATCTGGTGGTCATTTATTTATTCCTGGGCGAAGGTAGGGCTAAGATTTGGAGTATAGCCCTTAGTTTTAATATAATAATGAATGAAAAGTGATGCATAATTTTTGTTTCAGGTCATTTAATATGAAAATGAAGCGCATCAGCTAGGATCTTACTAAATGCTCTAACTTGATATAAATGTGTATAGTGCAATTTTAGAGCAACTTAGAATAAATCGTCATAACTAAGATGTTTTTTTTTTTAGAGTTCCGTAGCCGAATGGCAAAAAACGGAACCCTAATAGTTTCGTCAAGTCTGTCTGTCTGTCTGTCTGTCTGTCTATCTGTCTGTCCGTCCGTATGTCACAGCCATTTTATTCTGTAACTATAAGCGTCACACTGTTGAAATTTAGTAGAAGTATGTATCTTGTTAACCGCTTTACGATTCTTATACAAAAAATAAAAAAAAATGTCATTTAAGGGGGGCCTCCCATACATGAAACTAAAACCAAAAAAAATTTTTTTAGCCAAACCTATACGTGTAGGGTGTCTATAGATAGGTCTTTTAAAATGACACCGAGGTTCCTATAACCATTTTCTTTTGAAGTCTAACGTTTCATAGCTAGACGCTTCCAAAGTGGTAAAATGGGCGTCCCCCTCCCATCTAACTTCTAAACTAAGCGAGTGTAAATTTTGAAAAAAAATATTAAATGTAGATCTTAACAAATACTTTCAACGAAAATGGGTTCGGACAGAATCGAACGAGAAGTTTTTGAGCTAAAGCACATTTTCAACAACCGCAAACATAACTTTGTACTTCATACAAACACTATGAAAAACAAAGTTATATTTGCTGTCAACAAAATATTGTAGATTTTACTAAGTGGAAGTAAGTGGATTCCCAAATTCAGTTAAAGTTAGCACGGAACCCTCAGTGCGCGAGTCCGACTCGCACTTGGCCGGTTTTATAATTAAAATTTAATTTTTAGAAGATTTATATATTAAGTATGTGGCCTAGACTTTTATTGATTTCAAACTGAACTTTATGATAAGTGGTGAACACACTACGACAAAAACAAATATACTACTTACTTAATAATTTCTTGCAAAGCATATCGATATCGAAAAAAAACATGCAATAAATCGGACATTTTTTTTTTCTTTTGGCAAAAGCCTGGTTTGCCATTTGAGTAGTCTATTTTTCTCTATGGTATTCCCGTATCTTTAAAGGTATAAATTCTGGTTACCATGGAGAAAAACAGCTTATATATTATATGGTGATTACTACTTAGGTACTCAATGTTCAATATGATTAGTGTAGACTTCCATCAAAGTCTATTTCGCAATAATAAATCTCTAGGTAGGAAGCTCTCTAAAGATAGATAAAGCGGGAGTAGATTCGAGGAATGCTGCTTGTCCCTGACACTGGCCTGTTTTATGGTTGTATGTGACAAGTGGTATGCTCCGGACAGAGTATTCTGGTAAATCTGATGAATTCGACGATGTAAATTTAACCCAGTTAATAAGTAGTCTTATAGAAGAATGTTGTACCTATATCTATGTGCAAAGTAGAATTGTACACCCATTATCGCTTAGCGGTACCGCTTGTCGGAGCTTTATATTATCGCTTCATGGACTGGTTTGCATCACTGAACCTGATTGATAACTACCATCACTAACAGCCTAACAACCGATGTATAGATAAGTATCAGTTTTGATAACAAACAGACATCTATTTTGTTGTAGGAGAGCCTAAAAGTTAAGTGTTGAAAAAATATGGCCAAAAGTGAGGGTGCCTCTGAAATAACCATATATTTTTAACCGACTTCAAAAAAGGAGGAGGTTATCAATTCGACTGTATGTTTTTTTTTTTGTATGTTTGTTACCTGATATCTTAGTCGTTTGTCTACCGAATCGAAAAAATTTTTCGCCTACTTAGAGGATGTACCTTCTAGTTGGTCCCATTTTTTCCATGTTGAGATCTGATGATGGGATCTAGGTGTAATCGAGGGAAACCCTCAAATTTTAAAGGCACGTACAGTGTTTCTTTACTAGAATCTGAATGTTGACGTGTTGTTACGTCTGATAGTCAACATCTTGTGGGGCTGAGCTGATGATCGAACTCCTTAACGCTTAGGAGTTCAGTAATTATAATGACGGAACTTATGATAGGTAATTTGTAGCTTCTTAAAAAAATAGAATCATAAGGTGCAACTCCCCCCCTCCCTTTTTTGGATTCACTAAAAATGAAGAAATAAAATAAACTTTAAAAAAAAGTAAAAACCGACTTCAAAACCAAAATGCACTAAAAAGTCTTAAATAAACTCTTCACCATTGAAAGGAAAGGAATCCGTTTTAGGCAAACAATTTGTTTTTGGAGTCGGTGCCATCACTTTGACCATCAAGCATAAACTATCACAGCACCGACTCCAAAAAGAAATTGTTTGCCTAAAACGGATTCCTTTCCTTTCAATGGTGAAGAGTTTATTTAAGACTTTTTAGTGCATTTTGTTTTTTTTGAGGTTTAAATATGTCGTGTTATTCCTTCTCTTTCATATCATAACCAATTTTATTCATTTTTTTTGTGAAATATGTTTATGATTTTTAAGTTACAACTTATGGGTGCCGTATGGCACCGCTAATCGTAAACGATATCATTTCAACTATCATACTTTACCTGATGTTTGTGACGATTTTAATGTGAAATTTGGCAAATGTACGTTGTACTTTTGTGTAAATGTAACGTTCAACACTTTTTTTATAATAGATTCAAATGTTACATTAGAAATTACATTTAATTAAAAGAAGTAATACTCATGTAAAACTTGTGTTTGTTCTTTATAATATGATTCTAGAAAATAAATAATAGTAAAAGCCTCCTCTAGCCGATTGACTACGGTGGCCAGTCACAACGACTTACCGACTGCGTGGGACATATTATAGTGCACAAGTGTGTGTGCAAACACAGGTGCACTCTCGGTTGAATCACCGTCTACTTCGAAACTTTGGGCTCAAGCAAAAGAATTTCTGAACATAAAAACCCAAGTTATGTTAGGCCCGACTAGGGGACCGAACTCGGGGCCTCTGGCGCAGCCCTCGCTTTAAAGTGCGACCCACTTACCGCTGCGCCACAAGGCAGTTGGAACTAAAATTATCACACAAACGATGGCACATAAGGGCTTGGCAATTTTTCCAATTTTAGCATTTTTTTTTAGGCAATTTTTCGAGGGGGACAATTCTCGTGTACTTCGTATACGAAAAAAGTACACCGATCAAATTTTCTTTGTCGAAGAAATGATTTCTCAGGGTCACGATTCCAATGTATTGAGATTATGTTTGGGCTATAGTATTTTTAAGGTGTAGATATTTTACTTGTTTTTTTAGGTAAAATAGTTAAACTCGCAATCGAATCACTACACGAAATAAGTTTGATTGCCGCAAGAATCGACCTCCAGGTCTAAGAAATGTGCATATGTTTTTGACTTATTTTCATGTCTTTTAGGCCTATGTATATCAATTAAACACATAAAAAATACGCGAATTTTCCACCACGGAAAACTCGGGTGATAATGGGTTAATGAGTATGCTATTTGACTTGACAACTCTTACGCATATCATTAGATCATTTATTTAAAGGAATTGACAACGTCAGAGTAAATTTAAAGTTTTAAAAGTTAAGAAAACAGTTACACGAAGCTTATAGAAACTCAAGTTATCCGCTTCTATTCGTTTCCTTTTTAAATTGCAGATGCTGCTGTGATTTTAAAGAAGTGCCTACTCATTAAAGTGTATTGGGCACGTTTGGCCCAAGGGTATTTTGCCCTTTCATGTCCGCCCTGCTCACGCGGCCGCCCGCCCTGCGCGCCTTGCGCCCCGGGCGTGTGGGTTTATTTGATATTTGCCTATCTCGGGAACATGTTGAACCTATCAAGGTGTTTACTGGACACGAAATTGAGAGATGCTGCTTATCAATAACTTAGTGTTTGTGAACGTAACTTTATGTACACACCTAAATTATATAATAAGGTCTTGTTTCACCATCGACAAGCAAGCACTTATTCAAGGACGTCATTTCGTTTGAAGTACTGGACAGATTACGCTGATGGGAAGTAATGGAGACTTATGCAAATATTATGAGAAAGGCCGTAAATGGTTTAGTTTTTTTAACACTCATGGTATTGAAATTGATTCCAAATTGAATAGCGAAGCGTAATCAATTTTACAGTTGAATTAATTCTGCAATAAATATATTTAATTTCCAAGTTGAATTTATTCTGTAATGAATAACTACTTGGCCCACTATTGAAAAACAGACGGGTAGATGGCGCTGACGTCACGTATCGATAAGAAATTTCACGCAATTGGAAAGAGCATTGGCCGGGTTAGCCATTAGGATGCGGGTTCGTGTCCCGCCCGTGATCTATTTTTGTTTTTTTTATTACATCTTATAAGAATACAAAAATAACACCAAGTGTTAAAACATTCAAAACCATTGAATAGCGAATAGAAATCCTTGTAAATTATAGGTTTTTAAATTTACTTATTTTATAGATTAACGAAAGTTAGTATCAATAGAATCCACATATATCTATACTATCCCCATGGTGAGAATAAAATTTTATCACGAGTTTTAAGTAATGCTGAATGTAAGAAGATTTTTTTAGTTTATTTTATGATATTATCATCAGTTTGTAATTTATAGACTGACCTGTTAGTTATTGAACTCTCACTTCATTAGGAGGGTCATCATCATTATTATGTTATGACACCCACTGCTGAACCTAGGCCTCCCTCCACGGTTTGACACGCGACCGGTTGTAAGCGGTCTGCGGCCAGAGTGATCCTGCGATCGTCCTTCTATCTTGTCGGTGGACGTCTAACGCTGCGCTGCTTTCCTACCATAACGGTCATCAGTTCTTCGCGCTATGTGTCTTGTCCATTGCCACTTGAGCTTACTGATTCTCAGGGCTATGCTCGTTACCTTAGTACGTACCTCCTCATTTTTGAATTGATCTTGTAGATAAATATCGACAAAAAGTCCTAAGTGGCTATAATAATGTTCTCGCATTTTGGACGTTTTCCAACAAATACCATGCATTGATTTCGGCTTTCCAGTTGTTCGTAATTACAAACTTTGTTCTAAGCAACACGTTCGGGAAAAAAATGTTTTTAAAGCAAGCGAACGATAGCTTTAACGAGGTTGAGAGTTTCTGGGGTTTTGACAGTCGATTTGTAGGAATGTGTATGAATATTTTGATGAAAATTTGTTTATGTTTAGCTACTCTTTTTATTTTTAAAGTTGGATTTATTTTGCACGATTTTACATGTTCTTTAAAGGAGAAAAAATTTCATCGTTAGTGTTTTGGTCACTGAAGAAAGGTGAGAGCTATATAATTATCACAAATAACGAGTGGTTCTAAGTAGAATATCATTGCGAGTGGACTAAGAAGTAAATATATATTCTTGGAAAGGCACAAAAGATGTCAATGATGACGATTTAACGCAATCAAGTCGCTATTCGCAATAAAACGATTTGGCGCTTTATGTCTAATGGAATTTCGTTAGCAGATAGTAAACCACACCTGCAGCGATCATTATCCGAACATGTCCTTTGATCGGGAAATATATAAAAAATGTTAGTACACAAGGAGAAGGAAAATAAAAAGCAGATTTGTCATCTGAAAATGGCAAATGGAACTATTTGTCACAACGACGGGTAAGTAATCGAGGTTAGCCCCGCTCCCGTATCTTCGTCGATAAATTGTCTTTCATTTTGTATTGGCTTGACCTAGAACTGGGCCGTTCATCAAAGCTGTTTGCGTAGGGTAAGTAGGTCCCAGTGACGGATAAGTGGCCGTTAAAACACTTACTTTAACGTTATATTGCCTGGCCTGACTGAAAGACCGAAGTTTAACTTCGGATTTTATGCGACTGCATGGTCTTCAATTTTTAGTAGCTTTTATCTAGCCCTGTTTGTCGGCTTGCTTACGTATAGTTCTTGCATTATTTATTTAAAAACTCTAATGCACAAACAGTGTACAAAAGCTGGACTTAATGCTAAAAGCATTCTCTCCCAGTTATATCTTCAGGTCATGCAGAGAGATTGTAATGAGTGAGAAGTTGTTTTTTAGCTTAGTATCTGAACTTGTTTATTGTATTAAACTTAAATTCGTCTCTAACCACTTCACATGTGCCGGTATGAAATGATTCGTGTGGGAATACACAAAACTAGTACCATTCTTAGATAAGTATAACTACACTTAGATAAATATATTAGTACACATAGATATGTATTACTTGTTTTCAAGCAGCGGCATACCTACAGTAAATATGTAAATGAAGAATCATTGAATTTGTCTTTACTTCTCCAACTCTCCCGGCTGCTGTAGTGACAAATGTCTCGTGTTTCGGAGTACAAACTGGAGCAACGGCGAAACAAATCACAATTTATTTTGGGAGCAATTGTTCACTTGTTTCTGAGGGACAGACTTTTACGAAGAATTCACAACAAATTAAAGCTAGAACTAACTACTCTATCCAATGTTTCGAACTGAATGATTTAGGCCCGTCGGAATATTAGGCTCAAGAATATGTTAATGGGTCAGGCAATGAAAAGTCTTTAAAACTTATAGAGGGAATGTCAAGGAACATGATTTTTGACTTTGTATCTTTGATTAGACTAGTTTGTTTGGAGATCAATACATAAAAAGTCCTAGTCCGAAGCTCTTGAGCCGGAAGGGCGTAAAGGTATTTTTTCAGTTTTTCGCATAGGTAAATATAGGTATTATAGATAACTATACGTAGGTACAAGCGACATGAGAACTCCTACAAAATGAAAGCTGATATAATACCTCAAGGCAGTACATATTATTTGTCATGTATTTGCACTGGTTGTTTCCGACAAATATAAATAAAATTTGAATTAAATGATAAAATGAAGTTCGCCCTAGTTTATTTAAACTTATTTCATAGTTACAGCATTTCCTATACCAAGTAGCATCAAGTTGAGATATTTTGAAACTTATTTATACTCTAAAATAGTGCGATGGTATGCAATGTTTCATTTTTATATTTTGACCTGGAGGCCATACATTTATTCCTGGGCGAAGAAAGGGTTGAGATTTGGAGTAAGCCTTATGTTTTAATATACTAATGAAATGAAAAGTGGTGCATAATGTTTGTTTCAGGTCATTTAATGTGAAATTAAGGCGCAACAGCTAGGATCTTACTAAATGCTCTAACTTAAAATTAATGTTTACAACTGACTGCTTTTAGGAATATTTTTCTATAAATAAATTTCATTTCAGCAAAAGGCAAGTTTAATTAGGAATTACTTTATGTTTCAGGTCATGTGTATAGGAAAGTGCAATTGACAATAAATCGTGATAACTGAGATCATTTAAAAAAAAATAAGATGTACCTACTTAAGTTTTAGAAAAATCATATATTTAGTATTAGGCATAGACGCTTTTATTAATTTCAAACTAAACTTTACGACAAGTGGTGAACACACTACGTCAAAGTCAAATATATTTCTTACGAACAATTTCATTCAAAGCAGGACGTTTTTTTTTCTTTTGACGAAATTGCCAATTACGAGCCTGGTTTTGACATTTGAGTAGTACATCATTTTTTTACTTACTCAATGTTCCAGATGATGAGTGTAGACATCCCTCAAAGTCTATTTCGCAATAATAAATCTCTAGGTAGGAAGCTCTCTAAAGATAGATAAAGCGGGAGTAGATTCGAGGAATGCTGCTTGTCCCTGACACTGGCCTGTTTTATGGTTGTATGTGACAAGTGGTATGCTCCGGACAGAGTATTCTGGTAAATCTGATGAATTCTACCACCGGAAATAAAATATGTGACAAAGAAGTCCGATTTCGTTTGAAAACGATAGTACTCCTTTATAACTTTCACTAGTTTTAAGGCCGAGCCGTTGCTCATTAAATGTAGCTAAAAAGTAAACCATACTTCGTTTTTAGTATCTATACTAATATTATAAAGCTGAAGAGTTTGTTTGTTTGTTTGTTTGAAAAAAAATTTTTACGTTGGATAGTCCATTTATCGAGGAAGGCTTTAGGCTATATAACGTAAAGATACAATTCATAAGACCACAGCAGATATGAAAAATGTTGCGAAAACGGGAGAAAGATATTCCTTTTGAGAGCTTCCGCTACATACGCTGCGGAAACCGCTTAAGTTACACAAACATCATGTATGACAGGATTGTTTAGCATTAAGAGTTCTATAATAAAGTCCGCGACAGCATATGTCTATCTTTTATGGTTGACTTACTACAACCTTTTTTATGTTAATACATTTGTAAAAAAATGATGCATTATTTTTAGAGGTGTATTATACACACAGGTATTTATTCTTATCAAAATAAATACATTCATCATCACGAGCATTTCATTTAGAACCAAGTTGCCCTTTATATCATTTGATTTCAATAAATATCTTAGGAGCTATCACAGTTTTAACATAACTCCGCACCAAAATAATGTTCGCAGCTTAAGTACAACGTGCGCTTGCGCTAATATATTATAAAGCTGAAGAGCGCTTATCTCAGGAACTGGACCGATTTAAAAAAATATTTCTGTGTTGGATAGCTTATTTATCGAGAAAGGCTTTAGGATATAAAACATGACGCTGCGACGGGAGGGGAGGGAGCAAACTTAAAACGCGCGGACGAAGTCGCGGGGGCCCGCTAGTTACCTATAAAGTTGAGGAGATTTGTGTTTGTTTGCTTGCACTAATCTCAAGATCTACCTACTGATCTGATGAGAATAATCATGTGTGTGTTAGATTGCTGCAGGCTATAAAACATTAAGATACGACCTATGGTCGGAGTAAAACCAAAAAACCGGCTAAGTGCGAGTCGGACTCGCGCACTGAGGGTTCCGTGCAAACGTTAACTGAATTAGGCAATCCACTTACTTCCACTTAGTAATATACCACAATATTTTGTGGACAGCAAATATAACTTTGTTTTTCATAGTGTTTGTATGAAGAACAAAGTTATGTTTGCGGTTGTAGAAAAAGTGCTATATCTCAAAAACTTCTCGTTCGATCCAGTCTAAACCAATTTTCGTTAAAAGTATTTGTTATGATCTACATTATTATTATTTTCAAAATTTATACTCGCTTAATTTAGAAGTAATATGGGAGTGGGACGCCCATTTTTCAATTTGGAATCGTCTAGCTAAAAAACCTTAGACTTTAAAATAAAAGGGGTTTAGAAACCTCTATGTCATTTAGGATCCCCTATCCATAGACACCCCACACGCATAGGTTTGACTAAAAAAAGTTTTTTCGGTTTTAGTTTCATGTATGGAAGCCCCCCTTAAATATCATTATTTTTATTTTTTGTATGAGAATCGTAAAGCGGTTGACAGGATACATCTCCCTCCAGACAGACAGACTAACGCCGACGGCCTTTCGATACTTAACCGATAAATAAATATTTATATAAAGTGATATATAAATAATCACAATGTCTACATACTCACTCCACTGACAAATATGAATGTAAAATTATACATAACACCGAATTTTGTATGCTGAATATTTATGGCACTGATACATTAATAATTGATCGGTTAGATTGTAATTGAATAATACATTGTAGCTTGTCTATCAAATACTATATAAATAGAACTATTAGATACATCATTAATAAAATAAACTGTTTATTTATTAATTTTGTACAGAAATATGGGAGAACTTAAAATTAATCACAAAGTGCATATCTAACTTTTCATACTCTGTAATAATGTCTGCTGATTATATACTGTTTTTAACAAAAACCAACAGCTTTACATTCTTCTGACACCCTTTCGGGTTAAAAAAACAAATCTCTCTGCCTCGTGGAGACACACAGCCGGCGCTAAACCGATACAAATGGATCATAAATAGAGGAAAGTAGCCCCGTATCACGCACCAAGGAAGGCCAGCCTGCCCTGAGGACCACAACTGCCTCGTTTTTCATTTACAGCCCGTTAAATCCACAGTTCCCGAAGCTTACGCGAACGCTATTACCCGAGTCATAAACATATACGGGGTCCATAAAAAACGCAGGCGACTACTGGCTATGATGCTTCCGATATTAGATCGCTCAGATTAATTACGGGCCACAAAACTTGGGTAACCTTTCCTCGATGGGGTACGTATTACAATACCGAATTTTAAAATACCGAATTTCATAAGCCCTACGAACGGAAGGCCGAATTTTAGAATGCCGAATGTTTATATGATCGAAAGTTCTAAATACCGAAAGTTTGAAATCCCGAAAATTTAAAATACCGAATCTTATAAGACCTATGATTGGAATGCCGAATACTAAAATGCCGAATTTTAAAATACCGACTGTTTATATGACCGAAAGTTCAATATACCGACTGTTTATATAACCGAAAGTTTAATATACCGAAAAATTTAAAACCCGAAGATTAAAAATAATTGTATACCATTGAGATTAAGGTTCATTAAGAAAAACAAATTTTGATTGACCCCGAATCGCCGTGATCCTTCGCCGTGGTACTAGTCTGCCCGATACTAGAGTGTAATTCAAAAGCCGGAGGCGCGGAGGGAGAGCAGCCCTCGCCCGCTGTAGCAAATCTCAGGCTCCTGTGCGAGCTGGAGCGGCTGAGGCTGGTCGCCCAAGGCGACCAGCAAGCCGAAGCTGCGGAGGCGAGTGTGGGTGCCTGAGATTCGCTACGCTAGGGCGAAAGGGCTGTACATCCCGCAGCGCCGGAGAAGAGCAAAACCTATGCATGCTGCTACATGCATGCCTGTTTGATTGCTTGCATGCTGCATGCCTACCGCAAATTTAATCTTACTTTCGGGATTTTGAACTTCGGTATACTAACTGTAGGTATATTTATCTTCGGGATTTTAAACATTCGGAATATGAACCTTCGGTATTTCAAACTTTCGGGATTTCGAACTTTCGGGATTTTGAACTTTCGGTTATTTGAAATTCGGCATATTGAGCTTCGGTATATCGAGTATAGGTATTTCATTCGTTCGGGATTTTGATTTTCGACGTTTCAAGCGTAGGTATTTCATTTGTAGGTATTATGAACTTTCGGTATTATAATACGTACCCCCTCGATGTCAGGTCCGAGAGGGGCGAGAGTAACGCAAAGATTATTCGTCATGCATCCTTAGGTCTTGCACTTGGTCAATACTGTCTCCTTAAGTTGAAAAAGAAATGCCTGGATACAATACCAACAGCGATATACTTAAAGTATTTTACGTGAATCTATATTTCACTACATAAATAAGGGTACGCACACGAAAATGCTATCGCTTACTAAAACAATCGCAAAGTAAGTGCTTTCGCAAATATTTCATGCGAAACGTCAGAAGTTTTCGTGCGTTATTTTTATGCGGTAATCGACAATTCGTTCTGTCAATACTCATAAAATATAGCACGGAAATCTTTTTTGAAACAAACAACAAAGTAACGACTTGCTTGGATAGGCACCACAGGATTTATTTTTTCTTTGTTCGATGCAGGTAATATGCATCATCGTCAGCAAATTCTTTTGTGTACTAACCTTCTTAACTTGTTTTAATAGACAAATAAGAAATAACTAAATATACCTTTAACTTGGCATCATAACTAATATTGCCAAAAAAGATGACTTTAAAAAAAATATATTATGAGGCAGTTCAAGTCATACAACTCGCAGTAGTTCGGATACGTTACTTATCTTGTGGAAAATTTATGTGGATCGAACAATAGCAATTTAAACTTTATCGTATCTCTCATACGAGTAGGTACTGCGGCTTCGATCGCACTACAACTGTTGTTTGTTGTTAACACGGCGAGCACGTCTAAAACAAAGTTGCCGTAAAAAGGAACGCAACGCTTTTCCGAGCTGCCAATCTCGCTATTTTCCTTTGTCTAAACTTAACTTTTTTTGGCGCCGTAAAAGTTGCCGCAAAGCGGTACCTATTTATTACTTTTTTTATTGAAAAGGTTAGCTGAGTTATAAAGTTTTCTCCATAGCAATAACTCTTTCATCTTCAGAGATGAGGATGTTAGATCATAAATATTTGAACTTTAATTCCATGTACAAGACGTGCAGGAAGTCGACGACCAATAGTCATGAATGCGTATTTTTTCTATTGTTAAAGCCAGTGGTTTGTTTACAATGTTGGTTCAAAGCAAAATCAATAGATGGCGCCACCTACCATTTGCATCGCGGTATGACTCGGGATTTTCGGATGTGTATAGGTCTAGGACATTAATGTTTTTGATATAGCTAGAGATAATTTGGTTGTGGAGTACATCTTATAAAGTACAAAGGCTGTTTTATTTCGGAGCAGAGGACAAAATTATTCATGGTCCTTCGAGCCGGATGTATGGCAAGTATAGTTTTTGCGTATAGTCCAAAGCGGTGAGGTACCGCTGAACCCTACTCGCAGTGGATCGCTGCAGAAACCGAGTACGGGAAGGAGTCAGCTCGTGAGGAGTGGCGAGTTGGCAGGTGTCAAGGCTGAGCTCGTGAGCTGCAGCAGAAACGGCTTGCTGCAGACGCAGCAGGAGCAGTCAAAGGAGGAGGAAGTCACTACTACAGAGGAGGAGGATTTTTGTGCAATCTGTGAGTGAGTAAAGTGCAAATCGTGAGTATCAACCTTATTTCAAGGAACATTTGACTTTGAAGATTTCAAGAAGAGTTTGTACTTAGAACAATTTTAAATTTAGTCTAAAGAATAGAACATAGTTAATTTTAGTAAAGTAGCTTTTAGGACATAGCATAGTAAGTGCGAAAATCGGAAACACAGGGAATCCATGCCCGATTTTCGGCAGAGTCCAAAACACTAAGAAAATTTTCGAGAATTGAACTTTATAAAAAAATTCTAAGTCAATTTTTTTTATAGTTGTTATTGTCAAAATGGCGACTTTAGAGAATTTAATTTATTGTCAAGAAGATTTATCATCTAGGATAACAAAGGCGCAAGTTAACTTTAAAAAGTCGCCAAAGGAACGTTTATCCAAAGATTATGTAGAGAACAGACTAGAAGCACTGAAAGAGATGTGGTTTGAATTTAGACAAGGGCATAGAGAGTTGTTACTAAAAATAGAACCTAAATTAGTCAATGAGTCGAACTATGTCCAAAATGACGTATATGATACAACTGAAGAAGTGCAAATTAGTTATCAATGCGAATTAAAGCAATGTTTATCTAAGATTACCAAAGATATAGTTGTAAGCAAGTCAAGTTCACTGCCATCTCAGTCTCATGTCAAGTTGCCGGAAATTCATATTCCAAAGTTTTCGGGCAATTATACGGAGTGGATTACATTTAGAGATCTTTTTGTGTCTATGATACACAAAAAACAATCCCTCGATAACGTACAACGCTTACAATATTTGAAAGGCTACTTGACAGGAGAGGCGGAGCAGCTTATAAGATATACACCTGTTTCTGATGCTAATTACGAACAATGTTGGCGTGTTCTAGAACAAAGATATAGCATTAAGAAATATTTAGCACACAACATTTTAAAGAGGTTCTTAAGTCAAAGAACCGCCACCACTGTTTCAGCAAATGTTTTAAAGGAATTACTTGATACTACATCAGATTGCTTAAGTGCATTCACAAATTTGGGTATAGATGTGTCTTCGTGGGACATTATTATAATACACTTGTTGGGCTTAAAACTCGACCCTGAAACACGTGAGGAATGGGAGATTCATATTGCCAAAACTGTAACATCTGATGATTTACCAACATACACTCAATTAAAAGACTTTTTATATGATAGATTTTGTGCTTTAGAATGTATTGTACCCAAATATATAAATAAACAGTCAACGTTTAACTCACGTACTAATCAGAATGTCACTTATTCTAAGGTTTTACATGCAACTGACGTGCATAAAAAGGCTTGTGAGTTTTGTAGTGAGGAACATAAGTTATGTTTTTGTAAGAAATTTGCAAATTTATCATGTGAAAACAGACGTAATTTTGTCATGAAAAATAGAATATGTTTTAACTGCTTAGGCAGTAACCATGGTGTAAAATTTTGCCAAACACCCGTTAACTGTAGGGTGTGTAATAAAAGACATCATTCTTTGTTACACCCTACACAGGCCGTCCCCACTTCAGCTACCAGTTCAGGTATTGAGACAGCTCAAACAGTTGAAGAAAGACAACAGGGATTGCCGTCAATCAAGACAGCAAATCATATGGCTTTCTGCAATAAAAATAAGAGCAGTCACGTGCTGTTAGCAACAGCACTTGTTGACGTCAGGGCAAGAACAGGACAATATAACGTATTCAGGGCTTTGTTAGACCAGGGCTCTCAAGCATCGTTTGTGACAGAAGCTACCGTCCAAGGTTTAGGTTTGAAAAAGATCACTGTCACTAACACAGTGTCGGGCTTAGGTGGTGAAAATTCTCGAATTTTGTCAAGATCTATGGTACTGCTCAAATTGAGATCTAAACTAGATCCAAGTTTTAAAATTGAAGTAAAGGCTTTTGTTCTCAGCAAAATTACTTCGTATTTACCAGGACAAAGGATATATGTAGATAATTGGGTTGAATTATCACAGATATATTTAGCTGATCCACAATTTAAGGTGCCGAACAAAATTGACATTTTACTAGGAGCAGAAGTGTACAGCCAGATATTAAAGGAAGGTGTGTTAAAAGGGCCTATGGGCTCGCCAGTAGCTCAGTGTACCACACTTGGGTGGATAGTATCTGGATCTGTAAATACAACTACAAATGAAAAACAAATTACAGTATTGCATGCGTGTGTGGAAGATTTTGATTTAAAAAGATTTTGGGAGATAGAATCTGACAATTTATTTAATTCAAAACTGCTTACAATTGAAGAACAGAAATGTGAAGACTTCTTTACAGCAACTACTAGTCGTGATGAAGATGGAAGATATGTTGTAAGACTGCCATTCCGTGATGAGGTGCCGTCCTGCATCGGTGGTGATTCACGTGAAATCGCTGTAAGAAGATTAAAAAATTTAGAAAGAAAATTTATTGCAGAACCAGTGTTAAAAGAAAGATACACAGAAGTAATTAATGAGTACTTGCAGATGGGTCACATGAAGTTAATACACAAGCCTGATGAAATTAAAGAACAAGCAGTATACTTACCACATCATGCTGTGGTAAAAGAGGATAGGTCAACCACTAAAGTACGAGTGGTATTCGACGCGTCCTGTAAAAATAAGAACGGAGTGTCATTAAACGATACATTATTAGTTGGACCTAAGTTACAGCCAGACTTACGCTATTTGATAACAAACTGGAGAAGATACCCGGTTTGTATAGTCGGGGATATTGTCAAAATGTACCGAATGGTGAAAGTAGTCGGTGAAGACTGTGATTATCAACGTATAGTTTGGAGGAGTGACCCCGATGAAGAAATGCAAGATTACCAACTACTCACTGTCACTTTCGGCACGGCTTCAGCTCCATACTTGGCTGTAAAGACTCTCAATCAAGTCGCTCTGGATCATAAGGATCAATATCCAATAGCAGCAGAGAGGGTTCCAAAGGAATTTTATATGGATGATCTCATGAGTGGCTGTCAAAAAATCGAAGAGGGAGTAGAACTAATCAAGGAAATGAGTAACCTTTAAAAAGAAGGTGGATTTATACTGCAAAAAAATGTCTAGCAACAAGGAAGAATTACGGAAGGTTTTAGAGCAAAATAATAGTTCAATAGAAACATAACTAATAAAAAAGCAACAACAAGAAAGAATAAATGAAGGGAATAAGGATTTGGAACCTAAAACAAATGATATTATAAAAATACTAGGACTTACATGGAACAGGATTGATGATGATTTTCAGTACTCGGTGAATTTGCCGCCACTTTCCACAAATATAACAAAAAGAAAAATTATATTCGATGTGGCACGTTTATTCGACCCATTAGGATGGATAGCACCTTGCATTATAAAAGGAAAGATTTTTATACAGCGATTGTGGATAGCAGGAACAGGGTGGGATGAAGAGCCTCCAAGGGATATAATAGATGATTGGAATACATACCGCAATGAACTGGAACACTTAACTCAATTTCGTATCCCCCGGTGGTTATTCACACAATCAAACGATGTCATAGTAGAACTGCATGGATTTTATGGTCGTTAATAGTCAAGGTGAAGTATATGTTGGACTTGTTGGTGCCAAAACAAGAGTTTCCCCTGTAAAACAGGTAAGTATACCGCGTCTGGAGCTGTGTGGAGCTGTTTTAGTTGCTAAATTGTTGGTTGAGACTGCTGGAGTTCTGAATATTCCTCAAAGTTGTATTAGAGCTTGGACAGACTCTACTATCGTACTTGCTTGGTTAAGTAAGCATGCTAGTAGCTGGAAGACATTTGTGGCTAATAGGGTGTCCGAAATCCATACAATTTTGGAATCTTCGCAGTGGTTTCACGTAATTTCGAAGGACAACCCTGCAGATTGCGCTTCGCGTGGTGTAAACCCCTCAGAATTATCTCAACTTAACATATGGAAATGTGGTCCGAATTTTTTAACTGAACAATATATTACATAAAACAAATTAGTTAACAATGACACCCAAGAAGAAAAATCTCTGAAGGCTCATCTTAGTACAGCAGTAGATCAATCTATTTTAGAAAAATATTCATCACTTGGTAAATTACTTCGTGTTGTAGCTTACTGCAGACGGTTATTTACGAAAAGGACAACGGTTTTACAAAATAAAAATAATTTAAGTACCGAGGAATTAAACAAGGCTTTGAATTCTTCTATTAAGATGGCTCAGAGTACAGAATATGGTAAAGAGATAAGGGAATTAAAGACAAATGAACAAATTCGTTCAAAACAGTCGAGAATTTTGTCACTAACTCCATTTTTGGATGAATGTGGATTGCTTAGAGTTGGTAGTAGGATTTCACAATCGCAAGAAAGCGAAACGGTTAAACACCCAATAATACTTCCACCTAATTCGGCCTTGTCTAAATTGATAATTGCAAATGCTCACCTGAAAACTTTACATGGTGATATACGGCTTATGATGAATTACTTAAGATCAGCATATTGGATTTTTGCGTGTAAGAATCTGATCAAACAACACATCCGTCAGTGTATAACTTGCATTCGTCATAAGGCTGAACAGCAAACCCAGCTTATGGGTTCATTACCATCAGTGAGAGTAACACCAGCCAGGGCTTTTATCAACAGTGGTGTAGACTACGCAGGACCTGTAATGCTCAGAACTTCAAAAGGTCGAGGACATAAGGCTTATAAAGGTTATATTTGTTTATTTGTATGCATGGTCACAAAGGCGGTGCACATTGAAGTGGTTAGTGACCTGACCTCAAAAGGATTTTTGGAAGCGTTTAAACGTTTTGTTGCAAGGCGTGGACACTGTGCTAACTTGCACAGCGACAATGGAACTAATTTTGTAGGTGCTTCTAAAGAGTTGCAAAACCTGTTCAACGCTGAAAAGTCAAGTGTTGTTCCGGAGATTGTCGAAGCTCTTGCAATTTTTGGCACTAATTGGCATTTTATACCGCCTAGAGCACCCAATTTTGGTGGATTATGGGAGGGAGGTATAAAGTCGACCAAATACCACATAAAACGTGTGATCGGAGAGTAAACATTGACCTACGAAGAAATGTCGACGTTGTTAGCCCAAATTGAGGCGTGTTTAAATTCACGGCCTATGACTATGGTTAATAATGATCCACAAGAACCTATACCTTTGAGACCAGGTCATTTTTTAGTAGGAGAACCTCTAATCACAGTTCCACAAGTTAACTATGAGAATACTCATTTAAACTCTGATTGAATTGAGACGTTGGCAACTGACACAGGTGATGCTTCAAAGCTTTTGGCGACGATGGTCAAATGAATATTTGACTCATCTCATGCATAGGTACAAATGGGCACATAAAGTTTTAGAGCCGGCAATTGGGGATATCGTTTTAGTGAAGGAAGACGAATTACCTCCTAGTAAGTGGTTGTTTGGCAAGATTCTTGAAAAATATCCTGGAACTGATGGGATAACTAGGGTAGTGTCGTTAAAATGTAAAAATGCCATTATTAAGCGTCCTACTTCTAAGCTTTGTATTTTACCAATTAATGTTTAACTGTATGGGTTTTATTTTATGTGTTTTTGTACAATTGTTTTTAGAGATGTCATGGTGGGCGGTGGTGTTGAAGGACATTCTGTCCTTGGTGGGCGGTATGTTAAAGCCAGTGGTTTGTTTACAATGTGGGTTCAAAGCAAAATCAATAGATGGCGCCACCTACCATTTGCATCGCGGTATGACTCGGGATTTTCGGATGTGTATAGGTCTAGGACATTAATGTTTTTGATATAGCTAGAGATAATTTGGTTGTGGAGTACATCTCATAAAGTACAAAGGCTGTTTTATTTCGGAGCAGAGGACAAAATTATTTATCTATAATAAATTAAAGATGCCTCTTTATTTACAACAACAGTAAGCGTGTCAAAAACTTTAACTTCTCACCATACTTTAGATGAGGTAATTATATACAGAGCAATAATTTGCCTCGAAAGTCTTACCGAAGTTATGGTTCGTGTCTGAGACACCTATTCATTTCAAACGAAATATAATAAAGCCGACCAGAAATTTATGAGAACTGTCATAACGCGCGGCGCCCGTTTTATGCCCACTGTTTAGATTATAGATAAATCTTGAATCTAGAATAGGTAAATATTTGTAACCAGGGAATTAGACATTTCCATATCTAGGGTGTTTCCTGTAACGTGTCAAGCCGACGCACACAACATAGTTAGATACAGTTAATGATACATGTATACTTTTACTAATTTAGGCGGTCTTATTGCTTACTTAAATGCTGTCCTTACATAAAGTTAAGGACAACTTTAAGAAAGAAGAAGAAAAGTATGAGACATATTATCTCATCTTCATTTATACATACATAAGGTTATTACTTAATTTGTTCTGTACTAAATTTACGGCCTAGTACAATGTCATTTAATTTCTGGTTAGCGTTGTCTGCTAGATACTTCAAACGAAATGACGTTCTTTATTTGAATTATTAGTTGGTTAGTAGTGCTTACTTGTTGATTGTGTAACCGGTCCTTGATAAAGCGAATTATACCAAACATTGCTTCACCGTGATCTTTTCACATGATTTGTCTACGCGCTTATTTCAACAACGTCGTTCTACCAATATTCAGATTTGAATAATCTGTTTTCATTTCCGTATCAATACGAACTAGGATTTGGTCCGGATAATATACGGATGCAATTTCCTGGTGGCAATAAAGCTGGTGATCTTAAATCATTTTTGTTTGTCCGTGATTAATGTTTACTGAGTTTTGTCAATCGGTTTTGATCATATCAATTTTCATTGTTTTTGATTTGTACTTTTACTTTCAGAGTAGCTTTAACTTCTTTCAGATACAACTTGCTATTTATCAAGTGGATATTACGATAAGACTACTCTTTCCAAAGGTATTATTGTTATTTGAATACGCTTAAGCTTGACCCACGTCACATGCTAGCAACTAAATTATGCCACCATCCTATTTTGGATCCCCTTACCTACTATAGAGATCCTTTGACAACACGACTAAGCAATTCTCCCATGCAAATTGTATATAAAGCGCGTAGCTAGGCAAGTACGGGAATGAATGTGCCGTTCAATTGCTCGCTACATTATACATTACGGCAGGAGTTGCCAACCCGTGGCGAGCAAATTATTATAATTCGTTAATTGATAAAGTTGGTGCTTAGTTTGGATATGTGCGAATTGAGCAACTTTATTTTTGTTGTGTTTTAGACAGAGCAGCATTTGGAAATGTTGCAGCTGCAGTCTATTGATAACATTATTTGAGAAAAGTAAGAATGATTAAATCTGCAGAGAAACTATATGTATTTTTGAACGCACCTTGTGCATTATTTATTATTTTTTAACGACCGCCGTGGTCGAGTGGCTAGCACGCTGGTTTCAAGTGTCGCCATCTCGTGAGGTTCCGGGTTCGATTCCCGGTCGGGCCAATGTAGAAAACGACCTTTTCTATATTGTCTCGGGTCTGAGTGTTGTGGTACCACCGTTGTGTCTGATTTCCACAACACAAGTGCATTGGCTACTTACTTTGGGATCAGAGCAATGTATGTGATTGTTGTCCAATATTTATTTTATTATTTTTTACGTACAAAATAATGTCAGGAGCATATCTTTGATGAATAATTTGCCTAGACTTATTAGCCTTAGTGTAGTCCTTGCGCTCAGCTGGAAGGTTGGCGAACCCTGCTCGTACAATGTAGCCTTTGAGGCAGTCGGTTGCGGTTGAATTCATCATCAGTTCAAGTTGTACCCGATCATGTTTCCATTTCCCATTTCGATCAACCGTACGCCTGTTACAATTTTAAAATATGAAACATTCGCAATTGGGGATTGTGCATATGGTAAATGGAGGAACTCGACTGTCACTTAATATAGCTTGAATAGAGTAAAGGGCATGTATTTAAAATTGCGCAATTCATATGCGTTATAAGTCATTTGTATATGTACAACAAAATGTGTCATAGCATGTATGTATATGCATGTATGTCAAGTAGCCAATTATAATATAATTGGGTACTTGTCAACTTTTGAAAAAGTGTTTTTAAATGTGAACACTAATAATTTATGCCTATTAAAATTCCAATTTGCTGGGAACATTTATAATTATTGTAATAAAACAAGATTTAAAGTAATTCATTTTGAACACGCGCGTAAACGGCAGGTAACGTGATTCTTGACGTCGCTATACACATATGTATAGTGTATTCCGTTCCGTACATGAATTGTGATTTCGGTATAGGGAAAAAATATAAATAACATTTCACCATACATTTAAATATATTATGCTGATATTTTAAGGTATTTATTTCTAAAACCGTTTTAAATTTATTATTCTCACTCATTTTGTTGAAATAATATATCTTCTTCCTTGTTTGGGTATGAGGGACATAGTAATTATTGACCTGTTACCGTCCTGTTATCACATATCAATGCAATGAATGTGTGTGTTCAGCAGAAAGCAGCTGTCTAAGCGCTGAGTAAGAAAGCAAGCGCATAGCCCTAATAATGCTCAGTCATTTTTTCCAGTACACGCTGAATCCTCTTAACTGTCGAACTCAATACAAAATGGATTTTTTATAGTCAACTTACGTTAAAACATACTCAGCTTTGTCAGCGCAAATGAAATAAGCAAAAGTGGCCTGTCAGAAAAAGCGCTTAGTGCTTGAATTTTGAATTTTTTTGAATTTTGAAAGATGAAATAAGAAACCAAAAATTTGCGCACGGGCGGGACTTGAACCATTGGCATAACTGCTTGGGCCATCTGTTTAATAAACAGACGGCTAGATGGCGCTAAGCGTAACGCAATTGACGTTTTCATAAAGAAACCACAAATTTCGCAAGGTCGGACTGACAGCACGGTAGCTCAATTGGTAAGAGCGTTTGGCCCGGTCTGCCGAAAGGTTGCTGGTTCAAGCCCCGCCCGTGCGCAAATTTTTGGTTACTTATTTCATCTTTATGAAAACTTTTGTAGTCAATCAACCGGCGAGATAGTCAATCGTCTTTGTTAACTATTTGTAATATGAGTTATGCTTATTTTAAAAAAAATCTTTAAAATATTTACAAGTTATTTGCAATGTTGTTAATACCTGCTTGGCACAAAGTGTAAAGATGAGTGTCGCTTCGGTCTTTTCGGATTTGTTTACACAGTAACAAACTGTTACGTCATCTGACAGCCGGTCCAAAGTTGGTCACGTTAAGGTTTTAAAAGTTTTAGAAAAAAATGTCCAATTTTTTTTTGCAAAAATAAAATATTTTACATTATTTTTATAAAGAAAAATCATATATGGCATTATATTCAAACTGTAAGGTTTCATTTCCAACACATTTTACATCATTTGTTACAACAGTCAAGTAGCCAATTGAGTAAAGTATTCTATCAAGATTGATGACACGGCTTTTGCTAAACAATTTGGTTTTCGACTATGTAAATCGATAATAGTGTGTTATCCATGTAAACACAGGACCATCGAAGAAACAATATAGCCACCGCCGACTGACCAGCCGTGAATACAAAGGATTCAATTTACCTACCACATTCACGTACACATGGATGTATGTAAATTTTTATGTTTGCACAATAAAATGTAAATAAATCCAGTGACTTCCGTGAGCCTCCCCTGAATATTACAGGACGTGTCAGGATAACGAATTTGGGGACGCAGCGAATATTATATTTATTTTCTTGGTCGAATTTATAACACGTACAAAATGCTCGTGTTACCAATCTCGTGGGGCTCGTATGGGTCTAAATTATAATATCGTACGAGTTTTGAAGGCATTGTGCATTTGAGATTGTGATTAATGGTTCTAAGTAGATGTCTTTCGCAGTCGTAGATCAGTTTCGCGTTAGCAATTCATTTTATAAACGATTGTTCTCAATAGTCAATCAATACTTGCTTAACGTTTATATTGCATATAAATACGTTTTGTAACAAACTTTAAGAAAAACATTTTTCAATGGTTATGAATATTTTTAACACTCACAGTGTCGATCTGAAAGGTCGAAATAAAGGTTAAACCCACGACCTCTGACAAACCCAAGAGTTGGTAAGAGCGTTGGCTCGCTTTGTCAAAGGTTGTATATTCACATCCTACTCGTGAGGAAGTTTACTTTCTTATTTCATCCTTTAATGCATTTTTCAGTTCACTGTAATACTCGTACTAAACATGCGCAAATTGTTCACTGAGATGATATGAGTGATATAGTTCTGTGGACGCCAAAGATATGTATCTCTCATCTAATTCATTTAGTTCAGTAGTTCTACTATCATTATATCAATCACTAGTTCACATTCATTCAGCTCAATTGAGCTTGGACACACGCTCGGATGTGCTTAGAAGTACTCTGAAAATCACGTTAATCATCAATCTATTAAACAATACTAAATTCTTACTTATTGTAAAGTTATTAAAGATCATTTCAACTCACTCAGAAAGTATTGCGAAAAAAGTTTTTATATATAGGATACTGGCCGGTTAGAATCTATCGAAAATATGATTATTTATAAGTAAAAAAAATAGGTGTGATCCATTTTCAAAATTTCCCTTTGTTGTTGCGAGCCGATTCAAAGTATCGTGTCTGACTGAAAAATGAAGATTGAAGAAAACAAATCTAAAACCTCGGCACGGGAACGGCACTAACGAGGCGTCAACCATACGGAAGCAAGTTACGAAAAGAGAACAGCAACGCCTCGGATGGGAGCGGCAACGGATAGCGAACGCCTCGTCTCGGATCGTGTTTGATACTCCATTCCATCATCAGCACGTCGTCAACCAGCGGGCGGCGCGCCGTAAGCGCGTTACAACGCATGCGCCGCTGAGAGAGAGTGAGTTCTGAGATGGTCTCGATTCGAGGTGGTGCCGTTACGAAGTTGTTAGATGTGCGTTGAAGGACAGAGTTTCATACAAAGAATAATGAACGCCTCGAGTTAATACGGTGCCGTCCCGGTGACGGGTTGATTTAACGGCTGGACTGGACTGCTGAGCCGTATTGGACGATAGTGAACGTGTAAGTGAAGGAACTAGATTGCTGAAGTACTTCAATATTCATTCAAGAACTACCCAACTCTAATCATACACAATTTGCAATAACTTCGAGTACGTATTCAAGTTCCTGTCGCACGAAATGTGAGCCAGAAATGTTTCGCGCAAAGCTTCTATTTCTTGTAACGTTTATTTACAAACACAATATCAACGCACGATTGACCACATACGCGGTCGATCGTAACATTCACAATAAATAGAAGTGTGACAAGGCCCATGAAACGAAACAACGCGCGAGCGGACCCGGAGCAAATTGAAAAATGTTTCAGTTTTCAGTTTGAGCGAAAATTGAAAAATGTTCGACGGCAATCCACGCGACATGACGGCGTTTGGCGGCGCACGTGGCGTTCGCAAGTACCGATTTTTCTCGTATTACACCGGAAAATGGTACCGACCTATTTCATTCGGCGCGTGCTTGCTGACACTGTTTTCAATAAGGACTTGACACTTCGATTACACCGTTAGATATTTTTAGGGTTTCGTAGCTGAATTGCATAAACGGAATCCTTATAGTTTTGTTAAGTATATCTGTCTGTATAGATAGATAGATAATTCTTTATTGCACATAACATACATTGATTAACAAATTCCTTTTAAGGAAATATACAATTTAGGCGGTCTTATCTCTTCCAAAAAACCTTTGGGTAAAGAAATTATGAGTTTTCTAGGAAGGGGGGTATTTTGTGCATAAAAGATAATGAAGAGCTGAATAAGTGAAGTAGAAATATATCTGTGTAATAAAAAATATTGTATAAAAATAAATACAAGAATAATATTAACAAATAATATACATGTATATAAAATATAACAGATTAATATATATAGCCCGGAGTTTGGAAGTTGGCGGTGTTTCACTCCCGTGCCCGTGCCTCGGAAAAGCGCGTAAAGCCGATGCGCCTGATCTTTTTCCGGTCGTGTCAGATTGCTATCCCATCGGGCTATGAGAGTGAAAGGAATGAAGAGTGCACCTGTGTTTGCGCACACACTTATGGTTATGTACTAAAATATGTCCCGCGCAGTTACTATTACCAACACAATAATAATCATACATAATAATATACACACAAACCAATACGAAATGAAAGGAAATTAACTGAGACATAAGAGTAGATAGAATTATTTTGAAGAGAGTAGATGTTCTTTAAGCAGTTTTTTGAAAATAGTAATAGATTTTGATTGCTTAATAGTCAGGGGAGGGGTAAGGAGTACCACAAGCGTACTGATTGGACAGACACTGTATGTCAGCCACAGCCAATTTATTCTGAAACTATTAGCATTACAGAGATGAAACTTAGTAGATAGGTGTATCCCGTTAACCATTTTACGATGCCCATCAAAAAAAAAAATGACGTGTGTGGGAGGCACCCATACATGTAAATAAAAAAAATCTTTTTTTTTTCAAACCTATGCATGTGTCTCTTAAAATGACATCGAGATTTCGAAACCCTTTTTTTTTCTAAAAGTCTAACATTTGGGCGACAGATGCTTTCAAAGTGATAAAATGGGCGCCCTCTCTAACTGTTGAACGAAGCAAGTCTCTCACTTTTGAGCGGGTGTAGCCGTGGTGAAGGAATATTTTGGTTGACCTCTGTTGAACACAACACAGTGACAAGACTGTCGCTGCATGAAATCAGCCAACAGGTTTTTTTCACGGGAAAGTTGAAGGTATTTTAATTAGCATTCGGCCAACTCGGTTGGTGAGGGTTTATCGGTTTTCCGATGAACACAGTCGACACTATGATTTTTAAACGGAGTCGCAATGGCGCTGAACGGGGCAAAGCGCGCGCTGACACGTAGCCTGGATCAAAGAGTCTGATATTTCAACAAGTAAAATGTCGTCAGCGAATAGCATGCACCAAGGGGCCTCTTTCTGTATATCCGATGTCAGAGCATCCATTACTATAAGAAAAAGGTAAGGACTAAGCGCTGAACCTTGGTGCAAGCCCACAGCGACATTGAAGCTCGTGGTTATCCCTGCTGCGGATCGAACGTGAGTACTGCATCTTCCGTACATTGTTTTTATCAGCTGCAGGTAGTTACCAGGTACACCTTTCATCTTAAGGGCCCACCACAGAACCTCACGGGGTATTCGGTCGTATGCCTTTTCGAGGTCAACGAACACCATTTGAAGGTTTTTATGTGCACATCTGTATTTTTCACACATTTGGCGAATAGAAAAGATGGCGTCCATCGTACCTCGACTAGGCATAAAACCAAACTGGTTCTGTGAAATTTCACATTCTTCTCGCAACCTTTTCTCGATGATCTTCTCCCAAACCTTCATGCTGTGTGACATTAACTTTATTCCCCGATAATTATTGCACTCTTGCACGTCCCCCTTATTTTTAAATATTGGTACCAACAGACTGTTGCCCAATCATCTGGTAACGTCTCTTCGTGCAACAACTTATTGAAAAATAAAGTTAACCACTTCCTTCCCTCTGCTCCTACTAACTTCCAGACCTCGACTGGTATATCATCAGGTCCCATGGCTTTTCCTCTTTTCATACTGTTAACTGCCCATTCCACTTCCTCTTCGTTTATCTCCCTAACTAATCCTACGTTAATAGGGGCATTCTCTAGTTCATTACTCCAATCATTTTCTTCGTTCATTAATTTTTCAAAATAATCCTTCCATCGTCTTTTTATGTTATCATCGTCGGCAAGAACTTTCCCGGACTCATCTTTTATACATTTTACATGAGTTATGTCTCTTGATCTTTTTTCTCGGACCTTCACAAGTTTATATAGATGTTTTTGACCTGCAAGATTATCTAATGTACAGTTGAGTTTTTCTTGTGCTTTTGCTCTTGCTACGGCTACGGCTTTCTTAGCTTTTTTCTTAAATGCTATGTACTCATTCTTCTTCTCTTCTTTCATCCTCTCGTCTTCGTCTGCTACTCTCTGCCATTCCTTGAACCTAATTTTCTTTTCCTTTATGACAGCCTGCACCTCACTTGACCACCACCAAGTTTCTTTATCAATTGAACCCTTTCCCTTTGTTTCGCCTAAAATACTTCTTGCCCCACTTTTGATATTTGTTGACATGTCTTTCTAACACTCATTCACACATTGTTATTGTCTCCCATTTCTTTAATTTTATTTACAATCTGACTTCCAAATTTATTTGCATAATCCTCTTTCTCTAACATGTACCATTTAATTTTAGATGGGTTTCGTTTCTTGTTCTTACTCGGCTTGATTTTGTTCTTAATTTCCATGATTAGGAGTCTATGCTGCGAGACCAACTCTTCTCCAGGTGTCACCTTACAATCCTTGACGCGGCTGAGGTTATGGCGTCTAACGAGGATTTAATCTATCTGCGTTTTATGTGAACCGCTTTTGTAGGTTATCAAATGATTATCCTTTTTTTGGAACCATGTATTAGTGACCACCATATCAAAGGCTAAGGCAAATTGCAGAAGCGCTTCACCCTCGTCGTTTCTATCTCCAAATCCCCATCCACCATGTACTCTCTCATAATTGCAATTTTCTTTCCCAACATGCCCGTTGAAATCACCTCCAACAAAGACTTCTTCATGCGTTGGAATAGCCATCATCACAGAATCCAGGTCTTCCCAAAACTTTTCCTTCACACTGTCATCATATCCTACCTGTGGTGCATATGCACTTACAATGTTCACTACAATTCCATCTATCATAACTTTTACCATTATTAGCCTATCGTTTACCCTTTTTAATTTGTACCCCTCACCAATCTCTCTTGCTTTAGCACCCTTCCATTTCGTTTCTTGCAGGAATGCTAAATTGATTTTCCTTTTCTTTAGAACATTCGCCAACTCTCTAGCTCTACCCGTCATCGTGCCAACATTCCAGCTTGCACACCTCAACCTTATCTCCATCTCCCGGACTCGCTTCTTACGTTGACCCCGCCCGGAATGGTGCAACAACCATTGTCCACTTCCCACAGAAGCCGGGTGCTGCTCCTGCGCGTCGCCTGCGGGGGACGCCCTAGCCTTATCGCGCATCTCAATTATACTTGTCATACTGCAAAAGGTTTCGGCATATGTTTTTTACAATCGGCCGCCTGCCTGACATTAACCCTCTTAGGGAATGCTGTTGTTAGTGGTTTTCCCTCCACTGCGCGGGTGCCCTATGATGCTTGTTAGTATGCAATGGGCTTATTACCTTTAGTCGGCTTTTACGACACCCAAGGATCGAGCTAGGGCTGGTACATTCTAAGTTTTTCTTTCTCTCCCTGGCCAGCAAGGAAGAAGATATACTGTTAAGATATATTTACAAATAAGATATACTGTTAATATGTTGCAGCAATATTCTCAAATAATAGCATTCAGTTTTAGACGGATGGACGTTGTAGACGTGGCAGACTGCCGAGAAAGCTGAGTCCTTTTTCTAAGCATTCTACTAATTAATTCAGTAGGTACTTTTTTATCAGAAAATATAATTTGGTAGGTAATTTAAAAATGGTGAGAAGATAAACAAAACTTAACAATTTTGTCATAAAAAATGTCCAAAACGTCAAAGCTTTGTAGAGATACAACAAAACAATACCCAATTACAATGAAATCGAATTTTGCATTAAGATTGGAAAATTAAATTAAGTCAACCAACCTATTAATTAAGCATTAACCAAATGTAATCAATCACTTTACAGGGAATAAGAAGAACAATATCAAATCAAATTACCTACTACAAAATCAAATTATAAATGCACGTTTAGATATAATGCCTACCTCCTACCAACTTTAAATGGTACTTATTACTAAGTCAAGAAAAACTTTTATTACATGCTGAGATGAGCTATCGCAGTTACTTATACCTGCATAAATCAGAAGAAAGAATGACAAAAGTAATTACCTACTGAATCTATTAAACTTTATAATTAATAGATGCATTCAAAATTGAAACCTACTCAGTTACGAAAAGAAAACTTTACCTGCATAAATCTGAAGAAATAATTTTAACCAAAAGTATTACTAAATCTATCTAATAGAAAATATCTGCAATCAAAATAATGAGCTCAAGTCCTTTACCACTCAGTAGCGACAGGAAAACTATGTACCTATTACGCGCTGAAATCACTTGAAGTACCTATCGCAAAAAAAGCAGTTGCGCGGGACGACCGTTCCGTAGGGAGCCGACTAAATTAATCTAATAGGTATGTATAAGGAAAATATTTCAACGCAAAACACATATTTTAATGTAAGTGAGAAGCCACCAACCATACTTAGTGCAAGCTCGCGTTGTAAGTACTTAAGCTGCGAGTATTATTTTGATGTGAAGTTATTTCAAAACTGTGATAGCTTCTAAGATATTTATTGAAATCAAATGTGAACTTTGTTCAAAATGAAATGCTTGTGATAATGAATGTATTTATTTTGATAAGAATCAATACCCGTGTGTATAAAACCTTTCAAAAATAATGTTCGAATAAAAATAGAAAATATTTTAACGCAAAACATACGCAGTTTTTTTGTAACTACTATTGCAACCTTATAGCAATTAGCGCAAGCGCACGTTGTACTTAAGCTGCGAACATTATTTTGGTGCGGAGTTATGTGAAAACTGTGATAGCTCCTAAGATATTTATTGAAATCAAATGATATAAAGGGCAACTTTGTTCTAAATGAAATGCTCGTGATGATGAATCTATTTATTTTTATAAGAATAAATACCTGTGTGTATAATACACCTTTCAAAATATTGCATTATTTTTTTACAAATTTAATAACATAAAAAAGGCTGTAGTAAGTCAACCATAAAAGATAGACATATGCTGTCGAGGACTTTATTATAAAACTCTTGATGTTGAACAATCCTGTGATACATGATTTTTGTGTAACTGAAGCGGTTTCCGCAGCGTACGCAGCGAAAGATCTCAAAAGGAATATCTTTCTCCCGTTTTCGCAACATTTTTCATTGCTGCTGTGGTCTTATGAGTCGTATCTTTATGTTATATAGCCTAAAGCCTTCCTCGATAAATGGACTATCCAACGTAAAAATAATTTTCCAAATCGGGCCAGTAGTTTCTGAGATTAGCAGGTTCAAACAAACAAACAAACTCTTTAGCTTTATAATATTAGTATAAATGTTATTACCTTTTCACTGAATACTTATAACAAAGTTTTTGTGACATGAACGCTACTTGATATTTCAGATTATCCCCAAGTCACCAAACAGCAACTTGTCGTGTTTAATTTAGCCGGGTCGTCATAGATTAATAAGCTAAACTCCAGTGAGAGTTCAAGGCAAATATGGCTTACAGTAAGAGTTAGTGGTAGCTAAAGCCCTCTGCGCAGTGAGGCCCTTCAGATGCGCTGAGTTCCCTCGGCTCACTGATACATACGGAACTTAAGCCTATGGAAGATGGGTTATTTTTTTGGTGATCCAACGTAAAAGTTTTGTAGTCCCCATTTACCCATCTCGACTGTAAGTAATAGGTTAGCAAATAATACCTATATAGAGTTTGGTAATTACTTATTACTTTAAGGCCCAGTTACGTAGTCGATACTTAACTCAACTAATGTTTAACCGTCGGTACCAGCAGTTGAACATTGAATTTTTTGCGTGTTTTGAAGAAAAAATATTTAAACTGATTACGTTTAACTATCTATTATGCAACTGGGTCTAATGAAGCACAATGAAAGTTTAAAATTGTTAGTTACAGTACAGTTACAAACATGAAGTAGGTATAAGTAAATAAAACTAAATAGTACATGGGGTCTATCAAAATCAATTGCATTCCTTCTTGGTGCTAATTCTGAGGCTCAACTACAAGATTTTTTGTATGGGACCGAAATCATAATTCCAAAGTAAATATTCCAATTTCCCATAGTAAAATGCCGATCAGCTAATGTTAGTTTCTATGGAGAAGTCAAAAAAAAATTGGGATTTCAATCTTGGTCTCATACAAAAAGTTATTGTACTCTAGCAACATAATCACTACCGAAAAGAAATGCTGTTTATTATGTTAAACCCTGTATACTTAAATAAGCTAAAGACAATGATTTCCATCCTTCTCCGCTTGATGTCTTTACTCTGAGATAGTAATCACTATATTAATTAAATTAACCATCAGCCTGATCGACTGATCCTATCTGAGATGCACATACACGTATTGCACATACATTATGTATGTACGAGTAGTAATCCAATTAGCGGCCCCTACCTGAGCATCCGTTGGAATGATTTAGAATATTGATTACTGCGATTAAGCTTCGAGACACACGTGTGTAAACACAGTTAGAGGAACGAGATTTTGCCGAGTATTAATTTAGTTTACGGTGGAAATGCGCGGAACTCACGCCTGAAATAATTTCGGAGAGCAAAATACTCCAAATGTTATATTAAACATTGTTATTTTATCAATATTTTCGTAGCTTAAACCTACACAATACTATTTTTAGCTTTAAAGCCCGTGTTTACATTTTCGTCTCAAAAAGCTTTTCAATGCGTAGGACTGGAAGTGTTTTCAGATTTAATCATATAGCGGTCCAACGCGCTTTAAATACGGTTTTCATAGAGTTTAAGTTAAGTTGCCCTCTAACTTAGACAGACGGCTAGATGGCGCTAAGCGTCACGCAATTGACGTTTTCATAAGAAACCACAAATTTCGCAGGGTCGGACTAACAGCACGGTAGCTCAATTGGTAAGAGCGTTTGGCCCGGTTTGCCAAAAGGTTGCTGGTTCAAGTCCCGCCCGTGCGCAAATTTTTGGTTTCTTATTTCATCTTTATGAATATAAAAGATGACACTGTGAGTGTTAAAAACATTCTAAAGCATTAGATAGCGAAGCGACATCAATTTCCAAGTTGAATTTATTCTGTAAAGAATAACTGCTTGGGTCATCTGTTTCATAGACAGACGGCTAGATGGCGCTAAGCGTCACGCAATTGACGTTTTCATAAGAGACCACAAATTTCGCAGGGTCGGACTAACAGCACGGTAGCTCAATTGGTAAGAGCGTTTGGCCCGGTTTGCCAAAAGGTTGCTGGTTCAAGTCCCGCCCGTGCGCAAATTTTTGGTTTCTTATTTCATCTTTATGAATATAAAATATGACACTGTGAGTGTTAAAAACATTCTAAAGCATTAGATAGCGAAGCGACATCAATTTTCAAGTTGAATTTATTCTGTAAAGAATAACTGCTTGGGCCATCTGTTTCATAGACAGACGGCTAGACGGCGCTAAGCGTCACGCAATTGACGTTTTCATAAGAAACCACAAATTTCGCAGGGTCGGACTAACAGCACGGTAGCTCAATTGGTAAGAGCGTTTGGCCCGGTTTGCCAAAAGGTTGCTGGTTCAAGTCCCGCCCGTGCGCAAATTTTTGGTTTCTTATTTCATCTTTTTGAATATATTTATTACTTTATTACTTGCAAGGGCTTTGCTGTAGCAAATCGGAAACCACAAGATATTAATTTTGAAGAAAATTGTTTTCTGATAACAGAGGTTAGTTAAATAAAGAATACTACGTGGATATCATTTTAATGGTAAGGGGCACCAGAGGAATAAATAGATGCGATCTTAAATGTAAGTTAATCCACATGAAGCCTATTCGCCCTGACCTAGAAGCTATGCAAAATTGCATAATATCAGTCCGTTTAGGAAAACATTATACTTTGTTTGTAACACAATACGGCCGTGTGTCCGAGCTCTTTGTAAAGCTGCAGTCAGACGCGCGTCGCCGACTCGCGACAAGAGTTGTCATCAACTTACGCGCACTCCGCTCACTCATTCGTTCACTCAACGTCATGCGCCGGCCGAGTTAAGTGAACACGAACTTTAAGTTCCTGTTAATTCAGGTTGTGAAATATGTTATTGTAGTGGCGTAGATAGAACGTACGAATGGTGTTCTAGAAGATTAGATGGTTATGAAGTTTTGTTTGTGTAAAAATAGTTTATGGAATAAATTACTAGTGTATGGTCTTATTTACGGTATGATAATTAACACAGACACCGATTCGTTTTCATCGCAAGGTGTAGCATTTTTGTAAATGCAAACACTTACATAGGCTTTGCAATGAGAAATAAGGTAATACATTAAAACATTTCCAGTTTATTTTCATTTTAGGTCAAGTGCTACCCATGCAGTCATATTTGCTTACATCTCTATCCTCTTCTTAGTTTTATTTGGTTAAAAAATCTTTTCGTATTCCAGAAACTCGACGCTCTTATTTCGAAGTGTGCTTATATTAATTAATTACGAGCCACTTCAGTGTGTCCACACTCTTATGTTGTGCATTCAAATTCACACGACGTGAACAGTCCTCCAAGTGTAGGGGACTTTCAACTACTTATGCGCACTTGGCTCACTCATTTCAGTTTAGTTAGGACTTCCAGTTTTCAGAGCTTATGAGATGTTTCTGGAATTCCTTAAAACCAAGTTAGTAGACAAAGCGCAGGAAAATACGAATTTAGTTACAGAGAATCATGTAGTTACAGAGAATCATGGGAGGTATAAATACCCATGTCAATTGTTATTACGTTTAGCTATTAATTATTTAACATGCCACGTTCCTTATTATCCCAAATTAACACTGCATCCATCCAAATTAAGCCTAACATTTAAAATTCAGAATGCATAATTGGGGATGCATTATATTATTACTTCAATGTTGCTCAACATCGCTTAAACGTTGATGAGCTGGTCCAAATGGCGTGATTAATTAAAAGCAATTCTGTTGGCTGGCATACTAACGACGGTTTTGTTAGCTGCGGCATAATACGCCATGTCGGTGTGGTGTAATGGGCCCATTACACTAGCCCTGCCTTTATTTTATGGTGCATACGATGCAGGTGATAGCGAAATGGAAAATGAGGAATTGGGTTATTATCGCATAAAGGGAGTTTGAAAAAAAAAACTGACCCCGGTAACTAGAAAAGGTTCCAAATTAGAGAGCCACACCTAGGTAATTTCAGGCGGAATAACTTTTTGGTGCATCTATTTATAAGTCTACAACAGAATTAACATGCTAGTCTTAGATTTCATACCAGATTTAATAAGAAAGAAAAGCCAAAGAGCTGACTTAATTATTGCTATATCATTAGATAAATATCAGAAAATGAAAACAATCAGTATTTTAAACCTATGGATATTTAGCTTTTATCTTAAACAAGGCAAAGGAGTACAGAATATTAACAAACAA
The DNA here is from genome assembly GCA_963924145.1 of Pyrausta purpuralis. Taxonomy (NCBI): domain Eukaryota; kingdom Metazoa; phylum Arthropoda; class Insecta; order Lepidoptera; family Crambidae; genus Pyrausta; species Pyrausta purpuralis. The sequence goes on from OZ001642.1 coordinate 12,002,078, forward strand.
AATAACACGACTGTGCAGGGAAGCGAAAGAAAAACATACGGAAGAGAAATGCAATAAAATAGAGTTTATGATGAAACGGGGGGAAATGGAAAAAGCCTACAATATAATTAAACAAATGGATAAGAAACATAAGAGACGAAGTACAGCTATATTAGATAAAGAAGGAAAAATACTAATGGACTCTAAAAAAATTGTTAAAAGATGGATAGAGTATATAGAAGAGCTTTATTCAGGAGAAGGGATGTTAGAAAGCTATATAGAAAAAGAAGAAGATGTAGATACCTTGGAACTGGGACCTCTGATATTAAAAGAAGAATTCGAAACAGCTTTGAATTGTATTCAAAACGGGAAAACAGCAGGAGTTGATAATATTTACATTGAGATGGTCAAATATGCGGCTTGCAATCTGTTGAAAGAGGAAATTTTTAATTTAATTCAAGAAATGTATAAAACAGGCAAAATACCTCAAGATTTTAGTTTAAGCAAGACTGTTACACTACCGAAAAAAGCAAACACACTCAAATGCGAAGAACATAGAACACTAAGTATTATTTCACAGGCAAGTAAAATTTTAATAAAAATAATTCAGAACAGAATTAGACCACTAACAGAGAGCTTTTTGGGACCGGATCAATATGGGTTTCGGCAAGAGAAGGGAACCAGAGAAGCGATACTAGCTTTGAGATTGGTAATAGACAGGAGACTGGATTTTGACATGGACACACATATAGCTTTTATCGACTTAGAAAAGGCGTTCGATAAGGTCAATTGGAAAATAATGATGGAAGTACTCAAAGAAGCTGGATTGGATTATAGAGACAGAAGGATTATTTTTGAATTATATAAAAACCAAGAAACGGTAATAGAAGTAGGAGAGGAAAACGGAAAGGCAAAAATAAGACAGGGAGTTAGGCAGGGATGTCCACTTTCACCGCTAATTTTTAATTTATTCATAGAATGTGCGATACGCAGAATAAAGGAATCAGAAAAGGGGGGCGTCAAAATTAATGGGGACGTATTTAAATTCATTCGTTTTGCCGACGATATTGCAGCCATTGCAGAAAACAGATTGGAGTTGGAAGAACTGGTTACAGAAATGGACACTATTTTTAAAGAATTTGGTCTCAAAATTAACATACATAAAACAAAAACACTAATTGCTTCTAAAAAGGAAAAATATAGCCCTATCTCAATAAATAACACAAAAATAGAACAGGTTAAAACCTTCAAATATCTAGGTAGCTTGATAACTAGTGACTCCAGATGTACACCAGATATAAAAGCAAGGATAGCGATGGCGAGACAAGCTTATAATGCAAAAAAACACCTGCTCAAGGCCAGAATATCAATCAAAGTTCGCAAAAAACTTGTTAAAGTGTACATTTGGAGTATAGCACTTTATGGATGTGAAGCGTGGACATTGACAAAGAGGGACAGAGAGAGACTGGAAGCCTTCGAGATGTGGTGCTGGAGGAGAATGGAGCGTATCAGTTGGACGGAGAAGAAAACAAATGAAGAAATTTTGTCTATGGTTAGGGAAAAAAGGAGATTGATGGAAACAATCGAGTGTAGGAGGGGACGAATGTTGGGCCACCTGATTCGACACGACAATTTTATTAAAACGATAATTGAAGGAAGAATAGAAGGAAAAAGGAAGCGAGGAAGACCAAGAATAAGCTACATGCAGCAAATAAAGGAAAAGATAAATGTCGGGTCGTATCAGGAGGTTAAGAGAAAGGCGGAAAGCAGAGAGGAATGGAAAAAACTCCACCGACAAGAGCCTAGCTCTTAAATTGGATGATGATCTTAAACCGGTATGGATATTTAGCATATCTTCAAATAAATTTCAAGTTCCATTAAACTTGTTTTCTTACCTACCACGATTTCGGTCTCTTTTGTCAAAATTACAATAGTTTAATGCAAATTACAAAAATCTAACAAACTACTCGTATCTACGTAACATATAATTAGACGACGAGTTTCCTAACGCACTGATTAGTTAAACTTCAAACATACCGAACATCAAACTTGCGGACTAACGAATGCAACTTCGAAATAGGAAGCGAAGTAATTTTGCTTGGATAAAACTTAAATAGTTGTAGTAAGCACTAAGTTTATTCTAGCGCCAGAGGTACTGAATAAATAAATACATAAGGAAGTATGAAGATAAATTTTATGACTAACGCCGCGTCAGATGCTCCATCAAAATCAAACGCGTAAAAAATCGCTTCTCTATAAAACCACTCGTAACCATACAACGCCGTTAGTTTGAGTTAAAAGCGAACCACGTCGCCCAACGTAACGTAACGTAACGCCCCGCGTCTCCTTAAAAGAGGCCTTAAACATTCCGCCACATCTCTTTAACTACGGTATGTTAGAAAATTGTCTTCCATGTTTGAACGGAATGAGAGTTGACATGAAAGGCTTGGTAGCAGAGGCGCCACGTGATCTGCGCCTCCGTCGCCGCGTGCGTTCCGCGGAACGCGGTGGAGCGCGGTGCAGTAGGGGAACACCCCTTCCTTACACACTGTGACTTTTAGCATCGATGCAGTCGCGTGTTTTGAAAACGCGCTTCAGCATCGCGACTCACGCAATGAACAGATTTAATTTATCATCGATGCTAACGAGCATTAGTATCGATGCAGTCGCCAAAATTCAGTACAGAATTTGACAATTTCCAGCTTCTGCATCGCGACTGCATCGCTGCTAAAAGTCGCAGTGTGTAAAGGATTTATCGTTTGCGTTTGCGCATGGGATGACGCTGCACGCTGGTTGCATCGCACTGCGCCTCAATATAAACGCTAAAACGCCTGACGCGCCGCGGAAGCCACGCTGGCCACGCTGAACGCGATGGACGCGACGCTGGACGCCACGTTTTTGGGACTGAAAAGAAAGGCAGGACTTATTCTTATCTTTAAAAAGATTACTATGTCTAAATCAATGTATTTTTTTAAGATGGCGAGACTTAGCTTAAATCTTAATTTGTACGTAAAAAAAAACCACCTTCTTTAAAAATCTGACCTTAAAAATCTGACCTGAAAAAGCCTTATTTAACGCATTTGTCTTGAAACAAATTCTTTTGGAGTCGGTGTATGATGTGCGTAAGCGTAAGCGTACACACGGGAATTAACGCGATCGCGATAAAAACATAAATACCTTATGTTTTTATCCCGTTCATTCCCGTATGTAAGTGTATTTAAATTTATATTTTTAAAGTTTAAAAGTGTTCGCTGCACCGAAAGTTTTTAAAATCTGCTCTAAAGAAGAGATACTGATGATATTTATACTAATATTATAAATCTCAAGTGTTTGTTTCTTTTTCGTTTATACAAACTGCGACGGGAGGGGAGGGAGCAAAACCAAATGCGCGGACACAGTCACGGGGGACGGCTTGTTTTTGAAATGATTCCGAGGAACTCATACTGAAGTCGTAAACGCAGGAAACGCGCGAATGTATGATATCGTAAAGTAGAATAGGTCTACGGTTTTATTCAGTGGAACATGAAATTAAAACTACTTAATTATAAAACAAATATAGTAACCGTCTCCTACAAAATCCACTTTTCGATTTTTTTAAAACTTCAGTGCCCCCACGTATATGCGTTTTGATTTCATGTGTGCAGTAGTTTTTTATACGTGTGGATATACTACTCATTTTTTTGTAAACGGTCACACTCGTAATAAAATTACTTCACGAAAGAAGTTCGAGACGTGAGAATCGAGGCCCCAGGTTAGTAGTAGAGCGATGTGGTGACAGAAAAATCAACAAATAAGTAAAGAGGTAGGTAGACACTATTTTTTGCTTGTCGATTATTGTAAGCAATTTTGTCATTTCTATTAAATAAACAAAATCATTTGAAATAAAGATAAACACAAAACTAACAACATCGTTAAATACTGAATCAAATTATTTATTCCTGATATTATTTTAAAAGTTACTAAAAGATTGTTTACAATATTTTCCTATTAAAGTTAATATCACTTTACGTGGTTATGAAGATTGACTAGAACTTATTACCAAAAGCTTTCAAGTGCCTACCTAATCCACCTGAGTGGCTTACGAAATTGGTGATTACAGGACCGGAGTAGATTCACCGTAGTCGAGGTAAACCTTGGGCGCCCGGCATGCCGTATGGGGTCGTTATATAAACGTCAATCATCCGCCTTCGGATGTGTAAGCAACCAAATATCTGGAGAGGAAATTGAATCGAAGGAGCTTACGTTTCAATATCGGCCCAGTGTCGGAAGTCTCGACATAGTTCCGTGTAAAACCACCAGGTGGCGCTCGAAAAATGCTAAGACAAAATTGGTGTTTTCGTGTATTTATTGATTGAGAAGAATTTTTGAATGATGCTTAAAAAACCACAAATATTTTTTAAGATTTATTAAACATACAAGCTACATAAATTAAAATGATATTTAATGAATTAGAAAATCATAAAATTGAAATTGTCTACGCGAAATGTCAAAAATGTTGCATCAGACTTCGCCCGCAGTGTTGGAAGGCTCGACATAGTTCCGTGTAAAACCACCAGGTGGCGCTCGAAAAACGCTGAGACAAAATTGGTGTTTTCGTGTATTTATTGATTGAGAAGAATTTTTGAATGATGCTTAAAAAACTACAAATATTTTTTAAGATTTATTAAAGATACAGCTACGTAAGTTAAAATAATATTTGATGAATTAGAAAATCATAAAATTGACATTGTCGACGCGAAATGTCAAAAATAATGCATCAGACTTCGCCCGCAGGTTTATAGTCAAACTCAGTTAGCTTAGTTATAAACATTAATACACATACGTTAGCATACTAATAAATATAATTAAGTACACTTATAAATGATTGATTTAACTTCTATTTTTGACTATTATTGGAAAAAATATGTTTCCGATAATTTTGTTAGGAGTCAAAGTTGACATCCAGAATTCTAGACGACTTGTTATATAGCTCACATATGCGGGGAATTGGCGAGCTGCTGCCGAGCTGAGTCCTGCGGAGTGGCACAGAGAGAATATTTAGAATTTTCCTTCGAGGATATGGATATTTTTGTCGAAAGTATTAAAAACCGGCCAAGTGCGAGTCGGACTCGCGCACTGAGGGTTCCGTGCCAACTTTAACTGAATCAAGGAATCCACTTAATAAAATACCACAATATTTCGTTGACAGCAAATATAACTTTGTTTTTCATAGTGTTTGTAAGAAGAACAAAGTTATGTTTGCGGTTGTTGAAAATGTGTTATATCTCAAAAACTTCTCGTTCGATCCCGTCCAAACTAATGTTCGTTGAAAGTATTTGTTAAGGTCTACATTACATATTTTTTTCAAAATTTACACTCGCTTTATAAAAGAAAATGGTTTTTGGAACCTCTATGTCAGTTTAAAAGACCTATCCATAGACACCCCACACGCATAAGTTTGCCAAAAAAAAGTTTTCCGTTTTAGTTTCATGTATGGGAGCCCCCTAAAAATCAAATAGTAAAGTAAAAAGATTTATAAATGATAGTAGGCTACCTACATTCTTAACACGTTTGCTGACACAAAAATATTTTTAGTTTTTAGGATTTGACACAGATTTTTTTCATACAAACTTATACCCCGCCTGTGGGCGGATTTTCGTATAAAATGGGTTTAGATATCTGTGATATGACGGACCGACCATAAGCGGCACCGGCTGTGGCCGGACTGTTGACTCAAACGAATCGTGATACCTGTGATATGACAGTCCGGCCATAGGCGGCACCGCCTATGGACGAAATGTCATCGCAAATGGATATAGATACCCATGATATGACAGTACGCCCCCCGACGATACCGCGGATATTAACACGCGGACCAGTTATCGACTCATCAAAATTAAAGTTTGGTACATCAGTGGTAGTCCTCTCCCAACACTCACTTTCTGAAGCTGTTGGGTGGTCAGCAGAACCACGGCGAGGTTGACGGCGCCGTTCTGTAGTGCGGTGTTGATTATGAGACTCAGTATTGTCACTGGATGAGCTGCGGTGTTTCTCGTCGAGGAACACCGCAGCTCATGCACCGACGACGGTGTCGTCGTGCACGTCGTGAAGAGCTGATGGCTTGAGCAGGTGGTTTGTGGAGCTCCTTTGAGGCATGTTGCGAACTTGAAGTCCTAGCGGCAACGGCAGGAAGGCTGCGGCGCTCCTCCGAGGTGTGACGCGAACGTGGAGACCTAACAGCATTTATAAGAGGGCTGCGGCGCTTTTCTGAGGTGCGGCGTGAAAGTGAAGACCTGCCGGCAACTGCAGCAGGGCTGGGGCGTTCCTCTGAGGTGTGGCGCGAGCGTGGAGACCGGAAAGCATATACAGCAGGACTGCAGCGCTCCTCGGAGATGTGGTGCGAACGTACCTGACAGCATTTATTAGAGGTGTGCGGTGCTCTTCAGAAGCTATGCTGTCTTTTTCACTTTCTGAAGGAATGTGCCTAGTTTTCTTTTGCAATGGGAATATTTCAAAACTTTCATCACTGCAACTGCTTACATAGTCGCTATTTTCCGGTTCATAATTTTTCGTCCGAGCCATACTCGCCGTCTACATCACTGTAAGGGTGTAATGTACTTCCATCTTCACTAAATATGTTAATAACTTTAATAGATGTTGTTTTTTTTTCTTTGAAGGCTAGCAACAGATACATTTTTATCTTTTTTACATAATTTGGGCCGTTTCCTGGTATTATGGCTTGATTTTTTCGACTAGGAGCCATCTACAAACAAAAACAACAATTAGACATAAACTCTACGAGAAACTATACAATTGATTTTATACGAGTTTATCGCGCGTATCACATGCCTCAATACATCACCAGACACACAGAAATACTATATTATTCAAAATATTATAAGAAATCTACCTTTTAAACCTTCCGATAACGTTAGCCCCGTGCACTGGTTCACCATATAACAAAACACAACACAACCACACTCCACGCTCACGGCCTCAGGCGTGTTGTCTTACTATGAAGTCTTTTTATGTGTGTGTGAGGGACGCGGGGGGCACTACAGAAACCTTACTCTAGATTTTTTTCTTACGACACTAAACAAATGTGAGTAAGTGCAATACGACACAGGATCACGTAACTCCATAGTAATCAATACAAATTTAAGCGCCTTTGGCCGCTTCGTCGATTTTAAGATGCTAAAGTTCACCGCCTGTAGGCGCGGCGCCGTATCGTAAGCGAAAAAAAACCGGCTCTCGACGGCGTGTCAGTAAAAGTGTTAAGATTTGTAAATGAGAGTAGATAACCTAAATTCTTATCGCCGCAGACTTTGATTGAGACCTTGGTTGGGTATCAAGAATAGTACTTTGGTACCTTCTTATCCAAGAGAAAAAAAACGATGGTCCAGAATCACTCCTTTTTATAATGGTTTATTTTTAATGCTTTACATTCACCTCTGTAGGCAATTAAGTTGGGGAGCTTTGCGTCATCGTCATGAATATGAAAGAGGCTTGGACCTTTCACGGGGCATTTTGATAGCATTTCTCAAGTAAGACCTTTGGTTATAATATATTGTGTCCCTTATAGACGGGCTTTGTTAGGTTTTGTGAAAATGAACTTAGATGAATATTAATAAACTTTGTAGTTAATGAGTATTTATAATAGTATTTATGTGTGGACTCTTGATTTTGCAATGAGAGGAAGTATAGTCCAAATCCAAATGAGCCCTGATAATATATGTATAAAACAATAATAATAATAATAAAAAAAAAGAACACCACCGGGATTCGAAACCGGGACTTTACCTGTTTTACCGGAACTTGCCTGTTTTACAGTCCGGTAAAACAGGCAGGTTCCGAACGTAAAGTCTTGGGTTCGAATCCTGGTGGTGTATCTGTACTTTTTACATATTTTGTTTTATTAAAATATTATTGTTGTTTTATTAAAGTGTTTTGAGCTTTTTTCCTTTTTTTTTAAATATTGCACCGCGCAGTCTAGTCCAATTCTCATGCAATTCTCTTACGAAAAAAGTTCACCGTTTTGGATTTGTAAAGGTCATGATTTCTATGTATTTAGATTCTGTTTGTGCGATAGTTTTTTGACGTGTAGATATTTTACTTTAGTTTTTAGTTAAAATGGTTAAACTCGCAATCGAATCAAAACACGAAAAAAGTTCGATTGCCACGAGAATCGTCCTCAAATGCCGCGCCGTGGCACGGTACGGCGCGCGCCGCGCGTCGTACCATAAAACGGTGTATAGCGACGCAACGTAGAGATGGGTCCACGGCCTTATAGAATCCCAAGCCACGTATATGTATGGCTGAGCAGATAAACCCGCTCTCCATCTGGTAGACGATAATAGACTGTCTTCAGTGGTTTTAAAATACTTACAAAGAAAATTGTGTATCCTAACAAAAACATAAATGTGAAAAATGACAGCTAATCTCACTACTAAGAATGTGTTTAGTTGTAGACTTATATGCAACTCTATTTCTTGTTTTATCATCCTTGTCAATTACGAAAAATATTAAGTAACTAACAATTGAAGACAATTTAATTTTTCATTTACTATGTCTAGTGGATGGCGTGTACGAGTCCAATTTAATACCTCAACACCCGAGCGGTCGCATGCGACCGCATAACAATAGAATACCTATTGTGTCTCGTTCACATACGCAACGCAAATTAATGTAGGGTAACCCGTGCCTTTTCTGTGTATCCGTGTGCTTACGGCTAATCTGTACATTGATTTGCGTTGTTTTTTGCAAATAGTTCATCTTTCGTTTGTATGGCAACGCGCGCGCCAGATAGTTTTTGTTAAAGGACATTCTTTTTTTACTTCATTTTATTTTGACACTTGTTTAATAGAGGAAATGTAACGAATCATTTTTTGCGCAAGTTTCTATAAGATGTATGCGCACCTTCTATTTTTTAATTTTCTTTTGTTTTCAGGTTTATTTCCTACGCTTAAACAGAATTACCTAGCTAGATGTCAAATTTCATCTGGAGATACTTGTAGGTTAGGTTTTTAATCTATAGGGCAGTCAGTGGAAAAAAAAAACTTTTAAACCTTTATATATTTGTAGCCGTTTGAGCTAGGTTAATAAAAGTTATGGTTCTTCTTATTTTTATAGACATAAATAAATGAACGTAATTTGAGATTATGGTTAAAAATTGCTCGAAATGGATCGTGCAACACTGGGCGCCGAGTCCCCAGTTCTTTTGCTTTGACTTGACATACTGCGCGTGTCTAGATAATCACTAGTCTACCGTTACTAGCTTTACCTCTATGCAACCCGTGTGAGCATTTAAACAATGCGCTTGTTTATCAGTTCTGAAAATTATATTTGTCTGTAAGTAGTACTGTAACATTACATAAACGTTATTAACTCAATGATTTCACCTTAAATTGTATCGATTGTAAGAATTTTCAAGCGGTGAACCTAATTATAAAGAAATAGAGTCTTAATAGAAAATATTGCTCCCGTTTTGTTTCACTTCGCAAAAATAGGTCAGCTCCTGAGGAAATCTAGTTTTCTCGCAAGCGCAGATTCTATCTACGAGAGCGGTGCAGCTAAAGTGCCTAATTAAAGAAGCCATTCGTTCCGTTAGATTCACTTAACATCTTAATTATGTAAGCGTAGTAATTAATATTTAGGTATCGACACAACACACACAGTACACACTGCAGAGTGTGTTTGGCTGATGTCCTAAAATTAAGGTGGGATTGTACACGAAGGCTTTAACGTCATCTGTAATAACTATGGTTAAAAGTGCTCTTTACCGTAGGTAGTAAATTTAATTTTATTACTTTTACATTATTCTACAGAAAAACAATGTTTATTTATGAATATAAATGAATAATCTTTAACAATATCCATCTGCGGAATTTGACATTTTAATTTGAATTAAATTACCATTGATGTATTAAGATTCCATACTTTCATAATATTGTTTAAGAAACATGAGTGTAAAAAAATGAGAGCAACACTTTTATATTGGCATGGCTATCTTAATTTAGTAAGGGCTAACAGCGATGCGTTGTGGTGTTGTTTAGATAGGTCCATGTTCCTTTCATTTTTACGTACAGCTCGCATCAGCCAGTTTTCATTGCGACATCCAGTTCGACCGAGGGCTATCGGAAAATTGCTTCTCTTTGATGTTGGCTTCAATTACGAACGAATATGAATCAGTTTATTTTTACATTTTGGATTCTGATTCGTTATTCGTTTGAGCCGTTTCGAAAGAACGTTCGCGTTCGTGTAACTTTGTTGATACTTATTTGCTTGGGAAAAAAGCTACATAAAAGAAAAAGCGAACCATTTTACGTTAGGCTCAGGTTTTACATTATAGCTGTGCGGTGGAGTTGCCTTATAAGACCAATTTCACATGTGATCTGTTAACCAAGTGTTGAGGGTGAGCTATTTAGTTTATTGGATTAGTCGTTAGCAGGGTTGCGATGCCGATATATCTGCGATACGAACGCCTACCGTTGCCGCATAATTAACTCACAGTAGGAGCTAGTAGCCGTTTAGTTAGCCGCCCGTTAAGCGCGTTAATGTTGCACGCCCGATATATTGCTTGCCTGTTTTGGTTTACAAACACCACCACAGCAATTAATATTGTTATAAATATAGCTTTGACCATGTTTATGGTAATAAAGTATGATTTGCAAGTATGTAGTTATTATGATAGAACAGCATCCTGATTACGGGAGCAATAGGTAGCTACACTCTACTCATGGAAACTATTGCTGATAGTTGAACGTAGGCAAGGAACAGTTTTCTAAGCAGCCGGTTGTAAGCGAGCTGGGGCCCTATTTTTGAATCACTCGCGTCAAGATGGCGTGTGATAATAATGGATTAATGTCCAATTTTCCAATGAAAATGAGTATTATTTCACACAGGAGTGTTTAAAAAAAGGAAAACTGAATTTTGTGAGTACCAACGTCTATATTTCGCGTAATTTCCATAGATATTTAATTAGTTTTAGAACGAATACCACACACTACATTCAAGCGAGTGATTTAAAAATAGGGCCCCTGTATCTATTGCGTTTTTGCCTGTGACACTTCAAATATTGTCTGTCCTTTTTAAAGGAGGTAATCATCTAAATCTGTATGCCTGTTACACACTTACTTGTAAATAACGTGGTCCATCTCATATTTTACGCAACCGAAAGTTAATTCTGGTTTTGTCAAAGTAATGGCCACTTTGTCTGGCACTACGCACTAAACTTTTCGGTCCGCCCACACCTTTCTGAAAACTGTTTAGTCCACTTCACGCAATGTGACACATTAGTTTTGCTGTTTCCGAACTGCTCATGGCTGTGTGGCTGCCCTAATTTTGTACTTTGCACATTTAGAGGATATTATCACGCGTTTGTTCCACAGTCATTCCATTTGGCTTTTGCAGCCCACCCAGTTAGATTAGACTACTTGTAATCTAGTGGGATGAGTGTGAATATTATTTTTTTATTAAATAGAAAGTTTAACCCTAAATAAACTTGAGTGCACGTAAAACTTGATAAGTCAAATAAAAAAGTAAAAGTAAACAATTTTAATAAAATATCTGTTCAGTTTGCTTATCAAAATAAGGTAACGAAGTTATTAAACCATATTGTATTTATTTGACTTGAATTTGAATAAAGATGAAATAAGAAACCAAAAATTTTTGCGCACGGGCGGGACTTGAACCAGCAACCTTTTGGCAAACCGGGCCAAACGCTCTTACCAATTGAGCTACCGTGCTGTTAGTCCGACCCTGCGAAATTTGTGGTTTCTTATGAAAACGTCAATGGCGTGACGCTTAGCGCCATCTAGCCGTCTGTTTATGAAACAGATGGCCCAAGCAGTTATTCTTTACAGAATAAATTCAACTTGGAAATTGATGTCGCTTCGCTATCTAATGCTTTAGAATGTTTTTAACACTCACAGTGTCATATTTTATATTCATAAAGATGAAATAAGAAACCAAAAATTTTTGCGCACGGGCGGGACTTGAACCAGCAACCTTTTGGCAAACCGGGCCAAACGCTCTTACCAATTGAGCTACCGTGCTGTTAGTCCGACCCTGCGAAATTTGTGGTTTCTTATGAAAACGTCAATGGCGTGACGCTTAGCGCCATCTAGCCGTCTGTTTATGAAACAGATGGCCCAAGCAGTTATTCTTTACAGAATAAATTCAACTTGGAAATTGATGTCGCTTCGCTATCTAATGCTTTAGAATGTTTTTAACACTCACAGTGTCATATTTTATATTCATAAAGATGAAATAAGAAACCAAAAATTTTTGCGCACGGGCGGGACTTGAACCAGCAACCTTTTGGCAAACCGGGCCAAACGCTCTTACCAATTGAGCTACCGTGCTGTTAGTCCGACCCTGCGAAATTTGTGGTTTCTTATGAAAACGTCAATGGCGTGACGCTTAGCGCCATCTAGCCGTCTGTTTATGAAACAGATGGCCCAAGCAGTTATTCTTTACAGAATAAATTCAACTTGAAAATTGATGTCGCTTCGCTATCTAATGCTTTAGAATGTTTTTAACACTCGCAGTGTCATATTTTATATTCATAAAGATGAAATAAGAAACCAAAAATTTTTGCGCACGGGCGGGACTTGAACCAGCAACCTTTTGGCAAACCGGGCCAAACGCTCTTACCAATTGAGCTACCGTGCTGTTAGTCCGACCCTGCGAAATTTGTGGTTTCTTATGAAAACGTCAATGGCGTGACGCTTAGCGCCATCTAGCCGTCTGTTTATGAAACAGATGGCCCAAGCAGTTATTCTTTACAGAATAAATTCAACTTGGAAATTGATGTCGCTTCGCTATCTAATGCTTTAGAATGTTTTTAACACTCGCAGTGTCATATTTTATATTCATAAAGATGAAATAAGAAACCAAAAATTTTTGCGCACGGGCGGGACTTGAACCAGCAACCTTTTGGTAAACCGGGCCAAACGCTCTTACCAATTGAGCTACCGTGCTGTTAGTCCGACCCTGCGAAATTTGTGGTTTCTTATGAAAACGTCAATGGCGTGACGCTTAGCGCCATCTAGCCGTCTGTTTATGAAACAGATGGCCCAAGCAGTTATTCTTTACAGAATAAATTCAACTTGGAAATTGATGTCGCTTCGCTATCTAATGCTTTAGAATGTTTTTAACACTCGCAGTGTCATATTTTATATTCACAAAGATGAAATAAGAAACCAAAAATTTTTGCGCACGGGCGGGACTTGAACCAGCAACCTTTTGGCAAACCGGGCCAAACGCTCTTACCAATTGAGCTACCGTGCTGTTAGTCCGACCCTGCGGGTAGAATATAAAATATGACACTGTGAGTGTTAAAAACATTCTAAAGCATTAGATAGCGAAGCGACATCAATTTCCAAGTTGAATTTATTCTGTAAAGAATAACTGCTTGGGCCATCTGTTTCATAAACAGACGGCTAGATGGCGCTAAGCGTCACGCCATTGACGTATTCATAAGAAACCACAAATTTCGCAGGGTCGGACTAACAGCACGGTAGCTCAATTGGTAAGAGCGTTTGGCCCGGTTTGCCAAAAGGTTGCTGGTTCAAGTCCCGCCCGTGCGCAAAAATTTTTGGTTTCTTATTTCATCTTTATGAATATAAAATATGACACTGTGAGTGTTAAAAACATTCTAAAGCATTAGATAGCGAAGCGACATCAATTTCCAAGTTGAATTTATTCTGTAAAGAATAACTGCTTGGGCCATCTGTTTCATAAACAGACGGCTAGATGGCGCTAAGCGTCACGCCATTGACGTATTCATAAGAAACCACAAATTTCGCAGGGTCGGACTAACAGCACGGTAGCTCAATTGGTAAGAGCGTTTGGCCCGGTTTGCCAAAAGGTTGCTGGTTCAAGTCCCGCCCGTGCGCAAAAATTTTTGGTTTCTTATTTCATCTTTATGAATATAAAATATGACACTGTGAGTGTTAAAAACATTCTAAAGCATTAGATAGCGAAGCGACATCAATTTCCAAGTTGAATTTATTCTGTAAAGAATAACTGCTTGGGCCATCTGTTTCATAAACAGACGGCTAGATGGCGCTAAGCGTCACGCCATTGACGTTTTCATAAGAAACCACAAATTTCGCAGGGTCGGACTAACAGCACGGTAGCTCAATTGGTAAGAGCGTTTGGCCCGGTTTGCCAAAAGGTTGCTGGTTCAAGTCCCGCCCGTGCGCAAAAATTTTTGGTTTCTTATTTCATCTTTATGAATATAAAATATGACACTGTGAGTGTTAAAAACATTCTAAAGCATTAGATAGCGAAGCGACATCAATTTCCAAGTTGAATTTATTCTGTAAAGAATAACTGCTTGGGCCATCTGTTTCATAAACAGACGGCTAGATGGCGCTAAGCGTCACGCCATTGACGTTTTCATAAGAAACCACAAATTTCGCAGGGTCGGACTAACAGCACGGTAGCTCAATTGGTAAGAGCGTTTGGCCCGGTTTGCCAAAAGGTTGCTGGTTCAAGTCCCGCCCGTGCGCAAAAATTTTTGGTTTCTTATTTCATCTTTATGAATATAAAATATGACACTGTGAGTGTTAAAAACATTCTAAAGCATTAGATAGCGAAGCGACATCAATTTCCAAGTTGAATTTATTCTGTAAAGAATAACTGCTTGGGCCATCTGTTTCATAAACAGACGGCTAGATGGCGCTAAGCGTCACGCCATTGACGTTTTCATAAGAAACCACAAATTTCGCAGGGTCGGACTAACAGCACGGTAGCTCAATTGGTAAGAGCGTTTGGCCCGGTTTGCCAAAAGGTTGCTGGTTCAAGTCCCGCCCGTGCGCAAAAATTTTTGGTTTCTTATTTCATCTTTATGAATATAAAATATGACACTGTGAGTGTTAAAAACATTCTAAAGCATTAGATAGCGAAGCGACATCAATTTCCAAGTTGAATTTATTCTGTAAAGAATAACTGCTTGGGCCATCTGTTTCATAAACAGACGGCTAGATGGCGCTAAGCGTCACGCCATTGACGTTTTCATAAGAAACCACAAATTTCGCAGGGTCGGACTAACAGCACGGTAGCTCAATTGGTAAGAGCGTTTGGCCCGGTTTGCCAAAAGGTTGCTGGTTCAAGTCCCGCCCGTGCGCAAAAATTTTTGGTTTCTTATTTCATCTTTATGAATATAAAATATGACACTGTGAGTGTTAAAAACATTCTAAAGCATTAGATAGCGAAGCGACATCAATTTCCAAGTTGAATTTATTCTGTAAAGAATAACTGCTTGGGCCATCTGTTTCATAAACAGACGGCTAGATGGCGCTAAGCGTCACGCCATTGACGTTTTCATAAGAAACCACAAATTTCGCAGGGTCGGACTAACAGCACGGTAGCTCAATTGGTAAGAGCGTTTGGCCCGGTTTGCCAAAAGGTTGCTGGTTCAAGTCCCGCCCGTGCGCAAAAATTTTTGGTTTCTTATTTCATCTTTATGAATATAAAATATGACACTGTGAGTGTTAAAAACATTCTAAAGCATTAGATAGCGAAGCGACATCAATTTCCAAGTTGAATTTATTCTGTAAAGAATAACTGCTTGGGCCATCTGTTTCATAAACAGACGGCTAGATGGCGCTAAGCGTCACGCCATTGACGTTTTCATAAGAAACCACAAATTTCGCAGGGTCGGACTAACAGCACGGTAGCTCAATTGGTAAGAGCGTTTGGCCCGGTTTGCCAAAAGGTTGCTGGTTCAAGTCCCGCCCGTGCGCAAAAATTTTTGGTTTCTTATTTCATCTTTATGAATATAAAATATGACACTGTGAGTGTTAAAAACATTCTAAAGCATTGAATTTGAATGCTTTTGAAAACTTAATAAGTAAATTCAACTTAAACCTAAATAGGTTTTACAGCTCATCTAATCTAAAGGCAGGCCTCAATGTTAGGGGGGCAAAAATCGTGCAATTCGTACACGATGAAAGTTCTAGTCTAAAAAAAAAAGTTCTTGATTTCTCAAGGTCACGATTCCTACGTTTTGAGATTTTGTTCGTGCTTAAGTTTTTTACATATAGATGTTTTACTTGATTTTTTTGGTTAAACGGTTATTACTAATCGAATTACCACACGAAAAAGTTTACATTGCCGCGAGAATCGGCCTGTAGATCATTAATTGTCTTTGACTGTCCATGCGTGAAACAGAAATCATACTTACGAAATTAGAACTTCTATCTAGGAGCTTAATTACTCATTTAAGGTTTCAACCAGTGTTCAACCAGTCTTCCATAAGTAATACCTTTAATAACTGATTTCCTGTGATCGTTCGAGTGAAATTACCCTTGTCTACAGATTTGAAGAACGATTCATCCTTAGTTACTATTTTAGTGAAGGTAGGCCCTTTGATTTAGACTCGTTTGTTTAACTTCAAAACAGCGCCGATACTTATACTCTGTCTGTTATGTCGATAATTTGGAGTTTAAATGATATATCAGTAAAACCAATACATACCTGGGGACCTATTTTTGAATCGCTTGCGTCAAGATGGCGTGTAATATTAAAAGATTAGTGACCGATTTTCCAATTAAAATTAGTATAATTCTGTCCGTCTAAGTACTCACGTCTATATTTCACGTGATTTCCGTTGTTTTTTTGTTCGTTTTCAAGCAAAACTCAAACATTCAAGCGAATGAATCGAAAATTCTGTAAGATGTGGCTCTAAGAATGTTGAACTACCAAGAAGTCCAGTGTAACTTTGCCAACAATAAAGGTGTCATGTCCCCTTCAGGTAGTAGCGCTTCAAAGGGTTAACAAATGCCGCGGCCTAAGTTTGGACGCACATCTTTCTTCGAAAGTCGAGGTCGACTCGTGGCATCTGCCACGATAAGATTTTTTTCTATTCTTACTTCTGTGTTACCAACAAAACCGACCTCTATTAATTTTCTAAAAATTTATTAAATTGTGTTTAGTTTGATTTTATATCATCGCAATTCGTAAAATCATGTAATGATATAAAAAATAAAAACTGACACAAAAGTGGTATCACTATTCTTAATCTTACATATATTTAAAATTGGTATTATTTTTATTTATTAACGAAATAATTCAGTAACACAACGGATAAGTTTAGCTATCCAGAAGGGTAACGCTGCCAGCATTTTGGGCACCATTCCATATGGCAGCGCTGGGGGTGATGTTTTTTATATTTTATAAATTCATCATCTTTTTTTGTTTTTATGTATTTAAGTTATTTACTCAGGTTATTACATTATATGGATATTATACCAAAAAATAACACAACAACTTTAACAAGTTCGAAATCAAAATAACTTATCTAAAAGGATGCTGGTAGTCCCCAAACTACGTGATCGTATCTTTTGGTGGTTCGAGTTTGGCGAATACATATTAAGAATAATATAAGGTTTTAAATCGTCGTGAGTAAGTAGTGTGACTTTAGGTAAATAAGAAATATTGTAACAAAATATAGGAGTATAATATAATGTATGAGTAGCAATTTCGTAGCACGCCGCGTTCGTAGTCATTGCTACGATTGTATTACGTACTGCCCTACGTAGCGTACATAACTTAATGAAAGAAAGAAAGAAAGAAAATGTATTTATTGGAAGGACATCACAAACACACACATACACAAGATTATACATAACTAACAAAAAAGAAAACTAAACACAAAAAAGCAAAAATGAGAGGAAAAATAATATTTATAGCTCTACGATGCATAAAAGTATCCATGCCAGCCAATCAGTGCATGCTGCAGTGTGTGTGTGTGTGTGCGTGTGCGTGTGTGTGTCTATGACGCCTATACCCAAGAGGACCTCACTCAGCATAAGCCAGGTCTCTTGGAGAACCTGACGCTGGTTTTCAGTGGGCCCCTACTGAGTGAAGCACACAGAAGTTGGCGCCAACAGTGCGTTTATAAACTACTTAAATTAATATAAAAGTAAAATAAGTTTGAGCATATACTGCATAAAGATTATAATAAAAGAAAATTCTACTTTGCTCTATAATTCGATGTCATTATTAGGCCTACGTAGCGTACATACCTAATTCTGCATAGATCTATAATTCAATGTCTATATGAGGTAAATAATAAAATATGTAATTTCATCCCTAGCGCTAAGTAGTAAAACGTAACAGTTATGATCAAGGAGGCGATATAATTAAGGATTAATTTGCGTGTGGTACTCAAGTTTACATAGCAAACTATTAATAATAATATGTATGTGTACGTTAAGCACGACGACGAGTGCTCTCAGGGCGAGCTCAGCAACAATACCCATCAGAAGCGCCTAATCCATTCAATTAGTTGGAGATTAATCGATTAACTGGGTTTAACTGGC
The DNA here is from genome assembly GCA_963924145.1 of Pyrausta purpuralis. Taxonomy (NCBI): domain Eukaryota; kingdom Metazoa; phylum Arthropoda; class Insecta; order Lepidoptera; family Crambidae; genus Pyrausta; species Pyrausta purpuralis. The sequence continues at coordinate 12,020,368 of OZ001642.1, forward strand.
TCTGGTGATGGTTTAGCTTCGCTTTGATAGAAAGGCGAGATTCAAATATACCTATAATTTATTGCTTAATACATAGTCAAATTTTCTGAAGATTAAACTAACAGTTTACTTAATGTGTATGAGTAAATTGAGACGAACTAAAATAATGGTATTTAAGTAAGGGCCCTTTCCCACGACTACCTAGTTCTGCGGGATCACTGCATTACTGGATCCCACAGACAACTGGTGTGTTAACGAATTTTTTTTGGAGGTACGGTTGACGGTCAATTCCTGTCAGTGACATGTTAATGTTAATTTTACCAATAAAGCGGCGCGCTGTAGATTCCTATCTTTTATTGCGTTGCCATGGTAATTGCTATGTTTGTGCAGACTTTGGACCAGTAAAAATCAGGTATCGGTTTTTTGCATGTCACTGTAAACTAGAGATGCGCCGAGTAGCCTTTTGTCGGGTAACGAGAACCGACAAACCGAGTATTCGGCCAAGTGACTCGGTTTAGAATCAAATTCCTGTTTCGGATGTGTAAAATCCTAAAAGCCCCATTATTTAAGAATACGAGGGTCAAACTGAAAGTTCTTAGAAAATCAAAAACTGATTACATTAGCCAGTTATTTGTTTTATTATATCTTTTCAAAATATTGTCCATTGACGTCAATACACCGCTGCATGCGATGGAACCACTGGAAAAAGCACTTTGCCCACTCGTCCTTAGGGGTCTCTTCAATGGCATCGCGATACGCAGCCACCGCTTCTTCAGCATTCATAAACCGCTTTCCTTTAAGTTTTTCTTTAATTTTTGGAAATAAATAAAAATCACAAGGCGCGAGGTCGGGGCTATACGGCGGGTGACCCAGTAATTCAACGTTTGATGTCGCCAAATAGTCGATCGTTCGCTTGGCGGTGTGCGACGAGGCGTTGTCGTGGTGAAGGAGGATCCTACTGCGAGGTCGTTTCTCTCGAACTTTTTCCAAGACAAGTGGCAAACAATTGGTAGTGTACCATTCTGCAGAAACTGTTTTTTGATCCTCTAACACAATTGTTGCGAAATGACCTATCCTTCCAAAGAACGAGGCCACCATTTTTTTTCCCGCACTTCGATCTCTCTTCACTTTAGTTGGCAACTCCTCGAAAGGAAACACCCACTGAGCAGATTGTCTTTTGGTTTCAGGATCATAACAGTAAATCCAGCTTTCGTCACCTGTTAGTATGTCGAACACAGCATTTGAGTCACCTCCGTTAAATCTTTCAATCATTTTACGGCACCAATCCACACGATGGAGTTTTTGAGCCTTAGTCAAATTATGAGGTATCCACCTGGCGCAAAGCTTCCTGACCGCTAAATGTTCGTGGAGGATTTTGTGCACTTGACTCATACCGATGCCTAAGCTTGTCCGAATCTGCTGATAGGTCACTCTTTTGTCAGTCTCTATCATACGCCGCACAACACAGATATTATTTTCAGTCGTCGCCGTAGAAGGCCGTCCCTCACGTACATCATCAGTGAGATTAGTGCGACCACGTTTAAACTCATTAAACCAGTTGTAAACAGTCGCACGAGATGGGGCTTCATCGTGAAAGGCCAATCGTAGTCTATCATAACTTTCTTGTTGACTTAAATGACATCGAAAGTCATAAAAAATCATTGCACGAAAATTTTCTCGTGTTAAATTCATGTTGACGTGACACAGACAATTTTCAATTTGCCGCCAAATCGTAAAACAAATGACAAATGAATGAAATATATACTCAGTAATATTGGCAAAGAGTTCTATTTTCAAATTTTAGAATATTTTTTTTATTATATTGTTTATAAGTGGCCAGTTCTAAGAACTTTCAGTTTGACCCTCGTAAGCTGACAAAAGACAAGAGTCCTTTCGAGTGGTGGAGGGGACTAAATAAGGTATCCAGAACTAATTATGGTATCCAGAACTAACATGTTTAGCACGAGTGTTTCTGTGCACCTGCAAGCATGATGCATAGTGATTATTTTTGGAGGTTTCTAAAGTCTACGAAGAAAAAAGGAATAGGCTGTTACCAGAACGTGCAAAGAGGTTTTTGTTACTATATCATAAACTTTACTTTATACAATTTCAAATATTGATTTGTCCTCATTTGGTCTCATTACTACTCATTCGTTATCATAATTGAGATTGTGAAAGATCCCCTATGTTGATCTACCTAAATATATTGCTTTACTCAAACTGAGTATACTCGGTATAAAAGCCGAGTTACTCGGCCGAATACGAGTACCAAAAAACCCGCCGAGTATGCCGAGTACCGAGTTGTACTCGGCCCATCTGTACTGCAAACGAGATGAACGCGTGAATATAGCATTAAACCGAGTAAACTAGGTACTAAATGGCATCCTGCACACTGTCACCGTGGGAAACGGCCCTTAATATATTTGGTAAGTAATAAGATTGTTTGGTAATTATCTGGTCGTAGGATACCCACAAAACTCGTCTTGTTCGCTCTCCGAGATCGTTCCCATGGTAAATTGTTTTTGACGAACTTCATTAATTCTAAAAAGAGGCTATTACGCCGTTGGAATAAGGAATTTGGTGAAGAAACTCAATCATAGATTATTTTATTTTAATAAATAAATCATTTGTAATCAGTTCAGGTGCTTGCAACTTTAGTTTCGATTTTTTTTGTCCATTAGATTTTTCTATAAAGAAAGTTTGACTGATTTTTAAACATTGGTATTGGTAGATAAATAAGGTTATGCAACCGAGTCTTATTAAAAGTTACCACAAAAAGTAGTTAGCGGTGTAGAAGTGTGGTTAAAGTACTGGACTTTAATCGTGCCACCTCGGTAATTAAATAAATAAATAAAATATTTCTTCACAAAAAGTTTTACATAATTAGTACTGTTAGGTTATATGAATGGTGTTACAGATAAAATTTTGTTAAGACTGGTGCTTGCTATGGATTGAGACAATCTGTAATACTGTAATCTGTAATTGACATGATGGATGGTAATGTCACGGTAATAAATTAGGTTCCTTTACTGTAGGATCTTTAAGAACATGACCAAGTTATTTACTTAGCTAAACCCTCATATAGGTTAGCATACAGTAAACAAACAAAAACAGTATAATATAACTTGTGTATAACATGTAATATAACCTGTGTATGTGTAAGTGTACACAAACATTGTCCATGACATGGCCTTCATGTGATATCCAGTAGGATATCATGATATAACAAAGGAGATTTTTCTTAGACACGAAGCGACTGTTATTGAAAAAGTTACTAGAAATCTTTTCAAAACATTATTTGCATTTTCAGCGCAACATATTTTCTGTACTATTAAGAATGTGAAGTAAAATCTTAGACGTACCTACTGTCTTTATTGCTTTTCTCGAGTATCTCGTACGTGAATCTGTGAGTGTGATTCATTGTAAATGAGATAGTGGTACAGAGTTTCGAGTAATTAAAGCGTTCTCGACGTGTCAGTACATGCCTCCGTGCGGAGTTTGCGGTTTTTGCACCACATCAAACGCTACGTGACTTCGTAAAGGTAGGGAGCGTAGGCGCTAGGCGCAGAGAACATTTTATTTTACAACCTACTTCAAATTCTCCTTTGAGGCTTGGGAAAGGCAACTTGTGGATGCTAGAGACAGGCAGTGATAACACATGTTGTACATTATAATTTATCAGATAGCTGCACGTGATCATGTTTCAACAGTTTTTATGCAGTAAAGAACTTATTGGTCACTTGAGTTTGCAGCTCCCGTCCGTCGCAGCTTGATGTTTTATAGCCTAAAGCCTTCCCCGATAAATAAGTAGTTATTCAACAATTATTTTTCAATCGGTTTAGTAGTTCCTGAAATTAGCGCGTTTAAACAAACAAATAAACAATATCTTCAGCTATATAATATTATTATATGTAATGTAATACCTAAGTGTTTTACAGAAGAAAATATTACATATTTTACAAAAAATACTACTAAAAAAGTGAGCAATAATATATTTTGATCAAATTTGACACTACATTATGTTCATTGGACAAAAAAGTGAAGACCTGCCTTTCAATACATAGTATAAGCTACTCCTTAAGTTTGCTTTTAGCCTCAAGTAAAAACACGTGGGTACTCAGAACTTCTGTTTATAAACACCTCACCTCCTAAGATATGCACGGAGTGAAGTGCTGATCATATTTCGTTGATGGAGATTTAAGCGGCGAGGGCAGCCGGTCTCTTGAATATGGAGAGGTAGTTAAGGAGTTTTAACTACTGAGGACTTAGCAAGTCCAGAGAGCGTGCCTCACGTAATCTACGAGGAAGTTTGCAAATGTTCCTTTAAAATTTTATAACCCGCATTTTGAAGATACGCTCGGAATAACAATGCAGGAAGACGGTAGTTACAGTGTTAAGGTGATACTTACTTGTTAACAGAAGAAAAAAAAACTGCAGAAATTGCCAAGTTTTTGAAAACTTGTTACTGAAGGTACTAAGTCTGAATTAGATTACTATACCATTAACTGAACTAGTAGACAAACATTATTTTAACTAGAATCACTGTTTGTATCTCATGCTTGTTATATAAATGTTACAAGAAATGCATGATATCCATCATTCTATCAATTCCTTAGATTGTGTATAATTCCTAAAATCACGCGGAAATGTGTGATGTAAATGATATATATTTAATAACCTTAGTATATGTACCTTGTTAATCCCAATGAGAGTCCAAATAAAAACTATTATCAAGAATTATAAAGATATAATAATTAATAAACCGTGTGATTGTTACTTGATAATCTTTGAGAGTCCTAATAAAAACTCTGATAAATGAATTAGTAAAAGTTAAAGATATTATAAACTGTACATGATTGTTACATAATTGTCTCCTATAATAAGACCCCTTTAAAAACAAAATAAAATTCTCGTGTCACAATGTTCGTTCCCGTACTCCTCCGAAATGGCTTTACCGATTCTTACCAAATCTATACTAATATTATAAAGCTGAAGAGTTTGTTTGTTTGTTTGTTTGAACGCGCTAATCTCAGAAACTACTGGCCCGATTTGAAAAATTATTTTTATGTTAGATAGTCCATTTATCGAGAAAGGCTTTAAGCTATATAACATAAAGATACGACTCACAAGACCACAGCAGCAATGAAAAATGTTGCGAAAACGGGAGAAAGATATTCCTTTTGAAAGCTTCAGCTGCGTACGCTGCGGAAACCGCTAAAGTTACACAAAAATTATGTATGACAAGATTGTTCAGCATTAAGAGTTCTATAATAAAGTCCGGGACAGCATAAGTCTATCTTTTATGGTTGACTTACTACAACCTTTTTTATGTTAATAAATTTGTAAAAAAAAAATGCATCATTTTTAGAGGTGTATTATACACACAGGTATTTATTCTTATCAAAATAAATACATTCATCATCACGAGCATTTCATTTAGAACAAAGTTGCCCTTTATATCATTTGATTTCAATAAATATTTTAGGAGCTATAACAGTTTTAACATAACTCCGCACCAAAATAATGTTCGCAGCTTAAGTACAACGTGCGCTTGCGCTAATCTATACTAATATTATAAAGCTGAAGAGTTTGTTTGTTTGTTTGTTTGTTTGTTTGTTTGAACGCGCTAATCTCAAAAACTACTGGCCCGATTTGAAAAATTATTTTAACGTTGGATAGTCCATTTATCGAGGAAGGCTTTAGGCTATATAACATAAAGATACGACTCATAAAACCACAGCAGAAATGAAAAATGTTGCGAAAACGGGAGAAAGATATTCCTTTTGAGAGCTTCCGCTGCATACGCTGCGGAAACCGCTTAAGTTAAACAAAAATCATGTATGACAGGATTGTTCAGCATTAAGAGTTCTATAATAAAGTCCGCGACAGCATATGTCTATATTTTATGGTTGACTTACTACAACCTTTTTTATGTTAAGGGGCTACCCGGATTTTTAGCGCACTTACTAGCGCCACTTTAGTAAAAAAAAACATAACTCGTTAAATAAAAGACCAATCAAAAATCTGGTAGATACGATTGTAGTACAGGTTCTATAGTTTATTTAGTACGTTTAAATTGTTTCTAAAGTAGTTAACTGTAGTTAGAGTTAGAAAAACTGCTAAATATGGCCACTTTTAGCATTTTTGCTAACTGTAACTGCAGATAACTGTGTTTAATTGAACTTAAACATTGTGTCTAAACCACATAATCAGAGCTACAATCGTATCTACCAGATTTTTGATTGGTCTTTTATTTAACGAGTTACGCGGTAAAAATCCGGGTAGCGCCTTAATAAATTTGTAAAAAAATAATGCATTATTTTTAGAGGTGTATTATACACACAGGTATTTATTCTAATCAAAATAAATACATTCATCATCACGAGCATTTCATTTAGAACAAAGTTGCCCTTTATATCATTTGATTTCAATAAATATCTTAGGAGCTATCACAGTTTTGACATAACTCCGCACCAAAATAATGTTCACAGCTTAAGTACAACGTGCAACTGCGCTAATATATTATAAAGCTGAAGAGTTTGTTTGTTTGAACGCGCTTATCTCAGGAACTGCTGGACCAATTTGAAAAATATTATTGTGTTGGATAGCTTATTTATTGAGAAAGGCTTTAGGATATAAAACATGACGCTGCGACGGGAGAAGAGGGAGCAAACTCAAAACGCGCGGACGAAGTCGCGGGGGACCGCTAGTTATATTATAAAGCTGGAGAGTTTGTTGGTTTGAACGCGCTTATCTCAGTAACTGCTGAACCGATTTGAAAAAATATTTCTGTGTTAGATAGCTTATTTATTGAGAAAGGCTTTAGGATATAAAACATCACGCTGCGACGGGAGGGGAGGGAGCAAACTTAAAACGCGCGGACGAAGTCGCGGGGGACCGCTAGTTATATTATAAAGCTGAAGAGTTTGTTGGTTTGAACGCGCTTATCTCAGGAACTGCTGAACCGATGAAGATGAAAAAATATTTCTGTGTTAGATAGCTTATTTATTGAGAAAGGCTTTAGGATATAAAACATCACGCTGCGACGGGAGGGGAGGGAGCAAACTCAAAACGCGCGGACGAAGTCGCGGGGGACCGCTAGTTTTATATAAGTATTCAGTAGGTCTGAGAATCGGCAACTATATATTATTCATACCCCTAAGTGATAAGGATTGTTCACCCTTAAATATATATTTTTTAATTTTTGAAAGGATTTTTTTTGTTTTTATTTTTTTATAATGTGGCATTAAAAATACATACAACCCTAAAGTTTTACTTTTTTATCACCAACCCCTATTTTTTATAGCCATTTTAGTAATTTGATCATTTTTCATCCCGCTCGATAACTGATCAATTATAGTGTTTTTCTTAACTTTAAAATTACAAGGCTGGGCGAGACGGGGCCGGGGCGGGACAGTGCTAGGGGCGAAGCAAAGTTCGCTGGGTCCGCTGATTCATACATAAAAAAGTGTTTTATTATATTATTTACACATAGCGTTCGTTTTATACATTTACATGATATTGGAATTCTGTATAATTCCTCGGAAATGTATACACTTTCTAGAGGGTCTACCTTGTTTCGCATAATTTTTATTGTCATAATTTTATTTAGCATATCATCAAATAGCATAAACTTCCTTTCGCAGAACATCAATTAGCATTCACTCATTTATCAGACGTTCAAAACGCATAAGCGTGTAAGCTAGAATCATCTTTAGGCAGAAATTTAATATCCATAATAGTCTTAAAGCAAAAACATCCTAACGCAGAAAGTTCACAGATAGAATCATCTTGTGGCATACAATTCGTATATATAGTCATTAATAGGCAGAATCATCCTATCGCAGAAAATTCACAGTCCGAATCGTCTTTTGGCATATTTTTCATATTTAATATTCTCCTATAAACCTTAATTTCTCTGTGTATCCCAAGTAGTTCTATCTCAGCAATACTAACATACAACATGCATGGCAAATCAAACATGCAGCATGCAAGCAAGCATTCAGCATGCAAGCAAGCAAGCAAAGCATGCAACAAGCAAGCAAGCATGCAGCAAGCAAGCAAGTAAGCATAAAGCATGCAAGCAAGCATGCAGCATGCAAGCAAGCAACAGCTTGCATGCAGCATGCATGGTTTCTGTCACGGCTCCGGCGCTGCGCAGCGCCTACGCGATTTTGAATTACACTCTAGGGGTGGGGCAAACAAGACTGCGTGGAGTCGGTTTTGCACCGATTCGTTTCTGTCACTAACTTTGTACCACAACTTAATGACTTTTTTATTCAATTTTAGGGTAAAATACTATTTAAAAGAAATAGCAATATGAAAAGTGAAATTATTCTAAAGGAAATTCTGCTTTCTTCATAGTATGCCTAGTCAAATTATGCCAAATAAACATTATGCTTAGCGAAAGTATGCAAAGTAAAATTTTGCCAAAGGTAATTATGCCTTATAAATTTCTGCTATCTTAAAAGTATGCCATTGTAAATTCGGGCATATAAATATTCGACCAAACAATAATTATGCTAACAGAAAATTCTGCCTGAATAATATTCGACTAAAGAAAATTATGCCAAGTGTGTTATGCCAAGTGACTTTCGGAACAAAAAGATTCTGCCAGATAGAGGGAACCCCTTTCTAGAATATGTGCATATTAAATAATCTCTTGATCAATCTTTTATACATATCTTAAATAGATTCGAAATTGTATACATTTCCTATGAGTTGTATACAATTCCTCAAATTCATACATTTCCTGTAACATAAATAAATATAAGTAATTGCAGCGCTTTCTGTCGCACAACAAAAATGATTTGCGCGCGTAAGTTCAGCACACTGTGTTCCAGTAATTCTGTGTAGCGTATTTCTTAGTGCATTCGATGGAGTGCGATCAAATGTGGTGTGCGGCTGGCGCGCGGTTATTGCGCTTTCATTCAATCAACTAATTTACGAGCACTATAGCACTGCGCACTGGGAGCGATTCGTTCGACGTTTTACTCGATGTCGATATGAACGGGCTTTTATGTTCCCTGATGCAGAACATGGGTGGTGGGAGAAATGTGAGCAGTGAATATTCCTTATGATAGGTACGTTCGGTAAATAATCTCGAAGCGCTAGTAGGGCCCAAAAGATAAGGAGACATGTTCTGGCCCCATATGGGCCGTAATTGATTGATATTAACTAATTATTGACGTTCATAAGTGGCATTTTGTGTTCTAAATCGAATAACCGTTTTACCTAAAAAACAAGTAAAAAAACTATCGCACGAACAAAATTTAAATACATAGAAATGGTGACCCTGTGAAATCAAAAACTTTTTCTTCGACAAAGAATATTAACCGGTGAACTTTTTTTAGCGGTGAAATGAATATTTTTTGGGGTTTAGTGGCATAAGCCACGTGTAGTACACTATTTTTCATTGTGTATTTATAAATGGAAGTTTAACTAATCGTTTTCGGTATTGAAGTTAGATAGGTATACAAAGCTAAAAGTATGTAGGTACTAACATTTATTCTGTGCTATAAGATATAACTTTATTATAATAATGAAAATTTTCTTTTTTCTGATATTCTGAAATTTGAGCTAAAATTACTTTGATTCGCCGAACAAATATAATCGGTATCTCAAGATATTACGAGAAGTTTTGGTGTATAAAAGCCCCATTAGATTTGACCTTCACTTTGAGTAAAAGTTGAACACAATACGTTATTCAGTAAAAAGAGAATAGGAATGGAGTGTTTGCATCTCGCCTAAGAGCTCTATTGTTGGCTACGTACGTAGGGCTGGGCCGTTCTTAAGTTCGATCCAAGAATTCAATTATCCCCGAACCTATTTCATGTCAATTGGATGCTGGTGGGACACTAGTGACCCCGCCCCCCTTATTAGGGATAAGCAATTACAAAGATCAGTATTGTCTACAGCAAATTCATTTGTTCTTTAATTACGGCGACGTGACCCTTGCCTTAATTGAACGTAGTGAAGTTACGGGCCATCGGAAAGCTCTGTTTTCGAACAGAGGGGAGTGGGTGCTTAAGCTAACTAATAGCTTCTCATTAGCTAACAAGTGGAACTTGGATTAGGGATTAGGCGCCGGAGCACATTTGAATGTCTGACGATCCCTTGTGAAGCGCGCATTTGTGTTTTGGGTACTAACAAGCTTTTTAAAGAAACGGAACGTAGCGTATATCTAATCGGGCAGTGTGGAATAATATACCAGACTGATATAGCGTTCATTAAGCATGTTGGTAAATTAAAAGGCTGAGCTTAAGTATTTGGTAGATCAATAATATTGTTCTGTGAATTTGTGTTGCAAAAGGTATGTAAATAAGTAAATACCTACTCCAAATAGATCGTTAAACAAAGGAGATTCTTAACATAAATTTTGTAGCCAGCATAAACACATTTAAGAACTTACACCACGTACGTTATAAAGCATTCAATTGTGCTCAACAATACAAGTTCGCTTTAAAAACTTTTCCGAAAAAGTGCGACGTCAGACTTTATGAAATTTCATAGGAAGTTTGTCGAAGTTCGCGAGTCGGTATTGTCGGTGAGTTTCTTTTGACAGGCCCCGATACGCCCCGCGGGCGGGCGGCTTTCAATCGAAATTCGTACCGCTAAAACAGTCAGTTGAGAATGTTTTTGTCAAATGTACAGCTTCTCCGAGTACACACACCACACACGATTCTGAATGATACCCAGAGGTTTCTGGAATAGCGTGACTGTTTGCGGGTGAGGCGACATTTGGTCTTACGTTGGTTTAAATTTCCAATACCTTATCTAAGTACCCTTAAAGTTACTTACATCTTTTACGTGCTAACAATCTATGGATACGTGGAGTCAGTAAAAGTCAATATTCATAAATTATACACACTCATATACTTTAGCTAGGTATCTTTTAGCTGAATCCGACAGAGGGAAAAACATGTAGGTAATAAACGCGAAGGATTAATGGTTTTTTCGCACTACACCGTGCAATACCATGACCGTGCTAGGAAAACGTTTCTAGTATGTTACGGTGTAGTGGACAAAAACCTTTATACTCGGTGTATCAAAACGTTAAAATTTTCCATAACAGCTCTAGAAAACCTGTACACACACGTTTAATTTAAAACACCTTTGTTGTCATCTCCACCTTCCGGCGACACTTTTGTTCTTCAACTTCGAACCACTCCCGCTCAGACGATTCTGCTTTGTACTCAAGTCGGAGTTTCTTCATTTGTCAGTCTTCGTCTTTTATCGGCGAACAATTCCTTATTACTGCCTAAGTTTAGCTCGCGTCTACATAAATAAAGAATCTCATGTTTTAGAAGTATTCCAAACAGGGTCATTTCGGTCGATTAGTATCCTTTAACGGAAATAATACCAGCTACATATCATTTTGGAACGGAAATAATGTTTTAAAATCTTATTTTATATAGCTTTAGGTTATTTATTAGCTCCATTTTATACGCTAGATATAGCGGAGGTCGTGGTGAAGTGAAATTAATAGCGGGCCGGCGTAAAGCCGCAGGGTGATTACGTAACTTGCAGGTGATAGCGATACGATTGCAACCGATTGCTATTGATTACGGACACGGTAGTTAAAGGGCTATGGTTTAGTTTAATATGGTTTTGCCATGTTGGATCTGTTTATTTATATGAGAAGTTAACCTATCTAGTTATTGTTGTATATTGTTGTCATTACTTTTTATTTTTTTTTATAAATATAATAATGTACCTTTGTGTCAAATAAAAGTTCATTCAATGGCATGAATATTACAATAATGTAGGTAGTTACTTTTGCTAGATTTGTTTTAGTATCTATTAAAATTGAACATTTTAAATTGTCGACTCGTCAATGCTAGGGCGTATCGAACCATCGCAACTGCTGTGTAGCCAACCAACTTAGCTAAGTAATAGCCCCGCCGGTCTGCACCCGCAGCCGTTCGATTGGTCGTCCTCGTCGCCTGACGCTGGGAAATGGACTCGGTTAGAGTATTTTATTACTCTGCACTCTTATCTATATTGGTTTCAAATGAAAACTAAATGGATTAAAAAAAAACGACCCACACGAACAATGCTTTCTGTTAAGACTATCGTGAGCGGGCGGAACGCAGCGCCTATACATTGCCTATATTTGCGGTCGAAATATGCTTCATGCTGGATAACGTTTTCCAACCCGTACCAATCGAACCTAATCTTTATGGAATGTCATTCGTTTTCATCCTAGCTGATCTTAGCTTCGCTTGATTTAAAAATTGTCGAAATTCCGGAGGTTTTTTTGTCTAAACAGCGAATATCGGTTCTTTTATTTTTTTAAATTACAAGACGTACAAGCATTTTTTTAAAATCTCAAACATTTTTTTAAAAAAAAAACGAATGTTTTTGTATAGAAGCTTGCGGGCGAACATCCCTTAAGTTCCTTATAATTCATACACGTTGCGTCGTAACTAGTTGAAATGTTTTATATGGGGTTGGAAGATTTGTGCATCTTCCCTATAAGACCCACACACAGCACACTGCTATTTTTAGCATCGATATAGTCGCGATGCAGAAGCTGGACAACACAGATTATGTACTTTAGACCCCTAACACACTGCAACTTTTAGCATCGACGCGACTCACGCAATGAACAGATTTCATTTAGTATCGATGCAGGTGCGCGTTAGCATCGATGCAGTCGCCAAAATACAGTACATTATTTGTCAATTTCTAGCTTCTGCTTCGCGACTGCATCATTGGTTCTGAAAGTCGCAGTGTGTAAGGGGTCTTATAATCTCATATTTCATTTTGAGAGCAGATAGTTTATATCAACAAGATACTCATATTTATTTAAAATACTTCATGCCCAAACAAAAGGAACAAATACATATAGGAGAAATAAATCTTATATGGCGGACTAAATGCCAAAAGCATTCTCTACCAGTCAACCATAGGTCTATGCAGAAAAAATGCTGGCGGCGCGATGGAAGTGATAGAAGGGAAAAAGTGAGAGCTAGATTAAAATTACAATAATAAGAACATTAATAACGATGGCATGGCATAGGTATCTACTAAGGAGCGTTGCCCTAATTTACTCGTTCGTAGCTGTCACAAATAAGCGCCAACTAGCTCGAAGGAAAACTTTTCTTACGATTACAAATGTTAATATATATATATATATATATATATATATATATATATATATATATATATATATATATATACATATATTTAAATAATTACCTCGACTTGTAATGCTTATCATTTTAACAGGAATCGGAAGCGTCCTGCATCCAACATAACCAGCTATTTAAGATCATTCGTCCATCAGTACGGGGCGCTTGAGGTTGGGGACAATGTTATGTTAAATAATATTAGCGGGATTTTGCAAATAAATCGTTACATCAGACAAAATCTATATTTCCTTATCGAACGACACACGATCACTATTATGCAGCCACCAAACGCATTCATGACAGATTTCTACTCATGATAGTTTGCCGTAGTGATGTGCGTCTTCCTTGAGCGGTGCACACAGACGGTATCCACATTTCGTGTACATTTTTGTACCACATACACTGGCTAGCTATTACTTCATCTAATACGCTAATCACTCGGGCTATTTCGAGCGGCCGGTATGTTGTACCCTTACAAAACTACTACGGAGATCGTACACTGGATAAACGCTTTCCATATTTAGTCAACGCCCTGCCGCCCCAAAAAGCTAAACTGGCAAGCAAAAAAGAATTTGTCACGAAGCTAAAACGGCGCTACATGAGTTTGTTGTAGCATACATGATAATTTATGGATGTTGAAATATGTTATGTACTTTGCTTATATAATGTAAATTGTTTAGTTTATGTTACATTCATATACATAGCGAGATTCGCACTTGCAGTCAACCATGATAGTACTTTGCGAGGCAATTAAGTTAAATTGATATTGTTAAAAAAAAAAAAACTACCGGCTGCGAGGTGACAAGCGCTCATTGCCATGTGTTACAAATGCATGATCCTGCCTGATTGTGCCAGACGGGACACGAGATAGCTAATTACGCATAAATTCTAGTCTGCAGGTCTGATTAACAAACTAACTAATTATGTATGTAAAATTATCTGCTAAGTAAAGTGCTAAATTCTAAATTTCATGAAGTACTTATTAGTTATGCGAAAGTTTCGTAATACACAGAGAGTCTCAAAACTTCTTCATCCATAACAAACTGATTGCACCTTGAAAATTCTTGAAAGCTTCTGAATTGTTTTTCAATAGCATTGAAATTTGGTAGGAAGATGTATCTTGTTAACCGCTTACCGATTCTTATACAAAAAATAAAAAATAATGACAGTTAACGGGGGGCTCTCATACATGAAACTAAAACCAAAAAAAAAAATTTTGTCAAACCTATGCGTGTGGGGTGTGTCTATGGATAGTTCTTTTTAAATAACATCATCATCATCATCATCATCATTATCAGCCAAAGGACGTCCACTGCTGAACATAGGCCTCCCCCACGGCTTTCCACAGCGACCGATCACTAGCGGCCTGCAACCAGTTTGATCCTGCGATCTTTATAAGGTCGTCTGTCCATCTTGTTGGTGGACGTCCCACGCTGCGTCTCTGGTCGAAGGGTCTCCAATCTAGAACTTTCCTGCCCCAACGGCCATCAGTTCTTCGCGCTTTGTGCCCTGCCCATTGCCACTTGAGCTTACTGATTCTCAAGGCTATGTCCGTTACTTTAGTTCTTCTACGTATCTCTTCATTTCTGATTCGATCCCGTAGAGAAACACCCAGCATAGCCCTTTCCATCGCTCGTTGTGTGATTTTGAGCTTCATTATAAGGCCCATAGTAAGAGACCATGTTTCGGATCCGTATGTCATCACTGGTAACACACACTGGTTAAAGACTTTCGTCTTCAGACACTGAGGTAGATGAGATGAGAAGACACTCTTGCGCAATTTCCCGAACGCTGCCCAGCCGAGTTGGATTCGTCGATTGACCTCTTTCTCGAAGTTGACCTACCCAATTGGATCACTTGTCCCAGGTAGACGTACTCGTCGACAACTTCGAGAGTTGAGTTTCCAACGGATACTGGAGTGGGTACGACAAGGGAGTTCGACATAATTTTCGTCTTCTTTTCCATGTTCATTTTAAGACCCACTTGTTGGGATACTCGGTCAAGGTCTTCGAGCATAGTGCCAAGATCGTCCAGCGTCTTTGCCACAACGACTATATCATCGGCAAATCGGAGGTGTGTGATGTATTCGCCATTAACGTAGATATATAATGTAGATCTTAATAAATACTTTCAACGAAAATTAGTTCGGACGGGATCGAACTAGTAGTTTTTGAGATATAGCACATTTTCAACAACCGCAAACATAACTTTGTACTTCATACAAACACTATGAAAAACAAAGTTATATTTGTAGTCAACAAAATATTGTGGTATTTTACTAAGTAGAAGTAAATGGATTCCCTAATTCAGTTAAAGTTGGCACGGAACCCTCAGTGCGCGAGTTCGACTCGTACTTGGCCGGTTTTTCGTATTTGCGTTAAAAATAAAAAGAATACCTATGTTCAAATAAACGTTTGAATTTATTAAAATATTGTGTTAACTGTTTTATTATTATTAGAACTTAGGCGAAGAAAGTTCACTTAATTTAACTACATGAAACATTCTCTCCATTACGTATCTCTCAGACGCAGTTGGTTCGCCAGTGGGTATGGATAGTCATTCGATTAATTTAGTCCACTGCGTTGCCGTTCACTCGTGAGCACAGATACCTAGCTAACTAGTTACAATTGCAGCAAAAAGGAGCCTGGATAATTCGGTCCCGGAAAAGTTCTCCGCTGCAGCGATTTAATTCGGTGACGTTCGGAGCGCGGTCATTCCATGACTTTAGCCATGCAGTCGCGTGGAAATTGTGATAGCAAACTGCAACTGGGCCACACCCGAAGTACGAATCGCGTTTTGTTTGAATTGTTGCGAAAATTAGAAGTGGAACTGGAATAACAAATAACAGTTCACAAAACAAATCCAAAGTTAAAATGTAAAAAACTCGAGTTTTTCCTTTTTTTACTTTACGTTTATAATATAATAATTAAAAGTTGTATGTGTATTAAAATAACACACTAACTTTTACTTCATATTTACCACAGACGTTATTAGCAGGCATATTTTGAACTTGAAATCATTAAATCACTTGAACATTCAATATTTCGTGTCAACCACGAGAGGTACTAGATATGTTTTTCACGAATGACGAGTACCTACTTATATTATTACCCATTTACTGCGATTTATTAAAACTCGGGCTGCAGCAGTTTCAAAGAATTCGCGGTGAAAAGTTAAGGTCGCTACTCCACAATATTAAAAAAGTACGATTGTATACTGCACGATGCAGAGGACTTGAAATCTGTGTCGCCTCTTACTGCCGTTGTAAGTCGGTAACGTCAGGAGCGACGGTCATTCGATTAGTCTCGTATGAGCTCGTGTGCGATCGCCGGCTGTGACTCCCTCCGGGCGTTTCTTTTGCTGCATTGAGTGCTTTTTTACATTACGCCCTGAAGAATGCCATTTCTCTTTACGAATAAAACTATTTCAATATGTCGGTCGTGACAAGACATAAAATGTTTTACTAGAAATTGACGTATGATATTGATACATGACAAGTAATGTCTATTAAATAACATATACCTGTCTGATAGTAATAAATATAAATATTCTTTTTTTGCACAAGTAAGGACATAAGAAACAATAACATTACCCACATCATTTGTACAATATTGGCGTATTCGCGAATATTCGTGATCATTAATGTTTAAACATTAAGGTAGGTCAAAACTTCCTTTTATGTATATTTTAACATTTGCCTATTCGTAAAAAATATCTTAGATTACTTTAAATGTGTAGCAACTAGGCATCCGCGACAAACTCGTAATGAGGTAAATGCATCGATGCTAAAAGTCCCAGTGTGTCTTTACACACAACCCTTTAGACCCTTTGGTCTAAATGCTTTATTGATTAATTGAAACCAAAAGAAACGTCAACAATACCAAAATTGAGTGCACTTAATTTTTTATTGATACCTCATATTTAAAAAGTTTTCCCATAAAATATCATGCTACTATAAAACTTTGATAAGTAGCTCACACTTAGTCGCAAGTTTCTGCCATACGATGAAAATCTTACGCGAGGTTGGGCTGCCCGCCTAGCCTAGTACTCGGTTTCCCAGAAGCCTCCGCCGCATAACTTATTATAATATCAATCTCTAAAATTTGAAACTCCCAACTTTGGCCATTTCGTAAATATGAACTCAAAGTTTATACCATTACTGCAGCGATTTTGTGATTGAGTACACTGAGTAATTGAATAGTCGGGAATACGTACTTTGTATAGAATTGATACAATCTTTGTTAAATATTTTCCCCTTCATTGCAAACGCACAGTAGGTTTTGAATCCTAAGACCTCTTACACACTGCGACTTTTTAATGTCTTTAGATTAGATCGAGTCGCAAATTAGCGATGCATCGATTCTAAAAGCCGCAGTGTGTATAAGGGATCGCCTTTACTAAAATCTTACCTGGCTATTTAAAAAATATACATCATGAAGTCCCTGATACCATCAAGACTTCATCGTCTAAGTCCTTCAAGAAGTCTATTCTTGAGCTTTTTCTCAGTGAGAATACCACGTGATGCTTGATAAGGTTTGCCTTCTCTGTTTCCCTACTTTAATCTCTGTTAGTCTATGTATGGATAATTGTATGTATTCAAGTATGTTTATGTAGGTTTATTTTAAATTATTTATGTTAGTATATTTGTAGCTTAAAATTAATTTGTTGCTTGTATGTGTTATTTTACGCCGCCTCAATAGTTTCTGCTTCACCCAATGGTTGATTGGTAGAGAATGCTTTAAGCATTAAGTCCGCCATTTGCATTTTATTTTTGTCAGTGCAATAAAGCATAAAATAAATAAATGAAGTCATTTCAACATCAAAATACTTTTTTATCTGGTCGGGTAACCTTAGTCCTTGGTTTAATCAGGACACATTTTTTTTGAAAAAGGGAGGTTGAGTTTGAGTTCATATATCTATTTTCTATTTTTTTCTAAAAAGTATGATATAGTTACGAATATGTGCAAATAATTAAATATGTTTTTTTATTATCTGACTAACATCTCGCATAGATAGATTAGAACCACCAACGAAACAACCATACCTACATAGCCGTACAGTCATCGCACATAACATTGAAGGTATAAACATACAGACCGAGTTACAACAACACGAATCACCGCCTGCAAATATACGTAGGTAAAGCGCAAACATCGGTGAGGACAACCGAAACTAGCCTAAAATTTGTTTAACTGCCTCCACAAAGGACAAAGAGACCCCGAACAATAGTCAGTCTTGATTAGACCTGCCTACATTTGTAATCGTATAATGGATAACCCAATTTGTAGCATCCTCCTTTCCCATTGACTAGCGGGCTAATTGACTAGATATCGGTAAGTCGGAATTCCCATAAAGACGTTTTCGCGATTCAATGGACACGTAACTTATATGATCGGGTGGGCTCAAATGTATTTTCAATTCCATTGGTTAGGGAATCTTAATAAAAGACGCGTCCCTCGGAAAGCCTTTGTTAAATTTCCAATTACGCATCAACAGTTAAAGTATTTAAGGGGTTTACTATATCGAAAATGAAAAACATAGGCTTTCATTAAAATAACTACATATCTATTACAGCTTCTTTTTTATCCAAAATATAGACAATATTTTGGATGTTGAGTATGTTAAAAAAGAACGGCAATTTCGAAAAAGAAATAAGGTTCTAAAATTGCGAGCTTAAAAATTTCAGGAACTTACTCCGGGAAATACGTTGTAAAAACTTGGAATCGTGTTCACAATAGCGCACAGTAGATTCCAAAGTTTATTTTTTTTACTTTGTTACTTAATCTTACAGATTAAATTGATTTTTCTATACGTTGTCATTATTTTTTTGTCTCATATTATGGACTAGAATGGGGAAATGCATTATCAGTGTGTAAATAACGCTTATAGGAGAAACAAAATAATATGGAATCATATGTATGTTGGATGTCAAGCTTAAGTACATCAACATACTAAGCACATCATGAATTAGTCTGTAATAACGTCTTTAATGACATATTTCATTAAGATAACACTATTTTAGTTAAACACTTAATGTATTTTTGTGTATGGTCCATGCATAAGAGCTTGAAACTTAATTAGTGGGTTTCCACGCGGGAGCCCATATCGGCACGCGTGGGTCGTTGTTAATATTCGGACATGCGTTATGGCACTCCAGCCGTCGATTCGTCAATTATTTCGTCATTCCCGTATTTTCGTCGACACTCGTCGCGAACACGTCCAACGAGCCTCTCGTTGTAATTGGGGTGTAGCATCAATATTCGTTAGTCGGCCGCTTTACATATTTCAAAGCCAGACTGTCGGACTGCAGCCGTATGACCGTATGAATTCAAAAACAGTTGTCCACATGAGTGGACAACTGTTTTTTAGACATGAGTCTTGCAAATTCAGCTATGGACTCTCCGTTTTTTTGCC
The DNA here is from genome assembly GCA_963924145.1 of Pyrausta purpuralis. Taxonomy (NCBI): domain Eukaryota; kingdom Metazoa; phylum Arthropoda; class Insecta; order Lepidoptera; family Crambidae; genus Pyrausta; species Pyrausta purpuralis. The sequence goes on from OZ001642.1 coordinate 12,039,897, forward strand.
TTCTGTTGTTTTACGCGGTATTATTATATTTCTTCTTCATTCTTTATTTCATATTATGTATGTGATTTAATGCTTCAACACCCGAGCGGTCGCATGAGATCGCATAACAATAGAATATCTATTGTGTCTCGTTCACATACGCTTGAGGGATTAATGATCACAGGAAATGTTTTAATGACAGATTAATGTTTAAACACTTAATAACTTTAAAAAAAAAGTAAAAACCGACTTCAAAACCAAAATGCACTAAAAAGTCTGAAATAAAGTCTTAACCATTGCAAGGAAAGGAATCCATTTTATGCAAACAATTTCTTTTTGGAGTCGGTGCTGTAATACTTGATGCTCGATGGTCAAAGTGATGGCACCGACTCCAAAAATAAATTGTTTGCATTAAATGGATTCCTTTCCTTGCAATGGTTAAGAGTTTATTTAAGACTTTTTAGTGCATTTTGGTTTTGAAGTCGGTTTTTACTTTTTTTTAAAGTTAATTTTATTTCCTCATTTTTATACATTACAAGATAGGGGGGAGAGTAGCACCTTATGACTGTTCTTTAAGAAGCTACAAACTACCTATCATAAGTTCTGTCATTATAAATAATGAACTCCTAAGCGTCAAGGAGTTCTACTATGAGCTCTACCCCACAAGATATTGACTATCAGACGTAACAACACGTCAACATTAAGATTCTAGTAAAGAAACACTATACGTGCCCTTAAAGTTTGAGGGTTTCCCTCGATTACACCAAGATCTCATCATCAGATCCCAAATTGGCAACAATGGGCCCAACTAGAAAGTAGACCCTCTAGGTAGGCGAAAAATTTTTTCGAATCTGTCGACAAACGACTGAGATATGAGGTAACAAACATACAAAAAAAAAACATACAGTCGACTTGATAACCTCCTCCTTTTTTGAAGTCGGTTAAAAAATGGGAATATTGCAATTTCGAAAAACGTCCCTTTTTAACCACCTTCCAAAAAGGAGAAGGTTATCAATTCGACTGTATGTTTTTTTGTATCTTTTCTACCTCATATCTCAGTCATTTGTCAACCGATTTGAATTTTATTTTCTTTTTAGAGGTTACGAGGGTCAAACTGAAAGTTCTTAGGAAATCAAAAACTGATTACATTAGCCAGTTATTAGTTTTATTATATCTTTTCAAAATATTGTCCATTGACGTCAATACACCGCTGCATGCGATGGAACCACTGGGAAAAGCACTTTGCCCACTCGTCCTTAGGGGTCTCTTCAATGGCATCGCGATACGCAGCCACCGCTTCTTCAGCATTCATAAACCGCTTTCCTTTAAGTTTTTCTTTAATTTTTGGAAATAAATAAAAATCACAAGGCGCGAGGTCGGGGCTATACGGCGGGTGACCCAGTAATTCAACGTTTGATGTCGCCAAATAGTCGATCGTTCGCTTGGCGGTGTGCGACGAGGCGTTGTCGTGGTGAAGGAGGATCCTACTGCGAGGTCGTTTCTCTCGAACTTTTTCCAAGACAAGTGGCAAACAATTGGTAGTGTACCATTCCGCAGAAACTGTTTTTTGATCCTCTAACACAATTGTTGCGAAATGACCTATCCTTCCAAAGAACGAGGCCACCATTTTTTTCCCGCACTTCGATCTCTCTTCACTTTAGTTGGCAACTCCTCGAAAGGAAACACCCACTGAGCAGATTGTCGTTTGGTTTCAGGATCATAACAGTAAATCCAGCTTTCGTCACCTGTTAGTATGTCGAACACAGCATTTGAGTCACCTCCGTTAAATCTTTCAATCATTTTACGGCATCAATCCACACGATGGAGTTTTTGAGCCTTAGTCAAATTATGAGGTATCCACCGGGCGCAAAGCTTCCTGACCGCCTGTGCACTTGACTCATACCGATGCCTAAGCTTGTCCGAATCTGCTGATAGGTCACTCTTTTGTCAGTCTCTATCATACGCCGCACAACACAGATGTTATTTTCAGTCGTCGCCGTAGAAGGCCGTCCCTCACGTACATCATCAGTGAGATTAGTGCGACCACGTTTAAACTCATTAAACCAGTTGTAAACAGTCGCACGAGATGGGGCTTCATCGTGAAAGGCCAATCGTAGTCTATCATTACTTTCTTGTTGACTTAAATGACATCGAAAGTCATAAAAAATCATTGCACGAAAATTTTCTCGTGTTAAATTCATGTTGACGTGACACAGACAATTTTCAATTTGCCGCCAAATCGTAAAACAAATGACAAATGAATGAAATATATACTCAGTAATATTGGCAAAGAGTTCTATTTTCAAATTTTAGAATATTTTTTTTATTATATTGTTTATAAGTGGCCAGTTCTAAGAACTTTCAGTTTGACCCTCGTATACCATCTAGTTCGTCCCATTGTTACCAAGACGGGATCTGATGATGAGATCTTGGTGCAATCGAGAGAAAACCTCGAATTTAAAAGTTTAGTGTTTTCGTACTAGAATCTAAATGTAGACATGTTGTTTCGTCTGGTGTGAAATGAAATGAAATGAAATGAATATGTTTATTTGCCCAAAACATGGTCATATGCAGATGGTATAAATAACAGTAAAAGAATATAACACTCATGTTTTACCTTTATATATGGCATGCAAATATAAATAATTTGTACCCTATAGATTTTATTCATATTAATTTAATTTTGTAATTATAATTATTGTTTAAAAATATCACTAATCTTATAAAAGTTCTTGTCCCTAAGCCATTTTACCAAACTTCTTTTAAAGCGAACAGTGGGAAGGTCTTTAATGTCATTCGGAATAGCATTGTAAATCTTGACGCACATGGCATCACATTGATTGTGATAATGCTGAAGCTTTGGAAAACAATTTTAAACTAGTTTACTCGTGTTTCTGAGTTTCCTGTTATGAATATCACTTCTCTTTATAAATAAATTCATATTCTTTTTGACGAACATAGCGATTTCATAAATGTACAAACACGGTAAGGGCAATATATGTAAGTCCTTAAATACAGATTTACAAGACTGACGAGGGGACATACCACAGGTCGCCCTTATGCACTTTTTTGTGATTTAAATAGTAAATCAAAGTCCGTAGAGTTTCGCCAAACCAAAAGTCCATACTTCAGAATTGAGCCTATATAACCGTGATAGGCAGAAAGGGAAGTCTGCAAGGTAGACGTCTGCCGCAGTCTTCTTAAAACGTAAACGTATCGGTTTATTTTTTCTCTTAATGCTTCAATTTGTAGCCTCCAATCTCAATTATAATCTACTACAACACCCAAAAATTTAGTGTCATTTGTTTCTTGAATATTCATTTTATTATAATTAATGTCAAGTTTCAGTTTAGTTCAGTTTCAGTTTAGTAGTTGACAGTGTGTGAGCTGAGCTGATAGTAGACTTCTTTAACGCTTAGGAGTTTAACGTAGTGATTTTAATGATTTTTGAAAGGTTATTTGTAGCTTACTAAAGAGCAGAGTCAAAAGGTGCAAACCCTGCTGTAACTAAAAAAATGAAAATAAAACTATCTTCACAACCAGTATGCACTAAAAAGTCTTTAATAAACTCTTCACTCTTTAAAGGAAAGGACTCCATTTAAGGCGAACAATTTAAAATGGAGTCCTTTCCTTTAAAAGAGTAAAGAGTTTAATAAATACTTTTTAGTGCGTTTTGGTTTTGAAGTCAGTTTTTACTATTTTAAAGTTTCATTTTTTGGATTACAAATATATAGGTCTACCTAAGCTAAATTTTAAAAGTGGGAATCAGTTGTATTTTATCGCTAGAGATGTAATTGTTATGTATACATATGATTAATAAGATGATAAGTATTCTTATAATTTTTCTAATATAAAACCACCAAAATGCTTGTACAAAATCTGCCATGTAGAAAGCAAGTGGAATGCACACAGCCGTCGCTGCAGCAGGAAAGCCATGAAATACTGTCACCGCGGCATAAACCAGTGTGTCACTTGCAGCTTATAAAATTCTAACTCGTAGCTCGCAGGCACGCTCTCGCCCGTACCGATGAATCTTGCAGAAAGGAGTTATTTTCACTGGAAATTGCTATGAAGGTTGCGTTACACCGAAAATCTATCGTGGTTTAACACTTTAGTTGATGTTTACCTCTTTGTGTCGCTGAGTGATAAAGAGGGTTAGTTGTTTCCTCGAGTAGTTATTCTGTATTATCTTGTTAAGCAATTAATGCGTTTATTATGCGAAAAAAATTTTTGCTATCCAATTATCTTATATTTTCGACTCTGTATTTTTTGACCGTTTTTTATTCAAAATCAACAATGGCATACCTTTGACCAAAGACGCAGCGTAAGACGTCCACCAACAAGATGGACAGACGACCTTAAAAAGATCGCAGGATCAAATTGGATGCAGACCGCTAGTGATCGGTTGCTGTGGAAAGCCGTGGGTGAGGCCTATGTTCAGAAGTGGACGTCCTTTGGCTGACAACGATGATATGTTGAATGGCATGCACGGGTGCCAATTCTCATGCAATGCGTATACGAAAAAAGTTCACTGATCAAATTTTCATTGCCGAAGCAAAAAATGTATTTAATTTCTCAAGGTTCTCAGGCACGATTCTTATGCATTTCGATTTCGTTCCTGCGTAGTATTTTTTACGTGTAAATATATTACTTGATTTATAGGTAAAACGGCAAAACTCGCAATCGAATTACCGTACGAATTAAGTTAGATTGACGCAAAAATGCTACGATCACGGATGCTACGAAGCTACGAGTGTAGATATATGTAGAATTCGCGTAGGTACTTAATTCTGCTGTTACTTTGTATTTTGACTATACAGGCTGTAACAAAAGGCTTAACGAAGCCGAAAACCACGTTATCCTTCCATTTATACGATTATTTTTCTCCAAGACAATTTACCTACGCTCTTTCTTATGTCCCTTAATTACTTTCTTCGCGCTGTCTCTATTTTCTTTGTTATGACTTATGGTTCACTGGAAGATAATGCTTTTAGCATTAAGTCCGCTATACGAACCGTTTGTTAATGAAGTTTTTTAATAAATTTATAAATATCTGGAAAATGACGCGTTACTAAGACATTGACAGTCAAAATGGTTTTTGAATCAGAGTTCTTTAAATAACGATGTTCTATCAGTACTAAATTGTATTCCCCTAAGAAAAAAAGTGGCTTATAAATAAATGATATATTTAATGCCCAAAAATAAAAGATGTTACCCAGCGTTTATTTTAAGTACATATGATTTGGTTTGATGTACTGAATGCGAGGTTTTCGGCTTCGTTAAGCCTTTGGTTATACCATACATTTTGTCTTAGTCTAATAAAAGTCTTAAATAAACTTTTGACTCTTTATAGGAAAGGAAACCAATTCAGACGATCAATTTCTGTTTGAAGTCGGTGCCATCGCTTTGACCATCTTAAGCATCATCAGGCTTTAAAAGCCGCTGCTGGCTTTAAAGAGTCAATAGTTTATATAAGAGAGCGGTTGCTCTTTGGACCCTGTTCTTTGAGCAGCTACAAATAACTTATCATAAGTTCTATAATGATAGTCATTGAACTTCTAAACGCTAAGGAGCTCCACTATCATCTGAGCCCCACCAACGTTGACTATCAGACGTAACAACAAGTCAACATTAAGAGTCTAGTACAAAAGCACTTAAAACTTTTAAAAATTGAGGGTCTCCCTCGATTGCACCAAGATCCTGTCATAAGATCCCGACTTCGCAACAAAGGGACAAACATAGAAAGTATAACCTGTAGGTAAATGAAAAAAAAAAACAAATCGGTCCACAAATGACTGATATATTAGATAACATAAACACAAAAAACATACAGTCGAATTGATAACTTCCTCCTTTTTTGAAGACGGTTAAAAATTCAACCAACCATGTGTCCGGATCAGACGGGAAGGATTCCAATCAATCATTAATGCAAGTAATGGATTTCAATCCGTCCTCTTTATTCTATAATTATTCCCTCAAGCGTATGTGAACGAGACACAATAGGTATCCTATTGTTATGCGGTCGCATGCGACCGCTCGGGTGTTGAGGTATTAAATCAATTGTTTCCTTTTACCTCAAACGGGGTTAAAACCGTTAGAGCCGCGAGGATTTCTCCCGCTGTCCTCGGTTTTAATGATTCTATTAGGGGTAAGAATTCGATTTAGTTCGGAACGTTCATCGGGCGAGTCAATATTGCCAGAAAATTGTTTTGCGATCGGCGTCCGATAATTTAATTATTTCAGGATTCAAATTAAGCTGGCCTTGTTGGCTCGCACTGGACGTACAAAAGTGATTACCCACTGGGCGCTACGCCTTGTTTGAAATGCGTTTAGTTATGGTTAACCGTGTCAAGGCAAGAGTTAGCATAGCGTAAACGTCAGCGTATCAACGAACATAAAGTGATTGGAAGATAAATAGCTTATGCTTGTCATCACAAACTTTGACTTTTTACTTTTTTGTACCTATTGTCATGGTAAATACGGTCGAGGTCTCTGCCGCCTAACCACTTGCAGAACGAAAATCGCTTGCACACACCACAGAAAAACCAGGCGTTACTTCAAACAAAAGACGACGCGTGGTTCAAGCGATTTTGGATCTTAAAGTGGTAAAGCGGAGACCACCTTTATAGTACCTCCTTGCATTGTACCTAATTTAGCCATGAGCGTTATTTTTAAGTTATTTGAGATCTCTTTTCAGCAATATAAATAGTACCTAATGGTCAGCGTATTATCAACTTGAGTCTATCTCACTTGCATTTTCTATTGACAAAGAGGCCCCAAGACTCGACTGCCAATGGAGCTGACCATAGGGAGTATGACTAATATCGATATCGCAGCAGCACTTTTGATCTTTCATTTTCGAAGTCCTCCAGACTTTGGCTATTCGGAAAATATCGAGCTATACAACGTGTTATGTTAAATGTGCAAAACTTTAGACACCCCAAATTATTTTTATTTCATTTGACCTTATTCTGAAAGAAAAAAAACTGTGAAAGCACTCCGGGAGTTCCGGCAGAAGTGAAAACTTGAATATCAACGTTGTGCATTTTTGATTTTTTGGAATAGTTATTATCAATATAAAAGTACTATCATTTTTGTGATAGAATACAATAATAATAATAATAATATAATATTTTTATAGAATACAATATTTATTTATTGCGCTATCGTACACAAACATTACAATTTATATTATAATATTAAATTACATTAAAAAGTTTATCTCTCAGAAAAATCAACTTACATCCATAATTTCGCTAACCGTCTTACGGTTTTTTCGATCAGCCCACGTGTCCTGACGCGAGTTTCACATTTTTCCCCCATCCCACAAAAGTGCTCAACGCCGCTAAAGAAGTTTTCACTTAAAAAACTGAAATTGCAAACCATTTAAGGATGTACGTGGTGTTTTAGTTTTACTGGCACTTCTGATCATTTCTTGCTCTGCAGATGACGCTCTGTCGAGAGAGGATGGGTAGGTATTCACCGGGACGCTGCGCCACGCTGCCATTATTATTATAACTATCTACGCGCAAAAAGAACTAACCATTTGTTTCATTTTACATTTCAGTGCAGCGACCATAGCGGCTAGCGCAAGCGCGCGTCGTTTTGTCTACTATGGCTTTGAGCATTATTTTAAAGTTATTTTAAATGAGCTAATTAGCACAAAAGGGTATCTTATAGTCGGCGTGTTATCAACTCTTACAACAACAAAATATTTAGCCCATGTTGTTAAAAGATTTTTTAAATAATAGTGACATTATTTTCGGGATTATTTTTTGACTGATTTCACATGGTTATAGCGTTCTGCCGCCATTATGACAGCAATCCTTGAACAAAAGGCTATCGCAGAAGACGTTGTCCATTAACCGGCCGTAACTGTAATTAATATTGGCTCTCGGAACTATAAAGGCCGCTCGAGTACAGTTTGGTGCTATTAGGCTTCAAAGTCTAAAAAATGACACAAACAGCAAACAGGTGGACCTTTGTGATATGGCGTGAGGGTCTGGGGTTCAACGGAGCGGATTTGAAATATTTCAATCAGTGCTGGGATTGTCAAGGAATGGGCCCTATTGCTCTCTGAAATTCCAGGCTTCAGAGCCTCCTATTAGAAATGCAACTTGTGTCTCCTATTTTAGACCATACTCGGCATATGTTTTTTATTTAGTTTATGTAAAGTGGTGTTAGTTTCAAAAGCACTTCAAAGTATACGCGGGTCGATCAATAAGTACCCGTGTTCGGATTGAAAACGAAATATTTGCCAAATTTGTTTTATTTACGTTAAAACGTAGTCTTCTTTTAGGGGTATAAACTTCTCTCAACGGTTCTCCCACTTCCTTAACTTCTCCAAAAATATGTTTTTGAAACTGAAAAAAGGCCTCTGTTTCCGCGATGACCACTTCATTTGTTTTTCCAGGTTTTCATATTAAGTAATTAAAAATAGTAACAGGATCCCTTTTGTTCTTTAGAAGTCACAGTCGGGCGAGTAAGGTGTATGTAAAAACACTGCGTTGACATTTTTACTCGTAACTGCTTGTTGCCCAGTGTTTGCGATCGCGGCAGCCATCGCGCCGACACCTCACATCTCATTTCTGATTCAAAGATTGCCGTTCCAATCCATACGAAATGCCTAGAGCCTGAACTACTTCGCACACTTTCGTTCGGCGATCAGCGATAAAATACCCCGGACCTTTTCTCGGTAACCACGTCTGAAAGGCATTCTGGACATTCCCTGTTGAAAACAGTTGTACGACCACTCTTTAATTTGTTAAATCAAAATGTAACATTGCCATGACGGCGAAGGGTCGCCATAAAGAGCATCCAACTTAACATTTATTTCATCGCATCTTTTCCTTCCAAAAATAAAATGTGAATTACGGATCGGTTTGCTCTTGATCAATTTTATCAAGAAACACCAGACACGAAAGATAAACAAAAAGTAACCCGTGCATTAAATAACATAAAATAAAGAACAATGATAAGATGATATTACACGATGGTTATGTCCAATTTAATACCTAACGCCACCTATCGTCAAAAAATGGGTACTTATTGATCGATCTAGTAGGTACTACTCGTATGTGTTTTGACTCAAACACAATAAATAACATTTATTCATCAACTTTAAACAACGTTTATAACATTAATATCACAGCGGGTTTTTTTTCCCCGATACTGTTTATTATTTAAAAAAAAAATAAGGAGGCGGAGGCGAAAAAAATATTAATATTCGCTAAAAATATTTTCATCAAAATTTTAAAAGCATTTGGCAGGCGCTGAGAGGTGTAGAAGAGATTACCTACTTATTTATTTAAATTATTATTTTGAGTCGTTCAGAGTGTTCAGAGTTCAGTATTTTACCCGCTATTTCTGGGCAGCGATTCTCACGGAAATTGAACGTTTCGTGTGGTTATTTTAAAAGAAATAAATACTTATTTATTTCTCTGTCCATAAGTTTACAAGATTCCATCTAAATCTATCAGTATAAATAACAAAAAGAATTCATTTTGGGAGCCCGCGTTCAGGAGCTCTATTTTTGAATAACTCGCTTAGATATGGCGTTTGGTTTCGTTCGAAACCAAACTAAATTTCAACGAAAACCGAGCAAAATATATACGTAAATACTGACAATATTGAGTTATATTTTTTTCATCACTCCTGTGTAGAATTAAACTGTTTTTCATTCGATAATCGGACATTAATAAATGTATATCACACGCCATTTTTCCGCGAGTGATTCAAAAATAGATTGATTGTATTTCATATGATTGCGTGTTTAACCGTTTTACCTAAAAATCAAGTAAAATATCTAGACGTAAACTATTACACGAACGAAATTGAAATGCATAGAAATCGCACCCCTGCGAAATCAAAAAACGATTATTTCTTCGACAAACAAAATTCGATCGCAGAACATTTTGTCGTACATAAACTGCACAAGAATCTGGAGTGCATAAAGAGTGGGTAGTGAAACTAGATGAAAAATATTTAAGTGCCTGGAAGTAACTTCCCGCTCGCGGAAGGCCTCGTTAAGTGCACTAGCAATAAACAGCTATCCCGGTGGGCCGTGTAATTTTGTTTATTGTCGAGCTCCTCGTCTTCATTGGCTATTCTGAAGGCTTCTGAGGAGTGCTCTAAAATTTCAGAAGTATTTTTTAATTAACTTTATGTTATAAGGAAGTTTCGGAATGCCTCAAAACCATTAGGTTTTGCTTCATCATTAGATTTGTGGTAAAGCATTTGATTGATTCCACTTTGAAGATGCAAAAGTTTCAAATGGTCAATTTGTTGTTATTTATTATAGCGGTCTAAACTAGAAGTTCGAATCGAGGCTTCGATTTTTCTCAAAATCTTTGATCATTCTTTAAAATGATTAACTTGGGTATATATCGTGGATATCTTTTCTTGTGTTTCATTTTAGTAATGGTTTTCAACTTTTACCAACTTCAGATACAAGGAGGTAATCAATTCAACGTGTATGTAAGTAATAGCGCTATAATTCGTAATTCTTCGTAATTTCGTAAGGGTATGTATGTTTGTATGCTTGTGAACAGATTTCTCAAAAATGAGGTCATAGCGATATTTAGTCTTTTTATTTCAATCGAACGAAAAATAACGCTACCTGATTAGGTATATTTCAACTTAGGATACAGTGTATATTTCATTAAAATCGGTCCAGTACTTTGGAAAACAACTAACAACTTAAACTCATGAAATAAAATAATAATTTCAAAAATTAAACCACCCTAAAAAATGATCCTCCTAATCAGAGATCAAACTGTTATTATGAGCTTTTAGTCAGTTTTTTGGGCGTATATATTTTCATGTTTAGGTTTAAAATAAACATCTTAAAATTATTTTCTCGACAAGTTTTCGTTTAGCTACTCGGACTCGGACTCGGACATAGGCATGAAGCATGTGAATTTGAAGAAGGTCGGACAAGGGTTCCTTCAGGAGTATATTTCGGTTGTACTCATATCAGGGCACCAAATAGTTTTGACACGTTGTATAATAAACACATTAGGAGCCTGGATAACGATAGCTTTACCGTCTATCAACACTGGTTACACTGGCTATACATTAACCCTATTGAAGGCCATTAATTAGTGTCAGTAAAATTACAACAGCCTATCAAATACTTGTTGAGTTGATTAAATGCAAAGTAAAATGAGTAATGTAATGTCAAAAGTCATTTTACACAGTTTGCCTTTTCAATCAATTTGATTGCTCCGAGTTACGCCACCCTTTCTCCACATGCGTAATATCTGTAAATATTTGTGTACATTGTACCAAAGTGACGCGATGCTACAAAGCTCTGGCAGGCGCACACGCCAAGTTTGCCGAACGCAGTAATCTCCTGCGACAATATTATCATTCCCGCACGTAACTCTATGGGCTCTACACCCAATTCGCAATTATAACACATTCACACACTAGAGCACTATTTTTGAATAACTGGCTTCATATTCTGCGTAGCCTTCGTTCAAATATCGATTCAACAAAAAATCACACTCAATATTCACGAGCAGTTACAAAATGGTGTTAAATATATTTTTCAACACACTTGCTCAAAACGACGTTTTTATTCCACCGATTTTTGGCTCATAATCATAGACATTAAACACGCGTGCTTTTTCATTATATTATTGCACTAGTGCTTTTAGTTTATTAACCCGACCAATTTACATTTGTACCCTAGTACCAAGAAGAAGAAGCGATTTAATTTAGTCGGGTTATACAATACTTTTATTTTAGCAACAAACAGTATTTATGCGAAAAATAACAGTATCTACATATTTATTTCAATAAATAGTAAATCCTGATTTATTACTAAAAAATATCTCAAGTTCATTTAACATTTTCTGTGATTTGTGTTTTAAACACGAATTATTACATTTTTAATTTTGGCTTTTGGCCGATCTAGTTCGCGCCTAAGCCTTGCGCGCGCATCGGTATCGCGGCAAGAAAAAAAAAACAACGCGCCACTTTTCGTAAATAATAATTGTCGGCTGTGACGAAGTTTGGATTAATTATGAAGTTTAATATTAATGAAAATGTCTACTTCAAGTGAAGAAAATGAAGAAAACCTATTATTAACTCCGCCGGACATACGTAACAAGGCGAAAAACGCGTGCGAAAGTCTTTGCCATCAAAATCGAGTGAAATGTATTTTTACTGTTTTAATAATTAAAAACTTAGTAAATGTAGAGTCTTGTTTTTTCCTCGCAAGTGTGTTGAAAAACGTCGTATGAAACACGTGTGCCTGTGACCATTATATACGCGGCTTTCTTATGGCGCACTCGCTTTCGCTCGTGCGCACACAATATCGCCTTGTATATAATGGTCAACTTAGCACACTTGTATCATATGTACTATTTTAATCACCACCACTGCAAGCGCTGTGTGTATTTAAACCGATTTTCGTTCGTAATTAAGTACTCAAAGAAAATCCACACGTCATATTGACGCGAATGACTAAAAATAGGCTCTTATATCTGATCCCCAGTCACAACACACCACACACTGCATTGTTAAATACTACGGTCTCCTCGGTGATCCACCATCCACGAGTAATTTGCTGTAGCATAGATTTCTTCTTTCTCCTTTATACCTTTAAACGATGAGGTATTAGGTATGTTTTGTGTCAAGAAGATACACAGTAAAGCGAAGTAAGGACTAGTATTATTCTTTATTTTCTTTTAGATTAGTCCGTTGTAACAACGTTGTATCTTAACGTTTCCAGCTAAAGGGTTTTAATAGTCACGTTAAGTAAAACGAATAGAAAAATATAAAGTCATTGGTTTCTTAATAACCACTATATTGGTTAACTAAGGCTAGTAAATTGAGGCCGCATAAGTAACTAACTAATAGTTTTTGGTAATGATATGGATTTAAAAAAGATCAATAACTAGAAAAACTATTAAATTCGGTATTCGAATACATATTTTTAATTTCATGTTACTAATTGCAACTGAACATCTGTGTGGTAATTATTTGTAAATATTTTATCATTTTATGCTATCCTTTACGCTGGTTTATAAATAAATTGGTAATTAAAAAGAATATTATTGTGATTCAATTTGCAAAATACCAGGAAATATCGTCGCCCACGCGTTCAATAACAAACTCCCACATTTTACGCGAAATGTTAATTTCGACAGCTTATGAAACCACCCACGTGTATTTCAATTAACGTTCTTTGAAAACAGTGATGGTATATTTGCTTGTCTCCATTTTTGACAGACGACCAGTCTATGTTTAACTTAACAAAATTTATAACATCCACGTTTATTTATGGATTCATGGAATTGGGTTTTAATATAGCTATCTAGATTATGTATTTGTTTATTTTAAAAGCAATTACAAAAACTTAACGTTACAACGTTGTTCTCTGTAGATAATTATTCAGGCACAACTCTCAACCAAAAATAATTTTATGAGCGGTATAAAACACAATATTATAATATTATTTAATTTTTATATCAAAAAGCATAACGATTTGCAATAAAAATGAAAGAACAGTAGACAAAGCAGGAGAATAGCGTTAAATTGGTAAACAGAGCACCATAAACGGTACATTTGGGACAGCCGCGTCTTGCGCCGAGCAATCCAAGTTTCATTTTGGTAGATGTTCACACATTAGGGGCCTTGCGTTTATTTTATTGCGGTGACCGCGGTCCGCTGTCGGTACAAAGTACAAAATAGTGCCAGAAAACCGTGAGCATACATAGTCGTCGAATAGATTTGTTTTCTGGGGAAAAAACTTCACAATAATATGGCATGGCCAAAAATTGTTACCGTATCAAAACAAAACGTATGATACCCGTAGTATCACACGTTTTGCATTATTTAGGCAAGGTGTTGTTTTTTGTGCCGGAAATGTTCCTAGCACGTTGGCTCCTAGGTCCGTTGCAGTAGGAAAATACTGATTATGAAATTGGAACGTTCGCCAAATAAAGTTGACCGACCAAATTTTAATTTGCGTGATGCTAAAGTTTCCATACTTTGTATTCAGTTTTTTTTTGTGAGTAATAAAATAACTTTTATTAACTGTGTTACTAATATAGTCATAATCAGTATAAGAGACCTGTAACAAAGACTGAGGCAAATACCTACGAAATTTATAAAAAAACATATTTAACACTAAACCCAACTTACTGTACTACCACTAGCTGTGTCGGACAGTGGCCAACCCTCACCGGACAGGACACCCGACTCCACACATTATAGTTGTAATAGAATTTACCCGCAGCAATTTGTCTCTGGGAGTGCGCAGTACAGTAAACAGAAGTAAATTTTACGAAGCGGACGTTATCCCGAAATATTACCTGTCCTATCCCGCGCGATAGCACCCGCGGAATATTGACCGTGTGAAGTACAGTATACTTTGATAACGTTGCCGTGAGTATGTAGAGACGGGTAAACTATGGGGATTAGGCGTGTTATACAGGTTTCTTGTATAACTTACTGAAAGCATAGTTAAAAATTAATGTGAATAGTTTTTTTTTGCTAGAAACAGCATTTTGAATTTCTCTGGTACATGTAAGTGATTTAGTAAGCGGGCAAATGTCTCTGAATATTGATCCTCTTGTTAACTTCATTTAAATGGTAAAATAATAAATTTCCATCTTCATAAAGGAGCTTATGTTAGCGATAAATCAAATAACACACAAAAATATCTACATGTAGACAACTTTGTGTGTGTATTGTTACCCCGAAACCGTATAGACTATTAAACCTGGCGCCCGACGTGTTGTTTCCTTTTATCTGATAAAGGGTCTTCGGAAACAATAAGGAAATCCAGATTTATTAATATATCACACATTCACCAATAATCGAGTAACCGTCCTTAGAGAGGCCGCAGAGTTTCTCACATGAATAAATAACAAACCAATCATTTTATACAAAAATAAGGATAATAGGGCTTTCATATTTCCGTTTATATCTTAACGGATTATCCTGCCGAATAAAGGTAGACGAAATTGAATCTGATCCATAATTGGCTACCGACAAATAGATCAGGCTCGGTCCTAAAAGCCAAAAGAAATTATTCAGTTTTCTACGCCCTTAAATGCTTTCCATTTTTGTATCGTATAATGAGACATGTTCAGCACTTTTTTGGCTACATTGAACCTAAACGAGAAAACGATTTAATGTTAGTCTTACTTTTATAATGCTGATGAAATAATTTTATTTAAAAAGGTCTTTGACTTTATATATGTAGGTATTTCAAGGGGCTTCAACTTGCCCAGCCCTACCATTGAAACGCTTACAAAGCAGTGAAGTAATCGAGTTTTAGGTAAATTATTGAAAAAAATATATTCCCTCGATTCAATTTGATCATGATCTCCTCCTCACCAGTAATCGGAAACAATGTTAAACTAACCAACAACATCCGTTCAGAGGGCGTATTGCGATCCAACTTAAGCCGTTCAATTTCCAGGCACCTCAATTCCGGCTCAGTGATATTATCGATATAATAATATTATAATAATACTACGATGGTACGAATATAAATATTTATGTTGTTTTATAATAAGAATAATATAATATGCGGAATCGCAACATGAATTACTAATTTGACAAAGCTGGTCGCTTACCTATCAAAACTGCATCGCAAATTTGCAATACGCGCCTAGTACGCAGTAATTTTTTTCAAAATATCTATAGGAGAGAAATTGATAAATTGGGCTTCACATCGACTGCACACTAAGCTGGGGTCACCACGTGAAAGAAATGAGTAGGAAAGTTACCGGAACTTTACGAGCACTATACAGATTCAAGCATTTCCTCCCTTCTAGCACGAAGGCTCTGCTCGTACAGTCTCTGGTTCTGCCCATTTTCGACTACGCCGACGTTTGCTGCACAAATGTCTCCCAAGATCTCCTTAGTAAAATGGACCGGCTCCTCTACAATTGTATAAGATTTGTGTTCGGTCTACGTAAATTTGACCATATATCCCAGTTTCGCAACCAGTTACAGCGTAGGCACATTCGGACACTTTGCATGCTATACTCCGTTCTCTTCGATTCTAACTCTCCGTCCTATCTTAAAGATAAATTCTCATACCTCCACTCTTCTTATGACCGGTCCCTTCGCTCTAGTAGCTCTCTTCAACTATTCACTCCCCGTCACACTTCTGGCTTTATGTCCAATTCCTTTACTCTCACAGCCATTCGACATTGGAATGGGCTTCCAAAAAGTGTCCAAACATCTACCTCGAAATTTACCTTTAAAAAGGCATTGCGAACACTATATAGAGACGAACTCACTGACCCGTCTCATTGACATTAATTTATCTATGTGTACCATATTATGTATATTTAAATGATGTGTATGTTTATATAATAAATATATTATTTCATTATTTTTTATATAATCGTATATAATAAGTAATAGGCAGTATGTATGTTTATCATCGTATTATAGTTATCTCTATCGCTATTCTCTTATCTTTTATTGCCTCTATAACTTTACTTGCACCGCCTGTATATATATTTTTCTCTGTCCTGACCTATGGTTGACTGGTAGAGAATGCTTTTGGCATTAAGTCCGCCATATGTACCTACAATTTTATGTTGTGTGCATGAAGTTTTTAAATAAATAAATAAATAAAATGGAAATGAATTGCAAGTGCATCAAATTTACGAATATAAGCTCAATTACCAATCAATAAAAACAATTTTATTCTGATATCTATGCTCTTACACATGTGATACTTATGCAGATGCTTTTTAATATTTTTTGTGGGGCAAATTATAGTATAGCACCCTGAATAAATGAAATGTTTTATAACTATGATAAATATTTGCGCAAACGGAAAACGCAGCGTAATTAATGCCACTGATACCATATAACCGTAGTTTGACCCGATTTAAAATGTCAATATCAATAACAGATAGGCAAATATTTTTGTCTATTTATACGTTTATGGTAAGTATCCTAGTTTACTTCTACACGAATAAATTCTTGGTTACGTTTTCTTCCAGCTTAAAGGCCTGTGGATTCATAGCACAACACAACAATGTTTAAAGCTTTTGGCGTATACACTCCTCCAGATATACACACCTCTTCACAAGACTACTTATGTCTTTAACTCTTCCACCCTCAGTGCTTTAAGACTCTGGAACTCCCTCACTGAAGTATTCCTTCAAGAAGTCTATTCGTGAGCTTTTCCTCAGTGAGAATACCACGTGATGCTTGATAAGGTTTGTCCTTCTCTGTTTCCCCTATTATAATCTCTGTTAGCCTATGTATGGATAATTGTATGTATTCAAGAATGTTTAAGTAGGTTTATTTTTAATTATTTATGTCAGTATATCAGTAGCTTACAATTAGGTATTATTTTACGCCGCCTCAATCGTTTCTGCTTCACCCAATGGTTGACTGGTAGAGAATGCTTTAAGCATTAAGTCCGCCATTTGTATTTTAGTTTTGTCAGTGCAATAAAGAATAAATAAATAAATATTATAGTGCACAAGTGTGGGCACAAACACAGGTGCACTCTCTATTCTTTTCACTCTTATAGCCCGATGGGACAGCAATCTGACTCGACCGGAGAGAGATTAGGCGCAGGTCCAACGGCTTTACGTGCTCTTCCGAGGCACGGGGGTCACACACCGCCAACTTCGAAACTCCGGCCTCCGGCAAAAGAATTTCTGAACAGAAAAGTCCAGGTTATGTTTGGCCTGACCCGGAAGCCAACCCGAGGCCCCTAGCTCAGCCGTCGCTTTAAAATGCGACCCGCTTACCGCTGCCAACAGACCAAGGCAGTTGGCACTAAAATTCTTACATTAGCGCTTAGCAGTGCCGCAGAGCACTGGCAAATTTTCCCATGTCTAAGAAATGTGCATAGGTTTTTGATTTAATTTCATGTATTTTATTCCTATATCAATTATACACAATAAAAAAATACGCGAATTTTCCACCATGGAAAAACTTGGGTGTTATGGGTATGCTATTTGATTTGACACGCGCATATCATTAGATAATTAAAGAAATTGACAATGTCAAGGTAACTGAGAAGTTTTAAAAGTGAAGTAAAACAGTTAACAAGAAGTTTATAGAAACACAAGTTACCCGCTTATTATACTTATATGTGGATCACCTGTGCAACATCAAATTACGTAACGGCAAACTTATTGCTTTTGCCGATGACACTGCCTTGCTGTTTCGTGCTGGTGATTGGGCTGAAGCCTACCACTGTGCTCAGGAAGGACTTAATGGGGTGTCTGCTTGGCTATCCTCTAACTCATTAGCTCTAAATGTATCTAAAACCTCATACCTAACATTTTCCATCACCATACGTGGGCAGCCAACCGGTCACACACTCAAATGCCACGATAGCAACTGTCGAACTTATTCGCATTGTCTGTGTCCCGATTTGTTCCACTCTACCACAGTCAAGTACTTAGGCGTATCTCTTGATCAACATTTAAATTTCAGCAACCATCTCGATCTCGTATCCACAAGAGTAAGGAAACTGATTTACATTTTTAAAACATTGCGACATCTTACTGATCATAAGACCATAAAAATGGTTTACCAGTCCCTATGTCAATCTCTCTTGGCATATTGCATCTCCTCCTGGGGTGGTGCCTCCAAAACTCACTTATTGAGAATTGAAAGAGCCCAAAGAGCTGTTCTAAAAATTTCTGCATTCTTGCCTATATTGCATCTCACTACCGACGTCTATATCTTTTGGAAGGTGCTCACTGTTAGACAACTATTTATTGTATCTATAACGCTTCGTAAACACTCTTCAATTCAGTATGATCCCAAACTAATGCTCAATCGACGGAGGAAAGTGTTGGCTCGTAATAATTTACCACCATTCAGGACCGCTTTTGCCAGGTTATATTGCTTTCTGGGTGACTACCTTTATTCTAAGCTCAACTCTAATCTCAACATATACACATTACCCAGATATAACTGTAAGATTAAAATTGATCTGTGGCTCTTAGACCAGGACTATGAGAGACCTGAAGACCTCATTACTATCATAACATAAACAACGCAAGCATGCACACTCACAAACACAAACACACACACACACACACGCACGCACACACGCACACACACACACACACACACACACACACACACACACACACACACACACACACACACACACACACACACATACACATGCTCACTCACATACATTCTATTACTACTATTACATTTTCTAATTGTCTATCATCATATACATAATTATCTACTAACCTTTTGTTACTTCAAGCATTCATACTTAAGTACTTTTGAATAACCTACGGCTGTTCGAAGTAGTGGGAGGCTGGTGACCTGTAATACAGGTATTTTACCTAGCAAAGGCACCAGTCTCACACATACACTGGCCCTTAGTATTAACTCCATGTTTATTCGATTGTCTTTGTATGTGTTGAGAAAATAAAGATTATGTTTATGTATTAGTTTATTTTTAAAATTGCAGATGCCGCTGTGATTTTTAAGAAGTGCCTTCTCATTAAAGTGTATTGGGCACGTTTGGCCCAAGGGTATTTTGCCCTTTCATGTCCGCCCTGCTCACGCGGCCGCCCGCCCTGCGCGCCTTACGCCCCGGGCGTGTGGGTTTATTTGATATTTGCCTATCTCGGGCACATGTTGAACCTATCAAGGTGTTTACTGGACACGAAATTGAGAGATGCTGCTTATTGATAACTTCATGTTTGTGAATGTGACTTTATGTACATACCTAAATCATATAATAAGGGCCTGTTTCACCATCGACAAGAGGGCACTTATTAACAGTTATTCAAGGAAAGTAATTTCATGTGAAGTATATTTCGTAAGATTACGCTGATGGGAAGTAATGGGAACTTATGCAGACATTGTGAAATGCAGGTTCGTGTCCCGCCCGTGATCTATTTTTGGCTATTTATTACATCTTATAAGAATACAAAAATAACACTAAGTGTTAAAACAGCGAATAGAAATCCTTGTAAATTATAGGTCTGTGGACCAACAAATGTACAGTCTTCCTTAATATACATTTAGATAAACGAAAGTTAGTATCAATAGTATCCACATGTATCTATACTAACCTCATGGTGAGAATCAAATTTTATCACGAGTTTCAAGTAATAGTAAATATAAGATGATTGTTTTAGTTTATTTTATGATATTATCATCAGTGTGAAATATATAGATTGACCTGTAAGTAATTCGGACCGGTGAGATCCGGACTCTCAATTCATTAGGAGATCATCACCATCATCATTATGTTATCACGTCCACTGCTGAACCTAAACCTAAAGGCTTCCCCACGTGTGTGTGATCCTGCGATCTTTACAAGTTCGTCTGTCCATCTTGTCGGTGGACGTCTTACGCTGCGTCTTTCATCAAAGTGTCTGCAATTTAGATCAGTTCTTCGCGCTATGTGTCTTGTCTATTGCCACTTAAGCTTACTGATTCTCAGGGTTATGCCCGTTACCTTTGAACGTATCTCCTCATTTCTGATTTGATCTTGAAGATAAATACCGACAAAAAGTCCTAAGCGACTATATTAATGTAATAGCGAAGCCCTCGCGCTTTGGACGTATTCCAACAAATACCATCCATGGATTTCGGCTTTCCAGTTGTTTGTAATTACAAACTTTATTCTAAGCAACACGTTCGGGAAAGAAAATGCTATAATAAAGCGAACGAAAATTTTAACGAGGGTGAAAGTTTCTGAAGTTTTGACAGTTGATTTGTAGGAATGTGTTTGAATATTTTGATTAAAATTTGTTTTAGTTAAGCTACTACCTTTTTTTAAAAGTTATATTTTTATTACACGATTTTGAAGGTACTTAAAAGGTTTTCTTTGTTAGTTTTTAGATCACTGAAGAAAGGTGAGTGCTCTATAATTATCACAAATAACGAGAGGTTCTAAATACAATATCATTGCGAGTGGACTAAAAAATAAACATTTATTCTTGGAAAGGCACAACAGATGTCAATAAAAATGATGACGAGTGTCCGTTACCCTAGCAGGAAAGTGTCTCGTAGAGCACATTAAAGTATGCCGTTGGATAGTGCTAAGTATGCTTAAATAGTGCGCCAAATAGAAAATTTGTGGGGGCCACAGTTTTCGCATAAAACAGAAAATACGTTTTCTGCTGGAGAAACGCTGCTCCAGCAGGAACTTTTTTAAATAATGACTCTAGAGCAGAACAAAGTATATTGTTAGATAGATCTTATAACACATAATTTGTGCGACTAAAAATTTAATCTCTAGGACTCACCGTTTTTAAGATATTCCATTTCCTGCTAGAGAAACGTTTCTCCATATCCTATATCACGGGAACTGTTTAATGTGCGACCGTACAAAAACTCACACTAAAAGGTGTTAATTTGTGACACTTTATCCATTATTTGTATGTAACTATATCTTTCTGGTTTTTGAGAAATAAGCATGTATTTGGAAATGTAAAAATCGATAGAACTATTGAAATAAGCAACTAATGAATACAGTTCCAACGTTTGAAGAACACATTTAATATTTTAAACCACCTCAAAGAGTATGAAGAGCAGCCGTTTATTAGTTTCCTTATAATTCCACTTTGACTCCAAACTCACAGTGCATAATTTTGTCATGTGAATTCAATAATTAGAACCAACTGTATGTGTACAAGTATACACCAACGTTTAGTGTGCTTAACAAAGAACGTGTCTTGAAATATTTACATTGAAATAAGGCAAATTTTAGCAGATATAAGCAATAAGGCTAATTGATTTTACGTTATTGATTATCCGGCCAAATTAGAATGGTCACAAAAAAGCGGCCTCTATATATAAATTGACGGCCTCCTTTAAAAAGTCATATAATATAAGGCCATTTTACGTACAGTCAGGTACGTATGTACCTGCTTAAATTTGTGGAGGTATAAGAGGTAAACATTGAATAGGTACGACTTTCCTTTCTTTTTGATACAAATTTGGATGTTCTTTTAAATTCATTGTTTTTACCTACGAGGGTCAAACTGAAAGTTCTTAGAAAATCAAAAACTGATTACATTAGCCAGTTATAAGTTTTATTATATCTTTTCAAAATATTGTCCATTGACGTCAATACACCGCTGCATGCGATGGAACCACTGGGAAAAGCACTTTGCCCACTCGTCCTTAGGGGTCTCTTCAATGGCATCGCGATACGCAGCCACCGCTTCTTCAGCATTCATAAACCGCTTTCCTTTAAGTTTTTCTTTAATTTTTGGAAATAAATAAAAATCACAAGGCGCGAGGTCGGGGCTATACGGCGGGTGACCCAGTAATTCAACGTTTGATGTCGCCAAATAGTCGATCGTTCGCTTGGCGGTGTGCGACGAGGCGTTGTCGTGGTGAAGGAGGATCCTACTGCGAGGTCGTTTCTCTCGAACTTTTTCCAAGACAAGTGGCAAACAATTGGTAGTGTACCATTCTGCAGAAACTGTTTTTTGATCCTCTAATACAATTGTTGCGAAATGACCTATCCTTCCAAAGAACGAGGCCACCATTTTTTTTCCCGCACTTCGATCTCTCTTCACTTTAGTTGGCAACTCCTCGAAAGGAAACACCCACTGAGCAGATTGTCTTTGGTTTCAGGATCATAACAGTAAATCCAGCTTTCGTCACCTGTTAGTATGTCGAACACAGCATTTGAGTCACCTCCGTTAAATCTTTCAATCATTTTACGGCACCAATCCACACGATGGAGTTTTTGAGCCTTAGTCAAATTATGAGGTATCCACCGGGCGCAAAGCTTCCTGACCGCTAAATGTTCGTGGAGGATTTTGTGCACTTGACTCATACCGATGCCTAAGCTTGTCCGAATCTGCTGATAGGTCACTCTTTTGTCAGTCTCTATCATACGCCGCACAACACAGATGTTATTTTCAGTCGTCGCCGTAGAAGGCCGTCCCTCACGTACATCATCAGTGAGATTAGTGCGACCACGTTTAAACTCATTAAACCAGTTGTAAACAGTCGCACGAGATGGGGCTTCATCGTGAAAGGCCAATCGTAGTCTATCATAACTTTCTTGTTGACTTAAATGACATCGAAAGTCATAAAAAATCATTGCACGAAAATTTTCTCGTGTTAAATTCATGTTGACGTGACACAGACAATTTTCAATTTGCCGCCAAATCGTAAAACAAATGACAAATGAATGAAATATATACTCAGTAATATTGGCAAAGAGTTCTATTTTCAAATTTTAGAATATTTTTTTTATTATATTGTTTATAAGTGGCCAGTTCTAAGAACTTTCAGTTTGACCCTCGTATTTGAAAGGTATAATAGTTGTAAATTGAATAAAAAGCAATAAAGTTTTTATTATTTTCTGTGTATTTTATTATTATCTCTGTTACTTTACATTGGTACTGGAAGCACTGAAACACTACGTTTAATATTTTTATTTAAGTACACGATGCGCGCGGATTATGAACCTTAAAGCTGACTAGCTTAAAACAAACGCTGCTACGTCTAATGAGTCACTAGGCCCTACGGGCGAAATATAGAATTACAGGTATCTTAAGCATTGCTATAGCCGCACAACATTTATATAGTGGTGCTAAACTTCACGTTTGTTGTTATTTGAAACTGATGTCATACTTATTAGTTTGTCTATTATTCAGGATGAAAACGAAGAGTTGGTAAAACCTTTCGAAATTGCATTTTATCCAGGGATATGCTGTTTTATAAGTATATATTATGATATGATATGATTGTGATGATTTTTGTATTTAGATTCAATCAGTAGCCCTGTTGTAATCTTAACTCATTATAATAACAGTTAACGTTATTTATATAAAAACGAGTATTGTTACTTTATTGAATAACGTTATCGCTATTTAAAAATGGCAACACTGGCTGCCCCTTCCCTTCTTATTTTCTGACTTGCGGAGTGCACTCGAAAGGCGAGCCAGTCTAGTACTGACCGCCGAGGCGAAAGGTTGATGGAAGGAACCTATGTTAAAATGTAGTTATAATTATTAATGTGGCTAGAGATAGTGATTTGTATCATAGATAAGTGTGTTAATCGAATAAAGAACTTTATAAACTCAACCGAGTTTGATTCACGACACGTCGGAAGTGGAAGAGGAAACCTTCAGCTCACAAAGGGTACGTACGTACTATTTATTTTTTTGTACTATACGAGTATAAGAATATTTTATTTTACTTTATTTGTTAATCGCTTATGAATTAGTTTTCGTAAAGTAACAAGCTTTTGCTTAAAATTGATCAGTTTCTTGGGATAGTATGCTGCTATGGTAAGTAGACTGTAGCGATACTATCCTGATAAAATTGTGTTAAGTTTCTAACTGACCATTTGGTCAAGGCTACTCCTTGATAATGTTCAGTGGATACGAGACACGAGGACGTGCAACTAAATAGCTAAATATAATAAATGACCTCAGTAGTTCCTCCATCCTAATAGGAAATACGAAAAATAGGTATTAAATATCATGTCATTGCCTATTGTAGGTAGCTATGTTTAGTAGAACAACCGTTCAACCTGCAACTGTTCTAGGGCTAATATTTTTGTTTTCATAAATAATTATACAATAAAAAATCTTTATTTCAGACTTTGCATTCATAATTTGTTAACAGACTTATGAACTATGTTAGTGAGTTCAACAATTGTGTGCTTTTAATCAATTGTGTTAAATTTCAACCAATTCAATCCAATTTAAGTATAAATATTCGAATCATTTCTTATTTCAATTCAATTTCGTTTGTTATATGACTTGAATTGAGTGCCCTTTAGGGTATATAATTTGTTAATACTCCCATTGATTATGTAAGTGGGTTAAACAATACTGAGTTTGTTATTTATTTAACTGAGTTCAATTCCCTCAAGCGTATGTGAACGAGACACAATGCAAATTCTATTGTTATGCGGTTGCCTGCAACCGCTCGGGTGTTGAAGCATTAAACCAACTCAAGTAAATTAAATTAGGATCATTTTTCTTTCACTTCAATTCCATTTGATATGACTTGATATAAAGGCATTTTCAGGTAAATGCCTTATTGCCAATTCAACCCAATTAAAATTCATATACATTTTTATTTTAAATTAATATACATTCGAACTCATTCAATATATAACTTGAAATAAAGGCCATAGTGTCAGATTTTACAACGTAGTTTTAGCGGCCAGGTGTGTCGCGAGGGCCAAGTGTGTCCTTAAGTAGCGGCCAAGTGTGTCGCATGGGGCCAAGTGTGTCCTTATGTAGCGACCAGGTGTGTCGCGTGGACCAAGTGTGTCCTAAAGTAGCGGCCAAGTGTGTCGCATGGGCCAAGTGTGTCCTTATGTAGCGACCAGGTGTATCGCATGGACCAAGTGTGTCCTCAAATAGCGGCCAGGTGTGTCGCGTGGACCAAGTGAGTCCTTGAATAGCGGCCAGGTGTGTCGCGTGGACCAAGTGTGTCCTCAAATAGCGGCCAGGTGTGTTGCGTAGACCAAGTGTGTCCTTAGGTTGCGGCCAAGAGTGTAGCTTGGGCCAAGTGTGTCCATAGTTCTGTACATTTAATTATTCAAAAGCAGCAGAAGTGGCCAAGTCAGTCAATCAATCAACCAAATTCATTTATTGTCGAATACATGTATATTAGTTATGTACATGTAAGTTATGTATAGTAGATATGTATTTTCCTCGATTTGTTCGGGCCATTTATGCCATGAAAGAGCTATGTATGTTTTACAAAAGGTCAAGTCTAACTGTGAATTCTTTTACTAGAAATTTTCATTAGCAACGGTCATGTGAGCCATATAGGCGCTTTTACTTGCGTTCAGGATTATTTGCAACATTATTCCTTTACTAAAATTATGTTCTAATAAATGAATAGGCTCAATAGTAATTGGATTTAAAGACATTTATTCTCATAAATACTTACAGTTCATTTACAAAGATAATTATTGAAACCATAACTTAGTAAATAATTACCATATCCAAAATATGATTTTGTTGATAACAACACTAATGCTGGTATTATTTTTCTTCCGAGGTGATGAGACTGAAGAGCACGAGACCAAACCGGGCTGGTTGGGCCTAAACAGACGAAAGAGCTCGCGATCGAGGTTGAGGACATCGACATCTTCTAAAGGAAGTCACAAATCAAAAAGTACCCTGTCGGCGTCACCAACGCTCGAAACCGTCGAGTCACCTGAAATTACTGTTTCACACAATCCGAAGTGACTGTTTGGCTCCGATCACAAAAAGAAAAAAAGAACAACTAGGTACTATGTTTTAACTGTAGTATATTTATTCACTGGATAAGTCCTTGTACACACAATTCTGATATATTTCGCAGAGGTTTATCTTGATTCCCGTCGTTTTAAAATCATTGCAGCGTTCGTGGTCGCGGGTAGGCTAAGATGTTATTTATCGTTTACAAAAGAAAAAAAATATCATCACTTCTTCTTAGTAGAATGGGTTTTGATGCGATTGAGTACAGAATTTTGAATATATGTACAGTCGACAGCACATCAAATTACCCACTTTTGTTGCAAACTTAACCTTATTGCAATTGCATAAGATACCGCAGTTTTTACCTTGACGTGCTGTTTTCCGTACAACTGATAATATTGGTAAATGTATAAACATCAGAAGCCCTTTTCACCGTCTTGTATGAGATCAATTAAAAATAAATTAGTGTAATATTTTATATTTTAATCGCACCCACAGACCTAAATACTAAGTTGACTTTGCGAAAAATACCGCGCATTTATCACGATCATGAGAAAAATATACCTATTAACACACGATGTCAGTAAATTCTTACTTGAATTAACATTGTGACTTAATTATTTCAAAACAAAGATTTAATTAAATCATTGACGCGGTGATTTTATTGTCGGCTTACTTAAACGCCATTAAAGTCGCGTAACGCGTTATAATGCAGTTCGTTTATATACCATTCATAGAAAATACCCTTACTTCCTCTATATAAATTTTTCTGTCGTTTTAACCATACTAGAACTATAAATGATAGCAGATTCCGTTGCAATTTTGATAGCGCAGTTAACCGCCAAACTTGTAAGACATAAAATGTATATCAATTATGATTTATTTAATGAAAGAAATACACAGTAGATAAATAATTAATTACAAACTTAACAATCGCTTGCTACATGTAAGTAAATCAATTTTATAGGTGAGTTTTACCTGTTAATAAATTGTGGAGTAATTATATTAATTTTGGGACAGATGGTCCTATACTTATACATATTAATATTAATTTATGACTTCTATAAACATTTAGGAATCAAATAACTTACTACATATTTCTGTAATACTGCACAAACAATAAAAAAAAATTGAAATTATACATCCATAACGAGCTTCGGTAGGCATACTTTACTTTTACTTATTAAATAACCTTCTTATAAGTATTCCTGACTAGTAGACTGTCAGTTATACATAAATTAATGTATCCTCAAAGTCTACATAACGTTGTTTTAAATGACATTGGTATCTATAAATCATTACTCCGGCAGTTTGTAAAAACATTTGTTTTGTAATATTATTTTTATACGTATTGTCTTTTAGCACTTTTATTATTTACTTCTGTCTAGTTTTCGCTCAATCTAGTACTTACGTAAGAGACGAAAGGCATTGTCGCGGGACAGGGTGCCCTTAAAGAATAATATTTTTTTTGTTAGGAAAAATAAAATCGTATGCAGGCCAGTTTTCAAAAAAAAAAAGAGTCCTCTTTCTGTTATTTTTTTGATGCTCTGTTAAAATATTATCACTTAAAACGAGGTGACCTTACATAATATACTAAGCATTGACTTGAAAAGAAATATAATTTCATTAATGAATTTTATATTGACACCAAACACGACGTTTGCTCTGCAATATGCTTGGGTTCGGAATAACTAAAGACGCGTCGCAATACATTTAAATTGGGACTAGGGACATCTACACGCCAAAACGTAAATGGGAAACTGTGATCTCATAGGTCAATTAATAAATAATTATGCAAAAAGGCTTTATTTCAAAACTAGTATTTATTCTAGTTCCCCACTTTGATATTTTTCTGTATTCTTGGCAATATCATGCAGTTTATTCTTTTTTTTTCATGTAAAAGCATAATATCGTTGAGTTTACTTTGCTGAGTAAATTGTATTCGTAGTAGGGCTTAATTATTAATGTCATTTGACTATTAAATCTAATCTCAATTCTATTTAAATTATTTGTATAATGATTAATAAAGTGAAGTAGGTACTTGTTCCTACTACTAAATAAAAACCACATCTTCATGTACTGTTCGTAAAAAAATAACAAATATGTATTAATATGGGCCCTAAAATATTGAATTTTTCTCATACGGACACATAATATTAGGGAAAAGTTAAACTACAAAGTAATATTTTATGGTAACAATAAATTGAAAGATCATAAGAGATTATATAAGTCGCTCAGATAATATAATAATAATAATGATCCCTTAAATGACTGTATCTCTTTATAAGAGATTGAGAACAGACATTAAGGTGGCCATACAATTGCAAAAAAAAAACAACGAGTTATTAATAATATACATAATAGCTTAATTCTACTCGTATGACTTTAAGTGCTAAGATTCATAACTTTCATTATTGATATGCGCCACGCAAATTACGAAATTTAACTTTTAAAAAGAAAGTTATCTAAGTAGCTTCAATAATTCTTGATTATGTTCTCCCCGATTAACAAGTGACATTTATTATGGATGCTTTAGTAATTTCCTAATATCTATCTCAATACATAGGTTTATATCCTAATACATTACTTAATATGAAAAATTCAAATCATGAGACTTTGTTTTAGAAAGAAACTTTATTGTTTTCACCTTATTATTTTATTTACTTTATACATGTTAACATTATACAAATTGTGAACTATTATCATATTGCTGAATGCACCGTTCAGTCATTCCTTTAAGTTATTCAAAAATCGAATTAGATGCTAGAAAATGTCGATAATAGAAATTAAAGACTCGAAAACATATTGTAATGGAGTATAATGATGTTATTTGTAGTAATGAGGTATTAATTTGACGACCTCCGTGGTGTAGTGGATAGGCACGCTGGTTTCAAGGCGTCGCCGCTCTGAGTTCACGGGTTCGATTCCCGGTCAGGTCAATATAGATATCAAAATTTTCTATATTGTCCTGGGTCTGGGTGTTGTGGTACCACTTTTGCGTCTGATTTTCATAACACTGAACAATGTATGTGATTGGTGTTCTATAATTGGTTTTTTACTGACTTGACTGATTTATTACTTTCTAAATGAACTGTTGTTTATGTAGATAAGGTCTCTTTAAAGTTAGGATCGTTAATATGTCACACACTTAAAACTACAAAAAGTTACCTATAAATTTCATTCATTCATCAATTTAAAAGTCAATTAAGTTAAAGATTCTTTCCATTTTGTTATCTTAAAATCAGATGTTTTCTTTTTTTAAATTTCTATTAAATATAAATATTAGAACATAATAGACTGTAATAAAATAAAATAAAAATGGCTTCGATAAATGACCCTTTGTCATTCATAGACAGGAGTAAATAAAAAGAAATAAAAAATAAAAGATTAGTCGCATTAATAATTACGATTGTGATCATAATTATAACAACATAACCATACTTAGCTTATTAGCCTTTAGAACGAAATAACCATGAAATTATAGGTACATAATAGGTAATGAACCCGGTTACATAAAAGATATAAAATGTTCGTTGCCGCAAGTCTTATAAGACACTGGATTAATACTTCACCCTTGATAAAGCATAATCAATCTAAAGATTCAATAGATCAATCGATATTGGTCAAGTAAACCAAAAATAATTTTTAATTATAAAAAGTACTAGAAATGTGATAATTGTTATTAATAAGTATATTTTGTAATTATGTATTACTGAGTGAGCTCAACAGTATGATTGTAGCATAACCTTTATTTCTTGTTAAACTTTAATGCCAAATGTGATGATTTTCTAATGTGTACTCAACAGCTTAATTTTGGCATTATCTTTATTGCTTGTAATATGATAAATGTAGTATACTGTAGTAGTATTGATATAAATGCGCCATTGCAAATATTTTAAAAAAATGCACCTGGAGGTGCATTAGGTCGGATGGCCGAATGTGATGATTTTTGTATTTAGATTCAATCAGTAGCCCTGTTGTAATCTTAACTCATTATAATAACAGTTAACGTTATTTATATAAAAACGAGTATTGTTACTTTATTGAATAACGTTATCGCTATTTAAAAATGGCAACACTGGCTGCCCCTTCCCTTCTTATTTTCTGACTTGCGGAGTGCACTCGAAAGGCGAGCCAGTCTAGTACTGACCGCCGAGGCGAAAGGTTGATGGAAGGAACCTATGTTAAAATGTAGTTATAATTATTAATGTGGCTAGAGATAGTGATTTGTATCATAGATAAGTGTGTTAATCGAATAAAGAACTTTATAAACTCAACCGAGTTTGATTCACGACATGATGATACACATTATGATGTAAGTTATCATTTTTTATATTCTATTAATATAATTAAACATGTCAACATACTTTTTAGGGTTCCGTAGCTGAATGATTAAAAACGGAACCCTTATAGTTTCATCAAGTCTGTCTGTCTGTCTGTCCGTATATCAGACCCACTTTATTCTAAAACTATTAATACCTATTACATAATTGAAACACAGTTAAAAAGGTGTTGGCGGATAATGATATTCGATCATAGCCTTATTTATAACAATATCTGTTTGTTCAATGAGAGTTTTATTTTCGGCATGGAGAAAACTAATATTTATTGCATGCATTTTATACTTCTCACTAGATGGCTTTGATAA
The DNA here is from genome assembly GCA_963924145.1 of Pyrausta purpuralis. Taxonomy (NCBI): domain Eukaryota; kingdom Metazoa; phylum Arthropoda; class Insecta; order Lepidoptera; family Crambidae; genus Pyrausta; species Pyrausta purpuralis. Next base: position 12,070,689 of record OZ001642.1, read on the forward strand.
CTCTAGGAACAATACAGGGTGACTTTGCTATCAGTACTGAAATTTTGTGTATAGACTCCACTGATGAATATGAACAACTTTTACTATGGGGGCAATAGTGAAGTCGAGAAAAAGAAATCAGCTGTTCCATACAAAAGTTCAATTGGCGCGCGGACAAAATGTATGGAACAGCTGTTTTTTTTTCTCAATTTCACTATTGCCCTATATAAAAATTTTTCATATTCATCAGAGGAGTCTTTACACAACATTTCGGTACTGATAACAAAGTCAGCCTATATATTAAAATGTTTATTATAAATTATGATATTGTGGAATTACGCGGGGCGCGGCGGTGGCGTTGAAGTAAGACAAGGTGGTTGTTGGGTGGTTGTAACTGAACTCTCTTTATTGTACATTTTCCAAAGGTTTATATACAGGCTTTTCCTACTTAATTATACGTCACATGACATTTCCTTAACCTATGACCTTTCACTTATGTAGAAATATTTTAGAAGATAATAAAACAATATTATTTATTAAGGGTCAGTTGACGTATGAGTGATGCTGTGTGTCGTCACACACCACAATATAATAAATTTTATTGCAAATAAATGTTTACGATTCAACTTGTACACTATACCCAATGTGTTTTACTCGTTTACTTTAAATTTATTTGGCGTAAAACATTTATCCTCTGCCTGTTCCTGAAAGTCAGACAGTGCCATCTCCTTATATAATTTATATTAATCTAATTTGTTACAAAATCGCTAAAGTTGTATAAAGGGTTCTAATCTTTGAACCATAGAATTGGAAAATAAAATTTTGCAGCTAATTATACAAGGCCAAGTATATGTCAACCAGATTGTAAACAAAATGAAGGAGGTCGTCAATTTGTATATAGAGGCCGCTTTTTTGTGACCATTCTAATTTGGTCGAATAATCAATAACGTAAAATCGATTAGCCTTATTGCTTATATCTGCTTAAATTTGCCTTATTTCAATGTAAATATTTCAAGACACGTTCTTTGTTAAGCGCACTAAACGTTAGTGTATACTTGTACACATACAGTTGGTCCTTATTATTGAATTTACATGTCAAAATTATGCACTGTGATTTTGGAGTCAAAGTGGAATTATTAGGAAACTAATAAACGGCTGCTCTTCATACTCTTTGAGGTGGTTTAAAATAATAAATGTGTTCTTCAAACGTTGAAACTGTATTCATTGGATGTTTCTTTAAATAGTTATATCGATTTTTACATTTCCAAATACATGCTTATTTCTCAAAAACCAGAAAGATATAGTTACATACAAATAATGGATAAAGTGTCACAAATTGACACCTTTTAGTGTGAGTTTTTGTACGGTCGCATATTAAACGGTTCCCGTGATATAGGATATGGAAAAACGTTTCTCTAGCAGGAAATGGAATATCTTAAAAACGGTGAGTCCTAGAGATTAAATTTTTAGTCGCACAAATTATGTGTTATAAGATCTATCTAACAATATACTTTGTTCTGCTCTAGAGTCATTATTTAAAAAAGTTCTTGCTGGAGAAGCGTTTCTCCAGCAGAAAACGTATTTTCTGTTTTATGCGAAAACTGTGGCCCCCACAAATTTTCTATTTGGCGCACTATTTAAGCAAACTTCGGACTATACAACGGCATACTTCAATGTGCTCTACGAGACACTTTCTTGCTAGAGTAACGGACACGATGACGATTAAACGCAATCAAGTAGCTATTCGAATTAAACCGATTTGGCGCTTTATGTCTAATGGAATTTCGTTAGCAGATAGTAAACCACACCTGCAGCGATCATTATCCGAACACGGTCCTTTTGATCGGGAAATATATACAAAATGTTAGTACACAAGGAGAAGGAAAATAAAAAGCAGCCTTCGTCATCTAAAAATGGCAAATGGAACTATTTGTCACAACGACGGGTAAGTAATCGAGGTTAGCCCCGCTCCCGTATCTTCGTCGATAAATTGTTTTTCATTTTGTATTGGCTTGACCTAGAACTGAGCCGTTCATCAAAGCTGTTTGCGTAGGGTAAGAAGGTCCCAGTGACGGATCAGTGGCCGTTAAAACACTTACTTTAACGTTATATTGCCTGGCCTGAATGAAAGACCGAAGTTTATCTTCTGATTTTATGCGACTGCATGGTCTTCAATTTTTAGTAGCTTTTATCTAGCCCTGTTTGTTAGCTAGCTTACGTGTAGTCCTTGCATTATTTATTTAAAAACTTTAATGCACAAAAAAAACACTGTACAAAAGCCGGCCTTAATGCTATAGGCATACTCTCCCAGTTATATGTTCAGGTATGCAGAGAGATTGTTATGAGTGAGAATTTTGTTTTTTAGCTTAGTATCTGAACTTGTTTATTGTATTAAACTTAAATTCGTCTTTAACCTCTTCACATGTATGAAATGATTCATGTGGGAATACACAAAACTAGTAATACACTTATCTATGTATAACTTGTTTACAAGCAGCGGCATACCTAGTACAGTACAGTAAATATGTAAATGAAGAATCATTGAATTTGTCTTTGCTTCTCCAACTCTCCCGGCTGCTGTAGTGACAAATGCCTCGTGTTTCGGAGTACAAACGGCGAAACAAATCACAATTTATTTTGGGAGCAATTGTTCACTTGTTTCTGAGGGACAGACTTTTACGAAGAATTCTTAACAAATTAAAGGTAGAACCAACTTCTCTATCCAATGTTTCGAACTGCATGATTTAGGCTCATCAGAATATTAGGCTCAAGAATATGTTAATGGGTCAGGCAATGAAAAGTCTTTAAAACTTATAGAGGGAATGTCAAGGAACATGATTTTTGACTTTGTATCTTTGTTTGGACTAGTTCGTTTGGAGGTCAATATATCAAAAGTCCTAGTCCGAAGCTCTTGAGCCGGAAGGGCGAGAAGATATTTTTTTATTTTTTCGCATAGGTAAATATAGGTATTATAGATAACAGACTATGCGTAGGTTCAAGCGACATGAGAACTTCTACAAAATGAAAGCTGATATAATTCCTCAAGGCAGTACATATTATTTGTCATGTATTTGCACTGGTTGTTTCCGACAAATATAAATAAAATTTAGAAGAATTAAATGATAAAATGAAGTTCGCGCCAGTTCATTTAAACTTAATTCATAGTTACAGCATTTCGTATACCAAGTAGCATCAAGTTGAGATATTTTGAAACTTATTTATACTCTTAATAAATCCATTGACATCAATTATAATGGACAAATCTACGGAACGCTGACAAAGCAACATTTCTAGGTTTAATATTAGATTCAAAACTAAGTTGGAAGGACCAAATCGAAAAGGCTCGCAACAAGATTAATGGGTTTGCTTTTGCTCTTTACAAATTAGCTAAAGTTTCAAATATAAGTACTGCAATTATTGCCTATTATGCCTATGTTGAGTCAGTTTTAAGGTATGGATTAATAATATGGGGAAATGGCTCTGATATAAAAAAAAAACTATTTACAGCCCAAAAACGTTGTATAAGAGCCATATGCAACATAGCGCCGGATATATCATGGCTACCTTATTTCAAATCACTTCATATACTACCGTTACCATGTCTATATATATTTGAAGTAGGTGTGTTTGTCAAACAAAAAAATCGAAAGTTTAAGCAAGCGAAGGATTTGTACATATTCTTGTATATGTAACTCGAAATTGTAATAGATTAGTATTAGATGTAGTCCCAAAAACTGAGAGATTTCAGAATAACTCATACACAATGTGCAAAACTATTTACAATAAAATACCAATGAGAATTAAAGAACTTGAATTAAACACTTTTGATAGATAATGCATTTTATAGTATTGATGAGTTTTTAAAGCACAAAGGACCATAATGGAACTGTTGACATTGTTGCTATTACTTGTACTTAATTCATATTGATAAATAACATGTAAAACTAGGGTTCCCTCTATCTGGCAGAATCTTTTTGCTCCGAAAGTCACTTGGCATAACGCAGTTGGCATAATTTTCTGTTAGCATAATTATTTTTTGGTCAAATATTTATATGCCCGAATTTACAAGAAATTTATAAGGCATAATTACCTTTGGCAAAATTTTACTTTGTATACTTTCGCTAAGCATAATGTTTATTAAGTCCGATGCTTATTTGGCATAATTTGACTAGGCATACTATGAAAAAAGCAGAATTTTGTTTAGAATAACTTCACTACGCATATTGCTATTTCTTTTAAATAGTATTTTACCCTAAATTTGAATTAAAAATTCATTAAGTTGTGGTACAAAAGTTAGTGACAGAAACGAATCGGTGCAAAACCGACTCCACACAGTCTTGTTAGCCCCACGCCTAGAGTGTAATTCAAAATCGCGTAGGCGCGGATTCGCCGGCCAGCCTCAGCCGCGACGGCGACCTTTAAAACCACCTGCTCCTCAGCTCGCGTGGGACTGCCGGAGCCCCACAGCGCCGGAGCCGTGACAGAAACCATGCATATTGCATGCTTGCATGCTGCATGCAAGCTGTTGCTTGCTTGCATGCTGTATGCTTGCTTGCATGCTGCATGCTTGCTTGCTTGCTTGCTGCATGCTTGCTTCCTTGCTGCATGCTTTGCTTGCTTGCTTGCATGCTGAATGCTTCTTGCATGCTGCATGTTTGATTTGCCATGCATGTTGTATGTTAGTATTGCTGAGATAGAACTACTTGGGATACACAGAGGAATTAAGGTTAATAGGAGAATATTAAATATGAAAAATGTGCCAAAAGACGATTCGGACTGTGAACTTTCTGCGATAGGATGATTCTGCCTATTAATGACTATATATACGAATTGTATGCCACAAGACCATTCTGTCTGTGAACTTTCTGCATTAGGATGATTTTGCTTCAAGACTATTATAGATATTAAATTTCTGCCTAAAGATGATTCTAGCTTACACGATTATGCGTTTTGAACGTCTGATATATGAGTGAGCTAATTGATGTGCTGCGAAAGGAAGTTTATGATATTTGATGATATGCCAAATAAAATTATGACAATAAAAATTCTGCGAAACAAGGTAGACCCGTAAAACTAGTATTATTAATTGCCTGAATATTTGCATGCTGTTTTATATGGCTAAGTAGGTCATTGCACTGTTTCTCTGACATAAGACCGCATTTTCATGTATTGTACCCTACTTAATGGCAAATAAATATATTTGTATTAAATAGTGCGGTGGTATGCAATGTATCATTTTCATATTTTGATCTGGTGGTTATTTATTTATTCCTGGGCGAAGGAAGGGCTAAGATTTGGAGTATAGCCCTATGTTTTAATATAATAATGAAATGAAAAGTGATGCATAATGTTTGTTTCAGGTCATTTAATATGAAAATTAAGCGCAACAGCTAGGATCTTACTAAATGCTCTAACTTAAAAATAATGTTTATAACTGACTGCTTTTAGGAATATTTTTCTTTAAATAAATTTCATTTAGCAAAAGGCAAATTTAATAAGGAATTGCTTTATGTTTCAGGTCATGTGTATAGGAAAGTGCAACTGAGAATAAATCGTGATAACTGAGATAATTTTTTTTTAAATTTGAGATGTAAGTTTTAGAAAAATTATATGTTGAGTATGTGGCATATACGCTTTTATTAATTTCAAACTAAACTTTACGACAAGTGGTGAACAAACTACGTCAAAATCAAATATATTTCTTACGAACAATATTTCATTCAAAGCACATTAATAAGCACGACTTTTTTTTGTTGGGAAAATTGCCAATTATGAGCCTGGTTTTGTCATCTCAAAGTCTATTTCGAAATATTAAATCTCTAGGTACGAAGCTCTCTTAAGACAGGTAAAGCGGGAGTAGATTCGAGGGAATGCTGCTTGTCTCTGACACTGGCCTGTTTTATGGTTGTATGTGGCAAGTGGTATGCTCCAGACAGAGAGTACTGGTAAATCTGATGAATTTTAGCACCGGAAATAAAAATGTGACAAAGAAGTCCGATTTCGTTTGAAAAAGATAGTACCCCTTGTAACTTTCACCAGTTTTAATGCCGAGCCGTTGCTCATTAAATGTAGCAAAAAAACTCAACCATACTTCATTTCTAGTATTATAAAGTTGAGGAGATTTGTGTTTGTTTGCTTGCACTAATCTAAAAATCTACCTACTGGTATGATGAGAATAATTATGTGTGTGTTAGATTATTGCAGGCTATAAAACATTAAGTTACGACCTATGGTCGGAGTAAAACCAAAAACGCAGACGGATTCGCGGGCGGCTAATTTCTTATAAGATTTTATTGCACTAGTATGAATATTCAACGGATATATGTGTAAAAAAGGTGCTAATTTTGAGACTTCCCTACCAGTCCAAACAAAGTTACGAACTCTAAAACTGTTTCCCAAGTAATTCCATCTTAAGATTTTCGTTTTTGGGCAACATGTATGAAAAAGACAGAAATGCGGACCAATTCTCTGTATTGTAAGTAGTACTTATTATGTATGCCGCGGTATGCCGGTATATTAATTACCTACACGAACGCCGACGACATTTCGATCCTTAACCGATAAATAAATATTTATATACAGTTATATAAATAATCACATGTCTACATACTCACTCCACCCACAAATATAAATGTAAAATTATACATAACACCGAATTTTGTATGCTGAATAATTATGGCACTGATACATTAATGATTGATTAATCGGTTAGATTGTAATTGAATAATTCATTGTAGCTTGTCTATCAAATATAAGAACCATTAGATACATCATAAATAAAATAAGCTGTTTAATGTGACGACCTCCGTGGTGTAGTGGCTAAGAACGCTGGTTTCAAGGCGTCGCCGCTCCGAGGTCCTGGGTTCGATTCCCGGTCGGGTCATTATAGAAATCAAAATTGTCTATATTGTCTCGGGTCTGGGTATTGTGGTACTACCGTTGTGTCCGATTTCCATAACACAAGTGCATTGGCATCAGAGCAATGTGTGTGATTGGTGTCCAATATAATAATAATAAATTAATTTTGTACAGAAATATATATAGGAGAACTTAAAATTATTCACAAAGTGCATTTGTAACTTCTTATACTCTGTAATAATGCCTACTAATTATATACTGTTTTTAACAAAAAAACAAAAGCTTTAACTTCTTCTGACACCCTTTCGGGTTGAAAAACAAATCCGTAATTTTCAATTATGGCCTCGTGGAGACACACAGCCGGCGCTAAACCGATACAAATGGATCATAAATAGAGGAAAGAAGCCCCACGCACGCACCAAGGAAGGCCAGCCTGCCCTGGGGACCACAACTGCCTCGTTTTTCATTTACAGCCCGTTAAATCCACAGTTCCCGAGGCTTACGCGAACGCTATTACCCGAGTCATAAACATATACATGGTCCATAAAAAACGAAGGCGACTACTGGCTATGATGCTTCCGATATTAGATCGCTCAGATTAATTACGGGCCACAAAACTTGGGTAATCTTTCTTCGATGTCAGGTCAGAGAGGGGCGAGAGTAACGCAAAGATTGTTTGTCATGTATCCGAGGTCTTGCACTTGGTCAATACTGTCTCCTTAATCCCTCAAGCGTATGTGAACGAGACACAATAGGTATTCTATTGTTATGCGGTCGCATGCGACCGCTCGGGTGTTGAGGTATTAAGTTAAAAAAGAAATGCCTCGATACAATACCAACAGCGATATACTTAAAGTATTTTACGTGAATCCATATTTCACTACATAAATAAGGATACGCACACGAAAATGCTATCGCTTACTGAAACAATCGCACAGTAAGTGCTTTCGCAAATATTTCATGCGAAACGTCAGAAGTTTTCGTGCGTTATTTTCATGTGGTAATCGATCATTCTTTCTGTCAATACTCATAAAATATAGCACAGAAAATTTCTTTGAAACAAACATCAAAGTAACGACATGCTTGGATAGGCACCACAGGATTTATTTTTTCTTTGTTCGAAGCAGGTAATATGCGTCATCGTCAGCAAATTCTTTTGTGTACTAACCTTCTTAACTTGTTTTGATAGACAAATAAGAACTAATTATACCTTTAACTTGGCATCATAACTAATATTGCCAAAAAAGATGACTTAAAAAAATATATATTATGAGGCAGTTCAAGTCATGCAACTCGCAGTAGTTCGGATACGTTACTTATCTCGTGGAAAATTTATGTGGATCGAACAAAAGCAATTTAAACTTTATCGTATCTCTCATTCGAGTAGGTACTGCGGCTTCTATCGCACTACAACTGTTGTTTGTTGTTAACACGGCGAGCACTAAGATGCCGTAAAAAGGAACGCAGCGCTTTTCCGAGCTGCCATTCTCGCTATTTTCCTTTGTCTAAACTTAACTTTTTTTGGCGCCGTAAAAGTTGCCGCAAAGCGGTACCTATACCGTATCTATTTATTATTTTTTTATTGAAAAAGGTTAGCTGAGTTATAAAGTTTTCTCCATAGCAATAACTCTTCCATCTTCAGAGATGAGGATGTTAGATCATAAATATTTGAACTTTAATTCCATGTACAAGACGTGCAGGAAGTCGACGACCAATAGTCATGAATGCGTAATTTTTCTATAATAAATTAATGATACCTCTTTATTTACAACAACAGTAAGCCTGTCAAAAACTTTAACTTCTCACCATACTTCGGATGAGGTAATTATATACATAGCAATAATTTGCCTCGAAAGTCTTATCGAAGTTATGGTTCATGTCTGAGACACCTATTCATTTCAAACGAAATATAATAAAGCCGACCAGAAATTTATGAGAACTGTGGGTGTTTTTTATGTATATCATGTATGTATTTACAAACAAAAATTATTAAAGTATTATATCCGTTGTCTGGCACCCATAACACAAGCTTTGAGTAGCTTACTTTGGGGCTAGATGGCGATGTGTGGGAATGTCCAAAGGATATTTCATTTCAAAGGATGTTTCACTGTCATAACGCGCGACGCCCGTTTTATGCCCACTGTTTAGATTATAGATAAATCATGAATCTAGAATTGGTAAATATTTGTTACCAGGGAATTAGACATTTCCATATCTAGGGTGTTTCCTGTAACGTGTCAAGCCGACGCACACAACATAGTTAGTTTTAGTTGATATGATACATGTATACTTATACTAATTTAGGCGGTCTTATTGCTTACTTAAATGCTGTCCTTACCTAAAGTTAAGGACAACTTTAAGAAAGAAAAAAGAAGAAAAGTATTAGACACATTATCTCACCTTCATTTAGACATACATTAGGTTATTACTTAATTTAATTTGTTCTGTACTAAAGTTATGGCCTGATACAATGTCATTTAATTTCTGGTTAGCGTTGTCTGCTAAATACTCCAAACGAAATTACGTTCTTTATTTGAATTATTAGTTGGTTAGTGCTTACTTGTTGATTGAGTAACCGGTCCTGGGTAAAGCGAATTATACCAACATTGCTTCACCGTGATCTTTTTACATGATTTGTCTACGCGCTTATTTCAAAAACGTCGTTATACCAATATTCAGATTTGAATAATCTGTTTTCATTTCCGTATCAATACGAACTAGGATTTGGTCCGGATAATATACGGATGCAATTTCCTGGTGGCAATAAAGCTGGTGATCTTAAATCATTTTTGTTAGTCCGTGATTAATGTTTACCGTGTTTTGTCAATCGGTTTTTTATCATTACAATTTCCATTGTTTTTTATTTGTACTTTTACTTTCAGAGTAGCTTTAACTTCTTTCAGATACAACTTGCTATTTATCAAGTGGATACTACGATAAGACTACTCTTTCCAAAGGTATTATTGTTATTTGAATACGCTTAAGCTTGACCCACGTCACATGCTAGCAACTAAATTATGCCACCATCCTATTTTGGATCCCCTTACCTACTATAGAGATCCTTTGACAACACGACTGAGCAATTCTCTCATGCAAATTGTATATAAAGCGCGTAGCTAGGCAAGTACAGGAATGAATGTGCCGTTCAATTGCTCGCTACATTATACATTACGGCAGGAGTTGCCAACCTGTGGCGAGCAAATTATAATAATTCGATAATTGATAAAGTCTGTGTTTAGTTCGAATATGTGCGAATACAGCAACTTTGGTTTTGTTGTGTTTTATACAGAGCAGCGATTTGGAAATGATGCAGCTGCAGTATATTGATAATATTTTTTTAGCGAGTATGGATAGAATTTGCATGGGAACCTTTATGTACTTTTGAATGCATCTTGTGCATTATTTATTACACACAAAATAATATCAACGGCACTTTAGCTTAAATAAATATTTTTCCTACACTTATGAGCCTAGTATTAGTGTAGTCCCTGCGCTCAGCTGGAAGGTTGGCGATCCCTGCTCGTACAATGTAGCCTTTGAGGCAGTCGGTTGCGGTTGAATAGATCATCAGTTCAAGTTGTACCCGATGTTTCCATTTCCCATTTCGATCAACCGTACGCCTGTTACAGTATATTTCAAAAATATGAACCATTCGCAACTGGGGATTGTGCATGGTAAATGGAGAAACTCAACTGTCACTTAATACAGCTTGAATAGAGAAAAGGTCATTGTTTTTAAAATTGCGGAATTCATATGCGTTCTAGGTCATTTGTATATGTACAACAAAATGTGTCATAGCATGTATTTCAAGTAACCAATTATAATATAATTGGCTACTTGATAACTTTTGGAAAAGTGTTGTATAATGGGCACACTAATAATTTATGCCTATTAAAATTCCAATTTGCTGGGAACATTTTTAATTATTGTAATAAAACAAGATTTTAAGTAATTCATGTTGAACACGCGCGTAAACGGCAGGTTACGTGATTCTTGACGTCACTATATGTATATAGCGTATTCCGTTCCATGCTTGAATTGGAAATACAATTAAATATATGATGCTGATATTATAAAGTATTTATTTTTAAAACCATTTTAATTTTATTATTCTCACTCATTTTGGTAAAATAATATCTTCTTCCTTGTTTGGGTATGAGGGACATAGTAATTTTTGACCTGTTACCGTACCATACTCAGCTTTGTCAGCGCAAATGAAGTAAGCAAAAGTTGCCTGTCAGAAAAAGCGCTTAGGGTAGCAGTTTACTGCTGAACACTAAAAAAAAAAATGGACACCAATCACATCCATTGCTCTGATCCCAAAGTTAGAAGCTAATGCACTTGTTTAATGGAAATCAGACACAACGGTGGTACCACAACACCCAGACCCGAGACAATATAGAAAAAAAAAACTATGTTGACCCGACTGGGAATCGAACCCGGGACCTCGGAGCGGCGACGCCTTGAAACCAGCGTGCTAGTCACTACACCACGGAGGTCGTCACGTCAAAATTAATCCTTGTTTATCGTAATAGGTATCCTTACAAGTATGTAAATACAGGGTGTTGGTCAGTGACATCCAACAGCTCAGGGATGAACTACTTCAACCATAACTTTAACTGTAGCAAAGTGTCAAAACTTTTGTATCAATCAACCGGCGAGATGGTCAATCGCCTATTTTAATTATTTGTAAAATGAGTTATGCTTATCTATTTAAAAAAAATATCCTTAAATTATTTACAAGTAATTTGTAATGTTGTTAATACCCACTTGACACAAGGTGTCAAGATGAGTGTCGCTTCGGTCTTTTCGGGTTTGTTTACACAGTAACATACTGTTACGTCATCTGACAGCCGGTCCAAAGTTGGTCACGTTAAGGTTTTAAAAGTTTTAGAAAAAAATGACCAAATTTTTTTGCAAAAATAAAATATTTAACATTATTTTTATTGAGAAAAATCATATATGGCATTATTTTTAAACTCTAAGGTTTCATTTCCAACACATTTTACATCATTTGTTACACCAGTCAAGTAGCCAATTGAGTAAAGTATTTTATCAAGATTGATGACACAGCTTATGCTAAACAATTTGGATTCCGACTATTTAAATCCATAATAGTGTGTTATACATGTAAACACAGGACCATCAAAGAAACAATTTGGCCACCGCCGACTGACCAGCCGTGAATACAAAGGATTCAATTTACCTGCCACACTCACGTATACTGGATGTATGTAAATTTTTATGTTTGCACAATAAAATGTAAATAAATCCAGTGACTTCCGTGAGCAGTGAGCCTCCCCTGAATATTACAGGACGTGTCAGGATAACGAATTTGGGGACGCAGCGAATATTATATTTATTTTCTTGGTCGAATTAATAACACGCACAAAATACTCGTGTTACCTCGTAATCTCGTGGGGCTCGTATAGGTCTAAATTATAATATCGTATGAGTTTTGAAGGCATTGTGCATTTAAGATTGTGATTAATGGTTCTAAGTAGACGTCTTTCGCAGTCGTAGATCAGTTTCGCGTTAGCAATTCATTTTATAAACGATTGTTCTCAATAGTCAAACAATACTTGCTTAACGTTTATATTGCATATAAATACGTTTTTAAAATTTTTGAAAGGTCGAAATAAAGGTTAAACCCACGACCTCTGACAAATCTATGAGTTGGTAAGAGCGTTGGCTCGCTTTGTCAAAGGTCGTGTATTCAAATCCTACTCGTGAGGAAGTTAAGTTTCTTATTTCATCCTTTAATGCATTTTTCAGTTCACTATAATACTCTTTCTAAACATGCTAACTGAGTTATTGTTAACTGATATTGTTGACTGAGCTGATATGAGTGATATACTTCTGTGGACGCCAAAGACATATATCTCTCACTAGCGGTCCCCCGCGACTTCGTCCGCGCGTTTTGAGTTTGCTCCCTCCCCTCTCGTCGCAGCGTCATGTTTTATATCCTAAAGCCTTTCTCGATAAATAAGCTATCCAACACAGAAATATTTTTTCAAATCGGTCCAGCAGTTCCTGAGATAAGCGCGTTCAAACAAACAAACTCTTCAGCTTTATAATATACTAGCGGTCCCCCGCGACTTCGTCCGCGCGTTTGGAGTTTGCTCCCTCCCCTCCCGTCGCAGCGTCATGTTTTATATCCTAAAGCCTTTCTCGATAAATAAGCTATCCAACACAGAAATATTTTTTCAAATCGGTCCAGCAGTTCCTGAGATAAGCGTGTTCAAACAAACAAACTCTTCAGCTTTATAATATATTAGCGCAAGCGCACGTTGTACTTAAGCTGCGAACATTATTTTGGTGCGGAGTTATGTTAAAACTGTGATAGCTCCTAAGATATTTATTGAAATCAAATGATATAAAGGGCAACTTGGTTCTAAATGAGATGCTCGTGATGATGCATGTATTTATTTTGATAAGAATAAATACCTGTGTGTATAATACACCTCTAAAAATAATGCATTATTTTTTTGCAAATTAATAACATAAAAAAGGTTGTAGTAAGTCAACCATAAAAGATAGTCATATGCTGTCGCGGACTTTATTATAGAACTCTTAATGCTGAAAAATCCTATCATACATGATTTTTGTGTAACTTAAGCGGTTTCCGCAGCGTATGCAGCGGAAGCTCTCAAAAGGAATATCTTTCTCCCGTTTTCGAAACATTTTTCATTTCTGCTGTGGTCTGATGAGTCGTATCTTTATGTTATATAGCCTAAAGCCTTCCTCGATAAATGGACTATCTAACGCAAAAAAAAAAATCAAATCGGGCCAGTAGTTTTTGAGATTAGCGCGTTCAAACAAACAAACAAACAAACAAACAAACAAACAAACAAACTCTTCAGCTTTATAATATTAGTATAGATTAGCGCAAGCGCACGTTGTACTTAAGCTGCGAACATTATTTTGGTGCGGAGTTATGTTAAAACTGTGATAGCTCCTAAGATATTTATTGAAATCAAATGATATAAAGGGCAACTTTGTTCTAAATGAAATGCTCGTGATGATGAATCCATTTATTTTGATAAGAATAAATACCTGTGTGTATAATACGCCTCTAAAAATAATGCATTATTTTTTTACAAATTTATTAACATAAAAAAGGTTGTAGTAAGTCAACCATAAAAGATAGACATATGCTGTCGCGGACTTTATTATAGAACTCTTGATGCTGAACAATCCTGTCATACATAATTTTATGCAGCGGAAGCTCTCAAAAGGAATATCTTTCTCCCGTTTTCGCAACATTTTTCATTGCTGCTGTGGTCCTATAAGTCGTATCTTTATGTTATATAGCCTAAAGCCTTCCTCGATAAATGGACTATCCAACGTTAAAAAAATTTTTCAAATCGGGCCAGTAGTTTTTGAGATTAGCGCGTTCAAACAAACAAACAAACAAACAAACAAACAAACAAACTCTTCAGCTTTATAATATTAGTATAGATCTAATTCATTTAGTTCAGTAGTTCTACTATCATTATATCAATCACTACTTTACATTCATTCAGCTCAATTGAGCTTGGACACACGCTTGGATGTGCTTAGAAGTACTCTGAAAATCACGTTAAACATCAATCTATGAAACAATACTAAATTCTTACTTATTGTAAAGTTATTAAAGAACATTTCTGCTTGCGCGTCTTACATTCAATTTGGCGTCAAACTCACGCGAGCCGAGCCGTTCTTACTGGAACTAACCAAAATATCACTACTACTAATCAACCCGGTACGTGAACGGCACCAACGAGGCGTCAACCATACGGAAGCAAGTTACGTAAAGGGAACAGCAACGCCTCAGATGGGAGCGGCAACGGATAGCGAACGCCTCGCCTCGGATCGTGTTTGATACAACTTATGACAGTTCTTCTTGTTAATGACAGCCCGTTTCCATCATCAGCACATAGTCAACCAGCGGGCGGCGCGCCGTAAGCGCGTTACAACGCATGCGCCGCTGGTCGAGAGCGAGTTCCGAGTTGGTCTCGATTCGAGGTGGTGCCGTTACAAAGTTGATAGATGTGCGTTGAAGTACAAAGTTTCATACAAAGAATAATGAACGCCTCGAGTTAATACGGTGCCGTCACGGTGACGGGTTGATCAGTGGGATACGGCCTTTACTCTCTATCACTGAACGACTGGACTGGACTGTTGAGCCGTATTGGACGATAGTGAACGAGTGAGTGAAAGAACTAGATTGCTGAAGTACTTCAATATTCATTCAAGAACTACCCAACTCTAATCATACACACTTTGCAATAACTTCGAGTACGTATTCAAGTTCCTGTCGCACGAAATGCCAGCCAAAAATGTTTCGCGCAAAGCTTCTATTTCTTGTAACGTTTATTTACAAACACAATATCAAAGCACGATTGACCATATACGCGGTCGAACGTAACATTCACAATAAATAGAAGTGTGACAAGGCCCATGAAACGAAACAACGAGCGAGCGGACCCGGAGCAAATTGAAAAATGTTTCAGTTTTCATTTTGAGCGAAAATTGAAAAATGTTCGACGGCAGTCCACGCGACATGACGGCGTTTGACTGCGCACGTGGCGTTCGCAAGTACCGATTTTTCTTGTATTAAACCGGAAAATGGTACCGACCTATTTCATTCGGCGCGTGCTTGCTGACACTGTTTTCAATAAGGACTTGACACTTCGATTACACCGTTAGATATTTTTAGGGTTTCGTAGCTGAATTGCATAAACGGAATCCTTATAGTTTCGTTAAGTATATCTGTCTGTCTGTATAGATAGATAGATAATACTTTATTGCAAATAACATACATTGATTAACAAATTCTTTTTAAGGAAATATACAATTTAGGCGGTCTTATCTCTTCCAGACAACCTTTGGGTAAAGAAATTATGAGTTTTCTAGGAAGGGGGGGGGGAGTATTTTGTGCATAAAAGATAATGAAGAGCTGAATAAGTGAAGTAGAAATATATCTGTGCAATAAAAAATATTGTATAAAAATAAATACAAGAATAATATTAACAAATAATATACATGTATATAAAATATAACAGATTAATATATATAGCCCGAAGTTTGGAAGTTGGCGGTGTTTCACTCCCGTGCCCGTGCCTCGGAAAAGCATGTAAAGCCGATGCGCCTGATCTTTTTCCGGTCGTGTCAGATTGCTGTCCCATCGGGCTATGAGAGTGAAAGGAATGAAGAGTGCACCTGTGTTTGCGCACACACTTATGGTTATGTACTATAATATGTCCCGCGCAGTTACTATTACCAACACAATAATAATCATACATAATAATATACACACAAACCAATACGAAATGAAAGGAAATTAACTGAGACATAAGAGTAGATAGAATTATTTTGAAGAGAGTAGATGTTCTTTAAGCAGTTTTTTGATAATAGTAATAGATTTTGATTGCTTGTTAGCCAGGGGTAAGGAGTACCACAAGCGTACTGATTGGACAGACACTGTATGTCAGCCACAGCCACTTTATTCTGAAACTATTAGTATTACAGAGATGAAACTTAGTAGATAGGTGTATCCCGTTAATTATTTTACGATGCCCATCCAAAAAAAAAATGACGTGTGTGGGAGGCACCCATACATGTAAATAAAAAAAATCTTTTTTTTTTTCAAACCTATGCATGTGTCTCTTAAAATGACATCGAGATTTCTAAACCCCTTTTTTTCTGAAAATCTAACATTTGGGCGACAGATGCTTTCAAAGTGATAAAATGGGCGCCCTCTCTAACTGTTGAACGAAGCAAGTCTCTCACTTTTAAGCGGGTGTAGCCGTGGTGAAGGAATATTTTGGTTGACCTCTGTTGAACACAACACAGTGACAAGACTGTCGCTGCATGAAATCAGCCAACAGGTTTTTTTCAGCGGCACAGGTGAAGGTATTTTAATTAGCATTCGGCCAACTCGGTTGGTAAGGGTTTATCGGTTTTCCGATGAACACAGTCGACACTATGATTTCCAAACGGAGTCGCAATGGCGCTGAGCGGGGCAAAGCGCGCGCTGACACGTAGCCTGGATCAAAGAGTCTGATATTTCAGTTCGAAGCTATGAACAGAAAGGCGCACTACGAAATGCCAATTGAACCGATTCGGAGTATGTGAAATGCAGACGGATTTCTAAAACGGTCGGGCTCCAAGTACCTTAGAAAGTATTCAAACAAAATACTTTAATGCGATCTCGCTCTGTAATTGGATAGGATAGGAAGGATTTCAATTCTAAGTAGATTTCCGTTACATCTGACCTCTTAAAATGGAGTTCTTTAAACGCTTGAATAAGCTTTTTTTTAACTCCTGACTTGGCATTTCCTAAGCCATAAGTTATGTAGTTTCAAGTTTTTTTTAAATGTTTATTTAGTTTTACACAGTTTAATTGTACTATGACTATTCAGTTTTAAATCATTTCAGAAGATCAGTATAGATAAAAGGTGTTGCAAAAGTTATTATGTAGGTGAAAAGCAACACCAATAATTACATGTCTTGCCCTTACGCGGGAGCCCTAAAAGCCCTGTCGTCCTTTTCGTAACCCGAGGTGGGTGACTAGGGATGTGTCGCAACAACACCCTTAGTTAAGTATTTTTAAACAGTACAACTTATACCTACCATTATAATGCCTTGCATTCTATTTCACAGTTTTTGTGTAAATTAAAATGCAAGAAATTAATGCAAAAACATGTTTTTATAACTACACAGTTGAAACTTAGTAGGTAGATGTATCCAGTTAACCACTTTACGATTCTCATATTTAAAGGGGGCTCCCATACATGAAACTAAAACCTAAAATTTTGTCAAAGCTATGCGTGTAGGGTCTATGGTATAGGTCTTTTAAAATGACATCGTGGTTTCTAAAACTATTTTCTCTAAAAGTTTAACTTTTGAGAGATAGACACTTCCAAAGTAGTAAAATGGGCGTCCCTAACTTTAAAAAAATACGTAATGTAGATCTTGACAAAGATCTTTCAACGAAATTTGGTTTGAACGAGTTCGA
Organism: Pyrausta purpuralis; assembly: GCA_963924145.1. NCBI lineage: Eukaryota > Metazoa > Arthropoda > Insecta > Lepidoptera > Crambidae > Pyrausta > Pyrausta purpuralis. Next base: position 12,088,528 of record OZ001642.1, read on the forward strand.
AAGTTATTGAGATAGAGCACATTTTCAATCTGCAAACATAACTTTGTTCTTCATACAAATACTATGAAAAACAAAGTAATATTTGCTGTCAACAAAATATTGTGGTATTTTGACTAAGTGACTAGTGAGTGAGTTTTAGACTCACTCACTAGTCACTTAGTTAAAGTTGGCACGGACCCCGTAGTGTGCGAGTCCGACTCGCACTTGGCCGGTTTTGTTTTGGATTTGTCTTGACTTCGAATAACATAAGCGAAACTAAATTCGCTTGGGCTGCTAGTGTGAACATCAATAAACACGATAGAAATATCCATAAAAGTAAATCAGACAACATGGCCGAAGTAGATGCTTTTCCCATACCTAGTCCATAAGTAAAAGTCACGCTGTATTATAACACCGGCCAAATTAATTGTGTCTCGAGAGCTCATATTGGCCTTTTGTGATACAAATGACAAAAAGATGATACTACACACCTGCTTGGCCTACTTTTACGTGGACGGTGAAACAATAAATCTGAGTGGACTCGAGTACTGCAAAATATGTTTTAACTATTCATTTCACTGTTGCAGAAACAAACGGGTAGATGGCGTAAAACGTCACGCGTGTGACGTAGCTATAAGTGACCACAAATTTCACAAGGTCGGACCGACAGCACGGTAGCTAATTTGGTAGAGCGCTTGGCCCGGTACGCCAAGATTGGTTGCTGGTTCGAGTCCCGCCCGTGCGCAAATTTTTGGTTTCTTATTTTATCTTTGTGAATATAAAATATGACACTGCGAGTGTTAAAAACATTCTAAACCATTATCCATTTCAGATTAGATTTATAATGATATGATATCATAATAATTAGGTATAGATGAATGATCATCAATCAAACCTAGGAGGAATGATAAAACGGGAATATCCAAGGAAAAATACACAGGAAAATACTTTTATTGGCAAGTGTCCTATCATCATCTATAAACGAACCTTAATTATTTAATCAAATCATTAATTGAATTAGTTAACGGCGTAACTAAATGATAGTTGCATCAACTAATTTATTTAATTTACAACAAGGATATTAACGTGTTACTTCAAAACTTTCAGTGTGACGTTATTATCCGGTTACAGTGATATTTGAAGACTGCCAGGGAGGCGACTAATCACGTTGCCATGGCAACGCTGTAGCGACCCTCAACCCCTGTTTCATAAATCAACCTTCAGGTAAAATTTAATATCTGGGCATGAGTTTCCTGTAGCAAAAACTGACGATTTCTTGAATTATAAATAGCTAATTTATTTTACAATTATAAAAGCCAACTTGAATTTTCCGTCTTAGAAGACTGATATTTGGAAATCGATCATGTTAAATATGTTATTACCTCTTCACTAAAAACCAATAACAGAGTTTTGTATAACATGAAGACTAGTTGATATATCAGACAATCCCCAAAGTCACCAAACAGCAACTTGTCGTGTTTAATTTAGCCGGGTTGTCATAGATTAATAAGCAAAACTCCAGTGAGAGTTAAAGGCAAATATGTGCAGTCCCGGCTTACAGTAAGAGTTAGTGGTAGCTAAAGCCCTCTGCGCAGTGAGGCCCTTCAGACGCGCTGAGTTCCCTCGGCTCACTGATACATACGGAACTTAAGCCTATGGAAGATGGGTTAATTTTTTTGGTGATCCAACGTAAAAGTTTTGTAGTCCCCATTTACCCATCTCGACTGTAAGTAATAGGTTAGCAAATAATACCTATATAGAGTTTGGTAATTACTTATTACTTTAAGGCCCAGTTGCGTAGTCGATGCTTAACTCAACTAATGTTTAACCGTCGGTACCAGCAGTTGAACATTGAATTTTTTGCGTGTTTTGATGAAAAAATATTTAAACTGATTACATTTAACTATCTATTATGCAATTGGGTCTAATGAAGCACAAAGAAAGTTTAAAATTGTTGGTTACAGTACAGTTACAAACATGAAGTAGGTATAAGTTAATAAAACTAAATAGTACATTGGGTCTATCAAAATTAATTGCATTCCTTCTTGGTGCTAATTCTGATGCTCAAATACAAGTTTTTTTTGTATAGGACCAAAATCGTAATTCCAAAATAAATATTTTAATTTCCCATACTAAAATGCCGATCACCTAATGTTAGTTTGTATTGAAAAGTAAAAAAAAATGTGATTTCAATGTTGGTCTCATACAAAAAGTTGTTGTACTTTAGCAACAGAATCACTACCGAAAAGAAATGCTGTTTACTACGTTAAACCCTGTATACTTAAATAAGCTTAAGACAATGATTTCCATCCTTCTCCGCTTGATGTCTTTACTCGAAGACAGTAATCATACTCGTAATATTAATTAAATTAACCATCAGCCCGATCGACTGATCCCATCTGAGATGCACATACACGTATTGCACATACATTATGTATGTAAGTAGTAATCCAATTAGCGGCCCCTACCTGAGCAACCGTTGGAATGATTTAGAATATTGATTACTGCGATTAAGCTTCGAGACACACGTGTGTAAACACAGTTAGAGGAACGAGATTGCGCCGAGTATTAATTTAGTTTACGGTGGAAATGCGCGGAACTTACGCCTGAAATAATACCTGAAAGCGAAATACACCAAATATTATATGAAACATTGTGATTTAATGAATATTTTCCTGGCCTAAACCTACGCAATACTATTTTTAGCTTTAAAGCCCATGTTTACATTTTCGTCTCAAAAAGCTTTTCAATGCGTAGGATTGGACGTGTTTTCCGATTTAATCATATAGCGGTCCAACGCACTTTAATTACGGTTTTCATCGAGTTTAAGTTATGTTAGAGGGCATTACAAACTTGTCACTTTTTCCTCAAAGACTGTTGGCTTTTACAGAAGCTTACGTGTACACATCAAGAAATTTATGTGTGCTATCTTTTTCACTCACCTTATCTTATGCAAGTTTCGAATGGGTCAAAATAAAGAAGGAAGTTAATTTAACATTATTAAATCTTTTTTAATAAGTACCTGTGTTGGTGCATCTATTTGGAAACCTTGTTACACAAAATGTACATATTAAATTTTTCCGCTAAAACTATGTCTACTCTATTACTTACAAGGGCTTTGCTGTAGAAAATTGTTTTCTTTTAACAGTGGTTAGTTTAATCAAGGATACTACGTGGATATCATTTTAATGGTAAGGGGCACCAGAGGAATAACTAGATGCGATCTTAAATGTAAGGTAATCCACATGAAACGTATTCGCCCTGACCTAGAAGCTATGCAAAATTGTATGATATCAGTCCGTTTTAGTAAAACATTATACTTTGTTTGTAACACAATACGGCCGTGTGTCCGAGCTCTTTGTAAAGCTGCAGTCAGACGCGCGTCGCCGACTCGCGACAAGAGTTGTCATCAACTTACGCTCACTCCGCTCATTCATTCGTTCACTCAACGACATGTGCCGGCCGAGTTAAGTGAACACGAACTTTAAGTTCCTGTTAATTCCGGTTGTGAAATATGTTATTGTAGTGGCGTAGATAGAACGTACGAATGGTGTTCTGGAAGATTAGATGGTTATGAAGTTTTGTTTGTGTAGAAATAGTTTATGAAATAAATTACTAGTGTATGATAATAAACACGGACACCGATTCGTTTTTATCATAAGGTGTAGATTTTTTTTTAAATGCAAACACTTACATAGGTTTGCAGTGAGCAAGCAGGTAATACATTAAAACATTTCCAGTTTATTTTCATTTTAGGTCAAGTGCTACCCAAGCAGTCATATTTGCTTACATCTCTACCCTCTTCTTAGTTTTATTTGGTAAAAATTCTTTTCGTATTCCAGAAAGTCGACGCAACTATTTTAAAGTGTTCTTACATTAATTAATTACGAGCCACTTCAGTGTGTCGACACTCTTATGTTGTGCATTCAAATTCACACGACGTGAACAGTCCTCCAAGTGTAGGGGACTTTCAACTACTTATGTGCACTTGGCTCACTCATTTCAGTTTAGTTAGGACTTCCAGTTTTCAGAGCTTATGAGATGTTTCTGGAATTCCTTAAAACCAAGTTAGTAGGCAAAGCGCAGGAAAATACGAATTTAGTTACAGAGAATCATGGGAGGTATAAATACCCATGTCAATTGTTATTACGTTTAGCTATTAATTATTTAACATGCCACGTTGCTTATTATCCCAAATTAACACTGCATCCATCCAAATTAAGCCTAACATTTAAAATTCATAATGCATAATTGGGGATGCATTATATCATTACTTCAATGTTGCTAAACATCGCTTAAACGTTAATGAGTTGGTGCAAATGGCGTGATTAATTAAAAACAATTCTGTTGGCTGGCATACTAACGACGGTTTTGTTAGCTGCGGCATAATACGCCATGTCGGTGTGGTGTAATGGGCCCATTACACTAGCCCTGCCTCTATTTTATGGTGCATACGATGGTGATGGTGAAATGAAAAATGAGGCAATTGGGTTATTATCGCTTTGCATAAAGGGAGTAAAAAAAACTGACCCCGTAAACTAGAAAAGGTTGCAAATTAGGGTGAATGTATGCCCAATAAAATGCACCAAAACGTTATTCCGCTGAAAGTAAACGCCTAAACTACTTTCAGGCGGCATAAGTTTTTGGAACATCTATTTTTAAGTCTACAACAGCATTACAAAGTTAGTCATAGATTTCATACCAGTTTTCATGAGAAAGTAAAGCCAAAGAGCTAACTAAATTATTTCTATATCATTAGATAAATATCAGAAAATGAAAACAGAAGCAAAACAATCAATATTTAAAACCTATGGATATTTAGCTTTTATCTTAAACCGGTATGGATATTTAGCATGTCTTCAAATAAATTTCAAGATCCATTAAACTTGTTTTCTTACCTACCATCATTTCGGTCAAAATTACAATCGTTTAAAAATTGGATTATCTAACAAACTACTCGTATCTACGTAACATATAATTAAACGACGAGTTTCCTAACGCGCTGATTAGTTATACTTCAAACATAGCGAACATCAAATGCAACTTCGAAATAGGAAGCGAAGTAATTTTGCTTGGATTAAACTTAAATAGTTGTAGTAAGTACTTAGTTTATTCTAGCGCCAGAGCTCCACTAGGAATACAGAGCACCGATAATTAGTTCGTATTTAGGGATGCAGGGGAACGATCCCTTATTATGCCGTTATAAACTTGCCGCAACTTAACCGGTGTAAATCATTAGCTTGTTAAAATTTAGGAATACTTAATTTACGAGGGTAGGTGCAGACGTGGTCTTAAATTATATAGGCCTAGCGCAGAAGGCAAATATCACGGTGGATTATGAATAAAAAACCGGCCAAGTGCGAGTCGGACTGGCGCACTAGGGTTCCGAGACAACTTTAACTGAATTTGGGAATACACTTACTTCCACTTAATAAAATCTACAATATTTTGTTGACAGCAAATATAACTTTGTTTTTCATAGTGTTTGTATGAAGTACAAAGTTATGTTTGCGGTTGTTGAAAATGTCAAAATTTTCTCGTTTGATTCCGTCCGAACCAATTTTCGTTGAAAGTATTTGTTAAGATGTACATTACATATTTTTTTCAAAATTAACACTCGCTTAGTTTAGAAGTTAGATGGGGGGAGACGCCTATTTTGTCACCTTGGAAGCGTCTAGCTAAGAAACGTTACACTTTAAAAGAAATTGGTTCGTGGAACCTCGGCGTCATTTTAAAAGACCTATCCATAAACACCCCACACGTATAGGTTTGACTAAAAAAATTTTTTTTGGTTTTAGTTTCATGCTCCCGCCCCTCCTTAAATGTCATATTTTTTTATTTTTTGTATGAGAATCGTAAAGCGGTTAACAGGATACATACTCGTACCAAATTTCGACAGTGTGATGCTTATAGTTACAGAATAAAATGGCTGTGACATACGGACGGACAGACAGACAGACAGACTTGACGAAACTATAAGGGTTTTTACGGATTTTTAAACGAATTTTTTGCTATTTGGCTACGGAACCCTAAAAAGGAAGTTAAGTACTTTATGCAGAGCTAATTTAGCTTCTTAGCGTGGGATTAAGTAATTATGCAGATAACTTTAATAATATTATACGTTTTTTTCACATATTGCATCAACAACAATGAAATAACTTGTTTCTTCTTCAGTAATAGCCGAATGTATTCTAAAACTTAATGTCCGTGAATGTAATTCTCAACTGCACTTTAGGCATGTAGGACCTGAAGTAATAATAAAAACATATTGAATATGAAAAAAACGGAGGATCTGTGGGGGGGGGGGGGGATCTGTGGGGACTATCTGTGCATATTATTAAGTCAATTATTAACATAATAGCCCCTCAACTAGCATTTATTTTTAACAAGTATTTTGATGACGGCCAGTTTCCTCGTTTAATGAAGATTAGTAAAATAAAACCGCTTTTCAAAACGGGTGACAAAAATGAACCCTCAAACTTCCGGCCAATATCGATTCTGCCAGTTTTGAGTAAAATATATGAAAAGATTACATTCAATCAAATTTTAGCACACTTTTCATCTAACAAGTGATTACATAACAAACAATTCGGTTTTACTAAAGGAAGAAGCACCACGGATGCAAGAGTTGCTCTTTTTACGCATTTATTTGATGCCTATGATAATAGGCATGATGCTTTAGGAAATTTTGACGATGTAAATAATACTCTTTCACAAGTATTATACATATTGGTTTACTGTTAACAATCTCCTTCTTGATGGACGTAAAACTAAATGTGTAAAATTTACGATGCCTAATGTCTGACAGGCATCAACTTAGGTTAAGATGAAAGACAAACCGCTTGATACTATTGACGCCACAACATTCTTGGGAATCACTTTAGACTCCAAACATATGATATAGAGGCCTTGTCAGGGAAACTAAGCTCAGCTGCTTTTGCTGTAAGGAAGATTAGACGTTTGACTGATGTAGAAACAGCTAGGTTAGTTTATTTTAGTTATTTCCATAGCTTGATGTCCTACGGCATTTTACTGTGGGGCGCGGCTGCTGATATAGAAACAATTTTTGTGTTACAAAAAAGAGCCGTGCGAGCTATTAATTACAAGAGGTGTTTAAAGAAATTAGATTATTAACTCTCAATATATTTACGAAAATTTAATGTATGCACGGAAAAAAATACATTCATTCAAGAAAAATAGTGACATACACAACTACGAATATAATACTAGGAATAAGGATAAGCTTGCTATTCCACAATTTAGGCTTCGAAATGTTGGCAATTCTTTCATGGGGAAAGATATAAAATTTTTCAATAAACTACCAGAACACATTGTAAACTTACCGGTTCATAAATTTAAAACTGTTATTAAAGAATCCCTTATGACATTAGTATATTATAAAGTCGATGATTATTTAAAAGATAATAATGTATGGACTTGCATGATCACTACAAACATTGTAAACCTTTTGAAAAAGTGGCATTGACAATAGTGACTGAGTTTGTTGCGCAGCTTCTTCTCAGCACTAGCCCACAGTTGTCCCGAAGCTGTGGTAGGGTTTATATTGGGACGTGTAAAAGTGGCCCTTTTTGCATAAATAAATGACTTTTCTGACTTTTACTTTTCTAACGTCAATATCTATTTATATTTAGGGTGAACTATTTAAGTAAAATATTTGAGATATAAAGGCATTACTGGTAATTTATTTTATAAATAAGAATAATACATAAGTGGGTAGGTGTGTCAGTTTTTGAGCATATTCTAATGCCAAAAGAAAAACTGCTATACATTTACAGATTTTTTATTGTTATTTTAAGGCACTACTTAGGCGTCCGTTATTCATGTCAATCATGTGCCAAGCTTCCAAGCGTATATCCGCTTACTGTCTATTGTGAGATCGGTCCTTACAAGGATTGGCTAAAATAATTCAAGTAATAATTCTCCAGTAAAGTTGTCTCGTACTACATTACCACAACTGACGTTTTCCCGATAAGTGCGGCTGCTGTAAGTGCACCATTGTAAAAAAGAAAAGCTACGTCATGTCGCGACGCCTTTTAGTTGCAGCTTACTAACACAGTGTGGTTTAATCGGACATTCTCGCACTACACAATCCAATATTAAAAAAAAACAACTACGACAAAAAACGACGCTGAAACGCGAAAGCGAAAAGTATAAAACAAGGTTTTTAGAATACTGAACTGAATAAAGTTGCTAATGTACGAGTAGTTGCAAGTAAATGGACACAGTAGACTCTACCAAGATGCCTTCGTTGTAATTTGACAATAATGTCATACATAGTAATGTATGACATTATTGTCAAATTACAACGAAGGCACATTTATCTTCAGAATAGTAATTCTGAAGTATGCAATATTCACTATGTAGAGATAAGTTTTCATGTTTGGAAAGGCGTAGTAACACGATACCGTACCGTAGCACTTTGACAACGTGTGACTGCGGTTTTCCCATAAAATTAATATTCCTATCGGAATAGAAGATCAAGTAAAAGCTGTCAAACGAAATCGATTTAAGATGTCAGTAACTAACATAAGTAAGTAACATTTGTAGCTGTAAATGAGATAACCTTCAACCTTTTGATCGGGTGATTTATAACAATGTTCCTAAGTTAAATATAGTAGTTTGAACATGCAGCTCTAGTGTAAAACTAAATGTTATTTCATTATACAAAATATTCTTCGATATACATTCCCTGTGTTATTGTCTTTATTTTTTACGTAAATTAACGTTTGTAGAATAGAATAATCAAACTGCATACCTTAAATTTGAAGCGCATTGGTAAATATAAGTCGTATATTAAGAGGCTTCGATTTGGACTAATCTACCTGTTAAATGATTATTTGTTGGGGTTATGCCGCTGTAATGCATAACAATCAATCACCGATAAAGTCACCATGTTCCAGATGCATTATTTCTCCAAAATATGCACAATTTCACTTTTAAATATAAAAAATCAAATGCACGTAATTTTCAGCGAGCTTCTGCAGGGCGGTCAACTGTTGACATCTGCCAAAAATGGTTCTGCTACCCATCTCTTTTTATCACACAGTTTGCTGCTAGTGACATCTCGCTTTTGTCGTTCTATTCCAAAGGGATAATAATTTTATGGGTTTTCCAAACATGAAAAATCATGTTTTATACTTTTTCAGCGTCGTTTTTTGTCGTTGTTGAGTTTTAGTTTTTTTACTTTTTATTATTTGTACTATTTTGGTGTTAAAGTGTATTTGTGGCGCATAGTATTAACAAAAGTTAAATTGATGAACTTAAAACTAGGTAGTTGACATATGTGAATTATATGCAATCAGCCCATGGGTACAGGGAAAGTCACAAGCAAATGCTAGTTATATTTATATATTTAAAATGTACAAGTAAAGCGCTTTCATAAGCGCAGGCATATTTATCTTAACTTTTTTTTTTTACTCTGTATGTATTGTCCACTAGAGGGCGCCACATTAGATTTTGTGAAACCCCACAAAGCTTTTAACCAGCGGATCATTATGACGCTTCTAATGATAAGTCATTTGTCGAATTCTGATAAGTAGTTTAGAAGTTACGAGGGAACAGATAAACATACATACATACATACATAGCCTGTCAAAATCATAACCCTCCTTTTGCTTTGCCGTAGTCGGGTAAAAATATAGGTTGTCTGCGCAAATTCCGATGTACCAAACCGAACCCGCTGATTGTGCACCCCTAAATAACCTTAATGCGACATTAGGCCGCTAACGCCAGAAATGGTAATTGGTAAAAAATGGCACCGACCGGGCTTTCTCTATAATAGATTCAGGAGGGATTTCCAGAATACTTTTAAATTTACATGTGTTGAAGATTGAACCTAAGCCCTGCTGAATTATGGCCCCATCTGCATTAGGGCGAAAGCATTAACTGTGGAAATAAATTATAATTTAGGGTTATGGTGATGGCATCCAGAGAGTAATCACACACTCGTGACACTTGGATTGTGACACGGTAATTTCGTAATGACTGTACCTTTCTATTCTGGGCTTCCTAACTTTCTAGGATTTGTAGAAGGTTAGTAGGTTTTGGTCTGTTTTAATTAAGAGGATGTTAACAATTGCACAATGAATATTGTACTAATGAAATGCGAGTTCAAATTGTGTTGAGGATCTAATAAACAATAAAACAAAATATTTTCGTTCTGCTCAAGATCAGTCTGACTTACGTGTCAGTTTCTTGTTGAATACCTTATGTACGAATATTTAGTATGACAGGCTTGAGTATACAAACAAATAAAAAATAAATATTCAAGAATAGAAACACTGCGTAACTTTGAAATGAAGTGGTTAATAAAACAACGGTAAAGGCGGCTGCCCGGAATGGCTTTATTTTGCCGATTCAGTAAATGACGTTGATAAATGAACCGCTCTATCAATCAACCCAAATTGTGCGCTAAGCCTACAGGTAGCTTCAGATAATAGGAACGGGTTAAATCGGCTGAAATATAAGCCATTTCAGTGCCGCGCTGCAATCATCGTCAAAGCCTCTAAATTCATACAATAGGCGGTTTCAATTGCTATTGTTCTAACAAGGTACATGATTAAATGTACAACCTTAATGAGTTAATCATTTGTTGAATTGAAATGTTTGTTACCGGAACAGTTTAATTCAACAACTGATTAAAAATAGCTAAGAAATAATATGGCTGCGCTGAAGAGATTAAAGAAAGAGGTGAAACAATTTACTTTGAAAGAGACGAGTAAATACAGTCCGGGAAAAGTTTCTCAACAACATCCGACGTTACAGTTTTTAATTAGACACTCACCAATGCTTGCCATTAATTTAAAGAGAACTAAGCTTTCCGGAGTTTCGGTTTTAGCCTAAAATTAAAGATCCGATTCGTCTTTGGAACTAATTTAATTTGGAATGGAACTTTTCGCGACAACCCTGATGTAACGGAATTTATGTCGATCTGGAAAGTTCTTAATTAGGGTGGGTGTGTACCGAAGGGTCGACCACGTGACGCCGCCATTAATCTGCCGCGAGACGTTTCCGATTCGATGCCATTGTGAATCGTTCAGTCTTGCCGTTTGATGAGGATCTACATATATTTGCATATTTTCACAATTCGTAGTGTTTGTGCTGACAAGATTCCATAGCCGCTGATTAAGGCCAAATCCGAAAATTTGCATTCGTAATGGCCACCGCATTCAGCTCAACTGACGGGGCTGAGGAGCAACAACTTATTTAGTTATACTAATACATTTGCGTATATTTTACATAAATTATCGCGCTAAGTAAGTTTGAATTAATCTAGGGCACAAACATTGTTAATCCAGACTATGTAGGTGAGTGAGTAAACGGATAAAACTAATCTTGAGGTACAGACCTACGAATATACATTTTGCATTTACACTCGGTGTATATGCAATATATATATTGGTTATTTTTTTTACCTAATCATGGCAAAGTCTATTTTAAAGTAGTCAGAACGTGTATTTTGTATCATGTATATTCCACAGATTTTAAGAGCAAAACAATTGTGACAAACAACCATTGAAAATTATCACTTTATGTCTGGAGTTCTTAATTAGCAAAAAAAAACATTTTATTCAAAGGAAATGAGACATGTAACATAACGGAAAATCGGAAAATTTCCTGTAAGATTAAGGAGATTTAACTACACTAGATCTGGGACCTTACTCTCGATACCAATAGCGACGGATCGGGCAAGAAATACGGCCTTTTTGTACTCTCGAACTCTTGGGGTCGACAAGATCTTTCTAATCTTGGGTGAAATGGCACTCCCGACGACATTTTGACAGCCAGCGTTATTTTTCCAATCGGTTATTATAGGAAATTGGCACTCTAGACAGGATTTTGACAGCTCAAATTGCGGTAATCTTAGATAACTTGATTGGTTTAAAACAATTGCCACAATGTTACTTATTAGCAATTTTTTGGAAGTTTTCTGGTGATTTTAAGATGAATCGAGCCATTATTCATTGGTTTATATTGTATATAACGAAAGAATGAACGACTTTTAAGTGGCTCCCAGAATTTTTAACGCGCACACTAGCGCCACTTTAGTAGAAAAATCATAACTCGTTAAATAAAAGTCCAAACAAAAATCTGATTGATGCGATTGTAGCTCTGGTTAAGTGGTTTAGATACAATGTTTAAGTTCAATAAAACAGAGTTTTATCTGCAGTTACAGTTAGAAAAATTGACAAAAATGACCATATTTAGCTGTTTTTCTAACTCTAACTACAGTAAACTACTTTTGAAACAATTTAAACGTACTAAATAAACTATAGAACCTGTAATACAATCTTGTCTACCAGATGTTTTTTTGTTAAAGAAGTAATAATTATTTTAAATGAAGTGGCGATAGTGTGCGCGGCAAAAATTCGGAGAGCCCCTTAAGAGAATGTGGAACGTCGTTTATGTAGGTATGTTATATTATATGTAATGATGATGAACTATGTTAATAACCCTGCGACACGACATTCGTTGTTTTAACACTAATAGTGTTAAAGAAACGATAGAGCGGAACCAAGGCTCCAAAGTGTTTGCAAGAAACATGTCTATTGGGCAAAGCCTGTTGACGAAGCTTAAGACGGAGGACGGCAGTGTAGCGTCGACGAAAGCAGAGGTTTTGAGGGAGATCGAAAGGTTCTATGGGCAGTTATACACCTCAGTTGCCAAACCCGTTGATAGCTCGGTCAGAGACCCACGAGCTATCCTGACCCGACACTATACGGAAGACATCCCGGACATCAGCCTTTACGAGATTAGGATGGCCCTTAAACAGCTCAAAAACAACAAGGCACCTGGCGAGGACGGAATCACAGCAGAGCTTCTGAAAGCGGGTGGAACACCGGTACTTAAAGTCCTTCAGAGACTTTTTAATTCCGTGCTGCTAGAGGGCATCACGCCTGAGGCGTGGAACAGGAGTGTGGTGGTGTTGTTCTACAAAAAAGGAGACAGAACCTTATTGAAGAACTACAGACCCATCTCACTCCTGAGCCGTGTCTACAAGCTGTTTTCAAGGGTCATCACGAATCGTCTCGCACGTAGGTTTGATGGCTTCCAGCCTCCCGAACAAGCCAATTTCCGAAAAGGCTATAGTACCATAGACCACATCCATACGCTTAGGCAAATTATACAGAAGTCAGAGGAGTATAATATGCCTCTATGCTTAGCGTTTGTGGACTATGAGAAGGCCTTTGATTCGATCGAAACTTGGGCAGTGCTTCAGTCTCTGCAGGGGTGCCACATAGACTATAGGTATATAGAGGTGTTAAAGTGCCTTTACAATAACGCCACCATGTCGGTCCGAGTACAGGAGCAGAATACGAGGGCGATTCCACTGCGGAGAGGTGTGAGATAGGGAGATGTTATATCTCCGAAACTGTTCACAGCGGCATTGGAAGACGCCTTCAAACTTCTGGAATGGGAAGGAATCGGCATCAATGTCAATGGCGAATACATCACACACCTCCGATTTGCCGATGATATAGTCGTTGTGGCAAAGACGCTGGACGATCTTGGCACTATGCTCGAAGACCTTGACCGAGCCTCCCAACAAGTGGGTCTTAAAATGAACATGGAGAAGACGAAAATTATGTTGAGTTCCCTTGTTGTACCCACTCCAGTATCCATTGGGAACTTAACTCTCGAATAATTAATGGAATCAGGCGTTACTTTGCGGAAATCCATTATTAAGTTGAAATTTATAAAATTATTTTGCTTTAAATTTCCGCGAAGCGACGCCGGCGCAGGCAACTAACTACACGAACCGTCACCGCGTTTAGTATTAGTTCAGGCAAATGCAGGATGCACCACCCGCCCTCCCTCAATACGCATGCGGCACAGCTGATGCAATTAATAGTACCCAACACCAACGTGCAAAAAACCTCGACGCGTTTCGCCACTACACGTGGCATCCTCAGGAGATGTTGTCGCCTCGGCGGAGCACGGACGACTGAACTGTGTCGACTGGCGAACAGGCCTTTTATACTTTCCGTCCACTAATGAGGTGACGTGATCGTTGTCACGGAAATTTGAAAATGAAGTTAATCCGATGGTAGTTGACGGTTATTATTAATAGATTGTTGATTTGAAAATATATTTAGAAGTGGAGAGGTGGTATAACTGACCTGTTCGTTCAACAATGTAAGCGTATTATCTTTATTATGTTTTATTATTTCTAATTGTTCCAAAACGGATAGTTTTAAGCCTTTTTCACAAGTATGAAGGACAGAAAATGTATGATTATCAGGAATACTATGTCCTGAATCTAAAAGATGTTTGGCGAAATGAGACCTCTCAGGATGGTTGTTTCGGTAAGCGGAAATATGTTCTTTATAACGTGTGTTGAAGCTACGGCCGGTCTGACCTACATAAATGGCGTTACATGCACTACAGTTAAGCCTATAAACACCAGATTTTTGGTGTTTATCAAGCTTATCTTTTCCGTTACAAACTAATCTTAAAGAATTATTAGTTTTAAAAGCTACGCGGATATTTTGACGTTTTAATGTTTTAGAAATACGCTCCGACACCTCTCCTAAGTAAATCAAACTAGAATTATACCTGTCTACCCTTTCTTCAGGAACAGAGTATAATAAACTAGTTATGATTTTGTTAGTCTTGTTTTTTATTAAGTTGTCAATAATGCATCTCTTGTATCCGTTTGATATGGCGATATGATACAAAATATTAAGTTCTTTATGGTAATTGTCTTTACTAAGTGGTACAGTGAAGAGACGATGAATATATGAATTGAACGCGGCCATCTTATGTTGCCACGGATGACAAGATGATGCATGAATGACAGTGTCAGTATGTGTTGGTTTTCGATATATTTGAAATTCATGTTTACCCTGCACCCTTGTTATAGTTAAATCTAAAAAGTTAATACTATCGTTTTGTTCTATTTCTAATTTAAATTTAATTTTAGGATGGATGTTGTTAATTTTAGAAAGAAAAATATCTAACTGTCTATTAGTTCCGGTCCAACAAATCAAAATATCGTCAACGTATCTATAATAATAAAGTATTTTTCTTTCTTGAATTAAGTATTTATTTTCAAAATAATCCATAAAAATATCTGCCATTAATGGACTTAAAGGAGAACCCATTGCTAAGCCCTCCCTTTGTCTGTAATATAGATTGTTGAACCGGAAATAATTTTGTTTCATGCATAATAATGTTAATGATATGAGATCTTCTACCTCCCCCGGATGCAATCGCTGTTTTTCTAAGTGATTCTTTAAAATATTAAGGCATTCTTGATAAGGTACGTTGGTAAATAAACTTTCTACGTCTAATGATATCAACTTTGCATTCCGAGGGAGAGAGACAGATTGTATTTTCTTAATTAAATCTAAGCTATTTATTAAAGAATATTTTGGTTTGAATGACGATTTCTCCCTTAATATTGTATTTAGTTGTTTAGCTAATTTATATGCCGGTGCGCCGATGTATGAAACTACAGGACGCATCGGCATATTTTCTTTGTGAATTTTTGGTAACCCGTATAAACATGGACTACGTGGATTCATTTCTAATAATTTGTTATTATGTTTATACGGGCTATCCCGAAACAAAAATTGAGTTGAATTAATTGCTTCCTTTATATCGGACGCGAATGTTTTGGTGGGGTCTGATTGTAATAGTAAGAAATCGTCACTCTGAATTATATCTTCTACTTTATGAATATAATTGTTACGTTCCATAACCACCACCGTGTTACCCTTATCAGCTTTGGAGACGATCAAATCGTTTTCAGTAATTTTAACAGACAGTGATTTATAAATATGAAAATCCTGATTAGGTGACCTACGATTTGATTGTCTCAAAGCCGTTCTAATCTGATCAGCTGCTACATTAGTGGCTAAGGATTTAACATGCTGTTCTTGTTTACTACATACAACAGCAATTTCCACGTCAACCGCCAATCTTTCTAAAGTTTTTTGATTAATTGACGGTCTTAAATTATATTTTAAACCTTTACTTAATAATGAAACTTCGTCACTGGACAATTCAACATTAGATAAATTTTTAACGCGAGGGTAGAATGTATGTGATTGCGGCTGTTCGTGGAAACCCCGCTGCATGTTATCAAGAGACTCGTGCTTCAACACACGTATTTTTCTACATTGAATTATGTATTTTTTGTGTGCTTCTTGTGAAGCAAGAAGCCTAGCTTTATGATCTAATAAATCGAATTCAACGTTATGTAAACAATATGATAATTGGGAATGAAGAATTTTGAGGTGTAGTTTTAAATTATCTCTAACCGAAAACCAATGCCGCGACTCCTCATTAAGCCAAAACAGTTGTGCTTTTTTAATAGCTATATTTGCTTGTCGACTATTCGTGTTGGAACGTATATTTATATAATTTGGAATGACACGTTCACGCTTACATTGTTGGTTGAACCAGACATTTTGAACAGCTAAACGATGAAGTTTCGTTAGCTTTATGTATAGACGTGCCTGTACAGCTACGCTTGCTGATTTAAGATAATTAATGGAATCAGGCGTTACTTTGCGGAAATCCATTATTAAGTTGAAATTTATAAAATTATTTTGCTTTAAATTTCCGCGAAGCGACGCCGGCGCAGGCAACTAACTACACGAACCGTCACCGCGTTTAGTATTAGTTCAGGCAAATGCAGGATGCACCACCCGCCCTCCCTCAATACGCATGCGGCACAGCTGATGCAATTAATAGTACCCAACACCAACGTGCAAAAAACCTCGACGCGTTTCGCCACTACACGTGGCATCCTCAGGAGATGTTGTCGCCTCGGCGGAGCACGGACGACTGAACTGTGTCGACTGGCGAACAGGCCTTTTATACTTTCCGTCCACTAATGAGGTGACGTGATCGTTGTCACGGAAATTTGAAAATGAAGTTAATCCGATGGTAGTTGACGGTTATTATTAATAGATTGTTGATTTGAAAATATATTTAGAAGTGGAGAGGTGGTATAACTGACCTGTTCGTTCAACAATGTAAGCGTATTATCTTTATTATGTTTTATTATTTCTAATTGTTCCAAAACGGATAGTTTTAAGCCTTTTTCACAAGTATGAAGGACAGAAAATGTATGATTATCAGGAATACTATGTCCTGAATCTAAAAGATGTTTGGCGAAATGAGACCTCTCAGGATGGTTGTTTCGGTAAGCGGAAATATGTTCTTTATAACGTGTGTTGAAGCTACGGCCGGTCTGACCTACATAAATGGCGTTCCCTTCGTAACCTGTTCGTTCGTAACCTGTTCGCCAGTCGACACAGTTCAGTCGTCCGTGCTCCGCCGAGGCGACAACATCTCCTGAGGATGCCACGTGTAGTGGCGAAACGCGTCGAGGTTTTTTGCACGTTGGTGTTGGGTACTATTAATTGCATCAGCTGTGCCGCATGCGTATTGAGGGAGGGCGGGTGGTGCATCCTGCATTTGCCTGAACTAATACTAAACGCGGTGACGGTTCGTGTAGTTAGTTGCCTGCGCCGGCGTCGCTTCGCGGAAATTTAAAGCAAAATAATTTTATAAATTTCAACTCAACTCTCGAAGTTGTCGACGAGTACGTCTACCTGGGACAAGTGATCCAATTGGGTAGGTCCAACTTCGAGAAAGAGGTCAATCGACGAATCCAACTCGGCTGGGCAGCGTTCGGGAAATTACGCAAGAGTGTCTTCTCATCTCATTTACCTCAGTGTCTAAAGACGAAAGTCTTCGACCAGTGTGTGTTACCAGTGATGACATACGAATCCGAAACATGGTCTCTAACAATGGGCCTTATAAAGAAGCTCAAAGTCACACAACGAGCGATGGAGAGGGCTATGCTGGGTGTTTCCCTACGTGATCGAATCAGAAATGAGGAGATACGTAGAAAAACTAAGGTAACGGACATAGCCTTGAGAATCAGTAAGCTCAAGTGGCAATGGGCAGGGCACATAGCCTGAAGAACTGATGGCCGTTGGGGCAGGAAAGTTCTAGATTGGAGACGCTTCGACCAAAGACGCAGCGTAGGACGTCCACCAACAAGATGGACAGACGACCTTATAAAGATTGCAGGATCAAACTGGATGCAGACCGCTAGTAATCGGTCATTGTGGAAAGCCGTGGGGGAGGCCTATGTTCAGCAGTGGACGTCCTTTGGCTGATGATGATGATGATGATGATGATGTTAATCATGTCCTGACAACAGCAGTTTTCAAAATGTCTGCGTTAGTTCTTATTTTCGCCGTCGGCCATAAGATCCGTGACGCACTGTTGGGAGGTACTAGATATACATTATACAGGGTGTTTGGCAGAACGATGTAGACAATAGGCTGGTTTCCGATTGGGGACGTACTTCTAATCAATTTTCAAAATGCTACTCTGCTACAGATAGCAATTTAAAACTGTGACTGTGTGAGTTTTCGGTGTTTAACTCACGCACTGTTTACTGTTTACAGAGCAAAGAGAAATTAAATTGTGTTAATGAATAAGAGTAATCAATGAAAGTTAGCCTAAAATATACTCTAACTTAAGAGTTCGCCAAATTGTTGGTGATTGCAAGAAAATTACCCAATCTGGGGCCGATAAAGGATACCTTCTTATGCAATCATTTCAAGTTATGTTGATAACATCGCCATAAAAGAAATTACTAAAATTATGTTAATTCACATATTTTTTGCAAAATTATCTTGGCGCTAATAAAAGCTAGCTTTCAAAAAACAATATTTTTGCACCTAGCCATTACATACATGACTTCAAATGTCTTCTATCAGTCCCAGAATATCTACATCGTTCTGCCAAAAAACCTGAATATTACGAGATATTACAGACAGAGTCGCTTTCTTTTTGTCATTATGATTTTGTGTAGCGGTTTTTGAAAAATTACAAGTTTTCAATGATATATATATAACAAGTAGGAACCTTAGTATAAGAAATAGAAATAGGTGTTGGACGTTAAGCTGCTGAACCAAAAGATAAGTACTTTTTTCATAACGCAGCGTAGCTAGCTTTGCATAATGTAATTTAAATAAAATTGGGTTGGTTTTGGGTTGTTATAATGGCCCATTCAAAAACGTGTCCTGTCTTTCCATCGTGTTTTAATTCAGATTAAAAATACATTTAGAATTAAACGTTGGTGTTCAAATAATTATTAACTTTAATGTCAATATGATTAAGAAATTATTCATACAATGAAAAAGAAATACACCCCTCTTATCTGTTTGCTATCTGCAATCTATATCAACTTACTTTGAACCCAAAATTCGTTTCACATACAAATTCAGGCTCACTACTCGCGCTTCAAAGTTGAACTTTTTACTTTACTCGCCCTACCTCTCCACATAACCAATATGAATTACTGGCAGTATCGGTTGCTCCGAAATACTATGTAAGCGGTGGGCGAGCACTTTGCTATATTAAAAGGTTTTACGAGTGTCTTCCTCGCTAAACTTTGGGCATAGGAGCGAACGACGGCACCACCTGCCTGTTTCTCTTAAATGTAGCCGGAATAAAAACGCTACCATTTCTACACTACACTCTTAACTCAGCAGATTTTACGGTCCTCAATGCTTTATTTAATAAAATACAGTAATATTTTAAGTACAGTCAAAATATTATCAATGACAAGGTATTATTGTAAGGTAGGTATTTTTATAGCCTATATGCAAGATTTTTTAGAGTCAAAGGGAGGCTTTATTCACGAATTCACTCAATACAATCATGTACTTATAATATTAGCTAGCCCAACTTGAGTATCTTTGTTATCCCGGAGGACGCTGTAGATATTATAGTTAACACTTTTCAGGGTAGTATCTCAGCAAAATAAATAACTTTTATTGTTTTACGGCTATAGCCGATCACTGGCACGAAAAGTGTTAAGTGGGTAATTTTATACCAACGCAGCACGCAGACTGACGCAGTCGCGAGAATCAGCGCTGTATTCATTTGAATTTGTTTCAAAAACAAGTAGAAACAAGAGTATACAACGCAAAAATATTTTCTCGAATCGGTCCAGTAGTAGATGAGACGCGTTCAAACAAACTGACTCTTCAGTTTTATAATATTAATTAGTATAGATAAGTTATAAATATTCCTCTCAAAAGGGTTGCCCATTTCATTCAAGCTGTGTGATAGAACTTGAATATCTGTCGTGGATAAGTAATCGGCTTTCGTGATAATTCCATTTTGTGATTGAGACCGAGTTACTAACTTTCCGAGGTGGGACGTGACGATGCCTTAACTAAGCCATGTTTTGAGGTCTTAATTACTGCCTCACGAAGGATCCCAGAATATGCATGTCATGCGTTTCTGTATTTAGTCGAATTTGTTTCAAAAACGGTATTTTCCAGCGGCTCTTGTAAGGTCTCGAGTCCAAAAGTTAGCCTAGTTATTTAGCTTATTTGTCGTAGTGAAATTCAAGCTACACAACACAAATTAACTTAATCATAAACCCAAGCACAGATTTTGCAGCAAAATCCTCATACCTAAGTCGATTTAATTTTGATCCCTTTCGCCATGTTCCGTTTTGTATCAACATCTAAAGAGTCACTTTCATGCAAAGTAAATGTAAAACACTCGGATAAACTCACAGAGTTGACTCTAACAGGCTTTACTCGACTCTAGACAAATCGTAGTACTTTACTTTTAATTAATTATTTGCTTGGCGGGATACAGATCTCTAACATTAAGTAAATATGTAGATAAAGACGGCGATTCAATTAGGAAGACTCCACGCTCGAGCGCGGTACCGTATGGCGGCTTCGGATTGTCGAAATTTTCTTTAATTAACTCAATTTTGCTCCCGCACATTTCTTCGTACCCGTATTTGGAAACAAACAAAGGAATGCTTTATGATTTACCTGGAAAATGTAATAGAACGGCAAAGTTTAGTTTACCCGTTTTAATATAAACGATGACATGATAATGTTTCAACTTGAAAGGTATGTTGTAATGGTAAATATTCTGAAATGCCTACACGTTTTATTTCGAATCTAGTATAAGTAATTTAAATGTTTTTTTTTTATCACATTTAAAAGTAAACTTGCTTCTTTTAAAAATAAGACAAGACTTTTACTTGTTGATCTGAGTATTGCAAAAAAATTTTCCGATTTGAGCATTTGAGTGAAAATCTGTTGAGATCTGCTCAAATAGTTGATGAGTACTTAAGTTTCCTACGTTTCATTCGTAAATTTTTGATTGTCTCAAACCTCATTCAACTGAGTTTTGTCCTTGATTATACTGCAACGTTCCGTTACGAGTAAAAACAACCGATTTTTACCGGTTTTTATTTATAAAGATATTTGGTTTCATTATAGGCATTAATAAATTCTGGATTTCATTACGTTAGTTATATATTCCTAAGAGCATCAGATTGCGAATAAGTTTTCAAGTCAAATAGGCACTATTCTATATTGTAGTTCAATTCTTAAAATTAAGTTGTGAACAACTACCGAGAACGGAATGTCTTTTGTCAATCAATCAATGACAATGTCATACTCAAACTTGATAAAGTTTAATTTCCTGCAATTTTTGATAATTGAAAAGTTTATAAGTTGAAAAACTTCGAAATCATTCATCATCATCATTATCGGCTAAAGGACGTTCACATTACATTCACAGTTTTCCACTGCAACCGATCACAAGCGGTCTGCATCCAGTGTGAACCCGCGATCTTAACAAGAAGGTCGTTCGCACATCTTGTCGGTGGACATCCCACGCTACGCTTTTGATCGAAAGGTCTCCAATCTAGAACTTTTCTGCCCCAACGGCCATCAGTTCTTCGCGCTATGTGCCCTGGCCACTGCCACTTGAGCTTACTGTTTCGTATGGATATGTCCGTTACCTTAGTTCTTCTACGTATCTCCTCGTTTCTGATTCGATCTCGCAGAGAAACACCGCGCATAGCCCGCTCCATAGCTCGTTGTGTGATTTTGAACTTCTTTATGAGGTCAATAGTTAGAGAACACGTTTTGGATCCATATGGCATCTCTGGTAACAGACACTGGTTGAAGACTTTCGTATTCAGACACTGAGGTTATTCAGACGAGAAGACGCTCTTGCGCAGTTTCCTAAACGCTGCCCAGCAGATTTGGATTCGACGATTGACCTCTTTCTCAAAGGAGAAATTCTTTCAAAGTTTATGAAATGGAAACCACAAAGAAAAAAGATGTCCTAACTACACACAGGAAGAGAAGGAAAATTATAGTGTTCCTGTAGTGAAAAATAATAATAATTAACATTTCAAACCTGATTTTAAAAATAAATCAATGGAATTAGTAAGAAAAATATACTTATAAAAGATAAAATTAGGATTCTTACAAAAAAAAATGGTATAAAAAAATTAAACAAGATTTTCAGGTAAAGATTTTAAAGAAGCTGCCAAGGATAACATATCTTAATGCTTACTACGAGTATTTCCTTTTAGGATTTGGCACACTGGTTGCGGTCTGCGGTTCGGTCCATACAAAATTGATCGGATGCAGGCAATTTTGTATGGACCGGATCGCATACCCCAACCAGTGTGCCAATCCTTTTTTCTGTTATTTGTGTTCACCTTTGTATATTTGTGGTAAATATAACTTTGTCTGAATTATAGTACATTTTGAGATAAATATAATTTTGAATTCTTATGGTGTTTTGCCTGCAATTCCTCATCACCTGTTGCAGCTTGATCTATTACAGCTCTAACCTTCCCCAATTACCTACGCAGGTCGCAAATTTCGCAAATTCTCGCAAATTTGAATTTAAGTAGGACTTAAGTACTCTCATTGGGTTGCTTAGCTGTCAGACGCTTAAGTTCACAGTGAGCAGGCTTTGAGTACTGTCAGTAGTGTTGTGCAACGCAAATTTCGAGTTAAGCACTAGTTGATGTCAAGTTGAAAATTCTCAACCTCAAATGCTCAAATTACACTTAAACTTAATTCAAAAATAGAAATACTTTTGAGTCATACTTAAGTCGAGCTTAAGTTGTTCTCAACGTCAAATGCTCAATTCAGAAACCGGCTGTAACAGTCGTATTTGCACTTTAATTTTGCAGCATTACATCAAGAAGATAAAATAAGGCAGTTTTTTTTTTAGATAGTCGACTAATTAAGGGAATAATTTAAAACGGACGTTTTGTTATATGTAATGGTGATTTTGCACGGCGTTTAACTATTGAACGAAACGCAGAGTGAAATCATTGATCACCGCAACCGTGTTAACCTGATTGATTTTGCTCATTATACATGCCTCGGCTTACTAGCCATCGATCTAACGTGAGCCTATGGCAAAGGTCGGTGAGTAACAGCCAGTTTAATATGACAAAATGTATGCATATTTTCGTTTTGTTTCATGATTTAAGCTCGACCCTCCTCGTAAGGTTTATTTTTATTTCTACACTAGCTGTTTCCCGCGACTGCATCCGATTCTTTTGAGTTTGCTCCCTACTCTTACTGCGCAGCGTGATGTTTAGTAGCCTTAAGCCTACCTCGTTAAATAAGCTATCCAACTCAAAATTTTTTTTCAAATCGATCTAGAAATTCCTGAGATTAGCGCGTGGAAACAAACAAACAAACTCTTCAGTTTTATAATATTAGTATACATGATGCTTGCTGCGACATACCTATGGTAGTAAACTTCAGTCACACCAAGTGGTCAGCCAGCGGCACAACTCACTCGCCGGGCTAGGCATCCTAAGTCAGTACCGTTACCATGAGTTTACGACGGTTTTACTCGCTAGCGACGACGTACTAAAAGTCTATGGAAACTTAAATTTTCCATACAAAAAGTAACGCCGTCGCTATCGAGTAAACTCATGGTAACGGTACTGAAGAAGGTAAAAGTAAGAAGTAGGAGGGGGGTATTTGCGTTAATAGTCTTCATTCGACTTATGTGTTACCCAATGCGTACATCTCTTACTACGAACTACGGTTACTTTGTATAAAACTCCATACTTCAACGCACATTTATCAACTTCGTAACGTTCTCACCTCGGATCGAGAACAACTCGGGACCCACTCTCGCCAGTGGCGCATGCGTTGTAACGCGCTTACGACGCGCCGCCCGCTGGTTGACGTCTATCCGTCCACCCTGTCAAACGTGCTATCATTCACAAGAAGAACTATCATAAGTTGTAGCAAATACGATCCGAGACGAGGCGTTCGGTGCCGATCCCATCCGAGACGTTGGTGTTCCCTTTACGTAACGCGCTTCCGTATGGTTGACGCCTCGTTGGTGCCGCGACGGTGCCGGGTTGATAATGTAAACATGACATGTCGCCTTTAATAATGTAAACAACCAAATAAACGCCTGATTCAATGAACTAAAATTGATGGTGTTCGATTTTTTTTTATTGTATCTGTAGCTATTTCAAGTTCTGATTCACAGTAGTATACTTACCATTTTAATGGAGCGTTCATCGATTAAAATATGCTTATTTACTATCGCGTTATAATTTAACTGGATTTGTGACTACATTGAATATAACCCTATCTCTAGGATGTGCCGTTTATATAATGAGACAGTAGCCAACCAACCATCTTTAGACATTTTTCATGTAGTTTAGCCAAATTCAAAAAATATGTATTTAAAATTTTGCCTAATATACTTAAATAACTTTTGTTGAATCAGTTTCACTTGCATTTGTGTTTGTCACTGTATAAATACTTTGTAGAACTAACTTAACTAATATTCGATGATATCGTTTATCCTAAGCAAAAATTACTAACACACTAAGTTTAACCCTCTTTCACTTCACTATATTTGGAACATATTGTGCCCACATATTGAGAGTTATAGTCTAGTTCTATACAAGAAAATTTATATTTCTGTAAATTATTTGACTGTAACTTGTTCTGTGAGCCTTTAAATAAAAAAAAATAAAAAAAAAATAAAAAGTATGAATGTATGAACAAAAAGAAAGGTAGGTTCACATCAAATAAATAAAAAAAGGGTTAAGTGGATCAAAATATTTATGACTTAGGCTTACATGTTTTTGCTGTGTCGGTGCATTTTAAGTCTGTAATCATGAATTTATCACGGCACTAATTGTTTGGTCGCGTGTTTTATCAGCTGTGCCCGAGCGGCATAAGCTATTTAATGAGATAAAGCTGTGTCCAAAGTCATTAATTTATGTACTATAAATTTTAGAATGCGCATTCTGATTTGCTATGGCTATAGGTTGCTCAAATGACTATGTTATATAAAAGTTTTGTAAGTAATATGTTTATCATCATCATCATTATCATCAGCCAAAGGATGTCATACAAAACATAGACCTCCCCCACGGTTTTCCACAGCGACCGATCATGAGCGGTCTGCATTCAGTTTGATCCTGCGATTTTTACAAGGTTATTTGTCCATCTTGTCGGTGGAAGTCCTACGCCGCGTCTTTGGTCGAAGGGTCTATAATCTAGAACTTTTCTGCCGGAACAGCCATCCGTTCTTCGCGCTATGTGCCCTTCCCATTGCCACTTGAGCTTACTGATTTTTAGGGCTATGTTCGTTGCTTAGGTTTTCTACGTATCTCCTCATTTCTGATTCGATCTCGTAGAGAAACACCGAGCATAGCCTTCTCTTTCGTTCGTGGTGTGATTTTGTTTTACCTAATTATTTTGAGTGTTAGTTTGTATTTTAATAAATTCCTTCATGTTGCCATGTAAGTAATATTCACCAGCTTCGCAACAACGTCGTTCAGCTCGCCCCGGGACTATTCTAGTGTTCTCATCTCTCAGTCTCATTACAAAATTCGTAAATATTCTAGCCTGGCAGATTGTATGACGCTTACTTGTTGCCGCTCTGAAATATTGTAGAGCATCTCAAAGTTGCGAAATGCAATTTTGACTGCGCAAAGCACACTTCTTCCAGTAACGTAATTTAAGCTTTTGCACCTCTTGATTACTGCATCAAATTCAATGCATTTGCATGTGTACTTAAAGTTTTATGAGTTACATTCTACAGCACTTTATTATGGAGTTAAGTAATTCAAGTTTCTTCGTAGTGTGGGATTTGAATCTTCTTAAATCATCTGGATTGAACGATCACGTAGGTCTTAAAGTATAATTAATCTTATTATTTTTACGAAGGCCGCCGATAAGACCTTCCTTGTTAAGTCAACCAAAGTCACCGAAACCAGACAAAGAATGGTTCTCAGTTGACTCGCAATTTGTAATCATCAAGCCAGAAACGAATATTTATTTTGCCAGAAAAATGTCTCGTGGAAGAACTTAAAAGTATTTCTGTGTCTTCAAACTTTCCCTCAAAGAACTCTCTTTGCTAAATTATACTTTTTAAATAAAACATGCAAAAGGCAAAAAGGTTTGTTGAATATTCTGAAAAGTACCCAGCTTTTTAAAGATTTTTACATACAATAACAAGTTGCTTGAACTTATGATTTTGTTAAAAAAATACCGCTTTTAAAAAGCTGACGGAAAAGCTCAAAATAACACATTGGGCCTCTGTTTAGAAGAAACAAATTTATTTGGAGTCGGTGCATGATGTGCGTAGACTATTATTGATGAACGTAAGCTTGAGATCATGCACTGACTTCAAATGAATTTGGATTGAATTCCGAAACATCCTCTGTTAAGAAGGAACAAATTCATTTGGAATTTCAAATGTGTTATTTTGAGCCTTTAGTCAGTTTTTTAAAGGCGGTTCATTTTTTTATTTTTTATTTATTTATTTCGTTATTTTTAGTTGTAACGCATATTTATGAACTACTGGAATGATTCCTATGAAACTTACACTGTACCTCAAGTTAAAAAATATACCTGATGAAACTTAAATAATGATAAGAATCATCTTGCCATAACTTCTCATCTTCGAGAAATCTATGGACAAACATACCAACATACAAATATACAGACATACATACACTTACGAAATTTTTCACACGTATTTGGAAGCCTTAATAGATCGACATACTCAAATATTATCTTATTCTAACGATATCACATACATACACTTTAAATCGATTACCTCCTTTTTTATAGTTGGTAATAAGCACCTACTATAACGACGTTACAATCACAATTTCTAAGTCAGTAAGGCCGAAACGATTTGCACAAAGTCATTCACAAAGTTTTCTATTAAACGCTCTCAATAAACGCCCTAAAATGCTCGACGTTACAATATCGGCAGGTGAGATGAATAACCCGGGAAGCAATAAGGAAGTTCTGACATTACTCCCGGATCTGTCGGCATCCTATTGAGTAAACTCTAGTACCGTACTGTGTATGGCGATAGTATCTGTATTTTCCACTGTAGCTACTATCGTACTCACCCTCATTGTTATATTCTGATGAGTGACAGGGACAGCTTGAAGTTTATAACTGATTCCTGACTAAGTCCCTTGGATCCCGTCACTGGTCGTGCACCCACCACACCGTGTTTTGTTTCGATAGACGCAACGTTATAAATTTAATGTCGACAATGCGTTTAATTATTGGAAAAGGTTACTGTATCTAACGGCAGTTGACCGCTTTTTTGTCCCCCGATGCAAAAAGAGAGGGTTGTTATAAGTTTACAGTCTGTCTGTGTATCTGTCTACAGTATCCTAGCTCCCAAACGGGTGAAACAATTTATGTGTAGTCTTTTTTGTGTGATACATGATTCTATCCCGAGTGTTCTAACCTATGTTTCATGGAAATCTTAGGTGGAATTGTGTAAAGCAATCGTATTCATTTGACAGTTCAAAACGTAGATACGTTATGATCTGTCGATCGGCAAAGAACAAAGCGTTTGACAGATCATACCGTACGTTTTGAACTGTCAAATCAATACGATTGCTTTACACAATTTGTAATTATGCTGCGACGGGTTTTTTTTTAAATTAAAAATTTAATGATTCCATGTATACAGCGGAATTTCTAGTTTGAAATTCACTACCTATATATCAAGCTATAATGCGCAAAAGGGACAGTCTTTGGTCGCCCCAGAGTCGTTTCATGTTTGATTAGAGAAATACACCAAAAGACTTGGCTTAATTATTTTGCAAGAAAGTATCAAATTATTAATACAAAGTTATGTATTTAGTTTGCTTCAATCTAAGGGGGTTTGAAATGACAAAATATAAGAGATGTAAAGATTTAATTCAACCGTCAATTGCTGTGTTTGGTAAAAAATAGCGCTTATAAGCAAAGTGATGCCAAAATAGTGGATTGTGTCACAGAATTGACCGGTAGCTCTTGTATGCGTTAGCAGTTTCCTTTTGGGAGAGAAAAAACGAAAATGACGGTTTGCTATGATTTACATTTGAATGCCTATATAGCGTTTATTCGAAATGTTCACGTTTAGGCCGCACAGATGGCGTTTAGTACTTGGTGGTCGATTCAGCTAACAATTCTTGAAAGTTCTAGAATGAACTAAAGGTCATACTTTATTCCATTGTAATTTTGTTACACTAAATTAGTTAGGTTACTTTTGAGGCAAACAATGTATGGGGTTGTGATCATATCCTTTGTCAGGTGATTAAATTTACAATTAAGGAAGAATTAAAATAACATCAAAATCTTATTTAAAAGAATATTCATAATGCATTAAGTTCTTATTTTTACTACGAGTATTTTAGTGACTGGAGTATGGCTCGTACCGTTTACCTGCAAAAGAGAGTTAGAAGAGAGTACCCACCTAATAATATTTGCAAATTTGGTGCTATGTACTGATATAACAATCGTAATAAACTAAAACAGAAGGTTTTTCTATTGCTTTTCCATACCACACAGTTTCAAATAGATGGTACTCCCATAAGAAGGTCGAACTTCTCTTTGTAAAATCATTGCATTGTTTTATTGCTATACACTGCACGCTAACAATTATGACGTGATAGAAACTGTGAAGCACGTTGATTGGCACTGTTGCAAAGGGTTTTCAATGCAGCTTAGCGCTGCCGATCTACACTCAATACAGTAGCGATGTGTAATGTTCTAAATCGACATTTCACCTCGTTGATTCACAATAGGAGTTACCAAACAGTAGTGGACTAATGGGTGGGCTGTCACAGTTTGTTATTCAATTTGAATACATCCCCAGGGCAACTAAACAAATGGGGGACTAGTCCGTGCTGCAGAATGGTGCTGTCGACCGTGATGCAACACGCTCGCGTTCCAGTAGCCGGTTATAAATTGATATTTTCAAAAATATTCCTCTATATGTTACGCTTTGAATTTGGTACTCTCAAAACACACGGAAATACAAAACGTAGCTGAGTATTCTTGCTTTACATGTTTTTTTTTTTTTAAATTAGCACTGGCACAAATTATTCGTACCTTTTTGTTTAATAAGATAGTACCTATATGATCCTGCTTCAGCTACACTAAAAGAAGTACGGTCAAAGTTTCTTGCGCTTAAATACCTTAAGAGCTAAAATCTCTTGCTCTTCTCGTCTTCATTTGTTTGAAGTGAAGCCCGTTTTTGCGTCGTGTGTGCAAGGTATTTTCTTTGAAAAATGGTTAAGCGTGAGAGACCTCGAACGTACTCTACATTGTACCATACCCTTTGAGTGATAACACGATCTTATCTATACATCAGATCTGCAAAACTTACATATCGTGACATATCAAGCGCTTCAACACTCAAGCGGTCGCATGAGACCGCGTAACAATTGAATTTCTATTTTGTCTCGTTTACATACGCTTGAGGGATTAATAAGTAACTTACCTATTTTGAATTTTTCATACCTACTTACTTATGGGCATTTCTTCAGAAAGTGTTCTTCGCGTCACCTTCGTGGCGAAAATTTATGCTGATATTATTCAAATGAAAAAAACACTGCTTTAAAGACACTATCAAACTGTAACAAAATCTGTTAGAATTATGAAAATCGGTTCATTATTCATGTAGATATTTAATATTGAAATTTCGTTAGCCACGAAAGTTACTCATCATGACACGAAAGTTACGCAGCGTCTTTTTGGATAGATAATTCGGTAATAAAAGTATCAGTTACTTGAAATATTATATATATGAGACAAAAAGTAATGTGGTTAGGTATTACATATATTTTTAAACATTCATGATGAACACTACCATAATAATAGTTTGTTACCATCGACATTGCTATTAGTACTAAATTATTTATGAGTATTCGATATTTCGAAACTGTTGCAAGTGCCATGATCACAGGGTACCTAAAACTATTGCGAGTGAGCTGTTATTTGCAGACTTAATGGTCTTCTCTCCTTCGATGCATTTTATTGCACTTACTTGCGGTATCACTAACCTGAAATTCACTGTTTACTCGCAGTTTTTCTCGACTCACAACACTGACAGTATTTGTCAGCGATAGGATACTTTGTTAAATTTTACGGTTTCGCACTTTCGAAGAAATGGTATTTTGACATTTAATTCAATTCAATTAAATTTATTTATTCATATAACAATAATACATTGTGTTTGAATTAATAGGAAAAATAATAATAAAATACCAATAAAATAATAATAATTACAATACAAATGTCAAAGCACACCAATATTCGAAAGTTTATTTGTCAATATTCAATTAATCAATGACAACCGCAGGATAATGTAATTAAATTGTACCCACTTTAAAATAAAATGTCTATGCTTTAGAAAATGTCAAATCATATAAATCAATTAATATTAGCAAAGTAGATTATGTCAAAATTCAAATACATTACCCAAGTTATCATTTAAATAAATAATGTCATTTGACAATTTAAACCCATACTCATGATTGAATTTTTATTACTTTGTAACTTAATCGCTTCCTTGACCAATCTTGGTAAGTAGTCGCATTCTGTTGAAATTATCGTAGGTTATAAAGGTAAGGGTAAACTAAGGTACATGGTAGCAATCGACTCTTTACCCTCTAAAGTAGTGGACTCAAATTACATACAGGTAATCCTGCATTTTAGTAGTTAGATATTTGCCGGCTATTATGAGAATAGATCAAGATTAAGACTAATTTTCAAAGTTAAATGCACAAGGTTATTCCCTTCATAAACTTGACAAGCAATAAATTAGTCTTCCAGATATTTTTCTTGCCTGGCGTGAGACTATTTAGACTACTAGCTGCTGGATCATAGCTGTAAGAGCGTTCAAAATATGACCTTTTCGTATTCAATAAACAATTAAACTATTTCTTTAGAATCTTTGTAAATAAACACCAGACGTCACGCGCTTATTGTCATACCTTGGATGTTATAGGATCAGTGTTATTTGTAGTTTTTTTCCCGTGAGGCAAACTCATGATTTCAAGTCTTTATCCAGTAGCCTCAAAGTAGACTCTTTTATCGGTCTAGTGGTCAATTTCCAGCTTTATACCAGGTTCGAACTCAAATTTAGCCATGCAGCTTGGTTGAAAAAATTAAGACGACTGGCATAAACTGCCAAAATTCTTATTAGTGGCAAAGGATTATTTTCAAGGGTTGTTTTTGTGTTATTTATTATTTTCTCATGTTAACTACCCAAATTGAGGTAGTTACGAATAATGCATGAAAATTAATTAATTAATGAGTAGGTATACTTTTTTTAGAGTAACTTACTGTGATTACTTTTCGTTATTACATAATTAGTAAATAGATGGATCAGGCGATTCAAAGCCGAATGAAAATCAAGATTTAAGACGTCATGTTCTACACATTTTTCTAGTAAGCTACATTAGTTCTATAAATCACATCTGTACCTCTGGAAACTGTCTTAGTAGAAAAAATCAAGTTTAAAACGTTAGGCGGTTATTTTAACTGCATTTACAAACCATAAAATATAAATTCTAGTGAGATCAGTACTCTTTAATAACCTTTCGTGGTATGATTTGTATCTTTCGTGGGCAATTGACCACGAAAGTTGTGCCACGCAAGTGACGAAAATATTACATATTCAGAAATATTAAGTTAAGTAACTAACGCTTATGTAATCTAATCAGCTCAAATGAATCTTGACTATGAGTTTTATGATTCAATAGTAGACATTTATTCCTAACGCTGACTTATAATCTTAAAACATCACCCATGAAGGGCACATGAACTAGGGTCTGAAGAAAAAAAATCAAAATCAAGAAGCTGTATTAGCTATATCTTAGCTGTGAGATATTTATTTGTCTTCTATTGGAGTTTTGGCACGTCTGAAGTGTCTGCGCACCTATGGTTTGTGTCGATAGGTTGAACCTTTTTAAAGTTATGAGCATTTATAAGTCACATTTTCAAAAATGGTTAAATCGTGTGACCGACACAAAATTAATTATATTGAATGTAAATCTAAAGACGGATTTTTTCCACCTCAATATAACTGATCCTGACTATATGTCCAATTTTTAAACATATAATATGTTAATAAAATGTAAAAGCCCAGCAAGATATAAGTGTTTAAACTGAGCGCCAACTCGGTGTGACGCGCGAAGAACAGCAGTTTTACTCCCGATTGCGATGGTAAAATATTTTTTCCTACAAAACTACAAATATAATAACACGTTTTATAGTGAATTCATATAAATAGATACATGATAAAACATACAAAATTTATTCTTAAATTAAACATTGAATATGTTTGGAATTACAAACGTGTGACCATCAAAAAACGGTGCTCAAATAATGGCCCTTATATTGTAACACGAATAATGACGGAGAGTAACGTGTAAAGTTTTTCTCCTGGCGACGATATTTGATTCTCCCGAGTGTATTAAGCATGATCAAATTCTTATTTGCGACAAAGGAGGAAGAGTGCAATTTGAATATTTCAGCATAATATTCGAAGGAAACGAGCAGATATTAGCTCGTTATTGCTTTGGTTAGAGCGACGACTGAGCAATTTGCCAATTGATAGAGAAAGCTTTGAGTGCATTCCTTGTCATCTCAACTATTTTGTGCAATAAATTGCATATCAAAATGAAATGATATAACCAGACGCTTTTGATGCAAGTTGCCTAAGCACTGGTTATGTATTAACAGCTATTTGCTTATGTTGATTGTACGGTCGAGATATCTAGCACCTTACCACTTTTCAACTAAAATGGCGTCACTTTGAAAAAAATAAGACGCGAGATGCAAGCGATTTTGGATCATAAGGCGGTTTGGCAACGGTGACGTCGATAGGTTTCGAAATCGAATAAGAAGATAGTTGTTTGTGGAGATTTTAACTTTGATATTTTAAAAGAACGAAAAATTGCCAATCAATTTCTTAGTCTGTTTAAATCGTTTAATTTAAAGAATCTCTTTAGGGAACCGACAAGGGTGACCCCTAGTACGGCCACCTGCTTAGATAATATTTTTTGTGATGAAAATGCTAGTGTTGTTGACAAAGGTATCTTAATTGGTCTCAGTTCTGACCATAGAGGTCAAAAGGTCTTTTTTGAACACAATCATACCGCAATAACACCTGTTGAGACTATATATAGGCCTGTTACAGTAAATAGGTTGGATAGATTTAGGGATACAATAAGCGATAGTGTATATGCAACTAAACCAAATACTAGTGATAGTGTAGATAAGCAATATGAAGATCTGTTTCATTTAATTAAAAACGATTTTTATGAAATATTTCCCTTAAGGAAGAATAAATCAAACAAGCCCAAATGTCAATTTAATAATTGGGCCACGGCAGGGATTCATAAAAGTAGGAATAAACTATATGAATTGTATAGTCTTCGAGAAAGCTCGCAAGACCCAAAGTTTATTGATTACGTCAAAAATTATTCAAAAATATTTAAAAAAGTATGTGCTACGGCTAAATCACACCATCTTCGTAAAATAGTATCTAGCTCCAAAAATAAAGCAAAAGCTACATGGAGCATCATTAATAAAGAAACCTGTAAAAATAAATTAAGAGATAATAAATTTACATTAAAAATCAATGATAAAACACTAAATTCAAATCAAGAAGTTGCAACTGCTTTTGAATCGTTTTTTTCACGTATTGCGCCCACTACAACTAAAGAACTTGCCTCTTCTTCAGTAATAGCCGAATCTATTCTAAAACTTTATGTCAACGAATGTAATTCTCAATTTCACTTCATGCATGTAGGACCTGAAGTAATAATAAAAACATTTCTTGAGTTGAATATGAAAAAAACTGAGGATCTGTGGGGACTATCCGTGCATATTATAAAATCAATTATCGACACAATAGCTCCTCAACTAGCAATAATTTTTAATAAGTGTATTGATGATGGCCAATTTCCTAGTTTAATGAAGATTAGTAAAATAATACCGCTTTTCAAATCGGGTGACAAAAGCGACCCCTCAAACTTCAGGCCAATATCGATTTTGCCAGTCTTGAGTAAAGTATATGAAAAGATTATATTTAACCAAATTTTAGCTCACTTTTCATCAAATAAGTTACTACATAATAAACAATTCGGTTTTACTAAAGGTAGAAGCACTACGGATGCAGGAGTTGCTCTTTTAACACATGTTTTTGATGCCTATGATAATAGGCATGATGCTTTAGGAATTTTCTGTGATCTATCCAAAGCGTTTGATTGTGTGGACCATGAAACATTGCTCAAAAAAATACGTCATTATGGGGTATCATTAAACTCATTAAACTTAATTAATTCTTATCTATCAGGTAGAACGCAAAAAGTATATGTAAACGGAATTGAGTCTTCTGGAGCGCCTCTAACAATGGGTGTGCCCCAGGGATCTATATTGGGACCACTTTTATTTTTGATATATATAAATGACCTCCCGTATTTTGTAGGAAATCTTTGTGATATAGTATTGTTTGCAGATGATACTTCACTTATATTTAGAATTCCAAGAGGTGAAGAAAATTTTGACGATGTAAATAATACTCTTTCACAAGTGTTACATTGGTTTACGATTAACAATCTCCTTCTTAATGGAAGTAAAACTAAATGTGTAAAGTTCACGATGCCTAATGTCCGACAGGCATCAACTCAGGTTAAGATAAAAGACAAATCGCTTGATATTATAGACTCCACAACATTCTTGGGAATCACTTTAGACTCCAAACTACAATGGGGTCCTCAAATAGAGGCCTTGTCACGGAAACTAAGCTCAGCTGCTTTTGCTGTAAGAAAGATTAGACGTTTGACTGATATAGAAACAGCTAGGTTAGTTTATTTTAGTTATTTCCATAGCTTGATGTCCTACGGTATTTTACTGTGGGGCTCGGCTGCTGATATAGAATCAATTTTTGTATTACAAAAAAGAGCCGTGCGAGCTATTTATAATCTAAAACCTCAAGATTCCCTACGAGAGGTGTTTAAAGAAATTAGAATATTAACTGTAGCCTCTCAGTATATTTATGAAAATTTAAATTTACATTCATTCAGGAAAAAAAGTGATATACACAATTATAATACTAGGAATAAAAATAAGCTTGCTATTCCACAATTAAGGCTTCGAAAGGTTGGTAATTCTTTCATAGGGAAATGTATTAAATTTTTTAATAAACTACCAGAACACATTGTAAACTTACCGATCAATAAATTTAAAACTGTCATTAAAGAAACCCTTATGACGAAAGGGTATTATAAAGTAGATGATTATTTGAAAGATAATAATGTATGGACTCGCATGAATACTACAAACATTGTAAACCTTTTGAAAAGAGGCATTGACAATAGTGACTGAGTTTGTTGCGCAGCTTCTTCTCAGCACTAGCCCAAAATTGTCCCGAAGCTGTGGTAGGGTTTATATTGGGACGTGTAAAAGTGTCCTCAATGGGCCTATTTGCATAAATAAATGACTTTTATGACTTTATGACTTTTAGTAAGTCTTTTAAATAATGTGTGTACTGCGGATGGTAAGAGTTCATTGAATACATAGTGTCTGTATAGCAAAAACGCATCCTATCTTTACTCATTTTCAATTTATGAGGTCAAATATATTTAGCATCTGAAAATGTACCTTCCTATAAACTTAATATTGTCAGGAAAACAATAAGCCTACCTTGCTCCTAAACTTTACCAAACTACTAATAGAATGAAGCTTAAACATCTATGAAGGTATTAATAGGATCTGACTTACACGAAGGTCCACTTATTTTGGAGAAAACTAATTTGCATAATTCATGGGTAAATAGGAAAGCCATGGAAAACTATCTCTGGCTTATCAAGGCTTAATAACTTGAGTGAAACATTGAAAACGCGCAAACACTCGCAGCCTCCACAAAGTTATGGACGGCTTGAAATTTTTATTTGGGAGCAAAATTAGTCAAGCTTTCCATTTGAGACGAAAAAATCATAAATACTATTTAAGAGACAGTGAGAATGTAGCAATATTAAAGCGTAAAACTCGTACACACCATGACAGGTGATTCATTCATCTAGGAGGATATAATCTGGGAGGTAAATTAATCAATGCTCTGCCTTCCATTTCTTATTCAACCTGGAAAGATTTCAGCGCGTAATATCGCTCGGTGCTGAGCAATAACTCAGTACTTACAATTGTTAATTTTATTGCAAACGTTAAAGAAAAATGTTCGTAGCTGAGAATTGTAAACTTTTTTACATTTTTAATGCTTTTCACAATTGAGAACTGTTTGTTTGGGCTCCCGGTCTGTACATAAATACATAACAGCGTGCTTGGTCCGCTCAATCTGCCACACTGCGCTACTGAATGTTTTATTTCGTTAAATTTATTCGTTTAATTTCCACACCAAAATGCTGCATGAAAAGCGCATAAAGCTGTGTGATTTATTTTCACTGCATTTTTACTTATGCTATTTATAAATTGTCACTAACTTTAGATTTCATTCAGAATTTGTGAGCTGTTTTGTTTTTAAAATTGGAATGCTCATTATTGTATGACGTTACATAAGTTTTCATCGTAAAAACAATTACTATTGTATTATACTGAATATAGTGGAGATGGGGAAGATTGGCCTTCACTCGATAAGGTATTTTTTTTAAATATGATTAATGAACAATATATACCTATGATAACTTGCCTATCGAAAAGTGTTCATTCATAGCTATTTTTAATTTAATTATTCTTTATTGAATTTTCTTTAATTACCTTCACTCTTGACATAACCAAATGTGTTTTAACTCAATTGGTAGTGATTTACACACATAATATGCCTAGGTAGGCTTGCCTACTTATATCTTTAAGCTATCAATTGACATAGGTAACTTAGGTAACGTTTTGTTATGATAAGAGTAAAGATGATGCAAGAATATTTATCAACATTAATAAATTAAAATAGCTATAAACACTTTTCGATAGGCTATATCATTGGCACATTTGATTATAAATTTCATTTGATAAAAAATATGTCTCATCGAGTTATCAGATCGGTGGAGGTCGATCTTCACCAGTTCTTAGACTATTATATTTACTACTGACTATATATACATCTAGTCATGTTCGGTGCTGCAGTGCTTTACAATCTCATTACGAGTGTTTTAATATACGTGTTTTGACAAGGTAACAATTGAAGGAATAGGTAGAGAAGCAACCGCTAATACCCTTTGTTAATAGTCTTAATCACTAGTTACAACCGGGCAACTAAGTCTAAGGACCTTACTAAATTACCGTTCCCCGTGTAGGTGATTTACCGAGGTATATACGGTCCATCGCTTAATGCGTCTCTCTTGAAATTGCCATCTGCACCTACAATGGATATCTGTGTTTCAGTTCTGTGTAATGTATTACATACTTGAAGTGTAAGTAGGTACTGTGTGGCGATTACTAGCCTTAGGTAGACATATGCTGTTAGTTGAATTGAATGTCATAAATTATAACTAATAAAACCTGCCAAGTGCGAGCCGGACTCACGCACTGGGGGATTCGTATCAACTTTGACTGAATAAAGGTTAAACTAACTTCCCTTTAACCAATATACAAAAATATTTGCTACACGCATAGGTTGAGGAATTTGTTTTTGAGTTTTAAGTCTACGCTTGGACGCATTTACCTATATGAGTTAAAATTTGTCATATGTTTTGTAAAACAGTTAACATGATACTTAAATATACTTACTTACAGTGTAAGTAGAGGTATCAACTGAGTAATGCTAAAAGTTTCAGAATAAAGTGGCTGTGACATACGGATGGACAGATAGTCAGACAGACTGAACAAAACTGTTACCTAAGGTTTCCTTTTTTGCCATTCGGCTACGGAACCCTAATAAAAAAGAGCATGTACGAGTATCTACATGTAATGTTTTAATTAATAAAACAAGAAAGCCCCTGTTGGAAAAATGTTTCACATTTTACGCTACCCACAAAAATGAACGTTACTTTTATGCCAGGTTTACGTTGAGAAGAAATGAAAATCATCTTTGTGTACCGAGAATCTCTTATAGTAGGTCAATTAAAATTAGTTGTCGTGGTTTTTCACCAAATTACTATTCGTGCCCTAAAGGGATATATTTTATCAACAAACGTCGACCGTTGTCAACGAGGACCTAAAAACTTGGCGACACGTAGACCCTTTGGACCTACATCATCAATAGAAGCCCAAACATGAAGGAAGGTATGTTGTCTACAACCTACAAAACCATTATTTGTAATTTTCCCTGTAGGTAGGTAGTTAAGATTGTATTTTTTTTTAAATGTAGATATCCAGACATTTTGATAGATGGAAACACTTTATTGTACATTCATGTTCAATTATGAATTTAGGAAATGTGTCGGAGTTTTCTATACTTCTATTTGAAACCAGTTGTTTCCCGCGACTTCCTTTACATTACTTGATGGAAAGACTCAGATTTGGTGGCATATGTTGAATAAACTAAAAAAAGATACAAAATTAATGTGTAGATGACTAATAGCCTCTGTTGCAAAAGTAAAAAAAATACGTATTTTTACCTTTACTTTTTCATAACCGAAATGAATACAAAAAAGATAGATGAGAAATTCATAGGAAAATATTTTTAAATCTAAATAAAAATCAAAGTGGTTATATTGATATTGTAATGATGAAATACTGAAGCAAAAATAAAATTAAGAAACAAAACTCCAACTTTAAACTGACGTGAGCACCATCTGAAAATGTTCATGAAGACAATTAAGTACTGAAAAGAGTCCGCCGTTTCGGAGACTTTGCTAAAAGCTTTTATGAGGACTGTTTGTCTTCTGCCTTCGGTAAGACAAACGTTATTTTGCAAATCGCATGAAACTTCCGCGAAGTTTACACTTGATTGATTGCCTTCAATCTGTTGTAGGCGCTTTAAAATTCGAAAATTATTAATTCACTTAGTAGTGAATAGTAACTTATCTTAATTTACTGTGTCCCTAATTGGAAACCATAAATCCGATTGTTATTATCCTCGCTTTTAAAATTATATTATGTCCAACGATTAGTTTGCTTCTAAATTAAGGTAAGGTAATTTATCCATATAAAACTACAACAGAAACTAAAACTTACTGGCTGACTGTAGATAGGGATTTAGTCTACGAAATATAGAGAAAAGTGGAGTTTTCGCTAAATTAAATCAGCTAGTATTTATTCGTGTAATGAAATGTAATTATAAATGTATTATGAGTGTAGAACCTTTTCATCTCGTCGGCGCGACTGGTTTTGTTCATGGAAATGACGTACAAAAATATTATACAAAGTTTTAATTAATGTTTCTGCTACATTGTTTCCCTCAAAGTCCCTTTTAAAAAGTACAAAGTATTCAAGAGCAGCTGTTGTTAAATTATTTAATTTTAATTAAATGTTTTTGTTGAAAGGGTTTGCAATCTTCTAAGTAATCTGAGATTGTTTCCTTCAATTCCCTTACTACCATCAAAAATATGAAATAAATGATTTTCCTCAAATTGCACGCTTTATTTCAGTGTCTCAGAAATGAGGAGATACGTAGAAGAACTAAGGTAACGGACATAGCCTTGAGAATCAGTAAGCTCCTCGTAGCGTAGGACGTCCACCGACAAGATGGACAGACGACCTTGTAAAGATCGCAGGATCAAACTGGATGCAGACTGCTTGTGATCGGTCGCTGTGGAAAGCAGTGGACGTCCTTCGGCTGATAATGATGATGATGATGATTTCAGTGTCTGACCAACGAACCTCTTTCCCATTTAACCGCTTCACGATTCTCATTCATGAAACTAAAACCAAAAAAAAACCTATCAAACCTATGCGCGTCTATGGATAGGTCTTCGTTAAAATGACATCGAGGTTCCTAAAACCATTTTCTCTATAAATCTAACGTTTGAGAGATAAACGCTTCCAAAAATGGTAAAATGGGCGTCCCCCCATCTAACTATTAACAATTTTGAAAAAAAAACGTGATGTAGATCTTGACAAAGACTTTTAACGAAAATTGATTTGATCAAGATCGAACTAGTAGATTTTGAGATAGAACACATTTTCAATAACCGCAAACATAACTTTGTTATTCATTTATACTACTATGAAAAGCAAACTTATATTTACTGTTAAACCTATATTGTGGTATTTTGGCTGAGTGGAAGTAAGTGGATCTCTAATTCAGTTAAAGTTGGAACCCTTAGTTTGCGAGTCCTACTCGCACTTGGCCGGATTTTTAACAGGCTACTATAGTACTTCTATGAAGTTAAGGGGCACAGTAAGAACTTGCAGTGGGTCAATAACCCAAAGGAGTCATATCTATCAGCACAGCTTTGCGCGAATTACCACCTCTGCGACCACCCCGCGCTCGTGACGAAACCGAACGTAACCGCGCAATTAATACCGTTCCGAAACGTGCGCAAAATACGAATATTGGAGCATGAAACATTTTTCTAGCTGCTGCGGTACAACTGATTATTTAGTATGCACGATTTGCATACATCGTTATGTGTGGACGCGTTATCCAACCAATGCACTTGTTACACTTTTAGATGCATAGTCGATGCCATCTCTGATTATGCATATTTATGTAAGAAATCGTGCTAATAAACTCCTAATGTGCTTGGATTAGCATTACAAAGAGTAGCGACTTTGAAGAAAAAGTTAAAGTAGATGGTTCAAAATTCAAAATCAGCGACTTTTTCATAATGAGGTGCGGGACCGGTTAATCAATCAACAACAGGATGTCGTTTCTAGCTAGGTAAGAACATTAATTTAAATGATCCAGATCGATTCTAGTTTTGCATAATTAAAAAGTTATAAAGATCGATTGTGTCATAATTATAATTTTGGATATGCGAAAGAAAGAAAAAAGGGATATTAATATTATGTGGCATAGAATGTTTTTAACACTTACAGTGTCATATTTTATATTCCTAAAGATGAAATAAGAAACCAAAAATTGCGCACGGGCGGGACTCGAACCAGCAACTTTCTGTCTAACGGGCCAAACGCTTTTCCAATTGAGCTATCGTGCTGTCGGTCCGACCGGGCGAAATTTCTGGTCTCGTATCCGTCATTACGCGTGACGTCTGCGCTATCTACCCCAACTGATTTACAACAGGGGGCAATTCTCCTGCAATTCTTCGTCGAAGAAAATATAGTTATTGATTTCGCAGGGTCGCGATTTCTGTGTATTCAGATTTTGTTTGTGCGACATTTTTAGGTGTAGATATTTTACCTTATTTTTGAGGTAAAACGGTTAAACTCGCAATCGAATTACCACACGAAAAAAGTTCGATTGCCTCGAGAATCGGCCTAAACAGGAGTGGGTTACTCATTACAGAATAAATTCAACTTGGAAATTGATAACGCGTCGCTATCTAATGGTTTAGAATGTTTTTAACACTCACAGTGTCATATTTTATATTCATAAAGATGAAATAAGAAACCAAAAATTACGTAGGTATTCATAAGAGACCAGAAATTTCGCGCGGTCGAACCGACAGCACAGTATCTTTATTGAAAGAGCTTTTGGCCCGTTTAGTAAGTTGCTGGCTCGAGTCTCGCCCGTCTGCAATTTTTGATTTCTTATTTTATCTTAATGAATTAATAATATGTTCAGGATTCGGAAAAAAATATCAAAAATACCTCATCTAAAAATGCTGATAAACTTTGTTTCTTTCGTAAGTGACAAAAGTACTTACGAAAGCAACAAAGTTTACGCTTTACGCACTACAAACGTTCACCACAAAATAAAACCAAAAAAAAAACGTTTTTGATCACGAATCGCCAAAATATTGTTGAAAAATGTTTTTGCAGCAGAATAAAGTAGCGACCGTAAAAGCCACGTGGATCCCAGCCGAGCGGTTTATCACAATCTTTATCACTGTATAGATGTTGATTGGAAAACCGAATTGTCGAGAGGCTGTGACCCGGAAACAATAAAAACTTTACGGTCCGTCCCGCGGAAGCTGCGGCTCCGACCAGGGATGTATCTATCGACCGAGTTTGATCTTAAACCCTGCACGTGTTACAAAAAGTAACCCCCTTATTCATAATAACGCAAACAGTATAATAAACATAAGCTATTGCACTGTTTTGTCACTTTCTGTCAAATTATGACAGCTCCAAGAAAGGATGAGACAAAACAGTGTAATCGTTAAAACAGGTTTATTAGACTGTTTGCGTTTTTATGAATAAGAGGGTAAAGTTTTAAAACTTATTATATTATTGAAGATTCGAATATGACGTGTAACTGTGATATGTGCATGGGATTGACCAGCCGTTTGTATCATTGTGTAGTTAATTTTTAATTTTCGGAAGTTCTTAAGTCAAATAAATAAATAGACTGTAGATGACAAATATAATGGCGAACCTTTCTTAAAATCAATTGTAAAACAGGTCGTTTTATCGATTCACTAAGTCGATCCTTGGTCTACATCTCCATGTATGGTATTCAGATATTTAGATCAATGAAAACACAAGTTATGGTGTCACTCATAGCCCTTCAATCCTGCCAAAAAAAAACGTACATCACCTTTTGCCCTCCAGGATAAAGAGTGACAAAAGAAAAAAATCGAGACATAAGACCCGACCCGACGATGATTCAATGGCTGGTCATCAGGCCGCAGAGCAAAAATTAGAACACCTGACAAGCGGCCAACGGCGATGAGATAATTTTCTCATACAAAAGTTAGAACGATTTTTTGACGTAACGTATTAGAATAAATTCATTTACAATTTAGTAAATCTTCCAGTATTTTGAAAGGCTCGGCCCTGGCAGCGCTTCCTAAAGCTAGTGCTGCAGGCAATAGGCTACTTGTCCCTTTTACGACCAAATTACGTCAAGATTAAATGGAAAACAAAACTCTGAGCTAATCTTTATTTTTAAAAGGAATTCCTCTCGTCTTTTTCAAAATAGCACATGAATGGAATTAGATTTCTAATTGCAACACTTATGCTACAAGTGTTAATAAATTGAACTTGATACCTGCTAATTGCCATCCATTAACCTGATTGTACCCATGTGTGTACTGTTATTATAAATATTATTTATTGGGTGCTCAAAATATAATTTGCAGTGAACAATAAAAGTCCTTAAATTATTTTAATAGGACTCATATAATAAACATCTGTGTGAACCGTGTCCAGTAAAGAGATATTTTATTATATCTTAGCAATCAACTTACAATCGTTTGACTCTGTACACAAAGAATCGCGTTTTTAACTTCGTCATTACGACGCGTGTAATATGAATACGAATACGACTCGTTGGCAACGACCTGAAATCAACATACACATAATTGATACGCTCTGGGGGTGAATTCGTCAAATCGGAAACATGAGGATCAAAGGAAAATCATTCTGAGGGCCCAAGCACACAATTTATTTCTAGCTTTAAGCAAAATTTATGTTTATTTATTACTTGATGTACCTACTCAATAAGTTGCCGAAAAATCAAAAGCTCCGTATTTTGTTTCTTTAAAATAATGCCAAGTATG
Source organism: Pyrausta purpuralis (assembly GCA_963924145.1). Taxonomy (NCBI): domain Eukaryota; kingdom Metazoa; phylum Arthropoda; class Insecta; order Lepidoptera; family Crambidae; genus Pyrausta; species Pyrausta purpuralis. The sequence goes on from OZ001642.1 coordinate 12,132,170, forward strand.
TATTTGCCTACATACATACTACCAAAATACTATTGCCTTCTCAATAGTATTTTGGAACAACGTGGCTTGTTAGTGAATAAAAAAATAATGGCATAATATTCGCATAATATTCAAATAGATTTTAACCACACCTCAAAAATGGTGCATGATCAAATAAGTAAAAATACTTTACACCTACCGCATTAATATAACAAAACAAATGACTTTACAAAAGTAAACAATTTAATTTCGGCATTCCGATAGTTAGATCATCGCAAAAAATGCCCGGGGACCTTGATATGCCCTCGATTCACTTTCGCTCGGCCAAGCCGAGGGCCGCGTTCCGACTTCACTTTGTATTAAGTAGTGCACGTAGATACAGCATGATCATTGATCACACTAGTTACATACTATTACAAGATTTTAAGGCTACGTTGCACCCGTTTTTTAACAGAGTTCAAAAAGGAGGAGGCTGTCAATTCGACTGTACTTTTCTTTGTATATAACACCTATATACAACATATTATGTTACTTAATATCTCAGTCATTTGTGGGCCAATTTCAATTTTATTTTGATGGTTCCATTGATGCCAAGTCGGGATCTGATAATGGGATCTTGGTGAAAATGAGGGGAACCTTTAAGGCACGTGTAGTGTATTTGTACTAGAATTGTAATATTGGCATGTGTTTATGAATGATAGTCACCATTTTGTGGAGCTTAGCTGATGGTGGAACTTCATAACGCTCAGAAGTTCGTTTTTTTTTAATTATCTTATTACAAGTACGTTATACCGATGAAATAAGTTATGATTAGAAATTAGCAGTCAAATGGCGCACTCGTTATTATGAGCACGGAAGTTATTGGAGCAGTAAAAGCAACTATTGACACACTTCACAATATCGTGTTAAACAGAAATTTGTAGCGATAACTTTCTTGTCAAAGAAAAGTGGCTAACGTCTTTTATTTTTATAAAGCAGGTGGAAATACATTGCATTGATTAGTTATGGTTGATTGAACTTTTTCTTTTGAGGTTGCGAACACTTGCGAATCTGATTTTATGAAATAAGACACTTTTAACCAGATTGCATTCATTTATTTTTGACATTCCACTTACTACGCAGCCATGTATCTAGCCTAATAATTAGTAATGAAATATGTACATCTAAGTAATAAGGGCCAGTTTCGTGATCGATTAACGCTACTAATAAATAAATATTTTTAGTGTAATTCATCAGGTAAAATACACCACAATCTCGCTTTATAATTGTTATCATTAAATTTAATTAAATGTCCTTAATTTAAATACTAATTTAGCTGCGCGCAGCACGCATAATAGTAATTATTCAACCAAAGGTCCAATCAATGGTCACGACCTTTAACCAATAGTTGAGTTAACTATCAATCACGAAACCGGCCTGAAGTGTACAGAAACCGATTTAAAAAGGTCTTAACAGATTTATTACCAAACGTGACACACAAATATTTTTTATTACATAGTACGTTTTCATGCTTTCTCTTTCCACTATATGTCTCTATTTCCCTAGGCGTTAATACTTAATATTCTATGTCATAGTCATTCGACCTTCACGTATTTTAAGTTCAGGGAGGTTAGCTCTATTCACGTACCCTGGTCGCGGCTCCACAATTCAATACGCATTTTTTGGCAAGCCTGGCCCCACGTTCAGCATCGGTTCCGCATCCACAGTTACGCCATTGCGCGTGTGTGACCTTTCCGAACCACTACAAAATATTCATTATCTACAGACAGAAATATACGAATGTGCAGGTGACGTATTTTGTGAAACTGCACGAATAAGTGAAACTAAAGAAATTAGTGAAACTGAATGAATAAGAGTGCAACTGACCGATTTTGAACACATACATGTCGCAGATATGTCATATGACAGTAACTGTCATAAAAAATGTAGATATGTCATATAATAGTACTTTCATAGAGAAACATTTTTTATGACAGTTACAATATTAAAAAAATGCAGATATGTGTTCAAAATTGGTCACTCTCATTAGTGCATTTTTACTAATTTCTTCAGTTTCACTTATTCGTGCAGTTTCACAAAATACGTCATCTGCACATTCGTGCATTTCTTGTCCGTAGATAATGGATATTTTAAGAAGAATGATATGTTGGTGTAAGACCTTAACTTATCATCCTTCTTTTTCATAGATCAATCAATTAAAAGGACAGAAGGTGCCTTGTGTAGGTGTCAAAATTATTAAAGATCAAAAAATAATTCTGGGAGAAGAATGGGAGTTCTTGTCTAATCTTTAATAATTATTAATAAAATGGGATTAAGAACTTCCAAATTATTAAAAATCAGACAAGAGTCTGATCTTTAATCATTTTGACTCCTACACTAAGCTCCTTCTGTCCATATATGAGAAATGATGGGCAGTACTTTATCAGATAGCTTCACATCTATAGTGGAAGGTGCCTGCACAGTATTACAAATAGAATAGTCTCAATGGTGTCTATCAGCATGAGTCTTCAGCAGTGTCTAATCGGAACAATGAATCAATGGTGAATGGTAATAAAACATAGTAATTTGAAAGTGACGTTATCGAAAGCAGTTGGTAATACGCACTTTCCAAATCTCTAGGCTACGTCATAAAAAGCATTAGGTATTTTAAATGGTCATTAATGCATTTTGATTGTGTCTACATAGTTTTGTTTTTAAACACAGAATTTAATGACAATATTTCAAAAGTGTTGACTCTTTTATTTACCAACAATACATAATTACTATCGATAAATATTTTAGAAACTTTTTTAAGGTACCATAATTTATCAAAATCCTCCAACGACTTAACAATAACGCGCTCTTGAAACCAAATCCACTCGGTGGAAAAAGTTCTTCAACCTACCTGAGTGAGTATTGCTTGAGCCCTAAACCATATGAATTTGATTAGTCAGAGAATTCAGATTTCTTCGAGTGTATTTCCCCGTGAGACGCGTTTCGAAAATCCGAATATTCGGTTAGGAACTCGGTGCCAACGATACATTAATTTGGAAGCGACTTGCGGTGATTCAGAGTTAATGTATTACTCCGGTTGAAAATTCACATATCTTTTATATGTGAGCAGATATGTACCAGTTTCTGTATGTAAAGGCACATGGTGTAATAGGATTACTGCCACATGAATCATGTAAAAGGGTGTTGGTAATTCCATTAACACTTTTCGTGACAGTGAACGTCTATAGCCGTAAAACAATAAAAGTTATATTGTATCTGGGATACAGTCCTGTAAAGTGTAAAATTGATTTTTATTTTAATTAATATTGTTTATTTCAAACTTCATGCACAAAACATAAAATTGTACATAGTACATACGAACATAACGTTGTACAGTCAAACGTAGGTCTAAACAGAGAAAATATAGGCGGTGCAAATAAAGTTATAGAGGCAAAAAAGATCTAGATATCTTTTATACGTTGCCATTGCATTCAGGGTTCAATAGAATAGTTGGAAGCAGTTGTATAGCCTTTGAATTGTACAAGAGTGAACGTATAAGAATAAATTACGTTATTTGTATTACCTGCTTGTTTTGTCACGCACAGCATAGCGAAATAAGTTGTTCATAATGTATTATTATGACGGATTGCTATAAGCTATTACAAACGTTGTCAAGTAGAACGAGTTGGTTAATTTGATCATTTTTAGTATTATTAACAGGTTTTCGGTTTCCACTAGTTGTTATTATACTTAATTGCTTATGGCTTACTACAATAATTCGGTATTTTCATTGCTGTTTTCAAATGTGATTTGCAAGACGCACACGGGGATCGTATGACAAGAATAACACATACAAAAACTCACCAGTAAACAAAAAAATAAGGGTGTAGATCACTGGGATAGAAACTGCGATTTGCTAAACTTATTTCAAAAATCTAAACTAAGCAAATAATTTATTCGTCCATCTTCGAGCTAGTAATAATTATTAAACTATTGCAAATGCAAGTAACGACAACAGGAAATAGATTTAGGTAGATGCCATGAGGATGTTTCACACGCCAAATAACTGGTGTGAACATCGCACACAATAGACGATTAAGATTAAGTTATTTAAGCGAGCCAACAAATTGGTGCAGAATTATAGTTTTTAGAACTATAATGGCAGTTTCATCAAATATCTTCAAAATTTTGTCAGATGTTAAATATGAATCAGTGGGCTAACACTAACGGTTAGCTAAAATGTTAGTTCGAATTTTTTTTGATCAAATGTCATAAGATCCAATTATTTATCTATGACAATTTATCAACTAAGCTCAAAAAAAAACAGTAGAGTGATCTAAAACGTATGACGTATGTTATTCATGGTATTATATTCTAAAGAAACATTGATCTTTATAGTGGGTTTTCCTTTCCAAGCTTTTGAAAATTAAATTAAATCTATCTAAGCGCGATGACGAACGCTTATCGTTAAGTGCCACCCAAAAAAGGCTTTAACAAATGAATCGAGATGAGCTAAGGGAAATTTCCCCGACACTAAAATCTTTATTAATTGCGCGGCCATAACGCTCGACATAATATTTTAGTGTCGAAAACTCGCACTAAGCCGCACAGATTATATATGCCGGTTGTTTGGCAAAATTAATGATAAGGGTCTTCTGTTTACTTCAATATCAAATTGAGGATTTAATCTTTAGTCGCATACTGAAATCATCTAGGCACAAGTAATGGGCACGTATATTTTAGCTTTAATTTTGTCATTAATACAGTAAGTTCCCAATCTCGCTAAGTCTAAGTTACGGTTGGTGTATGTGAGCTTTATGAAGGATTAGGATTTGCTATGAATAGCTAATGAAGCAATTTGTATGGATAGTATGTCGTTCATATGCTTTGTTACTATAAACAATTGTGGATTGAAGCATCAATCCGTGTTAATTGGCTCTCCATTATATATATTTCACCAAACCATCAATTGAATGCTATGAATTGCGTAGAGTTTTCTTTAAAAATATCTGTCTATTTTCAACAACACGAACCTTAAAGGTATGTATCGGAGAATTGCCTTGTAAATTGCTCAGTTCATTTACTCGTTGTTCATAATATAACAATTAAACCGTTTTTACCGTTTCCGTTTACACGTAAGATTGTGCAACTAAACATACCTTTCAAATAATTCACAAAGGCGAAGCACGGTCGTAAGTTAGAACTATCAAGACTCGGATTCGGGTTTTCCTGAGGCTGTGTTGCCTGCGTCTCTTTCTGTTTCGAGTGCTTTCGGCTGCGTTGATCGTGCGTCTCCCTCTGACTTGGGAAGGCTTGCGCGGAAAGAGAATGTGGGTAACGAACGACCTTTTGCTGTTATGGGCAGGCAGTGCGGCCCGTGCGTTCGTCGTGAGTGGTTCTCTCGGTCGCTTCGCTAGTCAACATCGCGAACATCTGACAGCCTGAAAAAATTACGTAAATATTACAACACTTACGCATTGATTATGAAACGTCTGTAACTGTTAAATTGCAGCACTGGTCCCCATTCATGGAAATTGATTCTGGACAGTGAGCAAGGTGTGTAACTCGCGTTTTGTTTGAATTGTGCGATCCTGTTTGACCCTGGTGATTTTATTTTATTATATCGTACGTATCCTGCCCGTCCTGTTGTGTTCACTGAATCCGGCTCTGTGTTCTGTTGTGATTTGGTTTCTGATTGGATTGTCACTAAACTCTAGGTAAGTCTCTACTTGTTCTTTAAATTTGCTGCAAACCTGCTTCCTACTTAGTGAATGAAAGCTTAAACGTTTGAGCTTTTCACAAAATAATTGGTGAATATTATTGATCATGCACTTACAGCTCGAATGTATAAATTTAAATTACTCACGCACTTAGCACAAACGAAATAATTTACTTACGATATTTTCATTTTATACATTAGTGGTAATTTGCATGTATTGTGCTTTAATTAATTTTGCAAGTTTCGTTATCACCTAGGTACTGACAGGTTTTCTAAGTTTTCCCCCAATTTATTGCCTACCTATTTTATATGTTTTTTTTTTGTTATCAATCAAGTATTTTTAGTAGTATATAGGCATAAATATAATGACGACCTCCGTGGTCGAGTGGCTAGCACGCTGGTTTTAAGCGTAGCCATCTCGTGAGGTTCCGGGTTCGATTCCCGGTCGGGTCAATGTAGAAAACGATCTTTTCTATATTGTCTCGGGTCTGGGTGTTGTGGTACCACCGTTGTTTCTGATTTCCATAACACAAGTGCTTTAACTACTTAGCTTGGGATAGGAGCAATGTATGTGGTGTTGTCAAATATTAAATATATATTATTTAATATATATACATTATATTATATATATATTATAAAATATTTATTTAATAATATCCACTAGATAATAAGCATTGACCTACTTCTACTTCTACTACGAAAAATTTAATTTTCAACAAGGACAATCAAAGAATCAGGCACGCACGCATGTACCTACCTATAAAATTGCAAATAAATTCGAAAGCAAGTCTGTCTACTTATCATGTTCCTCAGGTAGATTGCTAAACCGATTTTGATTTTAAGTTATCTATTGTTAAAGGGCCTATGAAAGGATATAAGGAAGCTCAACCAGGAAAATATTAGTACAGGCAAAGTCATGGAATACAGCTAGTATTTTTAATTTAATTAAAGCCACAGAATAAATATACATAGTGTAGCTATTCCTAATGAAAATGTACCTTCATTATTGAAGCTTGAGGGAATAACATACTTATGTAACCAATTGTTTACTGTTTATTTAGGAGGTAAACTAATTTTCGCTCGTAGCTTTCTTGACAAATATCATTACTTACCGAATGTTGACTTACCGTACTTACATTAATTAATGTCGTTGGTAAGCAGGTTTTGTTATTTGCCGACTTCCAATTAGGAAACCATTAATTTTCCAATAATTTTGACGCAAACTACATGCGTATGAGTACTTTATATAATATTAATTAGACGCTGTACCTGCTTGCGATATATGTAGATTCAGGAAGGAAGTATTGACAAATCATTGTAAATATTGAATAATGGGCTAAGCAAAAATATATCAAGCCCATGAATATACACAAAAACAAATTACTTACATAAGTCACTTTAAAAGATGTGCTCGTAGCCAAGCGAATATAAAATACAGAAGTACATGGAATAATTTTAGGTACATATATGATAAATTTATCGAAACTAATTCCCCCGAAAAGGATCAGTATTTATTTTAAGTCTACATGTTTTGACCCTACTTTGGGGTTTGAGTTACGCCAACGCAATCCTGCTACAGTCAGCTTACGAAACTAATTCTCCCAGAGCGCTGTGGTAATTTATGCATGTCGAAAGTCTTTCTTCAAAACATTTAGCGTCTCTAATCCGCTTAAACATGCAGGATTGTAAGTACCGCTACCATGTACTCATGTAGAGACAGCAGCTTGATCGCTGAATGGTTACGTATCATGCCAATGTAATTCATCAATTATCAAAACAAACTCGTTACCCTGACATGGTAGGTACCTGTGGTACCTGTGGGTACCTGTTCGTCTTTCGCAACCTCGCATTACCATTATAAACGTTGCCTAATCAACCGTCAAATATTTCTATCATTCTCTTTGTCGGCTGAATATTTTTTACACGCTAATCATTATAGTAACATCAGTTTCGTCATCATCTTGGTCACGATCTCGGCAAACGTACTGTCTTGAACACACTTTTAATGAAGTGATAGTGTTCTCCCACTTAAAATGGTTGGAAAATTTTATAATATGCCTGTTTGTCATTTTATATAACCCTGGTTTTGCGAATCGAATATGAGCAATTGCATTTGTATAGCAATTAGTACCTTTACCTACCATCTATGATGAAGTAAAGCAAAAGCTAATCTTTAAAAAATGATATAATAGTTTGGTGTCTATATTAGTATATATTATTATAAGTAATACCGCAATCAAGTTATCATTAAACATACAATTAAATCACGAATAACTCATAACAATAAAATGTTTATAAACATAATATTTAAGTAACTCGGTAGGTACAAATAACAAGAAATTCTTTTAATATTTCTTCATTAAAGTAAGATCCGTCTATCTAGATCTAGATCCGGCTTAGTTCGTGTTTCCATTGAAGCGAGAGTAACGATAACGAAGCGATAACGTTGTAGACGTACCTACTTAAGATATTGAATTCATGTTGCGGACGGAATGGTTGCTGCTTCATATATTTTGAACAGCAACTTTTACTTAAGTATTTTAAGGTTAAAGCGTTGTTTGTCATCACAATGTTACTAAAAAGGTATTTATAACGTAACGTTACACAAACGAGTGATTTCTTTAACTACATTTTAAATTTTCTCATGCAATTCGTAGTTTTAGCAGCATTTTATAGTTTTTTAAGACAAGGAAATCGATTTCTTCGTACGCTCGGGACACATTTATTGCTTTGTCTTGTCAGAACCTTACTTATGAAAATTATGAGAAACAAGAAAAACAGATAACCCTTAGCTGCTTCTGTGGCGGCAAAAGTAAAAATAAAGGATTTAGAAAACTTGTGTTTTTCCAATACTTAAAGTAAATGTGAGCACGTTATCTCCGCATCAATGGAAACAGTCCATACAGCATTCCATTGTCACTACGGAATTTTCTATCGTTGCAAAAAAGACGGTTGCGAGACGAAGCGTGAGCTTGGCTTGTCTTAGAAGTACGAGTAGTTTTCAATAGGCCTTGATATTTTCATTGCAACTGTTTCGACGTTCTTTGCATTGTTTTTCTTTTGTGCTTGTTTACGTCACAAAATTGAGAGCACTTTTCACTATCTGCATGATCTGGGAGCAGATTCTCATGCAGTTCGAATACGAAAAATGATAAGCGATCGAATTTTCTTTGTGATAATTATAATAAGGGTCATAATTTTTATGCATTTCACTTCATTTTTTAGTTAAAACGGTTTACCCGCAATCGTATTAACACACAAAAAAAGTTTGATTGAAGCAAGAATCTCCCTCTGAGGTTAAATAGATTATTTGACTTTTATTTATTGTGATTGACAATAATTTAAGCGGCGACAATCGATTCATAAATGAGTAATAATCGCGAAATGAATACTTAAATAATATAATTGGCAAACCCAGACATAAATTCTGAGTCACAATTTGGACAATTAAAATACCTCTTTAGGTTTAAGTGTGCAGATGACATTGAGTATACTAGAATTGTGGGTAGAGTCGGGTGTTCTAGCAGATGAGTCATTGGAAACTTAGCCGAGGCCGCTGTCGATATCCGCTTGTCAGATATCGTGCCGGCTTTCGGCGCTTGCGCAACGATGCCACCTACGATTCACAATGAGCATCGATTGTTTACCTCAACGACGTACTGTAAACTTTTGGCAATTTGGCAAATTACGGAAGAAGAAAGCGAAAAGAAACGTGTTTACTTTCGAATTGTAACTTTTTTGATAGTGCGAAATCAATTTGAAGAGCATTTTTCGTAGTGAGTATTTTGTCGGCGTATCTTAACACATTGTAACTGACTTCACTGTTTGATGGTTTTGCGTAAGTTAATCACTTTTAAAATTTTAAGCAATGACGCGTATATTTCTTTTAAACAGCGAAACCTCTGCTAGTATATTAGTAACTCTATCAATGATGGCTGCAGATACGAACAATCGTATTGATCATTCAGTTTCCCACGCCCACAGAATGTCTGATGATAATTACAGAATTAGCTTTTTAGTCACGTTCAAGTCTATGGGCACATATTTCGCAGATACCTTTGACATTTGCCTACTTAATATTTACCAACTTAGCATAAAGTATCGATGAGAATCCGCTTGATAAAATATCGGTGATGTAACAACCGTTGATAACGTTTGTAGTATAAACAATAGCTTTATTTAAAGTCATTAATCTTTTTTTTAAAGTCATTAATCTGGTCTGCTGTCGAAGTCTGAAGCAAAATGTTTGATGTTACGGTAAGAAAATTTCAATTTTTTGATTCAAATATCCTTCCAATGTACGTATTTTAGATATCTTTAACACATCTTTAAAAGCAATTGCAATTTGCAATTTTTTAAAGCTTAATTCAAAAATTCTTCCCTGTACAACCATATGGCGCTCGAAAAAAACTCAGACATAATTTGTGTTTTTGTGTATTTATTGATAGAGAAGAATGTTTATATTTTGATAAAAAAATTTTTTGCTGAGTATCCGATAGCTTTGTTGTAAGGAAAATTAACTATTGACTTAAGTAAGATCATTATTTTATTTTTATAAAATCAATTAGGAATCATATCGTTTTGGTTGGGTAGAACATGATTAACTTGCTATGTTGAAGCCGTTTTATGATCACTCCATAAATAAATTCAGCTTTTATAAAAGTAATTTTCATATTAAAAGGAGCTGGAGTTCTAAAGTTTACTGTAGTTCTAAGCTTAGCTACAAGGTTGAGGAAAGTTAAAATACAGCATGTCACTCACCCCTCACATCAGTAACAAAAGTTTTCAGTTGATCTTTTAACGTCCCAAAATGCACTATCGATACCACCTACGCGCCGCCTCACCAGTTTAAATAAAAATGACGTGTACCTCGCGTCGTGTTTTCTGAAGAAACGCCAGTTTTTGACCGTGAGTGCAAACAGTTTGCGTTATTTCAGTGGTAAGGCGGCGGAGTCCATGACCGTACATAAAGCAGATTTTTTAAAACTAAGTGCCTGTTTCACCATTCTACAAAAATAATAACCAACGAATAATAAATGAAGCGTTATTACATAATATGTAACGCTTATAAAAAACTTTTTAAACTCTTTATTTTAATGAGCTTGATCACATTGTAATTATGTCGCTCAATCAAGTTTTTATAAAACTTAATCAAATTAAACTTTACACTATCTATGGTCTATTTAAAGAAAGATTTGAACTACTTTGAGCAAATGAGAGGCTTCAACGCTAATAGGAACTTGTTCAGACATTGTGAAACAGCCCGTTATAGTCATTTATATTACTATTATTTTATATTACTACTATTTATTTATAGGCAATGCGCGAATATATCTTAGAAAAAGACGTATTTTTTTTAAACTGTTTCATAGTTCACTTAACATTGCTTTTCATATTTAATTCTCACGCACCAACATTTTTTCTGACGACTATGTAACAAAAAATTGTATGTACCGCTCTTAGGGTTGAAGAAACGGTACCGGCAATGCCGGTATAGTGCAAGCACTAGGGATGGAACATTTCATGAATAGGATATGAAAAATCATACGAAATGGAAATCATAATGTACACCTGCCACTTATTTTTAGGTACGTCTATACCCCTCTGGGTAGGGTAGCACAAGAGGTGCTCGTAGCGCAGTGGTAGCAGGACTTTGGTAGTGATACCGAAGTGAAGCAGCCTACGGCGCGGTCGTGTTTGGATGGGTGACCATTCCAACCATATAAGTAACGTATATCGCGAGCATCTCCGTGCTTCGGAAGGCACGTTATGCCATTAGTCCCGGCTAATATCGGTTGATATTAGTCGTTAAGCCTAGTCAGAGGCCTTATGGGCGGCTTGATAACATCTGACAGCAGGGTTAGTCGCTTGCCTTGCAAACACCCCTTCACCAACCCGCACTGAGCCCACGTCGTGGAGTATAGCTCAAACTACCTCATAGTTAGGTATGGCCTTTGCTCAGCAGGGGGACGTTACAGGCTAAATTTACTTTTTTTAAAACGCACTCTGCGCAATCATAGATCATACGCATCATTGCATTTAATTGACGAGTAAAATGTAGGTTGAGCGCGAGCGAGCGAGTAGGAAATGTTATGATCTTTGTCGTATGTGACTCTCGTTATAACACCCAGCATTTAAAATGTGATTTTTTATCTCATAGTCGTAAAGTTGAGATATTCCTGCCATGATTTTGTAGAGAGTTGGTAAAGAAATCGCATAATTTGCTTACAATGAAATTCATGAAATTCATTATTCGCATACTCGCGTCGCAATTGACACTGCTTAAAAAACATTGGCAATGAAACTTCACATGTAATTTCGTATGATAAAAATCATCATTTCATGAAATAAAACTGTTCATGCATAGCAATCACACCGCAACGGATTCCACGCAAACACAGCTGGTTGCAAATAGTTACTCAAAAGTTTCTTCGCTTCGTTACCGTTCCTCTAATAAAGGAATAACGTCACGCGCACACAAGTATGGCCACAGGCAAACCTGATGCGTAAAAGCGCTTTATGTGGTGATCTCGTTATACATGCAGAGCTTTTTAATGTACCTCATGCAAATATATATTTTTTTAAAAACCTGTCTAATTTTTATTACAAGAGTATTACATATAGTATTTTATTACATTCTAACAATTTTCAAACGATTTTGACCTTTGGTTTTGATTTAAATCGAAAAATGATTTTCAATATATATTTGGGGACAATTCTCGTGAAATTTGTATACGAAAAAAGTTTACCGATCGCATTACCTTTGTCAAAGAAAAATAGTTTTTGATTTCTCAGGTTCACGATTTCTATGTATTTAGATTTAATTCTAGCGATAGATTTTTTAAGGTAAAATGGGTAAAGTCGCAGTCGAATTACTACACGAAAAAAGTTCGATTGCCACGAGAATCAGCCTCCAGACCGGCACGTGATACCAATTCATATACCTATGTTTGAATAACGTTTATGCGATTTGCGGGCTAGCTGGCTGGCGAGATAAGAAACAGAAAAATAATCTTTTTTTTTTCATAATCCGCCGCAAGTAAAACCTTTTGACCCGGTTAACTAAGGTGAAGGGGGCGAGCGTTCAGTACCTTCATCACTGTCATAAAATGACTGCTGCGAAATGAGGCAGAAATACAAACAAATATGAAAGTAGAATTCTGCTTACATGCAGTAATATTCGACGCACATATAGGGTGAATACAAAGTGAAAATATAGGTTTATTGATTTGATTTGTAAAAATAATAAATCAAGTAAAAAGAAAATGCATCCAATCCTTGCACCTACAAATTCAATGACATAAAAATTTGCCTCTTACGGGATTCGAACCCGCGACCGCTGGCATATCAAGAATAGTAATCAACAGCGCTAACAACTCCAAACGAGTCGTCGTCATAAAATCTATTCTATAATATCATATGTAAAAATTAAATTGTTGTTAGTAGAAAAAACGGAAAGCTTTTTCGATGTTCTTGTTTTCTTTAGCAGCTTCATTCCTACCTGTGCACACATCTTATGAGCTAGACTGTCACAGCAACGCGCACAAGAGTTCACTTAGTCTGTTTGCTCCGTTGCCCACGATAGAGCCACTTGACGGCTAGGCGTTACTTACTGCAGTCTCAAGTTTTCCATGGTTCTAACTTAAAATCACCGTTTTTTTGGAGATGAATGGAAATGCTGTTTGGTAAAGTATCGAATTAGGAAGGTTTTAACATACGGTATCGTAACAGTTATAAGTGTCCAGTATGGATCCCAAACCATAACAAAGTTTTATTCTCTGACGTCATTCCATAGGAAAAAATTGAGGTCTCCGTCCTGTTTTGGTCATTGTCTTATCTGGGCGAACCGTTATGCATGGTGAATATTTTTTTAACTATCATTGTTACTTTGGTCCTTATAGAATTTTGTTAAGTATGGTCCATTTTATACCCGTATGTAGACGTTTTCTGAACTCCACTTACACTCACCTCAACCTTAACTCATTTAATCAGTATTCTTAAAGGGCAAAAAAATCTTGACTTGAAGTTGTTCTTATTCTTAGTCGAGCTGAGGAAGGTTTGTGGGAACTATTGTCAAACTTGAGGTGAAGTAGGCTCGAGTTTGAGGAAGCTAGTAAAATAAGAAATATTTTTGTAATGTTACTTTTTGACTTCGAATACCGATTTCGAGGTATCCTCGAATCTTTCCTTGAGGGTTCCTCAGTTGAGTCGGAGTCGAGGTGGTTTCAACGAAACGTCATAACATACGGGTGTTCTGTTCGAAAACAAATGTATTTTTTTCAATTGTTATCCAAAGCGTTTACATTGTTGCTAACATACATAGTGTGCTGCGTGTGTATAAGTAAAACGCCACCGATTTTTATGTCGATATAGGTTATAAACTGTAGATGACTGCAGATACCTAAAACTGAAGCTTCTAGGTGCGTAGAAAACTTCAAATACGTATGACCAGAAGTGCTATTTCTGAATCGTTCATGTCGATATTCCGAATGATATTTCTTCGAAAATCAATAAAAAGTCAACGAGAATTACGCTTAATAGAGACATGAGTACACCAAATTGAGTTATCTTTTCTAAAATCACTGCCGTGTAGATTTTAACAGATTTTTTTTCAAAACTCGAACATTAATCAATAAAAATCACACGCCATCTTGACGATTTGCTAAAAAAATATTCTCTTACTAGACGCCGCGGAAAGGTTGTCCCTACCGTGAGATAAGGCTGGCTGTTCGCGTCACCATAATTCACGATCGCACGTCACGGAACGCTACAAATCTGCGGTCGTACGTGTACCGTGACGTTGCGGACGCGATTTCACCGCGCAACGAGAGCCACGAATAACTGGGAACCCGTCAGAACCAATTAGCTAACAAATGGGTCCACCGCAACGGAATATGAGTCTACTAATGCATCATATTTCCCCTCACGTATCAGGTTACCGTTCCTTTGTTACGTGAGCCACTTTCAGTGAGTGAATAGAACCGAAGGACCCCGATGTGAGCTGAATATCATTAATTATAATGATACGCACAAATATGATACTCGATACGTGTTATACAAACCTATATTTGAATGAGTATTAAGGTTATAAAATGAACAATAGAAGCGTAGTTTACGAAGTACAATCACCTAATAAAGAAATGCCTGTCTGAAATGAAGGCTTGTCAAATTCAATGTGAAATTAATAACACAAACAAAAATAGGCGGCATTTTCCTCATTTTATTTATTTAAAATACTTAATGCAAAAACAAAATGTACATATAGCGGACTTTATGCTAAGAGCATTGTGTATCAGTCAACCATAGTCTATAAAGAGAAAATGCTGGCGGCGCGAAGTAAGTGATAGAAGAGCAAAAGAGAGAGCTTGATTAAAACTACAATAGGTATTTAAAACAAAAAATAAACATACATACTATTTATTTCATACATTAATACATTATTATAAAATAATAAACATTCATGTAAATGAGAACTTTACCTTTAATATTATTAGTGTGTGTATTTAATGTACGGAAAGATACAACAATATTTAATAGTAATTATAGAATTTTCGCGTATTTTTCACGAGTGGTTATGTAATACCTGCGTTTTTGTTACAGCTTACTATGTAGGTACGAATATACACCAAAATAATCCCTACAGGCGACTCTGGTTTCGTGAAAAAGAAAGTTGTGGGTCTCAAAGGGATAATCCACAATGTTATTACTAAGTTTGTATTGGGCACAGCATAAAACACATATGATAAGTTTCTTGTGTGATTTTTACTTTATTGGAAACGTAGAATGTAATCCATTTATTAATTAAAGAGCGGCGATACAAATTATAAGTACTAACAGTATGTTTTTATACTGATGCTTGCGTCTTGCGAAGAGCTTAACACAAGCTTCTAGATCGTTATTATTATCTGTGGTAATCAGAAAAGATTAGTAAGTTATTTAGAACAAATTTTTACACAAGTAAAACTGGAATCAATGTCTTTTGTTTTATTAAAAATTAATGTTGTCGTCATTTTTACAATGACGACTTCATTTTAAAAATAATATCTTATTTATGTGTATGAAATGATTATTTTGGATTAAAACTTCGACGAAGTCATAATAAATTTCTTTAAAAATTCTATTCGTTCATGCCTTGGGTTTGGGTATCTATCATAACACAGAATTTTTTGATATCGAATTTCATTTCACAGAAAACTATTCAATGAATGTTGATATCTTTTTTTCTTGATTAATCGAATAGTTTATAATCGTCGTTTCATAACATCGAATAACAGTTCACCAAAAAATGTTTTGCAACTGTTTTGTTAAGCAGAATAACGATATATCAAACTGATGTTTCATAGAATTATTAAGTTATCGATACAACCTTTCATAAAAACTTGTTTCAATGTGTAACGGTTCCCATATTATTTTTTCCTCAAATAACTTTTAATGCAAGTAAGCACATGCATGCATACGCATGCAAGTAAGAAGGCATGCGCATGCATACGCATGCAAGTGAGAAGGCATTCATGCATGCATTAATGCATGCAAGTAAGCAAGCAGGCATGCATTATGCATGCATGCAAGCATACAGGCATGCATGCAGCAAGCAAGCAGGTATGCAAACAAGCAGCATGCATTAGGATTTCCTCGTCTCCAGCGCTGCAAAAATAGCAGCCTCGTCGCCCTTGCGTAACAAGGTGTAGGCACCCGCGCGAGTCGGAGCGGCTGAGGCTGGTCGCCAAAGGCGACCAGCAAGCCGAAGCTGTGGAGGCTGCTCTCCCTCCGCGCCTCCGGCTTTTATGTATTAGATCAATATTTATAACATATTTACATCAGTTATGCTTTAAATTGTCTATTATAAAGTATGCAATATAATATTAGTAACAAATTCGTTTGGAAATACGGAATTTAGTGAAGTAAAATTCGATGTTTTAAGAACTGCATATTGAAACTTACGTGAAAATAAAATTATGGGTAACAAAATAGAAAGCTAACGTTACTTCGATAAAATACGTAATTTATGAAAAGAAGTAACGATGAAGTAAGTTTGTAGATAATAAGCATTCGACCAAATGAAATTGTGATGTAACAAGATTCTAGAATTTGTTAAATATTATTTTAAAACATCTGCGAATCGTTTTATGGGGAATGAAAATCGATGAAGAAAATTGCGATTAAGTGATGAGTTCCCCTTGGGTTTCTGCCTAGGTTTCTATAATTAATCGAATTTTCGTCAACAATTATAAATGGGTAAAGTAATTTTTTACATTAACTTTATACAATAGCTACAAAGATGTAAAAGTTAACTGAAATGCTGAAAGTTCGCGATTACTGCTTCCAAACGGGCCGTTACTGGCACTGAGTGGGTTTTGCTCATTGTTTCGGTAACATCCGTAACCTTCTTTTGGGTCAATGAACATAGAACTTTAGGACACTCAACTTTATTTTATGCTTTGATCATTTTGAGGAAATAGTATCAAAGAATATAAACGCAGAAAGACTAATAAATTAATAAAACTGAAGACAGATAAGATTCAAAATAAACTTTATAGATAAATAAAAGAGGAGATCAAGTTATATATTTTTCCAATATATCAAGTATTTAAAAGCTTTGCGAATTTATCATACTACAATTGAATTACTATCACTGGACAAGAAAGGGATTATTCATGCAATAAATATGCGTAAAGAGATTTTTTAAATTCATTTTACGTTTTTGCCTTTACAAAGCCTCGAGCAATGACATTGGCTGTGTTTCAAAATTTCTTGCCAAGGTTCAAAGACATGGCACAAGTTTTTTTATCCAGGGATATACTAGTAATGCTATCATTCTCCTTGAGATGAGGCAATAAACGCCACTTGAAAGCAAACCTCATTTATTTGCGGAAGAGACTGCAGTGAACTTATTTTTAATTTCCTCGTATTCCATTAGGTTTTCTCGTATATCACAAGCAAGCCAAGAATGGGTACATCTAGCAAGTTGGCTG
This sequence comes from Pyrausta purpuralis, assembly GCA_963924145.1. NCBI lineage: Eukaryota > Metazoa > Arthropoda > Insecta > Lepidoptera > Crambidae > Pyrausta > Pyrausta purpuralis. The sequence continues at coordinate 12,149,813 of OZ001642.1, forward strand.
CAAGGCGAAATGAGACGAAAGTAATTAACAACAACGTTGTTTTTGCTATAAGCCAAGTCTGTTGTAAGAATTCCGCTTGCATCGTATTTACTTGAAAGCAACATCTTGTACCGTGCCACCGCAGATATTAAAATATATCATCTTACCGAGTAATGGTCCTGTCTCATTAAAGCCAGTTTATTTCCTTGCAAATAACTGCTCATCTTTGTCCGAAAAAAAAAGGAAAAAAAACTTAATTCGGTTCCAAGAAAAATGTTTTGTCGGTGCTCAATTGAAGGGAATTTATAAATCGTTATCAATCTCTGAGTAGGAAATCAGGGAGAGCGTTTGAAATCAGGGTACAGAGAGCGTTAGTAAAAAATCAGCACTATATTGCTCCCCGCCTGTCCCTGTGAAGTGTCTCTAAGCCTTTGTTTGTTTGACAAAAGCAAACCCCCAAGGACATCAATCTTGGGGCTCTCGGATAATGTTAACCCGCGGTCTCATGCGGCGCCGAACGTTTGAGTTTGCAACTTTCCAGTTTTTATGGCAGTTCAATGTCAACCAAACGCCAAGTAATAAAGAATAGTAAATAATTTTACAGCATTAAATAAACCTGATTTCAATTGAAAATAAAGCATACATACCTTAAAGCACGATTATACTTACCATCAAGTTTTTGTTTTGATTTTATTCTATGGCTTTTTACCGAAGGCAGCGCGGTTCAAAAGAAAGAGGTACTACAACACAATTTATATAGCAATACCTGTATCATAAATGTCAAAATTCTCCACAGTACATCAAGCGATAGGACGCCTCAGGACGTTTACGCCTTGTCTTTTATTTAAAAAGCAAAGAAACCATGTTCGCGTATTCATCTCAGTCAGAGTATTCTAGGCTGAATAAAATATGCTGGAATAAAACTTTAAAAAAAAACGGAGAAACGTTGGTTGGAACTCTTTGAGAACAGTTTACGTACAGGTTTTCCTACTCTAGGTGACATAGTTTGAATTCGAATTTCTAAAAAGTTCTCTTGAAATCCTAGACGTAGAATTTTCAAATGTGGTCTGGTACTCATATATATATATGAAGCAATGGCTGAATCGGTTTACAGTGAAGCCCGATACCAAACATATCACATAATTAAAATTAACTACAAGCCACTGTAAAATCAAAATAAAGACGAGTTCCAAACTGGTTAACTAGTTCAGGTTGCTATCAATTTATAAACTGAATGCGTTATATAAATGTGGTAAACTAATGGTTGCGTACGTAAGAAACACAATGTGCAATTCTAACATTATGGTATAACTGTGTTAGTAGATTAAAATTCTTAAGCACGAATAAACGTTTCTTAACAAAGACACTGCTTTAAATCCTGCTAAAATCGGATTTACACGGATTTTCTCAATTGCTTTCCATAAAGCGGTTCAGTCGCGTGCAACATGCAACACTCCTCAGACATTGCACGACTCTTATCGCTTTAATAGATCTCGGTAATTATGTTAACTATTTGGAAAGGGGTACGAACTTGAAATATCATTGCGAAAGTAACTAATTCGAACATAAAATTCGTAGCAGACGATCTATTTGAAGTTAAATTAGTTTTTCGAGCATGTAATTGCAATGCTGAAAACAGATTTAGATTACTTATGCTAGAGAACGCTAACGCTTAGAGTTCACATTAGAAATATTTTTATCGTCTGAATTTATTTTCAATAAAAAAAATGGTTGCGGTCCTTAACCATTTGATTTATCACAGACGAAACAGACACATCAACTCATATTAATTTACTGCTCCCATTTTCTTAATTGTATGTATTCAGACACTAATTGTTACTTATTAATCTGATCGCGATGTTAGTTCGTGTGGAAATGATTTTCTAAGGCGTTGTTTTAGATAGCTTCAGATAGTACGGATTAACTTAATGGAACTACTTTTACTTAGTTCTTACCAAAAATCACAGTTAATATGTATTTTGTAATACAATGGAAAACCCAGAAAAAGATGACGTGGCGAGCTGGACTCGATTAACAGGGACTGACAGGCATATAATCTTTGAGGCAATGGGATTTCTTGTTAAATAAATATATTTTTCTAAAATACTGCGTCATTGATCTTCTATCTAATATAATATAAGGATGACTTACGTAAGTGATGTCACCCTACGATCTAATTTAACGATTGCCGTGAGTAACGCTTATTATCACTACTAGCACTCCCTCGCAACTGCCTCCGCGCGTTTTGAGTTTGCTCCCTCTTCTGCCGTCGAAATGTGATGTTTCATAGTCTAAGCCTGCTTCGCTAAATAAGCTATCCGACACAGAAATAGATTTTTAAATTGGATTAGTAGTTATATACTGTACTGTACTGTATAGATTATATACTGTACTCGTTAATAAGTGTTTAAAAGCACTGTCGTGTCACGCGCCCTTTTAAATTTAAGAGTTACTTACATAGGTACGGCTAGCTGTAGGCTAGACACGATGTGACGCGATAGCTCCAGGCTAAGCGCGCGACAAAAACATTCGCTAAAGGTCTGGTCACACAGCCGGCGGGGCGGGACGGCGACGCGACGCCGGCGGAACGCCAGCGCTATGAGGCAGTCACACTGCCGGCGTGACCGTCCCGCTGGCGTCGCGCCGGCCGTTCCGCCCCCGGTGTGACGTGATGGCAAGATTGCAGGCAAGAAATGGCAGATTTCAGAGAATCTTTTTTATATTCTTTGTGGCTAAGGTCGTTTATCAGTGTGTAACCTCTGACTCATTCTATCAGACGTTCAATTGTTTCAACATCTTTTATTTGGTACTAAAAGTTGTATAAAAATACAAAACTCCGTCCCGCCGAGCGCGACGCGTCCACGCTCCGCCGTCTGTGTGGCTACTAAATACGAACATCATATAACACAACGCTCGCCGTCCCGCTCACGCCACGCTCGGCGCGACGGTGGCCCGCCCCGCCGCGCTGTGTTTTGTATTCGCGCTCGGCGCGACGGCGACGCGACGCGCCAGTTACCGCCCCGCCGAGCGTGGCGGCGCTGTCTGTCATGTCTCCTATATTTCTATATTATACAACTCGTCCAACCCACTGGCCTTCCGCCGGCGTCGCGTCGCCGTCCCGCCCCGCCGGCTGTGTGACCAGACCTTAAGTGATTTGTGTACGAGTATATCTCTCCCCGTGAGAAAGTAGCACTTGTGTTTCACAGATTTCTAATGCAAATATCGATAGTCAGCCACTAAATGATTTTAAACCTGTCCAATGCTTTCACCTTCCGTGACTTGCCGAAAGCCCTAAAATTATCAGCGGTCATTTGAATTTTAATCCGAATTCGTAACATAAAAATTACGTTACGTACGTTATTCAAATGTGTTATGACCCTTTTAAAATAAGCATATTACTTTTAACACTCCTCATTTAGCTACGCAGAAAGTACGCGAAGCTTTTTTGGCAGACACTTTAAAAAAAACTTTATTATGCCAATTATAATAGGTAGGTATGTTTTAAAGCCGACCCTTAACCTTTACTTCTATTTGAACTTTTTTTTACTTGAGAGTCAGAGGTCACAGACAGATTTACGGTACGTAAAAACGCAGCGGTGTGTGTAGTTTTTGCCACTCCATCGCTTTCTCTTGCCGTAAACATTTTATCTATACATCTATAGTAAGTTAAAGTAGTATTGGACACCAATCACGTACACTGCTCTGATCCCAAAGTAAGTAACTAATGCACTTGTGTTATGAAAATCAGACAACGGTGGTACCTAAACACCCAGACCCGAGACAATATAGAAAATTTTGATTTCTATATTGACCCGACCGGGAATCGAACCCGGGACCTCGGAACGGTGACGCCTTGAAACCAGCATGCTTAGCCACTACACCACAGAGGTCGTCAAGATAGCTGGAGTAAGTAGTAGTAGCAATTATGTTGTAATGTTTGTCTAATCGTTGCCTCACGACCAGAAGAATCTTGACGTCATAATAATAATGTATGCAAATGAAAGTATGAAGCAGTTATGTAGATAGTGTGAATTTTTACAATATGCCGGGCGACGTCGGGGCGCGCGGAATGTGACCGCGTTGGTATGTCGGATGGTAGGGCTGCCACATGACGCACATTTGTCGCATTCAGCACGCGTTTTACGACTGAAATTGAAACTATTTGTTGAGGAATAGGCACCCGTCAATCTACAAGTTGAACAAAGTGGTGACCTCTCTAATCTCCAAGCGTTAACAGTCGTTTTCAAATATGGAGCATTTAGTTGTGCAGAGCATAGCAGTTGGTTGTCTTGTAAAACCACGTGTACACTGTCAGATTCTTTATCTAGATCGATAGACTAAACAGGATCTTATGGTGTCGATTAGCTGCTATGTTTTCACCTCATTGATATGCTGTATTGATATCGGAGTAATTATCATGATCTTTTGGATTGAGATACGGACAACAGACTTCTGAATTACGTGTGAAAGTTTTCCATTGTTTTCTATCGGCAAAGAGTAAGAAGTATTTGCTTAGGTTTTGTCCAGGTTCATTTAATAGTTGCACTTGTCTATTATGTTCCCAAAAGAGAAATAAAAACAATACATAGCTCTTTACAAAGCTTAATCAAAATACCGCAAACCGCGCCCATTTAGAAACCGAGTATTATTTTCAATGTCAAGGGTACTTTAAATCGTACTTAAAGTGAAAAATTAACCCTCTACTAGCAATTCAGATAATCGAGAGGGATTCATAGGTATTCCCAGCAGCCCTGGGACGTTGTGTATGTGGCGCAACCCACGCTTTGCCGACTGACTGCTTCGCGCGGGCGCGCGGCGTGAATCATTCACGCATGCACGCACAGAAAGATTCTTGCTTACCAATAAATTTCATCGGTACACCGAGATAGCATGGACACGACAACTCCGCACGAATAGTTCTGCCGTCACGAAATAGGCCAGTCGGTGAAATATCTGATTAGACGTTTATATTAGTCGAAATGAATGGCTTTGTCCGTAAACATACGCTTTTGCTTCCGAAATGCACGTTGTACAATCATGTAGCTGTCAATTTCGTGGTTGCAACGAGCCTTTTTAGGGTTCCGTAGCCGAATGGCAAAAAAAGGAACCCTTATAGTTTCGTCAAGTCTGTCTGTCTGTCTGTGTCCGTCCGTATGTCATAGCCACTTTATTCTGTAACTATAAAGAAGATTCCAGGAAGATGTATCGTGTTACCGCTTTACGATTCTTATACAAAAAAAATGATATTTAAGGGCTCCGACACATGAACCTAAAACTGTTTTTTTTTGTGGACCTCACCAAATACTTTCAAAGAAAATTGGTTTGAACGGGATCAAACGAGAAGTTTTTGAGATATAACACATTTTCAACAACCACAAATATAACTTTGTTCTTCATACAAACACTATGCAAAACAAAGTTATATTTGCTGTCAACAAAATATTGTGGTATTTTACTAAGTAGAAGTAAGTGGATTCCTTAATTCAGTTAAAGTTGGCACGGAACCCTCAGTGCGCGGTCCTACTTGCACTTGGCCGGTTTTTGTATGTTTGATGTTTACTCTTGGTAGCCCGATGTGTTTCGAAAAAATATATTTGTTTATAATGTACTTACATAATTAATAAATTGATCCAATAATGTTGTTAGTTTAAATGACTATGTAATTTTATTATATTGTGAGTTAGGAATAAAAATATCAGCGTATCTGACCGTAACAATCAACATAAGAATAAGTATACTAAGGGGCGACGTCGGGGGGACGTTTTCCAACGTCAATTGTGACCCTTTGCACACTGCGACTTTTAGCAGCGATGTTGTCGCGATGCAGCATCAATGCAGTCGCAAAATGTCAACCTGTACACAGTTGCCCGACTTTTAGCATGCAAATTTGTATTGTATTTAATTCGGCGAATTATTCCTTATCTAGTGTATTGGATTCCTTTTCTGACGTTGGAAAAAACAGGCCTTCTGCTTGTATTTTTTTATCTTATTATTTGACATTGATAAATTAATAGCATTCTATTGACTGAGATTGTACAGACGAAGACAAATTACTGACCAGAAAGTTGCTACAGCTGCCATAACGTTCTTATCTGTTCGATACTTACTTATTCAAAACATTTCCTTATCTATGCTCATAATTATTATTTATTCTCAAATTCTTCTTAAACCTTGTCTTAAAAGACAGAAAAGAAAATCCTCTTCACTATAGCATTAAAATAAAATAAAAAATAAAATAAAATTTGAAACACGGAATATGTTTTTTTCTGAGGACGAAAACACAATTATTTGGGCATTTTATACAGGTTGTTGTTTTGGTCATTGATGCCCGACACAATGGTGTTCAATCTATACTGATGCCAAAAAAAAAATTAGGGTAAAAAACAATTTACGCGAAATCAATTCATTAGTGCAATACTAGCGAGTGAGTCAAAATTACCAAGCAACACCGGGTCGTCTCTTTGTACCTTACTAGCTACGGCGTAGTATTTCATAGACACACGCAAGCTACGCGCGAGGGTGCGAGTTTCCCCATTCGTTTTGAGTTTGCTTTCGATTTTGTTAAGAGGTTTAAAAAAAATGCATTTTTTTTTTGATAAGGATAACTCATATTACAAATAGTTTAACATGGCAATTGACCATCTCGCCGTTTGATTGACTACAAACATTTTGACTCTTTGCTAAGGTTAAAGTTTGGTTGAATTAGTATCACCTGTATTTACCTACATACCCTGTAAAGGTACCTATTACGATAAACAAGGTTTTCTTTTATGTATAAAAGCGATTGCACGTGTCCTTTGCAGTATCAATAGCGCCTGAATTCCAAAGTGTTCATGCTCGGTTTCCCATACAAGTGCGTTGCAACACCGATAGCCATTCACGAACGAATTTCATCACTACACAATGTCTGTACTGACAGTTGCGTATGATTGAAGAACTTGTTAGATTATTTGTTTTATTTATAAAACAAGCTGCTGTTCGTATCTGAGCCATTGTGTAATGAATGAATGATGCTATCTTATTATGTGGAGTCATTAAAAATAATCTAATAACAACAGCTACTTCTATTAAGCATAGGAGAATTAGCAATAAAGTTATGGCTTTAATTATATACATGCCTGTCCAAAAATCATAGGTATATAGGTATGTACGTACTAAACACGAAGAAACTTGTTCCTGTTACCGTTTTTCGGTCTTACTCGATTTGTTGAGTTGACTTCGTTAAATTGCAAACCTATTATACGGCCTTGCCACAAATAAATTAACAATGTTGGAACTACTGTTTAATGTTCAAAGGCTATATTAAAATTTATGTCACCCTTACGTCATTTAACTTGATCGACGTTGATTTTAAACTAGCCACATCATTTATCTAAATATTCGTCCATACCTAGTTTATGTATTTGTGCTAAGGCTACTTTAATTTAAAAAAAGTTTTAAAACTGTAAGAAGTTATGCAGCTTTAAACTTTCAATGTTGCTTAAATGAAAAAGCTTATGATTACTTGATCTTACATATGATGGCCTAATGACTATTGTAGAGATTTTCTTCTCGCTTTACACAATTCGGGCGTAATGAATATCATAATGGAATTGAAATAAAATCTAATGAACAAACATAATTTTACAGTAAAGCAATTTAGAATTGTTAGAATTATCATTAATTTTCATGCTTAAAATAACAAATGAGAGAATATTTAACGTTGGCAGATCATTATTTTCGTTTGTCTGCAAATTGACTCAGGTTTTATTGTGCTAATGCTACGTTTTTTAACATTGAATCAATGTTGACCGTAAAGACCAAATTGTACGAGTATTACTAAATTCCCATTGTTAACAAAGAGGCAAAGGAATAAAGCAATAAAGTATTCAAATTTGATTATTTTCCCTTAATGATGATCAATATTATTTTATTCTTATTTATTAAAACCACGCAGAAAAACTGCTCATTCCTTAGGCTCATGAAATGATCAAATGATACAATAAAAAAAAGTCCAACAAAAACAAACAAATTTAATTTTTATTCGACTTCCTGATAGTCGACAAAAGAAAAAAACAAAAGTCAAGATTCAGAGAGAGAGAGAGAGAGATCAATGTCGTTATTTGAATATCAAAACAGCCAAAGCGTGTAAAAGATTTCAAATTGGCTGTGGAACAGCTAAATGATTCGCGAAAATAATTGGATAGCAACTGATGCACACCGGTATTTCCCTGTCATTGTCAAGCATTTCCCATTAAAAGCGGCGCAAATTACGTTGTTCCTTCTCAGATCTTATTGCACAGGTCATAATGGCGGGAATGGCGCAAAAAATAACTTCTGCAGTCAATCCCGTGACGAATCGAGAAATACAAAGGCCCTTGCCCGGTGGGCCGTACGGTCGAGACGCACTCTTCGGGCCCGTTAATGACAATGAAAATGGGTGACTACGCGATTTTTCGAGGAGTTCACCTCAACTTTGAACCCTATTTTTAGGATCATACGAAGTCGGCAGCAAAGATGCCCGTTTTCTATGCTTTGGTTTCGCAGAATATAACGGAGGAACTCAGTTCCTGACTTAAACAAATAAATTGTAGCAAAAGTTGTAACTGAAGCAGTAAATTTATTGATGGATTACTCAGTCGGAAGTTATCGGTAGTCGGCCAGTTGGGAGTACTTTATGTTGATACAAGTAGGAGAGATAAAAAAATAAATATTAAAGCTGTTAACTAGCTTTTTGCAAAAGTTTAAATGTTGTTGTTAATAAGGTTCGAACTAGATTTCATAGCATTGCTATAATAGATTTCATAGCATTGCATTAATGCTTTTGATGGGAACATTCTTTTAAAATTGACTGTTGTCTATATTAACCTACTTTAACATTAATATGAACTACGGACTACTAGCCTGCTAATGGATAGTACGTATTAAACGATCTTTAGGCAAAGCTCGCAAAGCAGCTTTCTGTGTTACGCCCACGTATAAGATTCTTGAATCCCCAGTCAGATATTTCTGGCTAAAGCTTTTTACGCAAAACAACATTGGTATTAGTCCCTTCCTTACTGTTTGCCGGTTTCTTAACGCGACGCACTTTGTTTTCGCTCCATTTTACGATGCTGCTTCAAGTAAACGCTTGTTACACGAAGCTTTTACTAAAAGCCGTCTAATTGGGCGTGAGATAAATGCAAGATTAATGCTGCCATTTTGTAATCTGATCCGTTTCGTGTGTCACAAGTAAAAATTAAAAAAAAAACTGTTTTGCAGATTTTGAGACTAATCTAGCTTTTAAGTTTGGTCGAATACCAAACATTTTATTTGTAGTGTTTATAATAAATAGCTTAAACATAAATAATTTACTGATTCTTTTTTGTTTCAGGAAAGGCCCAAAATTTCGGTATGTAATATTTCCATAAGGTTTAGTTTTTTTTAAATAATTAAAAACATATTTGAATTGAATAAATTATTTTTGTACTTCACTTTGATATGTCAAAGTAGATTGAAAGTGTACGTTTATGTTGCTCCTGCACTACTTCATGCGTCAAACCTGCAATTTGAAACTCCAAGTTTCATAACTGTGTCTGTTATTAACAAAAAACCAGTATTTACCCGACTTATAAAAAGACTGTTGGTAAACAAGTTTAGATCACGACCCGGTATGGTATGTGAGCGGCAAGGCGCGGCGAAGGTTGACGCAAAATCGAAAGTATACCGGCCATTGCAATCTGAGGTGAACCAGTTGGCTAGCCGATATGGTGAGGTATGACTGACCCTTGTCATAAACGAAGCCTGGAGCGATAACTAAGTCAATTCGCACATAATTTTGCCTTAAAAGTCTGAATAACTGATCTATGAATCAACTAACTGTGCAGTTTAGGTAGAACTAGAATATAGCGAGACACTAAAATTCTGGTATGATTCAATGAAACTAACTACAATGAAGGCGAAGTCTGAAGATTTTTATTTTTGCGTAGACAATGCTGAGACAAAATTGGTGTTTTTGTGTATTTATTGATTTTAAACAAAAAATATGGACTAGCAACTCGCCCGGTGCAATGTATTTATTATACATATAAAACTTCCTCTTGAATCACTCTATTTATAAAAAAACCGCATCTAAATCCGTTGCATAGTTTTAATGATTTAAGCATACATACATACAGAAAGCGGGAAGCGAAGCTACGTAAGTTAAAAGGATATTTGATGCAGCAGGAAATCATAAAATTGAAATTGTCTACGTGAAATGTCAAAAATATGCTTCTGACTACGGGTGTAGTATCTATAAAACTATCTATATGCATGACAGTATCTATAAAACTATCACCAGATTATTAAAAAGTACTAAGAAGGCAAGATTATATGAAAACTACTTACGTAAGAAAGTTCCGTTTTGAGGTAAACCAAAAGGCAAAGTATGTGAATTGCAATAGAATAATTACCATTAGGACTTAAATACCTATGGTTCCCGGTTCCGTCTGTTGAAATTTAAAAGCAATCAACTGACCAACTACTATTTTTTGAAAATACTTGCGTAATAGAAAATTAACGTCACACATAAAGCAAATCTCATTAGGAGCTATTAATTTGCAATTTTTGATCATTAGGTGTACCCGTTGTGGGGTTTAGGTAAAGTAATTTGGTGTACGTCCATTAACAAAACCGCTACTGGTCAAAGTGCTAATTTAAACTAATGTTGTAGGTCAAACAACATTCACCACCGCTTAGCAGGTTTAAATATACCTATAGGTAATTATTACTTAATTTTCTACGTTGATCGCAAAACCAAAATATATCTAGATACGTGACTAATCAATCAATCAGGAATAAATATGATCAAAACGATCTGCAGCAAATGATTGATTTACGAATAGGCTAACTTACAGAGTCAATACTTCGTTTGGTGTACCATTTTAGTAACTTGGCACAGTCACCAGCAAAAGAGGCTTATCATATTTTAAAATATCATATATTTTTGTTATTTTCTTAGATAGAATATACCTGACTGGACTGAAATAGTAACTTAAACCTTATCCAGAATGTAACTAATACTTTTCGGAAAACTACATTAAAATCAGTGTAGCCAAACGCGAGATAATCAAAGTCAAACATTACATTCATACAGATCAAACTGAGAACCTCATTTTTGGAGCCGTTTGAAAAAACTCTTTTATGCACTGCATAGGTAATTCATAATGAAATGCAATCTTTGCTATAAAATAGGAACGTTTTAATTATTATCAGCAGTTATTTAGGAGGTCTAACTTTATCTGTGTAAGATTTGTAGACAGCAGATTTTACAAAGTTGCAGAGAATTCGAAGACAAACAACACCAGCGCTCAATGCGATTGGGAAAAAATATTGTTCTCGTATGGTTTTGTTTTGGTCGAGAGCGACGGAAAACAAAGAAGATAGCTAGACAATGGTTCTCAACTTTTGCCAATACTGAGTGCCTTATTTACGTTCAAAAAGTAAGTAGTACCCAACGAATAATTCAATTATAGAACGCAATTTCGTATGCTCTATCCGGTAGATAGGGCTCATGGAAACGTGATTAGGAATAATTGCTAAGAAGTTGTGAAACAGGACTTTGTAGGAATTCAAAAGTTTTTTTTTTCAATAGTAAGATAAGAAATGTTCATAGAACTAAATACATAAGAGCTAATAACCGACATTTTTAAATCAGTCAGTCAGTTATGTTTTTTTCGACGTTTTAGGATTTTACCAACGTCACATAAGAAATTTTCGACAAATGTCATACAAAACGACTAATTACAAAACGTCACTTATTTGTCAGCAATCGTGTAAGTAAATGTCATTTTAAAATCAGTCTTTTTATACTGCATAAAAATAAATCGGATAAGTCTTATTTGACGTTGGTAAAATCGGCCCTTAGTCAAATATTTAGCAGAATAAAGAATTTGAGTATCCATTTACAAACTTTGAAAAGTAGTTTCTTATGCACAATTTAAATCTAAACTAATTAATATACTAATAGTACTGCTATTAATTAGTGACCTAATCAATAGTCATCAAGTATCGGAATTTTAATTCCATAAATTCTTGCGTTTTCATGAATTCTTCTTATTACATAAACCGCAAGTTGACAACCACTGACTGGAGGTTATATTGCGGGTCGAGAAGAGATCGACCAACAGTTCTATTTGTTTGTTAGTCACGGTTACGGGATGGTCTGAACGGTGCCGATATTGACTTCTATTGTTAGCAAAATAAAACTAGGAAAATCAAGCCTTTATTTGAAACTGGACTTTGATATTATTCTCTAGATCTGCTTTCTATGAAACCTTTTGTGCACACTTGCTACATATGTATATAAGAAGCATCATCATAGCGTAATCCATAACCTTTTACAACATCATCGTAATATATGATTATTAAAGAAATTGTAGGTATTTGTGTATTAATTTTATCGCTTGTGTTATGTATATGTAATAATATATTAGTTTATATTGTATTTAACATAAATTGTATTCAACTTGTTTTTGTTTTATAAGGTATTTTTTTTTGTATTTTAAGCGTAAAATTTACCTTATTTTTTAAAAAAGTAACTCATTTCTTTTTGTTTTTCGCACCGCACACGTTAATTTCTGTTTAGCCCAAAGGTATGACTGTATATATGAATGGTAGAGAGACTTTAAGTCCACCTTTTGTAAATTTTTTTGGTTGTGCATTAAAGTATAAAAAAATCAACAAACCTTTTACAAATTATGAGGAATCCATTTATTTTATGAATTGGTATCTCATGAGAATTGTTACACATTAGGATACACAAACAAGTAATAAGATGATTTTAGGTTTATCGATATGTTGGTTGTTTGATTTTAACACACTGCGATTCATAAATAATAAATAAATAAGTCCTTTGGACATTCCCACACATCGCCATCTAGTCCCAAAGTAAGCTACTCAAAGTTTGTGTTATGGGTGCCAGACAACGGATATGATACTTAAATACTTTTTGTTTGTAAATACATACATGATATACATAGATTGTGTATCAAAAGGATGGTCTATGTTTACGCCCAGCTTATTGCGGGTTGGCAACTGTTTTTAGGTTAGTGGCCGGTCAAAGTAAGTGCCAGAATTATTTGTAGGTTCCCATAACGCGTCCCAGTTACCATAATTAAACGGAAACAATATAATATGATGGAAGCCTCATAGACATAATGCGTTGTTGCCAAACTTCAATTTGTATGGTCTTGGCCTTGTTACCTTGAAGTTACAATTAGGTAACCTGAGACCGATATTGAAGATTGCTCTGAACAATGTTTCTCGTTTCGTGATAGTTTTGCTACACTTTTAATTTGATGTTTTGCATTAAGAAACCGGCCAAGTGCGTGTTGGACTCGCACACTAAGGGTTCCGTACCAACTTTAACTGAATTAGAGATTTACTTACTTCCACTTAGCCAAAATACCACAATATTTTGTGGACAGCAAATATAAATTTGTTTTTCATAGTATGTGTATGAAGAACAAACTTATGTTTGCGGTTATTGAAAATGTGCTCTATCTCAAAAACTACTAGTTCGATCATTTTCATTGAAAGTCTTTGTCGAGATCTACATGATGTATTTTTTTTTCAAAATTTACACTCCCTTAATTTAAAAGATACATGGGGGGGACGCCCATTTTCCCACTTTGGAAGCGTCTATCTCTCAAACGTTAGACTTTTAGAGATTTTTTTTTTCAAAAATCGATGTCTTTTTAAAAGACCGATCCCTACCCTACACACATAGGTTTGACAAAAATGTTTAGGTTTTAGTTTCATGTATGGGAGCCCTCCCTGAAATATTATGATTGTTATTTTTTGTATAAGAATCGTAAAGTGGCTAACAGGATACCTACATCTACCTACTAAGTTTCAACTGAGTAATACTAATAGTTTCAGAATAAAGCGGCTGTGACATACGGTCGGACAGACAGACAGACTTGACGAAATCTATAAGGGTTCTATTTTTTGCCATTCGGCTACAGAACCCTAAAAATATCGTTATTTGGGATTTATAGCATTTTTATTTTTACGTCAGAAAAAAACATCTTTCTTGTCACAGTTAATAGTAGATTATATCTAAACATATTTTTATTTTTATTTTATTAAAACTTTACTAAACAGTAGATGTATAATAAATCATTTCAATATGAAGAACACACAAAGCAAAAATAAATAACTCAGATAATTACAGTTGCCAGCACATTAGGTTACCAACTTTTCTTGCAAACTAGCCCTTATTACAACGGCATAAGATACCGCAGTGTTTACCTTGACGTACGTGCCGTACCTAGCCACTTTGTATCGGAAATTTCTTGCATTAATGTGTTGCAGAAAACGGCAAGCTTTGTCCCATCTACTTTATTAATGCACTTGCTGTGTACTCACTTAACATTTCCTGTTGCTTTAACTAAGATATATGAATTCTTAGTACTACATTAAATTTAAATATTGTTTTAATATTAAGATAGAATTTACAACCACAAGAACCAGAGGGAGTGATTGTACGGTGAGTACTTGGAAAAGGATAAGATTTTGCCTATTTAGAGCCGATTTTACCAACTTATAGGACTATAAGACTCATCACTAAATAATCACAAAAGAATTGTAAAATGACATATACATAAATGATTGCTGACAAATAGGTGACGTTTTCGAATTAGGCGTTTTGTGTTTTATTGGACGATTAATCCTTATTTGAAGTTGGAAAAATCAGGCCTTAGTCAGTAAATAAATTTCATTGTTCCTAATGGAAGAAAGACATTGTAAAAAAACTTTTGTGGTCTACTAAGTATTATAAAACATGTCAAATGACTGTAGTTAAAACTGAAGACTAAGATTAAAAGCAGCGTCAGAAATTGCTCCAGTGACTCTGGCCAGTAATATTTCAACCTTGTTAGAGTAATGGCAAAAGATTTATAACGATTTTCGTCCACGCCAACTTACCGCGCGGGAAAGTTTGCCAGTCTAACTTTTAAAGTTGCCTAATATTCCACTCGCAATAAATTTATGAGATAGGCCCTTTTGATAATGTCTCTAGAATCACGAGGCGTACACGTTTTACGCGTTTTTAAGGATTCGAAAAAAAAGTAGACTGCATTGCGGTAGCGCAGACACGCCATGAGAAGATTGCTTTATAATAACGATACTTTTATCGCTTTGATCAAAAATATTAACAATCAGTCTCTTAATCAGGTTTAAAGACATTTATTCTCATAAAGTCATAGTACATTATATCACTTACATGAGAACATGGGCAAACAAAAGTTTTCAAATTCGTTGTCGTACATTGCATAAGTGCATAAATAAATAAACAACCGGCGATACAATATTATCATGTTTAACAAACAAATCAACAGTAGGTACAGATCCGAATAATGCACAAAACTTCATGTAAGTACGTTAATTATTTTTCAATATGTAATTTGTTAGCCGTTTTTTGAACCCATTGAGCGTGTCAATATTTTTGATGACCGGGTAACTTGTTAAAATGTCGCGCACCTTCGTATGTAACTGAGTCTGGTCTTAGGCAGAACAATGAAGCTCGCGCGTCGAGTGCAGGGGCGCCCAACCTTTGGACCTTTGTTAAATTGTAGTTCAGTGCGGTTTTTTTCAAAATAGTTTTATAGATGAATATACAGGTGTTGTAAATGTATAATTGTTTTATATTCATTAGATTAGTTTCGCTATTTTGAGGTTGAAGATATAGAGATAAGATAGATAGATAATCATTTGTAATATACATCTTTGAACCAGTTACAATTATAATATTTAAAAAATGTATTTTAAAACAAGTTACAACCAATAGCCAGGAGAATGATGTTCAAAGTAACATGCAATTTTGCAAAAAAAAAAAAATGATGTTTAGGTATACCTACTGTTCTAAAGCCTTGTATGTTTGTAGGTTGTGTTAGTCAGAACACCCTTATTATTCCATAAAAACTTAATCACCAAAACTTGCAATTAGGTTTCCAAAATGAATCGAGGAAGTCCGCCATACTATACTATACGTTAATTATTGATAGTTGCAAAACAACAAGCGATTTTAAAATTACCACATTCCGGGCTATTATTCCGGAGTCACATCTCATGTTAAGGTTTTTTATATCAACATTGTTTCCTTTCTGGATACTAAACTCTTTTATCAGAACTTTTGTCACGAAAACTATATATACTCAGTATAATTTTATAAAATCAGGGTCTATAGAGGTAAATATCCGTCTTGACAAAGTTAGCTATAATTGATGCAAACAACAAATTATGGACTAACAATACGAAAACAATATTGTTGCGGTCTCCCGAGTAAGAAAAAATTTCACAGTTCCTAATTGAGCCATGTATGTAATATATAACTCATCCATCTAGCCATTTTCAAAGTAAGAACTGTAACGACAGAAAGCGTCGTTTACCAAAAATAGGGGCGGGAAAACACGCCGCGTTGGGCCCGCAAATTATGTAAACGCTAACGCTCGTGGTTATCAAATTAACGTTTCCCGACCCGCTCCAATTAGTGGAATAGCCCACTGCAACGGAATTTCATTCAACTGATTCTTCACAGTAGACTCTAATGTGAGTAAGGTATCATAGGAGCGCGGAATACTTGAACTAGGCGTAAAATTCTATTGGGATTCAATTGCGATGTCAGTACGAATATAAATTGCATAGATCTATACTTGCGAACTTCAGTATTGACCGTAGCAAGTGATCGACCATTAAGTGCTTCAAAAAGCCGTATTGTGTTTGTATCCTGGTACTCATAAAGTGACCGAAACATGGTCTCTAACTATGAGCCTCATAAAGAAGCTCAAAATCACACAACGAGCGATGGAGAGGACTATGCTGAGTGTTTCTCTACTGGATCGAATCAGAAATGAGGAGATACGTAGACGAATTAAGGTAACGGACATAGCGTTGAGAACCAGTAAGCTCAAGTGGCGATGGGCAGGACACATAGCGCGAAGAACTGATGGCCGTTGGGGCAGGAAAGTTCCAGGTTGGAGACCCTTCGACCAAAGACGCAGCGTAGGATCTCCACCAACAAGATGGACAGTCGACCTTATAAAGATCGCAGGATCAACTGGATGCATACCGCTAGTAATCGGTCGCTGTAGAAAGCCGTGGGGGAGGCCTATGATCAGCAGTGGACGTCCTTTGGTTGATAATGATGATGATGATGATGACTCATAAAGTATTTACAAAGAAAATTCTTTTGCATAACTTTTCAATGCTTTTAACCGATAAAAGGATTTCAACTCAACATTTTCAGAGATCGATTGAGCCTCCAGTATTAACACCATACATTTTGTCATCATAACACAAACTGGTTTATTAGTTAAAACGCTTTAATGTCAATGAAAGTCATTCGTTTAAGATTACCGCTGCATTGGATACCTACTGAGAAATATTTAAGTTATCCAGTAGTCATGGCTGATATATTATTTACTTCAAATGAAACAAGATTTGATAATGATAAGGAAGCGCTGTAAAGGAAACTTGGATGCTGTTTTTCCCAGAACTGATACTTTGCTTTTGATAAGACTTGGTTAAGTATTTTAATTGGGGCAGGTAGGGAAGTGGTAATTTGATAAACTTGAGCTCTTATATTATTAAATGCGGCTCTTACAACGTAACCTTGTTTGTTGTTCGTAATTTGCGAAACAACGCTTTTGTGCATAAATATATTAACATATACTGACAGTCTGATATATTACTTTTTGATTCTCTTATATCGACCATGTAGGTAGGTAATACATTAAACTGAGGCCTGCAAAGCTCACCTAAAAACGTTCACTTACAAGATGGTCGAGAGTTAATTATGAGATTCTCATTTTTTTTTTAACTTTTTTGTTCTGGGATTTGTACAATTAACTTAATGCCAGAGTTAAGAGCATTTCTTGTTTGCATCCGCACATTTTGTGTTTGCTCCCTCCCCTCCCGTTGCAGCGTGATGTTTTATAACTTCGATAAGTAACCTATCTAACCGATAAAAAATCAAATCGATCCAGTAATTCCTAAGATTAGCTCGTTCAAACAATAAAAAAACAAACAAACTCTTTAGCTTTATAATATAAAGAATAGATAATAGATCAGAAAAATTAAAATTTCAATTTAAGTCTGCGGTTTGTCGGTATTAGCGATGTTCTACAAAACCTTTGTTACATCATTCACTGCCTATTATTAAACTTAATTTAAAATTGAACCCTATTTTCGTTTAACCTAAATTTTATTGTTTCATTAGTTTCTGGAATTCAACTTTACCTATCGTTTAAAAATACAAGTAGCCACTCACAAGCAGTAGGTTTTCCCCGTTCAAATATTTTCGCAGGCGCCGCAGTCTCGCGCTTCCACATTCAAGACGTCGCATCGCATTCCTCTGCGTCCTTGGGTACGGCTCGTTTTAAAGCCATCATGGCTGCCTCCACCTGTTCTATAATTCAGCGTTAGTTGCGTCAACCCATGTGGTTGTCTTCAATTCCCCTAAAATGTTCCGCTCGAAACACCTGCTCCGGGATTCTCTATCACTCGCTTTATTTTCGTCAATTTATAACGAGCTTCATCTTAATCTCACTCATTGAATAGTTATGAGAGGGATTAGACCTTTGCAAATTTTGTACTCGGACCTGAGACATTGAGTCCCGGTTTGAGCTCTGTTTTAGTTTGCTCATGGCAAACGCAGATAGAGTTTGTATTCTATGAAGAGAAAAACCGCTTTTGAGAAGGTTTTTTGTTCCTAACATCACTAAGTATTTAATTATATATCTATTGAAAAAAAAAACAAGATCCAAATTCAAAGAAGGTAATTATTTAGGAGCTTATTGGAAGGGACGCTTCCAAAAAAAGAGAAGCGCAAATAAATAAGTAATTGAATAAGGGCTTTATTTTTAAATTCCTGAAACGTCGTTCATGTTTCGCAAAAACCGATATTTCCATTAACTTTTTCAATTGGATTGTTAATAAAACATTTGCTTTCAATCAAACGAATCCATCGTGAATTATTCTTTTGCCGAGTACACACGTTGTTTAGATTTATTAAAATCATTTAAACAACATTATTTTTCCGTAAAAACGCTGATGGGGCTTCTATGATTAATATATATTTTTTAGTACGAGTAGACGATACGACGAGACGATTAATCCGAGGATTTCACCATTATGCGTTAGTTACTCGTATAGATTTACTTACAATTGCCTTACTAACTTATGCCCCATATAAATCTCAAACTCTGAAGAGATTCTGAAAATCCACCCCCAAAGGACAGTGGTTCCAACCCTTCTCCAAAGTTTTGAGAACCTAGGTTTGTTTAGCCTGTGCGTTATCCTATGTAAGCGTTAGTATACATACTGTTTGTATAATTAGGGTACGGCATATTTCACAATGTTTTAATAAGTTCTAGTTAGCGTTATTTGCCCAATACTTTCACTGTTTCTATGTTATGGCGAATACCCTGTATGTCTATAATAAGTGTAATGTACTAGAACTAAACTGTGCATTAATCTAAGTAAGTGCTGTGTATATCCACAGTATAACACTGTTGATTTACCTAAATAAATAAACAAATACTTTATACAAATTGTCGTTCCATATTTGAATATTTCGTTGGTTAGAACATCCACTTGTGCTACGAGTATTATTTTGTTATTATTAAGATCGTCGCTAGAGCTTAAACGCTGTTGGTATTTGTGGATCGTGACACTTCGCAGGTCCGCCTGGCTAGAAGGTGATCAAGTGACATTAAGTATACGAACTCTTCCGCGGGTGATAATAATATTTGGTACGCGATGCGATCTGCATAAACCGGTCTTTGGTACGCCATTTTGGATTCTGGGTCCAAACACAGGTCTTAAACCTTTTTTTCTGGGTGTGTATTATCAAAGATATATTTAGAACTAGCTTGAAGACGCGTTTGGTGTTTCTCCATCATAATCGTTGTCTAGTATTCGTAACATAAGGAAGAAAAATTTTTACTCCGAAACCATAATTGGTGTGTCCTGCAACTATTTATTTATTTATATTTACATTAACAAAAACTGGTACATTTAAAAAATATTAAATCACAATAGGCTATTTGAACTTGACGTATTTTTTATTAACTGTCGAAAATATTAATTTATTTAGATTTAATTGAAACTCTGACGTCATTGTTTTCTGTGTTTATCTAACGCACTATTACTGTGAGCTTAACAAAATCCAATTGCCTGAATAAGTGTGTTTGCTTTAAATATAGGGGTCGTGGAGATTTTGGTAATTATCTAAAACTACCTCATTATCTGATTTTAAACTTTGTTGCATTTCGCACTACATTTAGATCCTTTACACACTGCGACTTTTAGCATCGATACAGTCGCGCGTTTTGTAAACGCGCTTCAGCATCGCGACTCACTCAATTAACAGATTTAATGCTTTAGAATGTTTTTTACACTCACAGTGTCATATTTTATATTCATAAAGATGAAATAAGAAACCAAAAATTTGCGCACGGGCGGGACTTGAACCAGCAACCTTTTGGCAGACCGGGCCAAACGCTCTTACCAATTGAGCTACCGTGCTGTCAGTCCGACCCTGCGAAATTTGTGGTCTCTTATGAATGGCTAGATGGCGCTAAGCGTCACGCAATTGACGTTTTCAAATTCCAAATTTTTGGTTTCTTATTTCATCTTTATTAACAGATTTAATTTAATTCAGTTGAATTTAGTCAGGCGTTCGCATCGATGCAGAAGCGTGTCTGCATCGATGCCAATGCGCGTTAGTATCGATGCATTCGCCAAAATTCAGTACATAATTTGTCAATTTCCAGCTTCTGCATTGAAACTGCATCAATGCGCGCGTTAGGATCGCGACTGTATCGATGCTAAAAGTAGCGCAGTGTGTAAAGGTAGACATTTTGTGACTGCATCAATACTAACTTGCGTTAGCATCGCTGCCAAAAGTCGCAGTGTGTAAAGGGTATTATCAACACACGGGATTTAATGCAACTATACACTTATTTAAAGGTAAACATCGTATTTACCTTCCCGACGTTTCGACTCGGTTGCACGAGTTATGGTCCCGGGGTGACAATACGTTGTTCACCTTCGAATAAGTCTATCGTTGCTTTAAATCCCATGTGTTTTTTACTTTATTGTCATTATTCCTTATCTGACGATCGCACTACAAAACTATTCTATGCGTAAGATAAAATTGAATAAACCTTACATTTGATATTTTCTTGCTATCAAAATTGAAAAACAACAGCTAGTTATATTTTCCAAATAATCAGCAAGTATTCAGACAATGTCTAAAAAAAGAAGAAATAAAATTGGAGAGCACCTCGCTGAAACACTAACGAGCAAAATTTTTGCTCCAAGCGCTTTTAGATTAGTCGGCTCCACGCGGCTCATGGCAAATTACCGAAAGGTCGGACCGTATTAGCTATTGTTTAAGTTCTTTGTTTACAAAAATAATCATGTTTGGGAGTAGGATATTTTTTCTTCCTCCGCGGGATGTAATTTATTATCATCGTTACAATAGTAACTATACATATTACATGTAGTATAAACGACAATGCTTTTTAATGTCTTGTAATAAAAATTAAATATTTTTTAGAACCATAATGGCTTTTTATATACTCACATGATAGATATTAGTCGTTTCTCCTCGGGCGAAAATATGCCAAAATTAGCTTCGCAAACAACGGCATAATAATCTATATGCAAACATACACAAACATCAACACGATTGAGATATAAAATAGCACTGTGAAGGCTGTGATTAATTTTTGGCACCGTTTGGTTTGCTGTTATACGCATAAAGGCAATTACTTAGACCCTTTACACACTGCGACTTTTAGCAGCGATGCCGTCGCGATGCTAACGCGCGACTGCATCGATGCTAAATTAAATCTGTTCATTGCGTGAGTCGCGATGCTGAAGCGCGTCTTTAAAACGCGCGACTGCATCGATGCTAAAACTCGCAGTGTGTAACGGGTCTCAATCGGCTTTTTGCATCGCAAGTTTTAAGTGACACTTTTTTGTCAGATTACAAAATATTAAACAATTACATATAAGCAATAGTACTGCTGCAAAAAAGTAATTGTTAACCCCAGCATAAACTCGTAAACAAGTCTTATACGTGCAGTGTACAAGAGTTCACATTTCATTATTTTTATGAGACTTGGCAAGGGACTGCCCAAGGGTATTCGCGCTACATAGAGCGGAGTATGTGGAAGATTTGAGTTCTCTCGTTGTGACGTAACAAAACTCGGCGCATTTTTACGTTTATATTCCCTTGGGTAAATTTTGATTAAGAATTTATCCAAATTTTTCTTGAGCATTTGTCAGCACGTTACAAAACTGTGGCGTCTCAATGTGGCATACATCACCAGCTCGTCATTAGGCAGCAACGCAATGCTTATTACCTATTACTCAACGCGTTTGTTTGGCACGTCTGCTGGAGCAGCCGGTTCGCAACCTTGCCCCCCCTCATGCGGTGTACTTTCACTAGCTTCGGCCTTCATCGGTCGTTTTCGGATGTCTTCGCCGGCTGGTATGGTATTTACATCCACTTTTGTGGAGATCAAGATTCAAGACTTAAATAGTATCTGGTTGTGCAGGTGTAGATTTCGCGGTTTATTCGTGCCTTTGATACGTACTCAAGTTGATCTTGAAAGTTTCCGGTACACGTTTCTTGCGTAATTTATCACTGACAGATCTTATTTACTACTTCTTAGCTAATACTGTGCTCTAATTAGTAAAAGCAACGTAGATAGAAACTACCTATTGATACAGAGTGAGTTTTGGATCAGACCTACGATGTTTTACCCACGTATTCTACGGCAAATTTTATCGGTAAAAAACTAAATCACTTTGAAACACTTTCGGCGCTCATTCAAACTCTTTTAGTTTTCATCGTCTCTAGCCCAGATACACAAATGACACCTCATTTAAAAACTTAAACAAGTAGAAATAAGAAATAAATAAATACTACACGAACTGGATTTCAACCTGCAACCTTTGGCTCTCCGGGCCAACGCTCTTTTCAATCAAGCCAACGTGCCCATAGCCTACCCGCGCTCAATTGCTGATCTATTCTGAATACGTCATTACGCGGTGTTTAACAAAGATCTCTCCTTTTATATGCCGTCTTTCTCACACAATTTGTCTTTTTTTTTATTGGCGTACTATTAATGAAGAGAATTATAATAAAGAGATTTACTTAAAATACATGAAGATTATTCCTTACAAATAATGGTACTATTATAAAAATGTATGTGATTGTATTTTAAGTAGGTTTTGACCATTGTTTGTTTGTATTCAAGAGTTTTTATACACCAAAACTATGGCAAAACTAACTAATGAAAATGTCTACAGAATTTTAATTCGTGTTAAATATTGTGTATTTAAAAAGTTAAAGATACTACCAGACTGTAAAGGTGCCTTGTAGATCAGAGGTCCCATCGAAAACATTCTGTATAAACGACGTGTTTGGTGTAGTGGTAAGAGCTCCTGTCCCCGTCACAATCGTTGTCTGGTATTCTTCACAAAAGGAAGACAACTCCTTACTTCAAAACCAAGGCAAGTGGTGTATCGTCTGGTGCATTTTTTTTTAAATAAACGATACCCATTAGTTGCAATGGTTTTTAGATATAGGGTTTTTAGAATTTGTTACGATTATCCATCCATCCATCTTATCCATCCAGTAAGAACTATTCAATTATAAATCTGATAAGGTTGGCACCACCATTTAATGTTTTCGCATGTCTACAAAAAACATTCAAGAATATAGTTTGTATAGCTAAAACTATTTTCGAAGCATAATTTGATAGCATCCAGTCTGATTTGGCTTGCTTATGAGCATTATTCGAATTTTGAAGCTTGCCGACAATCTAATACGTTTTTTTATTAGATTATGTATCTAAGGAAAATCATAAATAACATCAATTATAAACGATGTAAGTGCATAATTCGTCGTGTGAAACAACCTTAGATATAATGTATATACAAAAACCGTTTTGACAAAAAGATAAAATGTAATGTAAATTCGTTTCTTCATAACACTTCAAGAAATAGATTGTAGAGGTAGTATTTTCTTAGATATTTCTCATATACTATTTCATAGTACCATTGGAAGGTTTAATAGTATCTAGTGCCCCTAGTGATTTCGACTACGGTTGCCAGTCACAAGTGTATGCACAAATACAGCTGAACTCTCTATTCCTCTCATTCGTATAGCCGGAAGGGACAGCAATCTGGCACGACCGGAGAGAGATCAGGCGCAGGACCAACGCCTTGACGTGCCTCATTGGAAGGTTTATGTGGCTAGGTAAAATAACGTCAATTCTTTTCAAGCCATGAAATTTGTTCAAGCTATGAAACCACGTAAATCGCAGCACTAAAACTTTCACTGATCTTTTCCGGGATAATTTCACAAAATGCCTATCTCTTATCTACGCTATGTTTCGTTCAATCAACCGAAACGAAGTTCCTTGTGCAATACTGATTGACACAGGTACAGCAATTGAAACGGGGAAACGGGTAGAGGTGAGCCCATCGATCAATTTCAAATTTCATAGGACTGCATTCAACAAGATACTCTATCAAGGGGAACTAATCGCTTATAACGCGTGTTTAATGGCACATAGACACATGCGGTTTTCTACACCGATGAACGGGGCATGCGTCATAATCGAAGGTCGATGTACACATTAATTGGCATATTGCCGTGTTTCCTTGAGCAATTTTCTTGGGAAAGTGACAAAAATGAAAGTACTCCGTTTAATAGAGCTAAACGCCGTAATAATTGTACCAAGTTATACACAAGTTTTAAGGAAGATTTACGTTTCAGAATCTGAGACGTTTAAAAAGTAATAAACTTTTATGAGTGTGTCAATTCTCTGCTCTAACCAAATTATTTTGAGTTTATTAACGCATAAACACCGAAGCGGTCGCATGCGACCGCATAACAATAGAATATCCATTGTGTCTCGTTTACATATGCTTGAGGGATTAAATAAACATTATAATGGCTTGTAGAAGACCATGTAACGAGTATATTTTATAAGACTTGTCTGAACCAGATTCGAGAATTTATTTATTACGTGGTACGTGTGCCCATGCGCATCGAATTGTGGAATATTGCATTTTTTGCCTAAACCCGAAACTGGTTCTAGGCTAACACGTTGCTTAATCTTTATTAATCTACGAACTTAATCTGCTGCAATGATATGAGTTTGTGAAATATTTGTTCATCTTGTTGTTTTATTATACATATTTTATAATATTCTGCTGGTAAATCTCCTGCAACTTGGTGCAAATTCACAATATTCTGTGAAGTTCTGCTTACTTTTGATAAAAGATGCAATATTTTTTGTTACCAAATATCATAATCAATTTGTAGACCTTCTATATCAAGCGCTATTAAATAAGAGTTACTTACTGCCTACATACTATAGATAGGGAACAAGTTGCACAATTGTTGTCTTACTGGTTTTGTTATGTTGTGCAAATGGTTAACTACATAACTCGGTCGACCGGACTGCAAGACAAATAATGCGGATCATTTCATAAATATAATAAAATTGCAATATTGTCGTCGGAAAGTACAGCCGTAATGTTCACTTAATCTTATGTTTCGCGCTTCAAAACAGTTTATATTTTGCATATAAATTGTACCTTAAGACATAAACTCTTGAAGGCCTGGTTCACCATCGACATATCAACAATAAGCAATGAATAATTTAAATGTAAAACGCCATGTTGTATAAAATAATAGACAGATAATGTTAACCAGTACTTATTAGGACATGTGAAGCAGGCCGTAAATCTTGGAAATGCTACGTTAATTTCAAAGAGGTACAATATACTTTTAAGTTATTACAATAACTTTAGAACGCTGCTCCTATTACTTCCATAGACGTATTTTATTAAATCAAGTACCCACAAGTTGAAATGGTTAGCCCACTTATAGTATAGTCTACAGATGTCGAACAACTGAATAATCCATTAGGGTAGATTCGGCCACATCGCAATACAAAGCACAGCTTTCGGTGTCTTATTGTTGTACAAATGCCTTCCTGGTATGATGTGGTATTTGCTAGGTCACATAGTAACAAAAACTACCGTGTCGAATCGCTTTAGTACTACTTTTTGTCATCACAATTAATCTGCAGGTTTGCATAAAAATGAAGACTTGTCTAATTGGCCATCGGCATAAAAAACTAGGAAACACATTGTTGTTGTGGTACAGTCAAAATATTTGAATATTCATAGTGTCTGTCGATATTCAACTCAACTTCTTCGCTTATTACTTTCAAAGATTACCTTTTGACCCATCCCCTATGTAAAGTACGTTTTTATTTGCTAGTCTAATATTGTAAACAATTTTGATATTCCTTTGAAACGCAATTATTCATTTGAAAATAAGACAAATACAAAAGGAAAAATCTACATAAGTAATTCATCTTTAAACACTGAGATCTTTTTAAATTAAAAAGTTAACTAGTCTTATTCACTGATATTATTTAAAAAGTTATAAAAAGGTTGTTTACAATATTGGACTAGCAAAGATAAAATGTATTTTAGACAATACCTGAAATCCTGTACAAATATTGCAAATTACGTTATTAAAGGTTTTAAAATTTCAAAGCGATCTATTCACCCACGGCCAAACATTGCCAGTAGCATTTAACAGATAAACGGCAGTTAAAGCTGTCTAGGGACTTATCTCTACCCTTTCCCTTTTGTTGATGTCAGTATGGAAACTTCGTAAATATTTATTACGCTAATAGTTCCAGTTAACCTCGTCCAAACAAATAAACCTTCCTTCTTATGTGAACGAAACGGTAATGCTATAAAATAAAATACATTACGTCGAAAATCCGATGGTTCGGACAAACGCAACAATATTATTTCATTACCGTAACATGGTAATAAAAGGTCAAACGTAGTTACATAAGGAACAAACATCTCGAAGATAACAATACAGTCGAAGAGTGACCTCAATTTATTTGTAAGAACCGAAGGAGGTCGTTGGAACGCATGCGTACATGTTGTTTGTGGAAACAATGTATAAGGAATGTTGAACATTAAAAATGTGCTATTAAAGATATACAAAACGCTTCTTGCGTATTACTACATATTTGCACGAAATTGTTTTTGTAATAATTTCTCACGGGTCTGTTTTTTTTATTTAATTTTAGGTAAAGGTTAAGTACGTACCTAGTAGGCAATTTAGCGTGTCGAAATATAAAAAAAACAATACATAAATAAGTTTTTATTGTATGATATAAATGAGAAACTATATTCTACCTCTACAATCAACTTTACCTATCTAAAATGCTGTTCAAGGCTTATGTTTATCGAAATCACGTTACAATCAAATAATATTGACATGTTACATGACAATCACGACTCGTGTTTGTGCCGCAAAGGTCGTATGGATCGTTTACTTTTAAATTAACCCTTTAACTGGTAGAAGCAATTTTGTGTCTCGGAAAAATAAAAACTCGTTTTTTAGGTTTATTGTGGGTACTTTAATAACTTTTATTTAAGAAAAAAAATTAATCGTATTTAGTTGAAGAAAAAAACATGGTGGCAATATCCTTGCCAATACCAGTATGAGCTCTGTTAAATTCTGTTCATGGATTTTCCTCTTGCAGTTGGTGAAATAATTTAAAACATGGATAAATACACAATGCCACTTTACATCGTTCACATTCTATTTTAGACCTCTTATTATTTGTTTTAGTGCTGCAATAGCGACACCTCTTATAGGTGTCTATTTCTATAGGCCAGTGATCACCTAATCTTTGATATCTTACTTCTTCTGGTACCCCATAAAGTCTTTTTTGTCGCTCATCACTCTCTTCCACTCGTTTCTTTTTTTTTGTTATATGTTTCGGCATTGCTTGGAATGATCTTTTTCTAAACGTTCGATTATCCACCAGCTCTCTTGAAAGAGCAATTCTAAATTCTTTTTGGCTCATAACGCTGTGCACTCGGGTGTTTGTTTTGTATAACAAATACGCATTAGTTATCGCAACATCTATAAAAAAATAGAAAATTCGAGTCCACCACTTGCGACTTCTTCTACCTACAGCATAATGTGTTCGTAATTGGTCGAAACGATCGACTCCACCCATACGTTTTGTGTATTCTGGAATGAGTAAAGGGCATCTGATAGACTTTTTTGAGCCATCTTTTTGGGTCCTGTTGCAATTTCTTTTTTCTTTGGGATGGAATGCTGTGCTAACAACATTAACTTGTTTGGTATCTTTCCAAACAGCAAATCCTACGTTCTTTTTCACTCTCCATTTCCATTTTCCTTTCTTCAGTTTTTTTATCTTTGTACTTGCCTTACTAGCTGCTGCAGATATCCTCTCATCTTCATCTCTGTTTCCAGTCTTTTTTGGTTTCTTTACCAAAAGAGGTAAATCAACGCGATCACTACGAATTGTTGCCGTACTATAGACACCTTGTTCATATAAATGTTGCAAAAGGTCAAAACTCGAAAAGAAATTATCAAAAGCCATATGACCAGAATAACCATTTTGAAGTAAGGGCTCACACAATGATTTCACAACATTACTGCCCAGTCCTGTCTCTGCAGTATCAGTTTTGCCAGTATAAACTTGAAACTGATAAAGGTATCCTGTACTGCTGTCTGCACGACACCACACTTTGTAACCCCGTTTTACGGGTTTCATAGGCATATATTGTTTTAGGCTAGAGCGACCCTTAAATTTTATCATGCATTCATCTATAGATTGGGAATTGGTTATAGATGCATTGCTTTGACATAGATAGTTCAACCTATCAACAAGGGGCCGCACTTTATACAACTTATCATAGTTTTCATCTGTACGACTTGGCATTGCCGAATTGTCGTTGATATGCAAAAATTTCAAAATTTTTTGAAATCTTTGCAATGTCATTGTCTCAGCTATTTCTACTACTTGTAATAGTGGATTACTTGACCAATAGTCCTCAATAGTAGGAAGTACGTGAATACCCATCTGTATAATGATGCCAAGAAATGCCTTCAATTCATTTACTGTAACAGGTGTCCAATTTCGTGCATTTTCTTGTTCTGCATATTTATTAGTCTGTATCATTATATTATCCATTACTTCTACGTCAAAAAACAATTCGAAATATGTTACTGGTCTTGTTCTGTTTGGTAGGTTTCTGGTACAGCGTAACGGTGAATCATCAAAGCTTTCCAGGTTTGGACTCTGTTGCCAAGACTGCTTTTTCCAATCTATTTCATCAGCATCCGATTCTTCATCGGAAGAAGAAGAAAAGTCTGAAAGATTTTCTAAGCTAGGTGAATGAACTCTAGTAGTTACAGGTGGAGAATCATTGACAGCCCCAGATGTTGAAGGTCTAGGAGATTGTGCCAACACGGGACTCTCTTGTCTTTCTTCAGCGGCTGAACTTATCATTACATCTTTACCGACTAATATAGAGAGCAAGTCTCTATTATCGTTAGTACCCTCGGCATCCGACAAATTTTCTTCATCGTCTTCAGAAATAGAGCCATCTGGTATACCAAATATTTTTTCTAGCTCTTCTTCAATTTGTTTGTCTCGCAGAATTTGATTTCTCTTACTCATCGTCTAAAAAAAAATAGAAATTAAAAGTTACGAACAAAATCCAATAACACCGGAACTGGTGGTGGCAAGTTTATTGCCACCATGTTTGATGTTACTTTTTTCGATAAATAGTACATTTTTTTTTAAAATATGCAATGTAACATAATAAGTACACAATCTATTTTACAATAAATTTGAAATCTTACCGATACTTCCTTACAATATGAAGATTTTTTTGAATTATCACACACATCAAAGATTCAATCAAAATTTGAAAAGACAAGTTGACAGCTGTTTGACATAATGTCAAATGGGTCTGTGGTATTTTTTTTCACATCAACAATATGTTCCGTTTTACGCAACGTCACTAAGTTTTAAAGTATTGATGCTACAAAGTGGAAAAAAAAAATTAAAATATTGGTGGCATACATATTGCCACCACCAGTAAAAGGGTAGAAGAGTCGTGGCTCCTAACAGGTTGAGAGTCAAATAGGCCTTCGATGGAGTTAGTATGCGCGCTATGTGTCTCCACAGGGTCGTTGAGATTTGACCTTTTGGTGATACTTAACACATTAGCTAACTCATGCCTACTGCATATCAAACTTATGGAGGAATTCAGTTAGTTGGGAAACAATGCTGCGTGAAATATTTTAAATAAACGGAAGCCCACCTTGTCGCGAAGTTTGAAAATACCAGTGTATTTTGACATTATGACATAACTAAAAGTAGGCGACAAAAATGGTGTTAAAACTTTAAGTTCACGCGGTTCGAGAATATACGAAATTGTAAATGGTTTTCAATCGAAACTCAAAACAATCATTGAATATGGGTATGGTGTGGTATCCAAATCTTACTCTTGGTACGGAGCTGATCGATCTCTTGATTACCTATCTTACTACCTCTCTTTAAGAGCCGCATGGTACCTGCGGTACGACTTAATGTCGTTTTGTTACTCTTAACGCATCTAGAACATCTAGGAATCCACCAACATGGATCTCCTCTTTCATCTCTATATAAATCTTTAATCTACCTCTCGGGTCATTACTTCGACCAACTTCTTCCATGGGGGATGAACCCCAACAGGGCCACCTCCAACCCCTTGCCCCTCTCCTTACCATCTCCTGAACTCACTGTTCCAATCACGCTCCATAGTACCACTCTCTTAGTCGGCTAATCTCTATTAGCCGACTTCTGCTCTTGTTACTTTACACACCACACTAACAAATACCACGAGTACTTAACTAACAATAGTAGGAAAAGACCTCTTTCAAATACATGTGCAAGTAACACTTACCAATTTAGTAGTTTTCTTTCTCTTAGGGTACACCTTTTACCACCATCCTCTCCTTTTCTTTCTTCAATGCGCTCTCAGCTCCGCTAGCTCTGCCGCCATCCTTTTCAACCTCCTTTTTCTTCTATACCATAGACAATAATTACTTACTTTTTATTTAGATTCAGGCAAAGGCATTGAAGTGTAAAATACTGGGTCTACTCACCTGTCATATGTGGATGCATTCGCGATCTCCGCGACACACCCCGTCAAGAAAGAAGCTGTTGCTCCTTCCTTATTGTAGTAGAATGAAAAGTTGACGCGTCCATTGAGCGATTCGTTCTCTAGCTCTAATGGCCGCACCACGTTTTGATCTTGTCATTTCATTAAGAGTATCTTCAGTGCTGTGTTGTTCTGTTTGATCAAAGACCATCTCCTCTGTAGTGTCTTCACCCACAGCATCGAACACCTTAGGTAGTAAACTTAGGTTCTCTATCTCTAACAAAGGCGGTTCACTGAGACCTTGACTGATGTCTCTGCTGAGTTCTTCAGGACTGCACTCTAGTTCAGTCAACTGCGTGTCACTTTGAGTCTGTTCCTTATCGTTTGTGTTGTTTAGCTGTTCATAATTCTGTGGGCTGCTTAAAATCTTGTTTGAGGCATTTTCAGAGACAGCTTCGTTAGGTACTACGTCACTTTCTAATGGATACAAATGAGCAATGGAACGAGTGAATTCAGAGCTTCCGACTTTTACTTTTGCCACTCTACATTCACCATCTTCGCCTCTCAGTAAAGATACAATTTTCCCAACTTTCCAATCTATGCGATTCTTTGATTCACCCTTTATTTGTACTACATCCCCAATTTGAGGTGGTCTCTTTGATAACACCCGAGGCTCTTTGTGTGAATGCTTGTATCTTTCTCTTATACTAAATAAGTACTGTTCTACAAACATTTTTCGGAATTCAGACAATATTCTGTGTCCTCTTTTCCAACCTTCTATCAGATTTACTTTCGAATGGCTCCCTTGTACTATATTCTCTTCTGAAGGTTCGAGTGTCAAACATTCCCCTAATGTCAGAAAGTCTGCAGGCCGTAAAATCATCTCTGGCTCAGTGCTTACATATGTGAGGGGTCTGGTATTAACAATTGCTTCTACCTCTTTGACGACTGTCCTCAACTGTTCATCATGGAGCACATGTTTATCTAGCGTCCGTTTTAAGCAATGCTTTACAAGGGCTACTAGTCGTTCATAAAAGGCTCCATGCCACGGAGCGAGTTGTGGGATGAAACGCCAGTTTATCTTCTTCTCTACACAATAGGAGTCATTGAGAATCTCGCTGGTCAATTTAAAAGTCATAGCATTGTCTGACACAATTAAATGAGGTAAACCTTTTATCGCTATAAATCTTCTCAGAGCTAAAAGACACTCTTCAGCTGTTAGGTTCTCTACAACTTCTAGATGTATAGCACGGACCGCTAGACAGACGTAGAGACAAATCCATCGTTTTTCTTTGCCCGATGTTGCCTTGGTGAACAACGGTCCAAAATAATCGACTCCTGTGTATGTAAAAGGTGTACTGTATTTTACTCTCTCCTTAGGTAGCGGTGGAGGTGGTGGCAACTTGTAAGGACCACCGCAGTGTCGTACACATTGTGGACATTTCTTTAGAACCTTCTGGACTTGTGTTCTACCTCTAGGTATCCAGAACTTTCTTCGAATAATACTCGTACTAAGTGTGTGTGCTACTCCAACGTGGTAGTGATCCTCATGTGTACGCTTGATGAGTCCATTTGTGAAGGTGCTGTCACTTGGAATGAGTGCAGGATATTTTTGTTCATAAGCCCAATCTGTGTTTGTCATACGTCCGCGACATCTGAGGACCCCATCAACATCTAAAAACAGGCCTAAGTTTCTTGTAAGATTAGTTACCTTGCCTGCGATCTCATCTCTGAAGTGTTGAGCCTGTATTCTTTTGATATTATCTGTGGATTCATCTTGACAGTCTACTTCTGGGTGTTCATGTTGTTGGTTGGGACTTTCTTCCAGTTCTACTGACGGTATACGGTCCTCGGTGCTTTTCAACATCATCTCTGTACCACTCAGCAGGACCTCCCCGGCCAAAAGAAAGGCTGTTTGCTGGCTTTCGTGCATAAACATGGTGCTAGGCCAGTTGTGACGAGGTAGCTTCAAAAATCCTGGGCCACCAAACCACATTTCTTTCTTCTGCAGCCAAAGTTCGGGACGTGTTGCTAAGTCTGCAGGATTAGAGTCCGTGTTAATGTAACAATTCAATACATCCGCATGAAGTTTCACTTCGTTCACTCTCCTTGCCACAAATGGAGGTAATAGTCTATTTGAACGAAGCCAGCTTAGTACAATGAGACTGTCTGTCCATAAATGCTGCTTATCTATAGATAAGTCAAGTTTATTTCTCACATATCTCATCAGCCTGCTTCCTATAACATAACCCAATAGTTCTAGCCGTGGTATCTTTAGGTTATCCTTGTCTTTGGCTGGTGTTATTCTCGCCTTGGACATCATGAAGGCTACATTGATATTGTTCTGATCATGTGTAACTAAATATACCACAGCTGCATAGGCATTTTTGGAGGCATCTGTGAAGCAGTGCAGATCGTACTTGGCATTCTCTTTTGGAACCTCTTTGTGACCTGCATATCGCGGTATACTGATGTCTTTAATGTATTTTAAGCTTTTTCCTACTCCAATCCATTTCTCTTCCATGTCTTCTGATAGCTTAGCATCCCATTTAAATTTCTTGATACATAGTTCTTGAAATAGGAGTTTGGCTGGTAATACTAAAGGAGCTGCAAATCCACATGGGTCATATACTCGGGCTAATGTTCTTAAAACCTGTCTCTTTGTCACAAACTTGGGGTTACATGTACTTTCATCTGATTGTCTCAGTTCTAAAGTGTCCTCTAAAAGATTCCATTGGAGACCTAATATCTTCAAGGTTTTCGTTTCCTTGGAACGATGTTCTTCAGGAATAGCATTGATGAACTCTTGATCATTTGATGCCCAGTCTCTAAGGTTCATGGATATCTCGGCAAAAATCTTTCTAGTATCTTCATACAACCGTACAGCATCCTGTGTGGTTTCAGTTGTTGTCACTAAATTATCAACATAACATCTGTCAGATATATTCTTCAATAATTCTTGATTAGTTTTTGACAGATGATAACGAATGGTAGCAGTAAGAAGGAATGGACTTGAGACAATACCAAACGGGACTCTACAGAACCTCAGATGTAGAAGATTTTCTGCTGTTGGTTCTTCGTCAAGATTCTTTAACCATAGAAATCTAGTCACATCTCGATCCTCTTCTTGAAGTCCTATTTGGAGGAAAGCCTTTTCTATATCTGCAGTAATACCTATTTTACCCATTCTGAACTTCAACAATAACCCATTTAAATCTTCGAGCATTAACGGACCCTTAAACATGGCTTCATTCAGACTCTTATGTTCCTTCGTACGAGCGCTTGCATCATAGACAATTCTGCCCCTTTTACCTGTCTGTTTGACTATATGGTGAGGTAAATAATGAACTACTGGTGGGCTTCCAGCTGGGATGTCATGCTTACTAGGTTCTGTGTTCACAACTTCTATTATACCTTTATCTAATTGTTCTTTTATGATGTCTTCATAATCGCGCAGAGTGTCAGCATCAAGCCTTCGCAGTAAACTTTTCAATCTTCCAAACGCTAATCCAAAGTTTGTAGGTATCTCAGGTGGGTATGTCATCCATGGCCATTTAGTAAAATATCTGTTCTCCTTAAACACTATTGTATCATTGAAGTGTTTGATAGCTTCCTCCTGCTGAGTTGCTTTTGGTGAATCCACAATACCTATACTTTCAAGACTCCACAAAAACTTCACATCAATATCTCTCAACGGAAGATCCGGTTCTGAAAGGAGAGGGTAAGCCATATCATTATGTAGGCAATAAGTCACAAAGGTTAACAACTCATCTCTATTTTCATTTATCACATGACCAGATACTACCCAGCCAAAGTCTGTATCAATTAGAAACATGTCTTCGCCCAGCTGTATATGTTTGTTTCTAATAAAAGAAAAGTAGTAATCATTTCCGATAAGTATATCAATATTCTCACATTCTCTTGCATCATCTGCCATGACATCCAAGTGATGCGGCAGTCCGATTTTTAACACTGGCACTCCCTGAGTAATAAAAGGCACAACATTTACCTTAATGTATTTTGTAACACCTCGTTTTGTAGTCAATTTTACCTGACATCTCGGTGCAGTGATCTCTCTTGGCTCATCTGTTCCAAAGGTAAATATCATGAGTGTATCTTCATTGTCCATTTTGAGATTGAGTTCCTTTGCAAACTGCTTTGTAATATAGCTGCGCTGGCTCCCGCAGTCTAGGAGCAGGCGACATTTCTTAGTATTAATTTTTGAGTTGTTGGCATGAGCCTGAACTGTTGCCGTCTGTAAAAAGTGCTTAGTATTAGAATTACTACATAAACACTCCGTTGCTGTCTGTTTTATTTCAGTAGCCGAGGATGAGACATTACCATTGTTAGTACTCTCCACTTGACCAAATTTAGTAGGGCACAATGCCCTATTGTGAAACTTTAAGCAGTAGTGGCACTTCCTTTTAGCTGTGCAGTTCTTTCCCACATGCCCCCTTTTGAAACACATGAAACATCTTCCTGTAAGTTTACGTTTCCTATCATCGATGGTCTTAACTTTATTACACAAGTCATTATAGTGTTCTTCTCCACAGAAGATACAACTTCTTTTATTTTTCTTTGATGGTGGGCCGTCTGTTTGATTTTGTCTTCTCTTAAAACCTTGAAACCTTTGACTATTAACTTTCGACTGGGTTTTGAAGTTATCTTTTGTGCCTTGTTGAGCGAAGGTATGAAGAGCCGCTGTAGTAGCCTTGGACTCTTGTCCCTCTTGGTTATGTTCCGATATCTCTAATGCTGATATAATAATTTCCAAATTCTTTAACAAGTCCTCTGTGTTTTCTTCTCCGAGTAGGCCAACTTGATAAATTATTTTTTCAGGAAATTTGTCCATTAAAATCGATCTAAAATGGTTACCTGTGATGTCCTCTCCAAGTTCCTTTAGTATCCTCATATGTTTACTAAGGAGATCTAATGTCGTTCGGCAATCTCCTGTAGAGAAGGTCGCCCTCTTTAACCTCATCATAGCCAAATAGTGTGCGTCAATGACCTTTCTCTTATTTCCATACTTTTGTACAAGTATTTCTATAGCTACTCTATAGTTCAAGTTTCCAGTGATCTTTTCTAGTGGCGGGCCCTGTAGACAGCTCGTTAAATAAGCAAGTTTGTCAGCATCGGGTATTTCAGTACTGTTGACGCAGACGTCGAACCTGTCCCAGAAATTTTGCCAGTCAAGGATATCACCGCTAAAGGTAGGTAATTTAATTTGAGGCATCTTCGTTGTGGTGCTGTTGGTTTGTTGACGCGCCGCTGTTTTTTCAATCACTGCTAGTTCTGCAAGGATTCCTTCAGCCTCTAACTCTTCCTTCGTGATGCTATCTAAGTCTTCTTTCGATATAATAGAATCGGACGAAGACGCACTTAAATAATTTCTAAGCTCCGTCCGCAACCTATCCAAATGTGTGTTCAATATGAAAGACGTCCTGCATAGACTTGTTATTACAATGCCTATAGTGGTGGACTGTTTTATAATCTCCGAGGCCTCTTTAATAATATCTTTCAGTTTGTCTCGCCTTACCAGGACCCGGGAAAGCATAGCGTCCCTCATGGTCAGGTCTGCGGAGGGGTCCGAAATAGACATTACCCGAGGGCCCAAGCGTGACCGCTGTAAAATGATGAAATATTCGTCAAATGTATGCAATTCTTCAATATACCACGACTAAATCGTATTTTGTACTTACAGAACTCCGAATTGGAACGTACTTTCACAAATATCACTAGATTAAAATGGATCAAAATTCCTCCGCAACACGATAACGCAAATAAATAAACACGTACCGGAAGGAAAGTGAAATAGGTCAAGGTAAGGATGACCATAGACCTTTTATGATCTTTTATATTATTTTAACGTCACTGTTTTTTTTTTTTTTTATAGCTCAAAACCGGTAAAATGTGGGTAAAATGACCTGTTTACCTAGGTGGCGCTGTTTTAGGGTGAATAAAGGGAACAAATAAAACACAACCACAGTTTAATTTTAGAGATTCCTTTTTTAAAAATACATTCACATATTATAAAAGTTTAACATCGATGCTTCGCTAACTCAATGTTTCCGTAGGGAATCACATCCCAGCACCTCCACCAAATTTTGTCGCGAAGTTTGAAAATACCAGTGTATTTTGACATTATGACATAACTAAAAGTAGGCGACAAAAATGGTGTTAAAACTTTAAGTTCACGCGGTTCGAGAATATACGAAATTGTAAATGGTTTTCAATCGAAACTCAAAACAATCATTGAATATGGGTATGGTGTGGTATCCAAATCTTACTCTTGGTACGGAGCTGATCGATCTCTTGATTACCTATCTTACTACCTCTCTTTAAGAGCCGCATGGTACCTGCGGTACGACTTAATGTCGTTTTGTTACTCTTAACGCATCTAGAACATCTAGGAATCCACCAACATGGATCTCCTCTTTCATCTCTATATAAATCTTTAATCTACCTCTCGGGTCATTACTTCGACCAACTTCTTCCATGGGGGATGAACCCCAACAGGGCCACCTCCAACCCCTTGCCCCTCTCCTTACCATCTCCTGAACTCACTGTTCCAATCACGCTCCATAGTACCACTCTCTTAGTCGGCTAATCTCTATTAGCCGACTTCTGCTCTTGTTACTTTACACACCACACTAACAAATACCACGAGTACTTAACTAACAATAGTAGGAAAAGACCTCTTTCAAATACATGTGCAAGTAACACTTACCAATTTAGTAGTTTTCTTTCTCTTAGGGTACACCTTTTACCACCATCCTCTCCTTTTCTTTCTTCAATGCGCTCTCAGCTCCGCTAGCTCTGCCGCCATCCTTTTCAACCTCCTTTTTCTTCTATACCATAGACAATAATTACTTACTTTTTATTTAGATTCAGGCAAAGGCATTGAAGTGTAAAATACTGGGTCTACTCACCTGTCATATGTGGATGCATTCGCGATCTCCGCGACACACCTGTCGCGTTGTATATTATCCCATCCAAAGCTTCAAAGTAGTTTTTAGCAACATGATGATATATTAATGCAGTTAACGAGTTTTAAATTTATATCGTTCGATCTACAATAACAAAAGAAATATATTAAACCAAATCTATATTCTTAATATCACACTTCCATGTTGAGCAACACAACAATTAATTTTAAGGATGGCGTAAACAAAACTAATGTGTTTGATGCTTTTGAATCATCCATCATAATTCAGAGGCAAGGCTATGAATTAGTCGCTCAGTGATCAGATTTAATGACTGTCGGCGCCTTGAAAGCGGTAAAGTGTTTATTCACTTACAATTGAAAACAGAGTTCATCTTAATAATATTACGCGTCAATAAATGAGAATTAAAACAGTTTGCCTAGAAGTATTTCACATGTGTACCTCCTATGTTATTACGAGTACGTAAGACTTGTTCTTTGATATATTATTATTGAAAAGAGAATTTCCAATATCGAGATACCGCCCCGGGCTATATATCAAAACTTTCATTACATTTGCCATTCATAAAGGCTTATGAAGAAACTTTTCGCATACTGCTGAAGGTCACAAGCTATTTCCTATTATGTTTGCAAACGGTGTGTTTTTAATAGACAAATCTATTAACAGGCATGACCCAAATGTGGCATACACGACAATACGGCGACCGTGAGAATGTTTCATAACCCCACAATGGGGGCAATTTAAATCTACCTCAGACACGCTTGGACTTACGCTATTTGCATGCAAGTACCGCTGCGGTTTAAGGTGAAGCAATTAAATGGTAAGTAGTTAAACAACTTTGATGACAATGCATTAAACATGCTTGCGTCATGATTTCGACAACTATGCAGCTGCGACTTTCATTCCAATGTAAGTGGTTAAGGAAAAGCGTTAAATTTTCTAAGTGCTGTTGAATTGTGAAACGTATAATTTTTGAAAACAGTATAATAATTCAACCCAACAAACAAGCAAATCTACCCACCCCGTAAGGGAACAGCACCAACCACGCGTCAACCATACGGACGTACGTTACGTAAAAGGAACAGCAACGCTTTGACACGGGATCGGCTCAGAGTGGTTTCCTAGTTGATCTCGATGAGGGGGTTACGAAGTTGATAGATGTGCGTTGTAGTATGGATTTTCATTCAAAGAATACTGAACGCCTCGAGTTGATACGGTGCTGTTCTCTTAACAGGTGTCTTAATGTGCTACAACCTTGAAAAGGTGACAACTGTTGGTATTGACAGTATAGATCACAAAGAGGTTTTGTTTAAACGGCTCTATACTTCATACACGCACGTGTTTTTGTTTCTTAAACCGGAATGTATCCGAACACTTTGTGTATCTATGCGGTTGCACTCTCTTTGCATCGATCACACTCTCCCTCACAAAGGATTTTTTTCACTTTGTTTTTCTCCGGCGTAACGGAAGCGAGTTAGATATTGTTTTAAGGTTTCTGTACCGCTTTTTACCTTTCATTCACGCTCGTTAGTATTTTTCTTTGAGACTGTAGTTTAAAAGTCGAAGAAGTTTTTCTTTGCGAAACATAATTTTTTCCCGTCTTAAAGGCAACATTTTATGAATATTGTGGGTATTCGAAATTGTTTAACTTATTTCCGAGAAAATGTAAGTCTTACTCGTATGTGATTCATTGTGCTTTTTTAAACAAAACTGTGTTGAAAACCTATTAAAATCGATACTAGGGACGACAGATAAGCTCTACTTCACATATAACATGCACGCCTTATAAAGAGCTCAGAATACATTTGCCTAGTTCTTTCCTCAACCATGTCAGTTTTCTCCGAGATTAATATCATTTTCTCGGAAAAATAGGTTGTGCACGGATAATTTGCCACGCTTGTTTTTGTGTGAAAACGTCAGTAGACTTACGTGACTGATTAATAAGCAGCAAATAAAGCTGAAATGTATAAAAATAATGGGGTTTTCATACGTAGGTACGTATCTATAAATTGATGACGTTTAATAATCATTACTTTTTTAAATATCGGCCCTAAGATGTTCAAAAGTCTGACTCATACTGTGCTCTGCTTAACTTTATTTTAAATAATGGCTGGTAATTTTTAAAGGTCGGAACCTTGATATTTGCACTTGTAAGTTGTTGGAGGCAAGAAACTCATTTAAAAACCTCGCTCACTGGTGACTTTGTTGCTTGGTTATTAAATTTAAATAAAACCTTAATTCACTTTTTTAAATTCTGGTAGTTATTTCAAACTTATATGTCTACTTATTCGACTAAATAATATTGGTCACTGCCATGTGTGTTTAGTGTTCTTCTTATGATTTATTTCTTTTATTTAAAGTTAAATAGGTTAATTTTTATTCCTGAATTAAGCAAAAACAACACTGTAACGAACGCAATGGTGTTAAACACCTATAAAGTAATGAATGCTGCATTTATGAGACAGTTCCGTATGTGCCAATAAATTAACATACGTATATAGCTAATATACGACTTCATCTTTTAAGTTGAACGTTACCCACCTTCTCCTTACTTTGAGATACAACGAGATGTGTCTTAATAATGTAAATTTTTCTTAACCAATTGCCCCCAAAGCCCTCAATGGTCTCGAAGTGTCAAGGGAAGTAGAAGTTTTAGAGTCGGTTTTTAGATGTGTATGGTTCTAATGGCCCTGTATGGCGAAGTGAATTTCATAATAAGTTAGTAATCTAAAGATTTTATTTGAGGGTACAGGATATATTTTAAGTGACGTACTCGATTCAGATATTCGATAAATACAGGAATTACAAAGAGCAATTATTGAAGAACAACTTCCAGGGTCTCTCTGAATGCAGGTGCAGTTACGGTCGTTGGTTGCTTCGATCATAAAAAAACCGGTTTCGATTGTTTTTTTTTTTTACTGTCGCAAAAATACGACACATTTTGTTATGTTGATGCCCGTGCAGGGCGAAGCGTCGAGAAACTGTTCGCCGGGCCGGAACGCGGCGCGCGGCGCTTTCACGCGGGCATCTCGCGGCGTGACGTCACGACACGTTTCACTAGCTCGCGTAGCACTGGCCGAAAACAAGTGCGTCTCAAAAGATATTCAAAAATCGAAACATTTAACCCTTAACTACCTACCACGTATTATTGTAACACTAACACCTACCATACGTCTGTGAGATCCCAGACATAAAAAAAATATTATGTCTATATAAATTAAGGGATGGTACAGATTTCAATTAAAATTCTATTTTGGACATTATTATAATGTTTATTTAAAAAAGAGGAACATGAAAATAAACAAAATGTTTTTAATAACTCAAGATAAATGGTATGATCACTTGTTTTTAGCTTACTTACTAACACTTATAGAAAATGAGTTCTAAAAAAATATTTAAAGTACCTAATAAGAACTTTTTGTTTTATTTTTTATGTAATTTAATTGTTAAGAAACTTGAAAAAAAATAACAATTATCATTATATAATAATTAATTTGACAAAATTGCAGGCTCTGATCCTAGAGTTTTTCACGGCAGTGCATTCGAAACACATGTATGCGTTTTTTGATATTTGCTTGTAGAACAGTTTTTACGAACCACCAATCGCTCCTCACCAGTGCTGGTGCTTGGAACAGCTGCTAGTGGGATCTGAAGGATGCGTTGTATACTGGTACGTATATCACGTTGCAATTTCACATTGCTTTCACGATGTGCGATATGCGGCCTCGTCAGCTGTTCATACAGTTTTTTCATAAACTTGAACCTGCTTACCGTCTTTTCTCCAAGTGGCTTCACATACTATAGCTACTAAGAGCCATTATAATAAAAATAATAATAAAAAAAAACAATTTAGAAAAAAGTACGTAAACTCCTACCAGGGGTCTCTCAGACCCACGCTAGTATTCATTTACACACCTGATCCAAACGCGCGCACGTCTAACCTCCACGAGCTGTTATGCGGTTCTTAGGCATGCGGGGAAAAGGTACACGATCGAACGAGTCGATGCAACACTGAGGCGCAAAGATATTTACAATTTTTATGTTAACAGGATCTGTGAGACGTATGGTAGGCGGTTAAGGGTTAAAATGAGGAATTGCATGATTGCAGATGTATTTTAACAGCCCGAAGCGCCAGATATTGAAGACGTTTCTATAAACACTTAAAAGTGTTGAGTTTCTGCACCGCCCGCATTTTATTATTTTATTTGTAAGACAATTTAGCATCCCGAAATTTGTAAATGTACCTAATAACTATAAGTTGTATTTTTCTGATAAAAAAATCTCCAATCTGATATTTAGGTAGGTTCATATGTGACTCATATTTAACTTATTATAACCCGTTGGAACTATTCCGTTATGTACCTAACTCACATATAAAATGAATACATGAATGATAGATCGATTTTACGGTTTGGTATCATTTGCCTAACAGCAAACTGCCAATACAGTGCGGCATTTTTGCCAATTTTAAGCCTCGACGCTCTAACGGCCGTTCCCTATATCCATTCTAACTGTGGTTTTGCCCTACTAGAGTTAGAAATGGTTATCTACCTTTAGATTTTTTGTTTCTATAAACCTACTGGCAGTAGGGTAAACTATCTCTGCATGCATCTTATCGATGGGAGGACGGATAGCTTACTAGAGATAGGCATTTGTATGAAATTGACATTTATTGCGTTCCTATAATGTTTTTCATCTGACTGTCAGTCAGTTTGACTATCTCTAGTAACCCCAGAATTCAATCCTAGGATTTTGGAGGATAACGCTCTTGTACACCTGGCAAATTACTAGTTTTAAATGTTTCATTGATTTATTTATGTAAAAGTCCTGCTGCTCACAAGGTTAAGATAGAAACTTTCTCCCTAGTGGCGAAGATGTTCCTTTACCCTAAGAAACTGACCCTAGCCATAACCCCGCCTAACAAAAGATACTTAGATATAATAAGGATGATGTGGTAGGAGAGCTGCGTTCAGGTCATCCAGGGCAGCAGCCTT
Organism: Pyrausta purpuralis; assembly: GCA_963924145.1. Classification (NCBI taxonomy): domain Eukaryota; kingdom Metazoa; phylum Arthropoda; class Insecta; order Lepidoptera; family Crambidae; genus Pyrausta; species Pyrausta purpuralis. Next base: position 12,192,771 of record OZ001642.1, read on the forward strand.
AAGGTGGTAGGTAGGTGGTGGGACCCGCTACCAGTCTGACAGACTGCCCAAACTGATCATAGGGACGGATAAAGGTGTCTGCTGCAGTGAAGGGAAATGAGAACAACAAGGACGGATAATATCTGATTTATTGGTAGGAAATTAGTTTATTTAAAATATTAACAGATACATTAATAGGTGGGCCGCCAGTGTGAGTTCCGACGGTGCTGGATTCTGCTATGTAGGTCACTGACGTGTTTGTAGTTGTAGAATGTAAGGTGCTACCTCGTACAATTTATGAAAAACAGATAAGTTTCAGGTGGCGAACAATATTGAATCCAAGTTCAAGCAGTCAACTTTTTCTCTGGGAACAGCTGAGTGACTGGGAAGGTACCCGATGCTTTGCATAGCATTCGATGAGCCTGAAATAATTCCACCAGCATCATCATCTATTCCTTTGTCAAGGGAAGGTGGACTTTTTGCTGTGGCTGAAAGAAGTAAATAAAACAAATCAGTATAACATGAAAACAACTGGTATTTAAGCAAAGGATATTGACCAAAACTCTAAAGAAACTCTGCACACTTTGCGGCAGCATGCGTCTTTACAAAATGTTTGGATAAAATATATACCTAAATATTTAAAAGAATACACACAAAAAATATTTTTGATATATAATCAGGTTTACAAGGAATTCAATGGCAGATTAGGCATTTTGAGGTTATGTTTTGTGATTGCAGAGTTAAGGCACCTCACCTACATTCATTTTGATACATTCAGAAGGTAATTGTTATATTTTACTAAAGTAATTCAATACTTAATAACTTAGTTACCCTTAAAATACCAGTACAATTATAATTCAAACAAGATTTTTAAAATATAAACTACAAAGACGCAATCTGGACCCGGCTCTGGTCAATATCCTTTAAAAACCGTACGTAAACGACTTGTCTGTGAAAGTACAATTGATACTCACTCTCTGCACTTATTTTATGGAAATAAAGTCCTCCTTGAATACATTGTTTACCAGCTGGACACATTGTTTTTTCTAAGCAATCGGACTGATAGCATTCTGAAACGTTTGCGAAAATAAACTGGAACTATAACTTTCTATTTCTTTTCAATCGGTCGTTTTGAATTTTAAAATTTATAAATACTTTTTACGTTAAAAAGTATTAATTTTCAATCAATTGACGTAGGTTAGGTATGATGTTAATCAATCAGCTGTCTGTCAGAGCTCAAAACGTTCCATTTTACGTAAAGTCTATGCATGCTTCACATAATATTTTTACCCAAAATAGAACATATATATAATTAGGTACATAGCAATAAAAATAAATATTATTTTAAACGTATTTTATAAATATTATCCTTGGTGTATCATAATGACCACAAATATCGTGAAAACGTTGACGCGACGTACTTGAGAGGGTTTTGTACAACTGCGTAATTCGAAACGTAAGGGAGGGCTTGGATAATGTGACCTATCTTCTGCTAACTGGAGATAAGCAACACCTATCTGTAATATAGAAACTGTTTATTATGGTCGATAGCTGGTGACAACAGTTCGAGGATAGCTATCTATCTTTGATCTTAGTTTGCATATAGGGAACGGCCGTAAGCCTGTCGTCTCATGTAAATTTAATGCGCAACAGACCATACTTTTCCTGCGTACGTAATGCCGAGACCTTCCACGTACACACGTACGTACACCGCATTGGGTAATTCCTAGAACTGGCAATGGCACTTTTTCTCGACCAATCCAGTTTTGTGGTATGCCTACGTTTGATTACACCGCATTTCCTTTTCCTAGGTGCTGCTAGGAAACAGAAACATTGATTCAACTAGTGATCGCAATTTAAAATGCACTTCCAATCTTAATATTAGAAGCCGTTTTTAGATTTGATAGATGAACTGCACCGCTGAAAAGCTTTTAAAATGTGTAAAATATATAAATTGATATTGACTTAAAGCATTGATATTTATGTGCACTACGAGTATAACAATGTGATGATTATACCGAGTTTTAAATAAACAAGTTTAAACGACTCGTCTATAAAATGTTATTATTATTTTTAGCAATTCGCAAATTGAGCAAATAATAACGCTGGCAAATGATAGCTAATGTCGAGTTGTTTGTGGCTAGTCGAGCAAGTTTCGACGCCTGTCAAAGCGAGTTGGTACATTTCGGACAAAACTTGACGACAGCATTCTAATAACGCTGACTGTACCAACTTCGGTTATTCGTAAAATAGTTTGGTCCGATGCTTTGATATTGGCAGGGTCGGGTCTGTATTGATAGTCTAAACTGAATTAGTTACTGATTGACTGAAACTAATTGTTATAACTAAATACAATTAATCGGAGAGCTAAGTGGTAGAGAAAATTTCAAGTAGATTTTTATTTGAGTTCTCTTCTAGTTGTTACTGTACTGTTACATAATCATTACATTCACCATTGGTTAAAAATATTCTTACATGCAGAGAAAGTTCAACGTCAATCGCTGATTTCATATTTAGGTTACTAGAAAATATTAGCGACATACTAAGGCCTTTAAAACCTCTGTTCGTTATACTCGGATATGCCACTTAAGTTAACTATTGAAGGTACAGTTAAGCACTTGCGAACTTACTATACTTAGCTTTAGTTCCACTTATTAAGCTCCTTGTACTAATTTATATTTAAGTTACGCACCTGACACCCTTCCTTAGAAGTCACAGTTTCGGTTTTGGGATCTATTGATTGGAAGGCCACAAGGTGGATAGTTATCAGACGCTGGTACCCACTTACCAAATGAACCAACTCCGTAACAACTTCTATCTGTGTTCAAAATATTAAGATACGGATTTGTTATACAAGCAAACGAGCAGATTTATCTGGCTTAGTCATTTCAAATTAGCCGTTACCAAATTCATTGTTTAGGAATTTCATTGGAGGCATAGCTTGACATTTCAAAGGGATAAAATCAAACCGAAAGCTTTGTTAATAAATTAGATCAGGTTATCAAAACATTTGCAGGGCTGCTGTCAGCCGAAATGCCTTACTGGATAAGGAATTTAGGAAAATTGCAAATAATTAATTTCAAAAGGTTGGATTAATCTGAAATGAATACATTTAACGTGGAGCCTATTTCATGCCCATCATTGCCTTCATAGCATTTTTTCTAAGCCTTGCTTCTCGTTTGTTTCAGATGTGACGGTGCTGCCAACATGGTGTAGACTTAATCAATGACTGTGCCAATTTCTCGGCCAAATATGGCTGTGTCTGCAACAGAAAAGACTTTCTTTACGTTATAACTTCGCAAGAGATCGCAGATCGTACCAATGAGACGGTGAAAAAAGATCCAACACGATGGGACGGCGACGCTGGCGGTTCATTACAATCGCTTCGTTCCTGCTTTTTATTATAAAAGAGACGCAATGTCAAGGTAAGCAGTGCAAATTCTTATTAATTTTAACCTAGAAAAAAGTAACGTAGGTTTAAGAAAATGCTTAGGAGTTAGGTGCTTCCAAAAAAAAAGTTCATATTAGAGTGAAAGTTGGTATAAGGTTAGGTCAATTCAAATTTTGAAATTGAATTTTTTTCTGCATCAGAATCGTAGTGAGGAGTCCAGCCTAGTCTTATATACAGCAATACGGGCAGGCAATACTAAAAAACTGCTCACCCAATGGTGACTGGTAGAGAATGCTTTAAATCATTAAGTCCGCCATTTGTACTTCATTTTTATGCAATAAACTGAGGCATTCAATTACATACACATCGTATGTAATTGAACATTAAAGAGACATACTTAAAATAAGTTGAACATTGTTTAAAATGAACGTTTTCAAACGAATCATTGATATGTTCAGATGATGAATGGGATTACCATTCAATTCATATCAATAATTCAATAACGCCAATCCAGAGAATCGAGTCAAGAGATTAAGCACATTTAAAGCGCGAAATAAAACGAAAGCTTGCTCCCATGTTGTGCTGATATTCGTTTATTAAAGATGAAAAAGTATTTGAGGAGAAATTGACATTTAGCTCAATTGAATCAATCCAATAGAGCCCGTGTCTCGAATTCCACTGGAATAAGATATTGACAGGGAGTATGATTTCCATTGGGATTCTTAGTTTTTAGCTTGACACAACAATAAAAAAAGAATTTTCTCAGGCACGTCCTTCGTGTCCCTAGAGAATAAATACTTAGAGAATTTTGACGACGCGTTTGATGGTTATATGTATTTAAGTTTTTTTGGGAGACACCCCCGACATAATCATTTTGTGCGTAACGCAAGGAAGAAAATGTCTTAGAATTGGTGTGGTGTCTGTCGCATATTTATATTTATAATATATTTATAGAGCGGGTTACACGAACTTCTTATTGCTACATACTTTGTTATAGTGAACGTTTGAATCTAAAATCTGACTAAGTCCATACAAAATATTTACTTTTTCATCCCAAACATAATGTCTCATGTTATCACCCCTCTCAAAATTTATGCATAATACACTGTTTTAAAAATAAAATGGGCATCTTATGAAAATATACGTTTCAATGCTTTTTTCAGTTCCTTTATTATAGTTGGATTGATTATAACACTTAGACCCCTTACACACTGCGACTTTTGGCATAGATGCAGTCGCACGTTTTGAAAACGCGCCTCAGCATCGCGACTCACGCAATGAACCGATTTAATTTCGCATTGATACTATCGCGCGTTAGCATCGATGTAGAAGCGCGACTGCATCGATGCAAACGCGCGTTAGTATCGATGCAGTTGCCAAAATTCAGTACATAATTTGACAATTCCCAGCTTCTGCATCGCGACTGTATCGCTACTAACGCGCGTTAGCATCGCGACTGTATCGATGCTAAAAGTAGCGCAGTGTGTAAAGGTTGACATTTTGCGACTGCATCGATGCTAAAAGTCGCAGTGTGTAAAGGTTCTTTGTGATTATCTCTATACCGTCTACCTTCACCTATAAACGGAACACCATAATATCAGTACTCGTACAGGGCGAACACATATAATGCGACACTAATGGACAAAAACGGACCAAAAAACATATAGAGGCATAATGTAAAGGTAGTAGGCGTACAATGCAGGCCCGCAGATAGTGAAGCCGAAAGTTGATTTAGGGCCGCGCCGAAGCAAATTGCTGAAAATATTTGCTATTTCATTTGCTCTGAATATAACTTTCTTCCTAATATATAATTTATAACTATTTGCCTAGTTCAGTTTTATTGATCCATTAAAAAGTTAGTTTTTTTTTTCAGGAATAATACTTTTTGTAGTTTTTGTATGTTGCATGCTTTTGCATGTTATAAAATATAAGTTCAGTTTCACACTCCATCCGTATAAGAAATTACAAAATAATTTAATGGTTTAGATACACAAAAAAAACGTGTTTTGAAATCACCGACCGAGGCCTTTCTCAGGCCTGTGACAGGCCTCGGTCCTAAAAGAGGCCTGTTTTAAGTGAGGCCAAAACGATGGCCTATTAAGTCCAGCCCTACCGACCACCCACGTGTGCTAGCTGACGGCCCATTTATTATTCAATGCCCAGACGCGAATGGCGACCGCTTGTTATCGTCTTTGAATTTTACCCTTGAGTTTGCAACTTGGTTCGGAACTTTGACAACTCAGCCCAACATTCCCTCGTATTTCGTTCCGTCCGTATATACTTTACCGAACTATTGAACGAAAAATGCTCGCGATATTAGTGGACATATTTTAGCGCAAAGAAATATGACCCGATTTAGGAACCACATCTTCCATAGTGAATAAGAATCATTTCTACGATTGAAGAAAACATACCGAAGTAATCAAAGCTCAAATAACTATGAAACAATTGTAAGCATTTGTTCCAGTAACGTAATGTAACACTTTGCTAAAAAGTTATCTTTGCGCTAAAAGAAAGGACTCGTAACACAAACTAAGAATAGGATCTTTAACTTGTATGATTCTATTTTTGATACATTTCAAAAGATTGCTATTCTCATGATCAGCTTATGTTTGTCTTTTTAAAAAATGTAAATATCTTGAAAGCTTGTTTAGGTGTAGGTTTTATTTTGGGCCAGAAAAGTAGGTATACCTCGTTTATTAAATGTTGTTTGGAACTATGAAATATTTTATAAATTAGTTGGATCATTAGTACGATTCATTGGAATAAAAAAGTTCAGGTGTACATTCATCAGGTGTACCTTTACATGCTAACTGCCTGATGCTTGAATATACCTTTTTCAAAGCCAGCGATAGAGATTTTTCTGTCATTTTCTAAACTAACTTAGCTCTGAATCATGCAAAATATATTTTAGATTTTGTTTGGCGAATAAATTACAAAGGAAATGAATCTTACTTCAATAAAATATAATTAGTTGGTCTTATTTAGTGTAGCCGAAGCTAGTTGAATGTAATGGTTAGTACCGAAAGAATAGATCCTTTACTCGCAGTAAAAAAGCGGTTAGCCAGTGATATCGCCTAGTTGTACCAAGCGCCTAGTGGTAAAAAGTTAAAAATTATATGTGGAAAAACGAATCTCTAAATGCATTACTTTAACTATAGTAAATACAGTGGTTTTTTTTGTTCTTGTGAGACAATAAGTTACATTTACAATACATTTGTTTTTTTTGTACTATTCTAATGATGTAGCAATAGAATTGTGAGTTTTAACATCTTAAGATCTCATGATAGTTGTGGTTAACGATCCAAGTCGTTTCTTTAATTAATTTCGTACATGGCTCATGTTACTGTTGTTGTAATATTATTGCGAATTTTAACCATTTACATATGAAATACGAGGGTCAAACTGAAAGTTCTTAGAACTGGCCACTTATAAACAATATAATAAAAAAAATATTCTAAAATTTGAAAATAGAACTCTTTGCCAATATTACTGAGTATATATTTCATTCATTTGTCATTTGTTTTACGATTTGGCGGCAAATTGAAAATTGTCTGTGTCACGTCAACATGAATTTAACACGAGAAAATTTTCGTGCAATGATTTTTTATGACTTTCGATGTCATTTAAGTCAACAAGAAAGTTATGATAGACTACGATTGGCCTTTCACGATGAAGCCCCATCTCGTGCGATTGTTTACAACTGGTTTAATGAGTTTAAACGTGGTCGCACTAATCTCACTGATGATGTACGTGAGGGACGGCCTTCTACGGCGACGACTGAAAATAACATCTGTGTTGTGCGGCGTATGATAAAGACTGACAAAAGAGTGACCTATCAGCAGATTCGGACAAGCTTAGGCATCGGTATGAGTCAAGTGCACAAAATCCTCCACGAACATTTAGCGGTCAGGAAGCTTTGCGCCCGGTGGATACCTCATAATTTGACTAAGGCTCAAAAACTCCATCGTGTGGATTGGTGCCGTAAAATGATTGAAAGATTTAACGGAGGTGACTCAAATGCTGTGTTCGACATACTAACAGGTGACGAAAGCTGGATTTACTGTTATGATCCTGAAACCAAAAGACAATCTGCTCAGTGGGTGTTTCCTTTCGAGGAGTTGCCAACTAAAGTGAAGAGAGATCGAAGTGCGGGAAAAAAAATGGTGGCCTCGTTCTTTGGAAGGATAGGTCATTTCGCAACAATTGTGTTAGAGGATCAAAAAACAGTTTCTGCAGAATGGTACACTACCAATTGTTTGCCACTTGTCTTGGAAAAAGTTCGAGAGAAACGACCTCGCAGCAGGATCCTCCTTCACCACGACAACGCCTCGTCGCACACCGCCAAGTGAACGATCGACTATTTGGCGACATCAAACGTTGAATTACTGGGTCACCCGCCGTATAGCCCCGACCTCGCGCCTTGTGATTTTTATTTATTTCCAAAAATTAAAGAAAAACTTAAAGGAAAGCGGTTTATGAATGCTGAAGAAGCGGTGGCTGCGTATCGCGATGCCATTGAAGAGACCCCTAAGGACGAGTGGGCAAAGTGCTTTTCCCAGTGGTTCCATCGCATGCAACGGTGTATTGACGTCAATGGACAATATTTTGAAAAGATATAATAAAACTAATAACTGGCTAATGTAATCAGTTTTTGATTTTCTAAGAACTTTCAGTTTGACCCTCGTAAGAAACCAAAAATTTGCGCACGGGCGGTACTTGAACCAGCAACCTTTTGGCAAACCGAACCTTTTAGCCGTCTGTTTCATAAACAGACGGCTAGATGGCGCTAAGCGTCACGCAATTGACGTTTTCATAAGAAACCACAAATTTCGCAGGGTCGGACTAACAGCACGGTAGCTCAATTGGTAAGAGCGTTTGGCCCGGTTTGCCAAAAGGTTGCTGGTTCAAGTACCGCCCGTGCGCAAATTTTTGGTTTCTTATTTCATCTTTATGAATATAAAATATGACACTGTAAGTGTTAAAAACATTCTAAAAGCATTAGATAGCGAAGCGACATCAATTTCCAAGTTGAATTTATTCTGTAAAGAATAACTGCTTGGGCCATCTGTTTCATAAACAGACGGCTAGATGGCGCTAAGCGTCACGCAATTGACGTTTTCATAAGAAACCACAAATTTCGCAGGGTCGGACTAACAGCACGGTAGCTCAATTGGTAAGAGCGTTTGGCCCGGTTTGCCAAAAGGTTGCTGGTTCAAGTACCGCCCGTGCGCAAATTTTTGGTTTCTTATTTCATCTTTATGAATATAAAATATGACACTGTAAGTGTTAAAAACATTCTAAAAGCATTAGATAGCGAAGCGACATCAATTTCCAAGTTGAATTTATTCTGTAAAGAATAACTGCTTGGGCCATCTGTTTCATAAACAGACGGCTAGATGGCGCTAAGCGTCACGCAATTGACGTTTTCATAAGAAACCACAAATTTCGCAGGGTCGGACTAACAGCACGGTAGCTCAATTGGTAAGAGCGTTTGGCCCGGTTTGCCAAAAGGTTGCTGGTTCAAGTACCGCCCGTGCGCAAATTTTTGGTTTCTTATTTCATCTTTATGAATATAAAATATGACACTGTGAGTGTTAAAAACATTCTAAAAGCATTTACATATTGTTCACACTTCGTCTTGATTACATTAAAGCAAATCTTCGGATTGCTGGATATTATTAGACGTAATAACATAAACTCATATATTACATACTATGTAAGACATTCGCTGAGACGTTACAAGCATTAATATCACATTCTAGGGCGTAATTTCCACATTACCAAATGCTCGTTATCGTCACCCCTCATATATACTCTACATATTACTATATGTGGTAACGGCGATATCATGTAAATTATAGTCATATTATGTTAAGTAATTAAGCATCTTAATTGAATCTGTAACGCATTATTTTACCAATTAATTAAATTTAAAATATAAATCACAATCCTAACAATATGTCACATGTCTGCATGTTCTAGGTTTGACTGGTAGACCACGCTTTAATCATTAAGTCCATCTTTGTTCAGCATTTTTGTACAATACAGTCTATAAATAAATAAATCCTGCTACATTTGTTTTGAATTTAAATTTAGTTGTAAATGCTCAAATAACTTATAGTTGACTAATAATTACAAAACCAGGGTTTCAATTCTCGCGTCTATCGAACTTTTTCCACGTGGTAATCCGATTACGAGTTTCACCGATTTAAAAAAACTAAGCACGAAAGAAAGCTTGATGCATAGCAATCGAAATACAATTCAATCGGTGAACTTTTTTCAAATGCAAACGCCGCGGTATTTGAGACCCTGTTTAAGTCCAGTTCACTACTGGATTATCTGCTGAAATCGAAGATTTGTACTAACCGTACCTAAAGTAATTACTTCAATAGATGGGTGGGAAATACGTGAGCTGCCATTCTATTAATGAGATGATATATTCATGCATTAACCGAACCGCACGCATCGGGTATACTCACTCGTCCTCCTTTGTAAATAAACGGCTTCAAATATAAATAAATATCATAAACCCAGTAACAGTTTCGTCTTGCTCGTACTTGATATGTATATAATTCCGTTAACGTAGTTTGTTATGGCGATGCCATCATCACCGTCTTGTGGAGACATAGGCCCAATTTCATAATCAATAGTTATCGAATGTCGTTACTAGCGGTTGAAAACTTACGATTGTGTGTATTTTGAAGAAAAAATACATAGCCCAATAGTCATTAAAATATTCTGACCGTTCTGACATTTGCTTAAGGTAGATTTTAGGGTTCCGTTGCTGAATAGTACAAAAACGGAACCCCTAAATTTTCGACAAGTCTTTTTGTCTGTCTATCCGTCCGTATATCACAGCCCCTTTATTCTAAAACTATTAGCGTAACACACTTAAAACTTGAGAGCTAGATGTATTTTATTAATCGCTTTACAAATCTCATACAAAAAATAATATTTAAGGTGACCAAAAAAATATATACTTTATCAAACCCATGGTCTAGTCTATAGATAGGTCTTTAAAATGACATTGAGGTTTTCAACAATCGCAAACATAACTTAATTCTTCATACAAACACTATCAGTAACAAAGTTATATTTGCTGTCAACAAAATATTGTAGTATTTTGGCTATGTGGATCCCTCATTCAGTTGATGTTGCCACGGAATCCTCAGTGCGCGAGTTCGACTCGCATTTGGCCGTTTTTTTTAAAGTAACTTTGCCATCTATTGATGAGAAATTAGGCCTAAGTAAAGGAACCCACGACCTTAGGGATAAACAAGACGCTTAAAAATATTTTTGTTACAAACATTGGAAAAGAGTGACTTCTGACAATCTTAATTTCCCACAGTTCATATTCAAATTTCTATTTTTTCGTAAATTTGCCTCTATAAATATTTTACCAGCAATATTGGCTTCAAAATACATGTGTCCCGTACACCTTCTTAGTAATTTCTGATAGTTATTAAAGGCTAAGTTATGTGTAAACTTTGGTTATGATGTCTTATCCAAACGTGTGGGGAGCACGTGAGAGGTCACTCTAATTAGAGATTAGCGTTGGAGTCACCCTAAGGCTGGAACTCCGCACGCTTTACCTATGGATTATTATCAAAATCCGATCAGCTTGCTAACAAACATTATTAGTTTAGTAAACGATAAGGGCAGGATGAGCGACGCATTTACATTTTTGACTTTGAAATCCAATAAATTATATTTTTTCATATCCTACTAAGAGTCGATTTAACCAACGTCAGATAGGACTTATCCGACGTATATAAATGATTGCTGAAAAATAGGTGACGTTTTCTATTTAGGCGTTTTGTATTCTATTCGACAAATATTATTTATCTGACGTTTGTAAAGTCGACTCTAAATTACTATGTGGCCTGATCAATAACACTGTGTCGAATTGAACTTTATAATATGTCAAAGATTAAATTGGCTTGGCTTAATCGGTGAATGGGTTTTTGACAAGGTTGATCCATGTATTAGGCATACAATACGACTAAGTAAATTAAATGTTCAGGCCAATTAACAATACGGGGAAACCAAGGCCTTAACTTTTCAAAATTGTAGGAAATGTTAAACAGTGTCAGAATGCCGAAATAGTTAACGTGGAATGTGTTACTTCCGCTCAGAGTATAGCACGATAACCACTTATTAGAACAAATAACGCATTTTATTTACAATATAATTAATATATATAGGTACATTCTATTTAACAAAATATTTAAAACTATCAGGGTAACATGCTTCCTCCCTTTTACTGAATTTGCGTTTAATTAATTATTCATAAAAGATGTTAGTTTGTGCGCCTTTCAATAGATTAAGGTGGTTTTAAATTAAATATGCGTATCTATTGTATTATTGGTATTACATTCTATTTAACAAAATATGTAAAACTATCAGCGTAAAATGCTTCCTCCCTTTTACTGAATTTGCGTTTTATTACTTATTTATAAAAGATGTAAGTATGTGCGCCTTTCAAAAGATTAAGGAGGTTTTAAATTATGCGTATCTGTTGTATTATTGGTATGAGTGTTATTAGCAACAAGCTTATGTCAAAGTATATCACCCTCGTAAAAGTATCTATTATCACTAGATTGTAATAACATAACTTAGTTCATAATTTCAGTTCTTTGCTCTTGAAATAGTGTACTCGTTACTGAATGATTTCTTTCAAACCCGTTGAGCATGAAGTTGCGATGTGTAAGAAGATTGAAAAGATAATTTAATATCTCAAAAAGTGCCTGTCGACCTTCTACTTAACAAACTGCAACCTTCACAACGCGCAACGCTATAATAAGATTTAATTACATCACAGTCTTAACTCACCAACGTCCTATTGATTAACGTCCACACTTTAACTAAGTTACATTTTCTTTCGCCAACCCTGAGCAGAATTTCAATAAGTACTCATCTGAGACAGTTAATCGATTTTGTAAATCCAAAGACCACGTTGTCTGCCTTAAAACTGATATACAAATTATTTCCTACGGCCACTGGCATAAAATTGTCAACCCGATTAATTCAGCAATTTTGAGAATTCCGTCTGTCACTTTACATTTAAAATTGTCCTAACGTAAAAATCCGTACAGACTTTTTGATAAATGTTACCGTTTAAAAGTAGCTGCGTAAAAATCTGCACCTAAATGTTTATGCTAAACTCGGGGCAAAGCGGGGTGTATTACAAAGAGCTTTTGAGCTCTCCCTCACGTCACGTACAGGCCGGCCGCCCGCGCGCTCTAATTGCCTGCGATTTACGACATGTGGACCACCCCTAATATTAATTACAACTTATTGTTCTAATGAATACTGTTTTAAGCTCCAAAGACCTTTTACGAAACTTTGCACCACAAAAAGCCAACCTAATTATGTTCGTTATGTCCATTGTGTTAAATGTCAGCGTATTTTCCTTTTTATGTTAATTTCCATTAGCAAATACCCATTTCATTGTGTAAAATCTCAAATGTATTCATTAACGTGATTAACCGTTTAGCAACAAAAATGAAATGCTTTGCGTTGTCTTTTTTTATAAGTATTAATAGCTGAAATCCTAATGTAACTTAAATACGATTTACAATGGGGTCCATGCCTGGAATAGGCATGAACCCCATATAATATATAATTATAAATCGTAGAAATTTTACACACTAGGCAAGTGTGTTATAATATTTTATGTATTTTTTCGCGCTTTATCTAATGACACGAAACCCATACTAAAATGCAAGAGAATGCATTGAATGTTATAGCTTACTGGCTCTATTTGTAAGGTATGCTACAATTAATATGGTTGCATTACATTAAGCGCAGAAAACTTAATTGAAAATTATACTTGTTCAATAAATGTGCACGTTTTATACCTTATCTTTTCAAACATAACCTTTCATATCTTACCAAATATCTATCCTATAAGTATGAGCATCATCTCATTCGATGAAGCACAAAATACGTAAAATATGATACCACATGCCTATAATGTGAAATTTGCATTGACTTACATTTCGGTTCATGCCTATACAGGGTAAGGACGCCTCAATTATGGTAGGATTGAGCAGATCCTGCTTTCCAGTACCAATATGAAGTTATGAACAAAGGTTTTATAGATGTACATATTTTGCCGTCAAATTAACCACTTTTTTTGAGCTATTGTCACATATTATTATGATGTTTTGAATAACATTTTTTCATAGATACAAATATCAAAAATCTAGAAAAAGGAATTCTAATGATTATTTCATATTTTTGCCCGAAGTCTCAAGCACAAGGAATGTAAAATTGTTGACATTTTACGTAAATCACTTTAGTTTTCTAATTTTTTACCCTGCGTCAAGTATCCTTTTAACTTACATTTCTATAAATGTTTGTTTTTATTGAGCTTCATTTAAAATTTCTACTACTCAATCAATAAATACACATAAACGCCAATATTAACTAAGCGTTTTTCGAGCACCACCTGGTTGTTCCACATGGAAACTATGTCTAAACTTCCGTACCCGAACTAGAAAATCATTTAAATTCATAATGTACGTTTGTTAATATTTTTATATTAACCAAACTGCAAATACTCGATAATGTCCATTACAAAAACGAAAACAACAATGACTCTAAATGTCAAAGTGACAGCTGACAGCAAGCTCGTTTACATGTTTTTTGCTTAAGATGTCATTGCAAAGGCGTAGCTTGTATAATGCCCACTTTCATGTTCTTATCAGTCTTATCAGTCAACTTTAAAAAGAAGGCGTAAATAATATGAAACAATATTTATGGTGTTTTTTTTAACGGACCCCAATCACATACATTGCTCAGGTGTCAAAGTAAGTAGCTAATGCACCAGTATTATGGAAATCAGATTCAACGGAGGTACCATAACACCCAGACCCGAGACAATATAAAAAATATAAATTGCTATATTGAGGCGACCGGGAATCGAACCCGGGACCACAGAGTAGTGACGCCTTGAAGCCTGGGTGCTTAGCTACTACACCACAAAGGTCGTTTAGAAATCTAGAAATGAGTTTCGAATTTTCATTGCATCTTTATTAAACTGGAATGTTGTCAATTATTAAGGAATGTTGTCAAATACGCTATTCATCAGTATTTGTCCATGCCGATATAATTTTAAATATTTTAGCATCGCAACATTTCGGAACCTGTGCCCATCAATGAAATCACGTTCACTTTGAAGATGATTGGATTTCATATTACCTACTTCTTTTGATCCCACAATCAATCTGCCAACAAAAATTGACACCAGGAGTTCACGCAAGCCCAAGGGAAATTTAACCGCGACGAACTTAATCAGAGAAAATATTGGAGACGAAGGGTATAACTTGTTTTCTCAATATAGTTTGACCTTTGGGGATTAAAGAAGAATTAGGAGGAGTGGATGTAAACTCAATCTTCATTAAGAGTTTGGACTATAACGAAGTAGATACGACTTTTGGGTAGTATAATTAACCTTTGTTTACGAAGCAAACACGTTTTAGTTATATTATGTAATAACAGTTATAAGACTTTAAAAAAATGTACTAAAATAAGTGATATTTAATAGTACAAGTGTGCTAAGTTGACCATTATATACAAGGCGATATTGTGTGCGCACGAGCGAAAGCGAGTGCGCCATAAGAAAGCCGCGTATATAATGGTCACAGACACACGTGTTTCATACGACGTTTTTCAACATACTTGCGAGGAAAAAACAAGACTCTGCATTTACTAAGTTTTTTATTATTAAAACAGTTAGTAAAAATACATTTCACTCGATTTTGATGGCAAAGACTTTCGCACACGTTTTGCGCCTCGTTACATATGTCCGGCGTAGTTAATAATAGGTTTTCTTCATTTTCTTCACTTGAAGTACATTTTCATTAATATTAAACTTCATAATTAATCGAAACTTCGTCACAGCCGACAATTTATTATTTAGTTTTATTAATTTAATTTATTATTTAAGAAAAATGGCGCGTTGTTTTTTTAACACAATAATATACTGATAAAGTATCTATGATTATGAGCCAAAAATCGGTGGAATAAAAACGTCGTTTTGAGCAAGTGTGTTGAAAAGTATTTTTCAGGTACCTACTCTACATACTCGGGGGTTTACCCTATGAGTAGTATACAGGATGTGTTTTGGTCAGTGCCAACTAAAGGATGATAATATGAGTTATGCTTATTCAAAAATAAAATATTTTCTTCAAACTATTTGCTAGCCTCCTAAGACGCAATTGCGGTGGCGGTCGCGTTTCCGCGGTGGACTGCGTGCGCGTACGCAATTCGCGCGGTGTCAGGATACACGTTACGTAAACAGTTATAAAATCTTATTGAAACAAGCTATTATCATTCTGTAAAAAGCTTATTGTTACTGAATAAATAACCTATGCTTGTAATAAAAAAAAATGTATTCAAAAATGAAAAAATAGAACCAAACAAATTCGTGGTAGGGTGACGACATATACGAAAAAAATTGCGAGAAAAAAAAACTAATTTTAATTAATAACTGACAGCAACCGGATGTTTTTGCGGTCTATGGTGTAGAAACATCTGTTTTTTACTCATAAAGGTCAACATGCCCAAGGAATAAGCATTTATACACCCATTTTTTTTTTTTTGCAAAAAAGTAATTAAAAAGCGCCCACAGGTGGGCGCTTGGTAAAATCGCGAAACTCATGCTCAGCGCCCACCATCGGGCGCTCTGGCTATCCAAGGGCTAGTTTCATAAAAAAAAAAACCTCTTTACATCATTCTAAAAAAATTCAAAACAAATGGGGAAACTCGCACCCTTGTGCGTATTTTGCGCCTATCTACGAAATACTATGCCGTAGCTTCGCGCCTACTAAGAGGCGACCTGGTGTTGGTAGTTTTGACTCGCTCACTATAACGCAATAATAAATCCTTATTATAGGTTTTATCCCTAACAAAAAAAAAATAGCATCAGTATCGTTTGTACTGCACCCCTTAGTCGCTCGTCGCTGACCAAAACAACCTGTATATTTGTTTATGTTAACCAATTCCTTGAAAAAACCATTTGAGTGAGAGAGCGCAATAAACAAAACAACATTATACTCACAAAGAAAAGCTCGATACCCTCAGCAAAGATTTGGAAATGCGTATGTTTCAAAAGGGCAATTTCATGTTCATTTGCATCAGATTTTCCTGTCTCTCCGCGATTCCGCTTCTACGGCTCTGATATTCATCGATAGGGATTTAAAGGGAAAAAAAGTAAAAGGAACAAGGATTCCTTTTCTCGAATTAAATGTATCAATAAAATAAACGGCTGACATACATTGCGAACACAACATAATGAAAACCTAGTGCCTTCATATTGGGATTTCAAAGCGAAAGTGTATTGATTTCGGTAAAAACATATTAATAAATTCACTCAGTTCAATCACTTTACTATAAAACGCTCGGAAGATCCAAAATAATATTCTCTCTTACATAAAATAGTATTGTTGACAATATATATAATATACATAAAGTTTACGCACTGACGGATTATTCAGGAAGGCCGGGAATGCCAAGTCAAAAAGTGTCTCCGTCGGAGAGCCCTTGAGTTATGAGTGTCCCAATTTATCGATTTCCTATTATGTTCAGCGTTCCTTCCACTCGAGCTCTGATGAGGGCGCTTCTTAATTAGGGATATGATCCGCAAGAAAGTAATTTCCTTGAGATTATCTTCGGAACGATGTGGAGCCCGAAACCAGGACGTAATAATAAACTGGAACGGTCATAAAAGAAGATTAGCCGAGCGTTGTCTTTGCGCCCTCCCGAATATGTTTCACGCAAAACATAATTTATTCTGTGAGAGATGAATTGCGACAAATAGCGTTTGATAGCTGGCTGAGCAAATGAAATATCTTTTGTCATAATGCACTGCATCTGATGCCAGACTAATATCAATCTTTCTCATGCCTGTTTCTCTTGACGTAGGTCCTACCTCACGTGTTCTTTTTCTTTTCCACGTGGTTTATTAAAAAAACTCATAAAAATCTATGTAATGAAATAGATGTAATGTCAAGAGTAGTGCTACTCAATTTTCCTTATTCTAATCTTGTAGGACTTTTTCGTTGTCTTTATTTAGTTACAAATAATGATGTACCTTTGCCAGCAATATTGCCGTGCCATAGGTTGGAATATTTGAGCAACAAAGCTTTCATAGCCGGCAAATTTGGCAATGTTAGAGAAAATTACAAAGTTTATCATCTATTCTATAAAATAGTATTAATCATAAACACAACATAATAAATATTAACTTTTCCCTTACATTGCTAACGTTGCCGGCAATAAGCAATGTTGCGTTAATACTTCCACAAAGGTTGCAAAGATTTGAAAACAAAAAGCTATAAAAACTCGATAGTAACAATAAAACGTATACAAACTGGTAAATGGCCGAGATGAGAATCAAATTTTATAAAAGCAATTTACGAAATTGCATTAAAACGCTTTAAAACTAACGTTCTCGCAAAACCAGTTAACAGAATCCATTACGATATTGTTTTTGTACACAATCCAAGTTGTTTTGTTTGCTGATGTATTAGTTTATAGGGCGCTTAATAGGATTGTTTCCCAGTTTAGGCAATGCTAAACTTGTTGTGACAGTCCGTTAGAATTTATCAAGTAATAAAGGTGATATGGGTTAATGTAATCAACAAATCCAAGGAAAAAAGAATATTTATCTCAGTTTGTAATACGTAGGTATATAAACATCCATGACTTAGGTACGTTCGTGGTCATTACATTTGCCTCCGCATATTATAAATATAAAATATTTT
This sequence comes from Pyrausta purpuralis, assembly GCA_963924145.1. NCBI lineage: Eukaryota > Metazoa > Arthropoda > Insecta > Lepidoptera > Crambidae > Pyrausta > Pyrausta purpuralis. The sequence goes on from OZ001642.1 coordinate 12,210,915, forward strand.
AATTTGCCGAATTGCAAGTTAACTTAATTCAATTTTCTTTTTCATTTCAGATGAAAACGACTTTTACTACACACCGGTGGAAAGAAGTTTTGCTCAAGTACAACCACCTTTATTTCCAAGCAGTCGACCAACGTCGTTCTTCGACCACGGTGACAACTTCAGGGTAGCACCAACAGCACCACAGCCTTTATACAATGAGGGTCACGTCAGATTCCCTAGTCCTAATTACAACCAAAATCCATCACCCTTCCAACTGCCGACAGGCAGAAGCCAATCTGGTACTCAGTATTATGTAAACCAGCCAGAATTTCCAACACCCCAGCGACAAAGGTTTAGGCCAGCGCTTCCTTACAACTTCCAAATGATCCACCCAGCGTCAACAAAGAGGCCAGATGTTTCTCAAATACACTCAGTTGCATATCAAAATGATCCATCTAAACCAGAAACATTCTTAGGTCAAATAACAATTAACAATCCGGACATCGATTATCTGCGAAATAGCAGATTTAAAACCATACCGTTTGACAGTAACAGCTTGAAGAGCAATGGCCAGAGTGGGCATATAGCACACGATGAAGACATTGATAATGATAACCAAGATCTTTATGATCATCATAGAGTAACTACTTACAATCCAAATAAATTAGTGAGCAAACAAAGACTGAGTAATAAACCTACTAGCTCACGATTTTCACATTTCGAGTCTCCGTCTGCAGATGAAAAATCTAATTTCAGAGACAGCCAAAGGTATGTTAACAATAACTTCAAACCACTTCAATCGGACGCTACGTTGTACCATAGTTCGTCAACTGAATATAAAGCGTTATTAGACATAGAGCCACTTCTTGAAGACGATATAAGCGACATTAGTTCGTTCAGAGAATTAATGAAAAATAAGCAAGGCTCTTTCGATGTTCAAGTTATCAAATCCAACCAAAATTATTCGAATTCAGAACAAACTGAAGATAGTAAGCCTGACGCTAGTTCTATGAACGCAGATAATATTTCTAAAGATAAAGTAACGACATTCACACGGACCAGTTCTACGTCTACTACTACGACAACTGAAAAAAGTGCTGAAAGTCACAACCAACATAACGATAATGAAAGTGGTGAAGAAGTAGCAGATGAAGAAGAATACGTTGAATACTATGATGAAACAGAAGCTCCTGAAGAAAAGCCTACGACTCGACAACCCGAAAATTTAGAACCCGTCACAGATATTTACGATGAGTATGATTCCAGTGAAGAACCTGAAACTACGACAGAAGAAGTCAAAGCGAATTCATCGCAATCTTTTGATGTATTAATGACCAAACCTGCCAAAATTATGGTCAAAGATGACAATTTTAAACATTTTGTGGATACAACAATAATTGACCAAGCAGAACCACACGAGGAAAAATTCACAACTGGGGCCACTATTGAATCATCAACATCTGAAGAAGATGTTAGTTCAATCGAGTCACCATCCATACTTGGCCAGGAAGTCGTTTCTGTTGTTACCACAAAGAGCGTCGTTAATGGTACAATATCTATTCCAGACGCTATGTACGCATCTACTACTGCTAAATCCAGTGTAGAAACTGATGCATCATTTTCATCATCTTTCGAGGAAACACGAAATAATGACACATCAGTTACAACAGAAAATTGGATTGTAGTTGCATCAGTGCAAACTAGTCGAAGTGTATCCGGGGCAAGATTTTTACCTTTCCCTGTTGTTGGGCAAGAAGAAAAGAAACAAGTGCTATCTGACGACCCTGAGGAAGATGAAGAAGATGAGGAAACGACCACTAAAAATCCTAAGGGAGATGAGACAAGTAGTCTCATTAGAAGTTCATCTTCTTCCTCAACTGAGAACATAAATGATAAATTGGACAGCATACAGTCAGAATTATCAAGCGCAGTACTTTCTGGCTCGTTGGATAAAGATAATAAAAATATTGAATTAATAACGGAATCTACTACAGAATCAACTACTACAAGTACGACAACCACTACTTCTACCACTACAACCACAACACCATCTTCATTGAATGTGTTTACATTAAAGAGTACTCAAATACCTAGCGTCACAGAAAAATCTGCTCCGGAACCGTTACCGGTAAACATAAAGAAATTCGCACATCGCATCACTACAACTACAACTCAAAAGCCTAGAAAGAAGTTAGTGACTGTAATGGATGACCTATCTGGTCTTTTGCCACCAGGGTACAAGCCTAGATTATCTTTCAAAGATAAACGTACAAGTACCACGTCCACAAGTACCACTACAACAACCACAACCACAACTAGTGCACCAGAGCCATCTTCTGAAGAATCGGTAATAAATGGCACTCAAGGACGATCATCCGGTATTAGCACAAAAAATCGAGTAATTATTTTAGACGATAAATCATTATTACCTAAAGAATACAGGCCTAAAGAAAATAAGCCACAAGAAGAAATAGTTAAAAAGTTCCAGACAGATGATATAAGCAAATTTTTACCACCAGGTTATAAACCTCCAGCCTCGGAAGCACCCAAAGCGAAGGAAACCATTGAAACAAATATTTTAGATAAAGTAGAAAAAGTTGATATAAGCGCTTTTTTACCGAAAGGATTCAAATTTAATACTACGACTACTGAGAGAACTAAAATTACACCTAAAATACCTGCAATTGTGCCAGTTACTGATATATCCGCATTTTTACCTCCTGGCTTTAAGCTAAACTCAACGGAAGATAAACCTATTGAATTACCGTTAGATAAGTTTAAAATAGCTGATATTTCAAGTTTGCTTCCACCTGGATTTAAATTAAATAAAACTGAAGAACCCACTTCAGAATCTCCAGCTCCTCCCTCATCGACAACAGCTAAAGCTCCAGGGGGTATAAAGCTTATCTTTCCATCAAGGCCTGGTAGCAAAACTGCCAGAAAAACAACGCCAAGACCAAACACAAGTATTGGTCCCGTTCCTGTCACTCCTAAAATTCAAAAAGGCTGGCCAACGAGGTAAACCTTATTTTTTCTGCTAATGTTGAAAACCACTGCAATTGGAAAATCTTCTTATACTTAATTTTTATTACAGAGCCTCGACTGAATTTACTGGATGGCCGTCCCCATCTACAACACCGTTTTCAATTGAGAAGTTATTGGAAGCTCAAAGAAACGCAACCGCCACAAGTCCGATGCCTGATTTTAGTACCGAAGGCACGACTCGACGAACGACTACGACGACTAGCACGACCCTCGCACCGCCCCCACCGACCACTCCGGGAGTTTGCAGACGGGAGTGTGATATAGCAGCTACTATTAAGATCGTTGCAGGTATATACTGCGTAGAAAATCGTATATTAAATTCATCAGTACCCAGCTTATAACTGTTATCGAATCTTATTCCAGATTTTTACCTTATACAATAGCTTATTCATGCTTATTATGATTCTCCAATTCCACAGGAGCAAAATGGGTACCAGAATTGTTGGACCGAAATACTGAAGAATGGCAGAAATTGGCTAATGATGTCAAAGAAGAGGTAAGAACTGTATTTGTACTCAGTCATCATTCAATGTTATGATACGGACTGAATAACCTATATCAAATTGATGAGAATTTATTCTCGTACTTATTGCATGTATTTATTGTTATGTTTCAGCTTAACTCAGTTTACTCCAAGTCAGACTTGCTCAAGAAATGGTACAAGAACATACGTATTGACGGGTTCACACAAGGCTCTATTCTAGTAGATTACTTCATTGAGCTCAATGATGTAGAAGAGAGAATTGACACTACAGATCTGAAGAAAATGTTTCATAGATCCCTTCACGAAGCCAAACCTGGGTCAGTTGTAGAAAAGGCAGTTGAAGATACAAATGAGGATGAATTTGACCCTGACAGAATGATGGGTGATCAACCTGACGAAGACAGAATGACGAAGAGTGATGAGAAAATGACTAAAACTATAGACAAATCGGCAGGAAAGCTGGAAATAGGAAAATTTGTTATGGATCCAGCGTACACCGAATTTATTGGTATGTTTTTGATGAATATTATTGTTTACCTTAAGTTGAACAGATATTATATTATGTTTTGTTTTTTCCAGTTTTGCCGAAACGTGAGGAACCCAAGGTATTGGAGCCCGAGGAGGAGTCCTTTTTGCCACAATGGGGTATTGCGGTTATAGTCATTGCGATGGCTTCCCTTTTGTTTGTCGTTATATTTGGAGTAACAGTGGTTAGTAAAACTGAATAATCTTTTTAGAATTAGTAAATTTTCTTTGATGTCATTATGTAGAAATTGTTAATTACTATTTATATTTTCAGCTGGTAAATAGGCAAAAAAGCGCTAAAGCTAAGCAACCAATACCGCTTAGTGAAGACATGCTCCGTGAACTAGATAAGAGTCACATGGGTGGTTTCGATGACATGCATCAATTGAAGGAGAGGGATCTGCCTTATCTCCCTAGTGGAAAAGTAAGATATTGCAATCATTTAGTAAATTGCAGTAAAGTTTCAAAAAACTTACGGTATCTTTAACCATTGGTTTCTCTTTTAGCGCATGTCGACTGCGTTCATCGAGCAGCTAGCGTATCCTAATCCAGGCGACTCCTGGAGGTCAGAGTGGACCCCTCAGCTGCAGAAGTATATGCAGCACTACACGCCCGATTCGGGTAGAGGATCGCAGATATACGGCCCTGTTGGCAATGGATATGGGTACGTTGAACATCTTAGCTGTGCATTTTTCCATGTGATAGCCTTACTGCTGGGAATAACTAACTCATGCATGCAAAGCACTGTTGGTTGCCTTTTTTACAGAAATATCGTTAGCTTAGCTGTCCAATGGCACTACAGTGCCATTTTCTTTTTTACGGTAAACTGTCCGTGGTACTACAGTGCCCACCACTTGAAAAGTATGTATTAAGTATAGTATATATATATATTAAGTATAGTATATATTATAGTATAGTAAGTATATTATATTTTCAACTTTTTATATATTTATAACTATTACCTATCTACCAGTATTTTTGTTTTCGTAATCACAACTATACTTTTCTTTATATAATCGTTTTTATCGCGCGACAGTCGCGCAATTTTTATCATTCAACCGTCGCGCGATGTTGCCGGACAGTTCTCCCACATCATTGTCTGACAGCGCGGACAGTCGAGTGGTTAAACACAGCAAATAGTCGAATATCATATACATATCTCTTTTGTTTGTGTTTCATTTGTAACGCTTTTAAGACCTTCCTGTTTACGTACTCTGACTATAAGGACTAGCAAGGGTCATATTCGGACGTGTATAATTACCCAAGCGGGTCTAGCTAGATGCAAAAGTAAATGACTTTTACTGATGTTTTCATTGTTTACTCAGATATGGCGGTGGCGGAGGGTCCCAGCTGTACGGACAGACTGGCGGCGGCTCGCAACTCTACGGCTATACCGGCGAGTACCCGCGCTCGCACTATTCGCGACGCCGCTCAGAATACGACAGCAACTTCTAGAACCCCTAGAAACAAAATAATTTTGACAATATCACATTTTGAAAATACAATTTAACCTCGATAGTCATCGTCTTTATCACCTAACATGCGGTCATCAACATCAGTAACAGGTTGTGAATACGTTTTATTATCATCAATCTTAATTATATCACAGAATTTATACGTATTTTATATTAATGCATGGTATTTTTAGCAGCTTTTAGTCCGGCCTATTTAGGACTTTGTGCAGTGCCAAAAGTTATTTTGCGTTTTATATCTATTAACGAGATACGAATATAATAAACGTAACAACCAGCAACTGAAATAGTTTTAAATGAAAATGGTCTGCCAAAATATTATTAACTATATGACTGATTGTGAGATGTAAATATTGTATAATAAGGACTCACCAATACTGTAAGTCGGGATTAGTAGATGTCATAGCGGAGATGCTACATTTATGTGATTTTTCATTTGTGCTTTATACGATAGAAAATGTCTGTTGATACTTCTCTCTAAATCTTCTTATCATCTGACCTTCGATGTCAGTCTGATTAATGAACTTAAATTATTTATTAGTCTAAGATTTTTTCATCCGTATACTGCTAGAGATGGAATATCGCATCCGAAAGTGTAGTTCTCCCGGCTATGAAGTATTTCTGTAGATATCTCTCTGCATACCTATATTTGCTCAGAACGTGTAGTGGTGGAGCGTCAATGGGCCGTGTGTGAGCGTCAAACGCCTCTTTGTGCCAAATGTTCGTTCGTCGTTGTACGTGTAAATATTAAAGGATATCTTTCCGAATAGAACAAAAATATTTAGATGAGTGTAGATATCGTCGGAATGCTAAAATATAATATGTGACGCGTAGCCTCGTGTATAATGGATTGAATGCTGTACCTCCACGTTTATATTAGGTGCGTGCGTGTGTGAAACTAAATATTAATAAGAATTTATTAATTTTACTTAAACTTGTGCGTAACTAAAATGTTATAGATCGTCAATTTAATTGTCGCGAATAACACCAGGCAGGTATGAAGACATTAAAATCTAATTTAATTAATAGCAGATAAGATTATAAATATTATTATAAACACTGAAGTTATTGAATCTTCGAAATGTTTTTCTCGATTGTGTCAAATAAATGATAAATTTCATCATAAATGTCGATTGTTGTTGTACATTCCTGAAATTACGATCGTTATAATTATGTATTTACCTACCAATTAGTGTAAGTATAGATGCATGATAATTCTTGTATATAAAATCAATTTTTGTACATGTAGATTTCTAATTTAATTATATTATAATTATAGTTAGTGACAAACTAAACAATTAAGACCCTGAATATAGATAATAATGTCAGATACTGAGTTTTATTGATGAAGTCATCGAACCAACATGAGCACTTGACAACTTCTTAAGAGTAAAATAAATTATAAATCCCTGAAAACAATTGTTTAGAAAATTATTAATCACAGACACACGATATCAAAAATAATAGCTCAAAACATTTAATGTAGAGGCATTATCCTGTTATCTTTCCCCGGGAACACACTCCACAATAGCCAGATCTTATCATCAAAGAGCCATTCCTTCAAAGATCAAATACGCACGCGATCTCATTCAACAACTTCTAATTACTTTTTGCAGGAGCATTAGGTTGTCGTCGAGTCATAATCTTTGTTTTTGCATTTCCCCAATGAAAGTTTATAGGTTGGCTGTTGTCTGAAATGAGTTCGCGCCGCCTGAGGTGACAATTTGCTGCCTGCTCACTGAGGGCTCTCAATGTGGGGCGTGAACTGCCATTTCAGATCTGTATAGCCATTTGCTAGAGTTTGCCTCTTTTTATTTGGCCAATATTGTGCTATGATTTTCAGTTTAACGTAGACCCGACGTATGAAAAGAAGGAAAAAACAAACTGCACAAAAAATCTAAAATCAACCTTTGACTCTTTGAAAAGAGAGGAATCCATTTTTGGCGACCAATTCCTTTTTGGAGTCGGTGATAGATGATACTGGAGATGGTCAAAGTGAAGGCACCGACTCCAAGAAGAAATAGTTTGCCTAAAATGGGATTATTTTCCTTTTAAACATTACATTTTCGTTTTGAAGTCGATTTTTACTTTTTTTTGTATAAAGTAAGTTTTATTTGTTCATTTTTAATTATTGTATGAGGGAGAGGGGGAAGGGTTTGCAAATTTTGACTTAAGAAGCTGTAAATTTCTTACCATAAGTTCTGTCATTATAATCGCCAAACTTCTAAGCGTTAAGGAGTTCCACCGTCAGCTCAGCTCCACACAATGTTGACTGTCAGACGTAACAACATGTCATCATTAAGACTCTAGTACAAAAGACTATACTCGACTTTCAACATACATTTGAGGGTTTCCCTTGATTGCAACAAGATCTCATCATCAGATCGCGACTTGGCAACAATAGGACCAACTACAAGGTATAAACTCTATGTAAGAGACCAAAAAATTCAAATAGGTCCACAAATGACTGTAATATGAGGTAACACATACAAAAACAAAAAGCATACAGTCGAGTTTATAACCTCCTCCTTTTTTGAAGTCGGTATAAAAAAAACAGACGTAAGTGCTATAATAACTATAAATTAAATATGTAGGGGGTAGGTACTTATTCCTTGCTTTCAGTTTGTAGGTATATTTAAAAGATCTAAAAGTCTGCTCAATACACCCCACTCGTATATTTTTTTACTAACCCCTCAATCTTCCTTTTGTAAGACGTAAATACGGGAGGCAATGTGCAAAAATAAACAAGTGGGGAATGTAAATAGACGCAAAGCGATAACCGACCCAGCCGCTTCGATTGCTTTCCACGGTCCCTATCTTGTAAGAAGTTATCCGTATTTTCCTCTCCACCTATCCCTATCACACATTCTAGATGATAATGTGAACAAGCGTGACGACATGAGTCGAAAATTCGGAGTCTTGCGAATACTGTCTCTGAAAACAGTTTGGATTGACTTGGAGCTGTGTGCGTCAGCGGCCACACAACACTATCACACAGACAAACAAGGAAACTCGACAACACTCATACAAATGCCTTTGAGGGCTGAGATTAAATGTAAGTAGCCAGAAATGGGTCGAACCCGAGATCGTTGCTATCAACGCCCCACTGCACCATAATAATAAGAAATGACTACAGCCTCCGGTTTCTCATGCGATTAACCTTTACGCCGCATTACCGATCTATTATGGCAACAATTTATTGACTAATAAGGACTTCTGACTACATTAAGTTACAGTATAAGTATTCGTGTATGTGTGTGTGTGACAAACCAATTACGTACGTAATCATCGTTTAATTGGTCCACGTGAAACTGAAGTAATAAGAATCTCTGTACCCACCCAATTAATCAACTATGCAGCATTCACGAACCCAATCAGAAAACGCGATAATTATGCAAAGTTATATCCATAATCAATGAGGCATTCACCCACGCGATATTCAATGGTTACAAATGCGATAAGCCTTTGCTAACTTATTGAATAGTATACATATTTTATGTACAAAAACCGGCCAAATGCAAACTGAAGGTTTCGTGACACCCTGAAACTGATTTTGGAGTCCACTTACTTCCACCCAGCAAAAATATCACGATATCTTTTGACAGCAAAAATAACTTTGTTTTTCATAGTGTTTATACGAAAGACAAAGTTATATTTGCGGTTGATGAAAATGTGCTATGTCTCAAAAACAAACGGTTAGATCTCGTTGAAACCAAAATATTTAAAAGTTAGAGAGCCCATTTTACCACTTTGAAAGCGTCTTTCTTTTAAATGTTACACCTTAAGAATAATGGTTTTGAAAACCTTAATGTCATTTTAAAAGTCCTATCCATAGATACCTCACACGCACAGGTTAGAGTAAAAAAATAGGTTTTAGTTTTATGTATGCGAGCTAAATATTTATATATTTTTACTTTTCAATAATATTTTTACGATATTATTTCCTTTTTGTGTCGGAATCGAAAAGCTGTCAACAAGATACATTTGACTACTCGACTCGACGAAACTATAAGGGTTTCGTTTTTTTCCATTCGGATACGGAACCCTAAAAATCACGACATAAAGAGTCGTTAGATAATGTTCTATACCGTGGTTCTATCGCTCAATCCGTTTTGTTAACATTATTAAATGTGAACAGAATTATGTAGCTACAATTCAGTATCGGCGGGCAAATTTGAAGTACCTAGAGTAAATAACTACTTTGGTGATAGAACATTAAAGAAAAGGTTACCATACCTATTGAATAGTTTGCCCGAGGATATACGCCAGGCAAAGGATACAAATGTTTTTAAAAGAAAACTTAAAAGTAAGCTAGCTTGGCTTAGTATTTAGGTTTTAATTTGGTATGTTAGAGACTCGTGATCCCACAGAAAAACTATCTAAATAGTTTTGTGGGACTACTGTATATTTCACTGGAAAACGCTGTTTGTCTAATAAATATTTTTTTTTTAAAGTCTCCTTCATGTAACAATATACTCGAGGAGTTGGTTGTGTTGGTAAATGTAGACTCTTAGTTAGTTACACAGTACTTATTTGATAACAAATTCTACGGCATATTTATTAGGGTAGCATTCTCATTATAACATATGAGGGCCTTTATTACCATCATTCTCATATTTACTATATTAAGCGTGGCCCTGTTGACGGCTGGCATTCGAGATAAGAGAGCACATTTTGGTTGAATCTAATGTAATAAGATTTTTGGGACTGTCAGGAATCTGTTCTATCTATCTTAATTGCTAACATTAGGGTGGCAATAATCTGTCATACATAATAACTACAACAGAAAATAAAGTTGTTGTACAGGTACTACGCACGCTATAATACCATATTATTATTTCAATTTGAAGATAGACATAGAGTGTTTTTTTTTAAATTTAGGGAACCTCTAATCATATTAGCACGGACGAAACCACGGATAACCGTTAGTGTTAGGTAATCCATAAACTCCAAGGATACTCATGTTTTAATGTCAGCTATATTTTACTACAGTACGTAAGTAGGTATCTCCTTAATATGTAGGTAGTAATTATACAGGGTGACTTTTTAATCAGTACCGATATTTTGTGTAAAGACTCCACTGATGAATATGAACAACTTTTACTATGGGGCCAATAGTGAAATCGAGACAAAAAAATCAGTTGTTCCATACAAAAGTTCAATTGGCGCGCGGTCAAAATGTAAGGAACAGCTGATTTTTTTTTCTCGATTTCACTATTGCCCCCATAGTAAAAGTTGTTCATATTCATTAGTGGAGTCTTTACACAAAATATCGGTACTGATAAAAAAGTCACCCTGTATTGCAGCTCACGACACTCTGATATATCAACCCTTAATTTAAACAACGACCTCCGTGAATTACACATTATCTAGCTGCATTATGCAGATCATCAACCACATTTTGTCAACAAAATTCTGTCACGCAAAGTACCTGTTTTACCATCGGCAAATAAGCATTAGGTATTAAACGAATAATTCAAATATGGAACGTCATTTCGTATGAAGTATTGGACAGATAACCATTCATAAAGATGAAATAAGAAACCAAAAATTTGCGCACGGGCGGGACTTGAACCAGCAACCTTTTGGCAAACCGGGCCAAACGCTCTTACCAATTGAGCTACCGTGCTGTTAGTCCGACCCTGCGAAATTTGTGGTTTCTTATGAAAACGTCAATTGCGTGACGCTTAGCGCCATCTAGCCGTCTGTTTATGAAACAGATGGCCCAAGCAGTTATTCTTTACAGAATAAATTCAACTTGGAAATTGATGTCGCTTCGCTATCTAATGCTTTAGAATGTTTTTAACACTCACAGTGTCATATTTTATATTCATAAAGATGAAATAAGAAACCAAAAATTTAAAATGACGCTAAGCGTCACGCAATTGACGTTTTCATAAGAAACCACAAATTTCGCAGGGTCGGACTAACATCACGGTAGCTCAATTGGTAAGAGCGTTTGGCCCGGTTTGCCAAAAGGTTGCTGGTTCAAGTCCCGCCCGTGCGCAAATTTTTGGTTTCTTATTTCATCTTTATGAATATAAAATATGACACTGTGAGTGTTAAAAACATTCTAAAGCATCAGATAACCATTACCAGAATTGCTAGGACATCGTGAAACAAGCCGTTAATATAATTAAAAGTTTATTGGATCGCAGTAAATTACAATAAGTCATTATTTAGCTGCATTATGCTGACCACCTATCCGCCACTTATTCCCAACAAAAAACTTCCTCGCAAAGTTAAGTCTAGCAAAATAGGGCCCAGGGCGTAAAGTGGTGTCTTCCGGTGCGGGCGCCACCTTGAATCACGAGCGAAACGTGAGGATTGTAGATTTGAGGGCCGAGCGAATCGAGTGCATTATTAGGTTTACTCTCGAGCATCAACGAGGTAAGTACCTAAAAGAAAATCCAGAGAGTAGCGAGAGCTTTAAGTTCGCCTAAGACAAAGACACCTTTAGGCCCGTGGTGAATACTCAACTTTCACGCTTTTTGTGGGGCAATCAAATTATGACTAATAAGTTATATGTATGCACCGGCGCGCCACAATGTATGTAATCATTTCATTCATCAATCATTCTTGTAAAATTAGTTACCCATCTTTGCATTAAACAAGTCATACTGGTAAATATTATTGTACTTATAATCGCTTAATATTTTGTTCTCTTTCCGGTGCGTGGTGACCGATTATCGATTATCTCCTCTTCGCGTTGTGCCTGGGTGCTGAAGCGGCCTGCACCGGTTATGGGCTAGTCGGTAATGTGCCATAATTGGCCCGACTACCACCTTTGTTATATTTGTTTGAGCCCAGATAATAAGATACTACTAGTATTTTAAGTATTGTCCATCTTTACTAAATGTTATTGCACTAATAATTACGCAATATTTTTTTCACCGTCCGGCTGGCGTGTGGTCGCACCCGATATTTGAACTATCTCCTCTTCGCTGGATGATGGTTCAGGCAAATTATGCCACCGACCGACTACCGACTAACGCGTAATGGATTTTCATACAATATTTCGGCCGGTGAGCCGAGACGAGGCACTTCATGTCAACATTACATGACACTTAATTGAACGTTGCCGATCAGATAGCGTGAATAAAACATTTCGCTCCTAGCAAAATAGTTCCCATAGTAAACGGTTGGTTCGAGGAGCTATAACGCGGGCGTCGCGGCCACACTTTATTGCCAAAGCTCCAACTTGTTCTTTTGGTAGTTTCAGTACTTTTCAGTTGGTTCGCGATGCTAAACAATAAAACAAGAACCAGAGTTAGTCAGGTGTTTCATTTCTTGGGTTTATCTACGTTGCTTGTTCTTGCTGAGTTTGTTTAGTTTTCACGTGGTGAAATCTGGGATTTACTGTATAGGTTTTTGTGCGTTTTTATTTTAATCTTTATGTACTATTTTATTCTCTAATAAATTAACCCTGATACTTAACATTACACTTATACAGATATTTTGAAATAGAGCACCTATTTCAAAATATCTGAGAATAAGCATGAGATGCCTTTACAGTATCTATAGTTTATTAGTAACACAATTGTTATGAATCTGAAATCGAAATGAATGATTGTTATGTACATTCTGATTCTGAATGTTCCACGCTGATCTCAGCAAAAAAATATAAACACTCAATAGTGGAAGTGAAGCACAAATACAAAAAACGCGAAGTAAACTGAACCATCGTATATTTCTCTGCCTGCCTAGATATCTTTCCCTTACCATCGGACCCTTTCTGCAACCGAAGCCGTTACGATAAAGTACCTTCGAGGTAGACAGAGATAGGAAAGGATTGCCTTACCGCCATAGGGGCCAACGATCGGATGTTAATATAAAATATTACAATAGCAGCCCCGGGCAAAAAGGAAAATGTACCAACCCTGCCGTATACAATGCAATCTCATATCGGTAAAATTATATTGATCTCTAAAAGTCGGATGTTATGATATCGAATGGGACGCTTTGTACGTACTACTCATATAATAAAAGGACATACCTAGATAGAACATCTAACAACTAATATGGTAAAGGATGTATTGTCTGTACAACTGCATCGGTAGGTAGATACTACATAATAGACACGTAACTATAACTTTTGTAACACTTGGTTGATTTTTAAACACTGGAACACAAGAGTTTGGTAACTATAATGTATCCAGTGTACCCATAAAATTATTATCCCTTTGGAATAGAACGACAAAAGCGAGATGTCACTAGCAGCAAACTGTGTGATAAAAAGAGATGGGAGATGCGAAGTAGCAGAACCGTTTTTAGCAGCTGTCAGTCAGTTCGGAAGCCTATGAAAGCTCGCTGAAAATTTCTCTCATTTGAGTTTTTGAAAATTTATGTGAAATTGTGTATATTTTAAAGAAATATTTCTGTTGAAATATGGTGACTTGATCGGTGATTGATTGTTGTTCATTACAGCGGAATAACCCATCAAAAAATCATTTAACGGGTAAAATAGTCCAAATCGAAGCCTCTTAATATACGACTTATATTTACCAATGCGCTTCAAATTTAAAGTACGCAGTTTGATTATTCTATTCTATAAACGTTAATTTACGTAAAAAATAAAGACAGAATAACACTGGGAATGCATATACGAATATTTTATATAATGAAATAATATTTAGTTTTACACTAGAGCTGCATGTTCAATAATTTGTGTCGGCTGTTTATCATGCAGTAAACTAATATGTTTATCTTAGGAACATTGTTTTTAATCATCTGATCGAAAGGTGATCTCATTTAAAGCTACAAATGTTACTTACTTATGTTAGTTACTGACATCTTAAATCGGTTTCGTTTGACAGCTTTTACTTGTCCTTCTATTCCGATAGGAATATTAATTTTATGAGTGTACCTTAGCAGTTAGTTTCAATTCTGGGCAGAAAATTTCTAGATTAACCCTTCGACCAAAGGCGCAGCGTAGGACGCCCATGGAACACTTCGGGGAAGGTTCGTTCATCAGTGGACGTCCTCTGGCTGATAATGATGGTGTCATACCTTATGACTCCTGAAGTAATAAGAAGAGAAGATTATTAGAGAATTAAGAATGTAAGAGAAGTAAATAATGTAGTAATCCAATACTGTTCTAGGATAAGTAGCTAGGATCCTAATTATTACACTAATGCTGTTAGTCTGACCTGCCGTTCGGATTCAGGAGGACAATCAAACATCGCGGCTCAAGCTTGCAACAGATAAGCAATGCAGATGTACCACGACTTGCCCAATTAACTACCCGTGACTCGAAATTATGGGCAAAGTCCCGCTTCATATTGTTCAGTATTGGCAACATCTTGAGCTATCGGCATTTACATGCCAATATCAAATTCGGAAGATAGATCCGTTACAAAAGGCAATGCCTAGTGGGTGTTAAATATGTATCAGTTTATCTTTAGTTGCAGTACCATGATTAAATTTTTAACTAACCATATTCTATCAAATATGATTAGTTGGAACTAATTATCACTGAAAATACTTATTCACTTAAAATACTTATCTACTTAGATTATTGTACTCAGGTTTGATTCATCCAAACATAGGCTTCCACGCGCGTAACTATATGAATTAAATATATAATAAATATCCTTTGGACATTCCCACACATCGCCATCTAGTCCCAAAATAAGCTACTCAAAGCTTGTGTTATGGGTGTCAGACAACGGATATAATACTTAAATACTTTTTGTTTGTAAATACATACATGATATACATAGAAAACACCCAGACCAATACAAACAGACATGTTCATGCACACAAATGTTTGTATTGTGCGGGGATCGAACCCGCAACCCGCTGCGTAGTAGGCGATTTCTCGACCACTACACCAGACGGGTCCCAGTCGTCAGTCATTTATAATGTTGTTTCTCTATTTTATACTCGAAAAACTCAAAGTCCTTTTTCGACGTAAAATACAGGGTGTTGCTTTGGTCAGCGACGAACGACTCAGGGTGGCTGTACAAACGGTACTGATGCCAATTTTTTTTTTTTTTAAATGGAAAACACCCACAAAATCATTTTTTTATCGGGTACAGCGATCGAGTCAAAACCACCAACACCAGGTAGCCTCTTCGTAACTTACTAGTTACGGCGTAGTACTTCGTAGATAAGCGCTAGCTACGCGCTAGGGTGCAAGTTTTCCCATTCGTTTTGTATTTTTTTTTAATGTTGTGAAGAGGGTTTTCTTGTATAAAACTTGCTCAGAATTTAAAGAAATCATTTTTTTTATAACCGTAAGTAGCTGTCAAATTTTTTTTTGTGTCAAAAAATTCTGACATAATGACATAAATCATATAGCAAGCGGTCTTTGGAGTATACTTGGATTAGATCTTATTTTTGCTCAAACCATGTTGGGTGTCTAAAGGTAGGTCTCTCAAAATGACATGGATGTTCCTGAAACATATATTTTTTAAAGTCTTTTATTTGAAAGATAGACGCGTGCTCTGATAGTTGATTTTTGAGATGATCTAAGTGATGGCACTGAATCCAAAAACAAATTGTTCACCTAAAATGGATTCCTTTCCTTTAAAAGGACAAGAGTTTATTTGAGGCTTTTTAGTGTATCTTGATTTTTACGTCGATTTTTACTTTTTGTAATAGTTAATTTTATTTCTTTATTTGAAGTGATTACAGGCGGTTTGCAGCTTATGACTCTGTTCTTTAAAAAGCTACAAATTACCTTTCATAAGTTCTGTCATTATAATCCCTGAACTCCTAAGCGTTAAGGAGTCCCACCATCAGCTCAGCTCCACATAATATTGACTATCAGACGCAACAAAGGAAAATACCTTCTATGTGAATTTATGCAGAACCAATGAAGGCCAGCGAGCTCCTTTGAACAGACTGCTATCCATTTTCAACCAGAACTTTAATGGTCTCGACTTTTACCAGAGTCCCTCTAAATTTAAAAATATTATCATAGACGCTCTGCGTAGTGTCGAACTGAATTATAAATAAACAAATAAAAGTACAATAACAAATAAATAAGTAAAAATTGATATACAGGGTGACTTTTTTATCAGTACCGAAATTTTGTGGTAAAGACGCGGTCAAAATGTATGGAACAGCTGATTTTTTTTTCTCGATTTCACTAGTGCCCCCATAGTAAAAGTCGGTCATATTTATCAGTGGAGTCTTTACACAAAATTTCGGTACTGCTAAAAAAGTCATGCTGTATGTAGTAAATAATATAGTATCTATACTATAATATATTCTTAATAGTGTAGCTACAAATAATATTCACAATAATAATTGCATTCTACCACGCACTTGATTTATTTAAATAGATATGCCTACACGTGGATTACGTGGTTGGATCTGTTACCATTTATATTATATAAGTTAGTTTTAAGTTAATCATGTAACACATTTGTTTGAAATCCCTAAAATAATAAAATAAAATAAAATAACAAAACGTCATCATTAAGGTTCTAGTAAAAAGCACTAAATGTGCCTTCAAAATTTAAGGGTTTCCCACGATTGCATCAAGGTCCCATCATCAGATCCCGATTTGCCAACAATAAGACCAACTAGAAGGGTTTTTTTTTCTTGTTATGGCATGCACGGTTTGTGCGTCAGCCACGGCGATGAATAAAAAGGTAAGGAATCGTATGGGAATATAAAGGAATGAGTGCAACGGAACGGAAATTTGGAAAATAGGATCAGGAAAGTTGGGAGTAATCAATAAAGGTATGTCAAAGCTAATTAAATTTTAATATTATTGATAGTCATAAATAAAGATAGAATATTATATACATTAAAATTATTCATAGCCAACAGACAAACTATAGAAGTAGGAAAAGGAATATGGAGGGATCTCAAGTTTTCAAACAAACAGGAATGGTCATACAAAGGGCAACTGAAAAAAAGATGGTTTAAATCTCCTATATCTGTACCACACTCACATAAATCAGAAGCTACGATGTGTAACCTGTAAAGATGTTTAGGGACACAGACATGGCCAATTCTCATGCGAATTAAGTTGCAGCTAGGAATCTTTCCAAGCTTCATTTTGGCAAACCATGGTTTAATAGGTATAGCAGGTTGAATAGCCTTATACCATTTGCCTTTACTAAGACTTCTGCGTTCCCAATCTGCCCAAGAATCGAGTAAATGATTCTTGGGAAGAGCAATAAGGTCGTGACAAAAAATCTTATATGGATACAAATCTCCATCAGCTTTTTCGTTTCCAAAAATATTAGTGTGGCTTGAAATCCAAGCAAATGTTATTTTGAGCCCCAATAAACTACACTTAAAAAGTAAGTCTCTACACTGAATAATGACAGGATATTGAATATTACATTTAAATGGAAATCTTTCCAAGGCCTGTAAGGCACTCTTGGAATCTATAAATATAATGGTTTTCCTAAGTTTAGCAAGATGGACATACTCTATCGCTTTAAATATGCCATAACATTCACCAGTAAAAACAGATGTTTCAGGTGGTAGTTTTATTTTTTCAACAACACCATACTGATGGTGATAAAGACTAACCCCGACAATGCCATCATTACCTTTCTTAGATGCATCAGCTGTTATTGATGATGAAGTTAAAGTTTTTGTTACCAGAATATGACTTTATCGGAATATCTAGGTCATATTTAATTTCAGGCGATAAAATTAGAGAATCAAAAGATACAGAAAAAATTGGAAGTGAAAGGGATCTATGCGTAGGTGCTTGAAGAGACATGAATTTGCGGAAACTCAAAACTAAACAAGGTAGCCTTTTGTGAGCCCAATAGGGTGAGTTTTCTATGAGATTTGATAATGATTGCAGTTTGAAAAAGAGAGGGTGATTCCTAAATTGCAGAGCCCGGAATAAATATTTGTCGCATAGAAATTGACGGCGCAAACTAAGCGGTGGTTCGACGCATTCTACCTGTAAAGCGTTTATCGGACTTGATTTCATTGCCCCAGATACAATGCGAAGAGCTTTTGACTGGAGACTATCTAATTTCTTAAGGCCCACCATATTACAAGGTTCCAAGAAGTAGGAACCATAATCAAGAACGCTGCGTATTAAAGCATTATAGAGGAGTTTAAGAGTTGATGGGTGAGCTCTCTACCAGACTCCAGATAAGCAACGAAGAATATTCAACAATCGTTCACATTTAGCAGTTATGTAATAACAATGAGAAACTCCAGATAGTTTACTATCCAAAATCATACCTAAAAACTTAGCTTCTTTACATGTCGGAATATTGGCGTTATCATAATATACATAAACTGGAGGAGGCATTTGCACCCTACTAAAAAGAACCACAAGGCTTTTTTCAACGGACAATGTTAAGCCATTATTGTCTAACCAAGTTTTGAGAGAGTTTAACGCAGAAGTTAAGCTGTGACATAATTGATTAACAGAAAATCCGGAAATATAAAGAAGTAAATCGTCAGCGTATTGTAAAATATTAACATTATCTCCTAAAACAGAATCTAGGTCATAAGTGTACACATTATAAAGCAAGGGACTCAAAACGGACCCTTGTGGTATCCCTCTCCATAAAATTCGAGTCAGTGTTCGTGACTCTTGTGTCGAAACCCTTATAAATCTTCCAGATAAAGAATTAATAATAAAATTTACTAAGATAAGTGGAATTTGTAATTTAATGAGTTTACTTTTTAGTATAGTTAAATCTACCGAATCGTATGCGGATTTTATATCAAGGAAAGCCGCAAGGAGAGACTTATTCGATGTAAAAGCTAGCCGAATATCGGTAGTAAAGATTCCTAAACTATCCATTGTGCTCTTTCCTTTCCTTAAACCATACTGACTAGATGATAACAAACCCTTATTTTCTAGAAACCATTCCAGTCTATTTTTAACTAAGTGTTCTGCAAGTTTGTGAAGTACCGACGATATGAAGAGGCATTACCCGATGCAGCATTTGGTTTTTTAATAGGAATTATTTCCTGAGTCTTCCATGAAGTAGGCATGCTACCATTAATAATAATAGAGTTTACTATAGCTAGAAAATAGGCAAGACAAGAATCACTCAAGTTAATGAAAAAAGAATACGGGACTCCATCAATGCCTGGTGCTGAATCTTTGACATATGATAGCACACCTTTCAACTCCGAAAGCGTAAAAGGAGAATTAAGCTCTGTGAGGCTATCTGTAATGGGATAGTTTAGTTCATGAAGTACTAAATCCATATGTGGATCAGTAGGTGGAGCCAATTTGTTTAAGAAGCTACGAGGGTCAAACTGAAAGTTCTTAGAACTGGCCACTTATAAACAATATAATAAAAAAAAATATTCTAAAATTTGAAAATAGAACTCTTTGCCAATATTACTGAGTATATATTTCATTCATTTGTCATTTGTTTTACGATTTGGCGGCAAATTGAAAATTGTCTGTGTCACGTCAACATGAATTTAACACGAGAAAATTTTCGTGCAATGATTTTTTATGACTTTCGATGTCATTTAAGTCAACAAGAAAGTTATGATAGACTACGATTGGCCTTTCACGATGAAGCCCCATCTCGTGCGACTGTTTACAACTGGTTTAATGAGTTTAAACGTGGTCGCACTAATCTCACTGATGATGTACGTGAGGGACGGCCTTCTACGGCGACGACTGAAAATAACATCTGTGTTGTGCGGCGTATGATAGAGACTGACAAAAGAGTGACCTATCAGCAGATTCGGACAAGCTTAGGCATCGGTATGAGTCAAGTGCACAAAATCCTCCACGAACATTTAGCGGTCAGGAAGCTTTGCGCCCGGTGGATACCTCATAATTTGACTAAGGCTCAAAAACTCCATCGTGTGGATTGGTGCCGTCAAATTATTGAAAGATTTAACGGAGGTGACTCAAATGCTGTGTTTGACATACTTACAGGTGACGAAAGCTGGATTTACTGTTATGATCCTGAAACCAAAAGACAATCTGCTCAGTGGGTGTTTCCTTTCGAGGAGTTGCCAACTAAAGTGAAGAGAGATCGAAGTGCGGGAAAAAAAATGGTGGCCTCGTTCTTTGGAAGGATAGGTCATTTCGCAACAATTGTGTTAGAGGATCAAAAAACAGATTCTGCAGAATGGTACACTACCAATTGTTTGCCACTTGCCTTGGAAAAAGTTCGAGAGAAACGACCTCGCAGTAGGATCCTCCTTCACCACGACAACGCCTCGTCGCACACCGCCAAGCGAACGATCGACTATTTGGCGACATCAAACGTTGAATTACCGGGTCACCCGCCGTATAGCCCCGACCTCGCGCCTTGTGATTTTTATTTATTTCCAAAAATTAAAGAAAAACTTAAAGGAAAGCGGTTTATGAATGCTGAAGAAGCGGTGGCTGCGTATCGCGATGCCATTGAAGAGACCCCTAAGGACGAGTGGGCAAAGTGCTTTTCCCAGTGGTTCCATCGCATGCAGCGGTGTATTGACGTCAATGGACAATATTTTGAAAAGATATAATAAAACTAATAACTGGCTAATGTAATCAGTTTTTGATTTTCTAAGAACTTTCAGTTTGACCCTCGTATCAGCTGTAGAATCATGTAAGAATGGTGGAGTACTTTCTCGGAAACAAGATCTGTATCTACGGATATTTATCCAAACTTCAGAAGGAGATACATGAGGTGAGATAGATGAACAAAATGTCTTCCATCCCTCCCATTTCTTTTGCTTAAATAACTTTCTAGTAGAGTTAATATGAAGTGATAAAATGTCAAGATTTTCAGAACTTGTAAACACTTTATAAGCTCGTTCAGCCTCCTTTCTCTTTCTAATAGCTTCCGCACATTCTTTGTCCCACCATGGAGGCGGGGAAATGCGTCGACTATGACTTTTTTTTAATAGTAAAAATACTATCGGCAACTTCCAATAAAATTTGACTAAGCGATTCTGCACAGTTAGTGTGATTTGGATTGCTTAATACTAAGGGAGGGAGAGACTCAATTCTTTCATCTACCTTTTCTTTGAAAAGTTTCCAATCAGCATTAGCTAATTGATACTTCAAACGAGGTGGACGGACAGCAGAAGCTTTTTCGTTGAAAGGCAAAGTAATAATAAGTGGATAGTGGTCACTACCGTAAGATGAGGGGAGGATATGCCAGGTTAAAGAAGATGCTAGAGATGGAGAACAAATTGATAAATCTGGAGCGCTTAGACCTTCACTACAACGAGTACGACGAGTTGGTTCACCGGTGTTTAACAAGCAAAGATTATTTTTATCTAAAAAGTCTAAAATTTTTGAACCATAATAATTAGAGGGTTGGCTGCCCCAGGACTCGTGTTGCGCGTTAAAATCTCCCATAATTAAAAACGGTTTGGGAAGAGAAGGCAGAATAGTACCTAGAATCTCATTATACAGAGCAGTAGATGGGTGTGGAATATAAATAGATACAAAACAAATACCATTAATACTGGCAGCAATAATAGAGTAATCTTGACTATGTACAGGTATAGAGATATGTTGAAAAGGCATAGAGTGTTTAATTAGCAGGGCAACCCCGCTATAACCATCAGATCTATCTTCTCTTAAGCAAGCATAGCCTGCCACCTTAAAACAGCCACCAGGCTTGAGCCATGTCTCTTGAAGAGAAATGGCCAAAGAATTGTATTTATTAATTAAGTAAAATAAGTCGGGTTTCTTACTAATTATACTGCGGCAATTCCACTGAATTACCACAGATTGCATTGTTATTCAAATTAACACTATTAGAACTATTTTCATGTGAAATATTTTTATCATTTACACTATTCGGAGATGAGGCAACCTTGGGCGGTATAAAGTTTGCATTATAATGAGATAATGAGTTGATAAGAGTAATAATAAGTTCTTTTACAGATATCACGTCTGATAATAAAGAGTCATTGTTTGAATTCTTTTCTTTATAAGCAGTACCAGTTGATGAAAAATTTATCTTATAATCTTTAGTTAATGAATCATGAGCTGCCTTATCATACCCATATTTTAAAGTAGGTGGGTGTCTAGGCTTTAGAAATACAGTTTTCTTATATGAATGACCATTTGAAATACTACTGGACTGACTTCATAAAACTCTGGAATTAGATGGACCAGAAGAAACTGATGTAAGAACATCAGCATAAGATTTACCAATTGCAGGATGCAGTTTTACTGCTTCAGAATAAGAAATGCACTTCTTAGCCATCGACTCTTTGATCAACTTTTGACGAGAGAACTCAGGGCAATTTTTGCTAGTTGCAAAGTGAGAGCCACTACACAAACAGCATTTCACAAAATCTTCTTCAACTGAACAAGTGTCACCTGAGTGGTCCTGACCACATTTAAAACATTTAGGGAGGGATCTACATTGGCTTTTAATGTGTCCATACTTACAACACTGGTAACATTGTATAGTTGGATAAATGTATAAATCAACGGGGAGTGAATTATAGCACATGAAAACTCTCTTGGGAAGTACTTGTCCGTCAAATGTCAGTACCACTGTCTCTATTGGAACATATTCATCTTTTTCTTTGCCTACATTTTTCCTTTCGAGTCGTCTCATCTTCAATATATTGCCACAGCCTACAGGAACAGAAATATTCTGCATGACTTCATCATCAGTCCAAGATGTTGGAACACCCCTTACTATACCCATGCGTGTCACATTTGATGTTGGGATAAAAGCTTTGTATTTATTACGGCCCAAAATATCATTATTTAAAAACGAATTAGCATCTTCGTGGTTCGAGAAAGATATGGATACCCTGTTCCTACCTATGCGTTAGACTGCCATTTATAATGTTTTTGAAATTGTGTTTTTGCAAAAAGAAACCAAGAGTAACAGGATGAATTGCAGTATTATCATTACTAGACAACTGTTCTTTTTGAATGTGAATAATGTAAGGGGCCACGTCTGAAGCCTGGTAAAGATTCCTAGCTACCGAAGAGCGCTGAGAAGTTTGTTCTAGAGGTATATCAACATCAATTGAATTAGATGGGCATGGCACAGGCAGAGATTTGGGTACAGGTGTAGATGACTGTAAATTGTTTGGATTAGTGTTATCTGGCTGTTGACGTTTTTTAATAAATATATTTGTTTGCTCCTCACAATTACATTCATCACACTCATTAACCGGTGTCGAAGTAGAAGATTTATGATGACGCTTCCTGAATCTGTTACAATGTTTACAGTACTTGGGTGCTGAGCGTTTTCGCTTCGCTTTTATAGTAGGATGATGCTCTGAGCTATCTGTAAAAGAGCCTTCTGTGTCTAATCCTGAGTACGTATTATCTATAGTAACATTATACGAAACCTGGGGGCCCAAAGGACCCCCAGGCTCGTCTGCGTCGTTCATGCAGCCAAATGAAAAGGTAAGAAACTTACCGAATCACTGCCAAAAACAATAAAAACAAATATATAATAATAAATAAACCTAAATCAATACACTCCCACTACTTATCTGAACCAAATATCACTTTAAAAATAAATAAAATCTCAGAAACCAGAAAAAACACCCGCCTACAACAACGATTCCCGCGCTTTTTCTAGAAGGTATTACCTCTAGGTAGGCATTTTTTTTTTCAATTAGGCCTACAAATGACTGTGGTATGAGGTATCACAGCCACAAAAAAAAGAAAAAAAAAACATCCAGTCGAATTGATTACTACATTTTTTTTTGAAATCAGTTAAAAATCTTTTTTTTTTATATAAGATAAAACCATATTATTTATAGAGCATTATGACTCTACTGGAGGAAGCAATCTTTATTATCCATGAATGTTGCATTCAATACACGCTTTTGCGAGTGTTATCATACTAGGCGCTGGATGGGGATTTGATCCTCCTAAATAGTGCCGAGTGTCATTGTGTTATTTAGGGTCGGTTTTACCCAATTCAGATAAGACTTATCCGACTGGATAAGTATAAAAGGACCGTTGCAGAAGAAAACATTTATTTAAATGATTGCTGACAAAAAAGGTGACGTATACAATTAGGCGTTTTGTTTTATATTCGACAATGTTTCTTATGTTGGTAAAATCGAAACTTACAATGCTAAAATTCGGTTAGCAGAGGAGACAAATGCCTTCCTAAATGTACGTATATGTAATTGATATAATATCTACATGAAGAATAAAACAGAATAAATTTATAACACTCATAGAAAACCGAGCAACAATCGCAAATATACTACTTAATATTTATTTACTTATTTTGATGAGGTTAAAAGATATTTCACTTACCAGCGGTTGAAGACTGTAACAAACTTTTGACATTTTGCGTCGACAATTCCAAATTTCTGATTTTCTGAAATCTGAATCTGATATCTTTAACAAATCTTAAGAATCGATTTAATTTTTAAGATTCATTGAAAAATTCTTCTCGAGCAATAAATACAAAAAACACCAATTTTGTCTCAGCGTTGTCTACGCCAAATGTCAAAATTTTGCTTCAGATTTCACCCGCAGGAAATTAAAACAGAAATGAGAAACGTTTCTGTAATTCGATAAAGTTCTAAGCTGCCAATACTGTCAAGTCGATTCTGTTTACCGCCTTGTAAATGAATACCTCCAATAATGCCCCTTTATGAAGTTTATTCTGCACTTAAATATCAAGTTGCGGTAAAGGTACGAGGAAGCGTTTGCTTTCTAATATGAGGCAAATAAATTTGCAGGCATTCGCCCGGCAATATCGGGGAAGTCGAGGGGTGTATTCCTCTTAGGGCACTAGCTTGTTCTGTTTTTCGGTCATGAAGATATACATTTTACTTAACTAAGGTTTCAAAGTACCGTACTATGACTGATTTTTAATTTTATTTTTTAAAACGGAGGTTTTCATTCACATAAATAAAAATTACAAATCACTAATTAAAGCAACTTTACTTCCGTCCATATACTTTGGTCTGCTCCAGAGTCATTATTTAAATATTTTCTTCCTGGATCAGCGTTACCACTGCAGAAATCGTGTTTTCGGATTTATTCGAAAACGGTTACCCCCACTTATTTTAATTTGGTGCATACTTAGACTTATTAAACGGGAAACTTCGATTTGCTTTAATAGCAACTTTCTTGCTTGGCCCACGACACCGTCAGTAAAAATCCGAATTGCGACGATGGGAATTTACTCCACAGACTTGAGAACTCAGCAGCAAAAGCACTCGAGCTCAGTGCCTTATAATAATCCAAAAGGTGGGATTAGGTACTTAATATTTGAGAAGCTAGATGCTCAATATGATAAGAACCAGTATTGTGCGTTCTAGTGACTCAAAGTAATCAGTGCGGTATTGGATAGACTAGATGCCCAAGAACATGATTACCATTTTAGTGCGTTCTAGAGACCCAAGGAATGTCTGAAGGAATACATTTTCCGTTTTTCATTCTTCGGTTATTCAATTACGCTTCGAGGCAGTGCAGTACTTATCCTACGATACAACAATTCAACAACCGTGATGTAAATAGGTTACATGGCGATCTATTGAGAAGTGGTGGAACGAACTTTGTGTAATTTATTCAACTATTCTAAACGTAGTCACCGCGAGCTAGTAATAACAAACGCCATCTTCTAATAGGTAGGGGAAGTAATTTAAAGTTTACATATTTGTTTCCTTTTAAACTTATCGTTAGTGTATGCGTTTACACTCGTCATAGGTAGTTATGCAGTCGCGATACAGCGGCGATGCTAACACGTGTTAGCAAACAGTAGGTACACAGTTTGTTAATGGCCAGCTTCTGCATCGCGACTGCATCGATGCTAAAAGTAGCGCAAGCGTGTAAAGGTTGACACTTTTCGACGGCATCGATGCTGCACCGCTGCTAAAAGACGGAGTGTGCAAATGGTCTAAGAATAACGGAACAACATAAGTCGCAAGCTACGTGTCTGCTGTCAGTAGGTGCCCTTCGCACGGGTGCTCTAAGTAGAGTACATCAGTCAGAGCCGGGGCGTCGGGACAAGCCTCGGTGTTTTACGGGAGAACTTCATTAAGAGCCATTATTAGTTTGCGAAGTGCAGTAAAAGTGACAAAGCACTCATTAGTACTGGCAGCGGGTATTTTTTCAGCCTCAAGTCATTTGTAGGTGTGATCGATAGTGCCATTTTTTTCTATTGAAATAAATAGCTGTAAAAAATAGGTCAAATAGTCAAATCATTTATATAAACACCAAAAAGACAAATACACAAGCTTAATGAATTTCAAAGTATTATTTTAAGGCAGGGTTTTCTGGGCCTACGTCTGCCTTTTCACAGTTTGAATTCCACAGAAATTAGTTTTCTATATATATCTACACATTTATCAAGCAGGCTAAGTTATTACAAAATCGATCGCAGAACGCCATCGCTTTCACAAGAGAATAAAGTTTATTTTCATAAAAAAAGGTAATCGTCCAATGCATCATTCTTATCCCGCTCTCAACCGGTCCTTTATCCCAAACTACACATCTCTAAATCCGAGTAGAGTATTCCAAATTCCAGATCGGGCAATCCCATTCGGAATATAACGGGTCTGTATTGAAAGGGATCTCATAAATTTTGTTTATAGAGGCCACTGGATTTCCACCCATATTAATTTATGTAAGCAATAAATGGCAGCCACTTAACCGATGAAAGTCTCATTTCAAATTAAACTGTAGCTTGCTATTGCCAATGTAAATTATGTAAGTAACTAGTTTTGCCCGAAAAAAACCAAGGAAATTATTTACACTTGTGAAAAGCAACTGTGCCAGACGGAATCGAACCCTGTGTCTTGCACTATCCGGGTGCATGCCTATACCATTGGGCCACGGACGCCTAGGAGAGCTTATTGATAGCGTAAGGCACTGGTTTTAATTTCTTGCTTGCTTGCTTTTTACAAGTGAAATTGTTGTATTAACTTTGCTGACAAAACACTATAGAAACAAAAATATAATTACTAAAGAAATAGCTTAATGTTGTACTACTCGTAAAATGTAAGTCACGCTTTCATTCAATTGACGTGGAAAGGAAAATTTTCTGTGTGTCCTGCATCATAACGATATGAAAAAAGCTGAACTGAACTGAACTTTCTACATTATAAATTTAGATATACACTTTTGTATGACCTTCTATACAAAAGTTTTTTAGTAAAGACAAAAATTTGTACTGATCGCAATAGGTTTCAAATAATTTAAGATTTCATCGCTACTAGGTTGCAATTGGAAATATAATTGAGCTTTGGAAGAGTCACATCCAAATAGATAAGTGAGTGACTAAAGAAATGCAGTAAAATTAAGCAACCTCCATACATCTAAAATGTCATAAATGAGAAGCATGAGGAATATCTGTGAGAATTCTCTAATTAGTGGAATGCGTCCACACAACCGAGATCTTATAATGGAATGATAATACTCAGCCAAAATTGTGATCGGGGCACTAATTCGGCATATTGCGAGATTGTTTGCCGGAGTTAATTCTCGCAATACGATTTAATTTTGTCGATAAGAAAAGTTGTACGCATGAAAGTTTCACAAAAACACAGAAACAAATTGTTTCAAAAGATTCTTTGACTAGTATCCACGTCTTCGCAAATTTAAGAAGGTTGAGTTGTATAGCATATTTTTTGGTACAGCATTTCAAAACTGTCCCTTGCATTTTCCAAGCTCTTGCTTTACCACTGTGAGCTTCTTAAAGTCCAGTCAAAATGAACACAATCGGAAAATCGTATGTAAAAAATACACTTTTCCTTCTACTAAAGTACAACCGACTTTTACATATATTTATTACCCAACATAAAAGTCTAATTCCATAACAAAAAAATATTCTGAAGAGTAATGAGGGGAAATTTCCTTTACAAAATTATTTCTGCAAAAGGTATATGGTAATGGAAACGCTTAAAATATAATCATGGCAACCGCGACGAAAAATAATGCGAATCGGTAAAGTTATTACAAAAAGTCTTTGGACCTTCCTATTTTTCGTTAGCGACAGGCGTCCATGAATTATTCAACGTTGCGAGATTTAGCCAAAATTAATTGTACAGACCGGCGTCCAGCCGCAACATACATTTTCCATCAAAGGGATTTGGCTGAGGAATGTGCCCGGCCCGCGCGTGTTAGTCTTAAACTCTATGTGTAAGTGCGACTTGTTGTAATACATTTTGTATGGCACGTCTGGTACCATGTGGCGATAAGTTGCGTAGGTTATTTTCTGAGAAAAAAGTAACGAAAATTGCTTCCATAGAAAATATATAACATACATATATCAAAGGAAAATTTAAAAAGAAATAAAAGATATTTTACCTTTAGATAAACTACAAAGTTTTACGAGTATATAAAAAAATATGACATTAACATACCATTTCTCGGTAATAAAATAACTAGAAATTGAAAAGTTAATTCAAACTCCCCTGTTAAAACAAATTCACTATCTACTCCACAAACTTTCCCAGTGACTATTGACTTCATTCTAAAGCCCAAATTAACAGAATACAACATTCAACCGAAATGCTCATAAAAGGAGTTTGCCTAACAAAACGGTCGTCCAGTGCAACAAAAGTGGTTGCCAGGAAAGCGATTAGTGCCTGTAAATTGTTTCACGACAACGCCACTCCGTTGCCGACACACAAGCGCTGGGAAATCATTCAACTCGCAACTGTGCTTTATTAATCGAAGTAAATGTGTATTGCGTGAAAATAGCTCAAACGTTAAAGTTTACCTATACGTTTGAATTTACA
The DNA here is from genome assembly GCA_963924145.1 of Pyrausta purpuralis. Classification (NCBI taxonomy): domain Eukaryota; kingdom Metazoa; phylum Arthropoda; class Insecta; order Lepidoptera; family Crambidae; genus Pyrausta; species Pyrausta purpuralis. The sequence continues at coordinate 12,240,024 of OZ001642.1, forward strand.
TTGAATTTACCTGAAAACGCATAACGAAATTTGGTGTAATATTTACTTACTCGTCTACTTGAACATACGAACATATATTTCATACATATTTTAGGGTCCCGTAGACGAATGGCAAAAAACGGAACCCTTATAGTTTCATCAAGTCTGTCTGTCTGTCCGTCCGTATATGTCACAGCCACTTTATTCCGTAACTATAAGCATCACACTGTTGAAATTTTAAACATACTGACAAATAATTAACGTATAATCATTTTAAATTTGACAGCTGAGCATCAGGAAGATAAGACTAGGTATATAAAAATCAAAAGCATTATGGAGTTTTGGTATCAACGTCAGAGCAAATCACCACCAAAATACCTTCCTAACCCTTTTTAATGCTTCAACACCCGAGCGGTTGCAGGCAACCGCATAACAATAGAATTTGCATTGTATCTCGTTCACATACGCTTGAGGGATTAACCTAATTAAGAGATACATTTCAATAAAACACGAGACATAGTTTTCGTCAATTCTATTAAAGAATGTGTATGTAAAATTTGAAGTAGATTGGACAAAGGAATCACGTTGTCCCATACAAATTTGGCTTACCCTGTTCTGAATTTCCAAAAGGATTTTCCGAAATCCTACTCTTAGGGTAGTAGGGTAGAATTTCGGAAAATCCTTTCTTATCGGTTCCCTACGTTATACAGGGAGTATAGTCATTATCATTCAGGCGGTAGTTCAGGACAAAGCAAGATAAAAACAATCGTAGATCAACATACAGGGGCCTTATATTTTTAAACCACTCGCTTGAATATGGCGTGTGACTTTCGTTCAAAAACCAATTAATAATCAATGAGAATATCGCTAAATATATTCGTTAGTTACTTACAAAATTCAGTGCGATTTTTTGAATCACTTCCGTGTGGATTTATACTAATGTTCCAGTGCTGGGCAAAGGCCTCACTTTAACTATGAAGTAGTTAGGGCCATACTCCAGCACGCGAGCTCAGTGGGAACTGACGGAGGGGTATTTGCAAGAGAAGCGACAAACCTTGCTATCAGATGTTCTCAAGCCGCCCATAAGGCTTCTGACTAGGCTTAACGACTAATATCAACCGATATTAGCCGGGACCAACGGCTTCCGAAGCAAGGAGATGCTCGCGATATACATCACTTACATGGTCGGAATGCTCAGTCAATGTGTATTAGTCGATATTAATTAATACCTACTTTTTAAAGGTCGGTAAGAAGTTAACTTTAATCCCTCAAGCGTATGTGAACGAGACACAATAGAAATTCTTTTGTTATGCGGTTGCCTGCAACCGCTCGGGTGTTGAAGCATTACCTAAAAGATAAAATACCTAACTACAGAAATAGATAGGCTTTACATCGAAACCATCTCATGCTAGGAGGAATCATATTAATAAAACGATTCGTCTTCCCCCAATATTGAATAATTGTACAAAGTTATAAAGAAATGTATAAAAAGGAAGGATCGTCGGCATAATCCATAAAAAGAAAAGTTTCGACTCTCTTTCTGACAGTCATCCGAGCAATATAAATTCGTATATTTACATAACAATTTATAGCGGCGAAGTTGGGGCAGCAACAAATTGTGTTTGTGAGCCGGTGAACCTACCTGGATGTCGATAGAACCACCTCCGCATTATGATAATGTATACCAAGATAAGGTATGACTCGGGAGTTCTGACACTAGCCAATTTCGTTCATTCACGGGAATTGTGTGTGAAAATTCCACGCTTCTCCGAGCGACTTTAGGTTGGATACAGGCAGTGTCAATATAACCTATAGCAACAGTCATTACTGGAAAACATATTAATCAACACCTTCAGACTTGTCATGATGTGAAATACATATTTTCTATGTTTAAAACAGGTTTATGATACTCTAGATGTAGTTAGGTATATACAAGTTAATCACAGGAATTGATTGATACTCATATTTAAAACTGCGGATTAATTCGTCTTCCTTATCTTTTGTTTTAGTCCGGCTTTTTGCTATATCTAATGGATGATGTTAAAACAACATAAATTTACCCATTTTTTTTTCTGTTTTTAAAAATCTGGTATGTATTGGTATTGGTTTAGAATGTTTTTAACACTCACAGAGTCTTATTTTTTATATTCATAAACATGAAATAAGAAACCAAAAAATGCGCACGGGCGGTACTCGAACCAGCAACTTATTGTTTAACAACCACCAGGCCAAACGCTCTTCCAATTGAGCTACCGTCCAACCCTGCGAAATTTCTGGTCTCTTATGAATACCTACGTCATTACGCGTGACGTCTGCGCTATCCCAACCGTTTTACAAAATAACATAAACATATTTTTTGTCATGTATTTTAATTTTCATAAAGATGAAATAAGAAACCAAAAATTTGCGCACGGGCGGGACTTGAACCAGCAACCTTTTGGCAAACCGGGCCAAACGCTCTTACCAATTGAGCTACCGTGCTGTTAGTCCGACCCTGCGAAATTTGTGGTGTCTTATGAAAACGTCAATTGCGTGACGCTTAGCGCCATCTAGCCGTCTGTTTATGAAACAGATGGCCCAAGCAGTTATTCTTTACAGAATAAATTCAACTTGGAAATTGATGTCGCTTCGCTATCTAATGCTTTAGAATGTTTTTAACACTCACAGTGTCATATTTTATATTCATAAAGATGAAATAAGAAACCAAAAATTTGCGCACGGGCGGGACTTGAACCAGCAACCTTTTGGCAAACCGGGCCAAACGCTCTTACCAATTGAGCTACCGTGCTGTTAGTCCGACCCTGCGAAAGCTATCTGTTTCATAAACAGACGGCTAGATGGCGCTAAGCGTCACGCAATTGACGTTTGACCTCATATAAGAGACGGTGTTAGAACAATTTTACTTAAACCGAGTGCCCTTATTATATACTGACGGCGCAAGATTCGGCTCAATATTTAAACATAAGCTTATATCCACATGTGACCCTGAGCGTGCTTAAATCTCCCGGCTTAAACTATGTCGGATCCGCTCTAACTAAACCTCCCAGGATCAACTTGCCATAATTGCTTTGCACCTTATTTAGCTACATTTATAATTCATGGTGTATGAATATGCTATGCCTCCAACACTAAGAGGTACAGTCGGCCAAATGGTTACTATGCCTTTACAGATCATTTTGAAACTATTTTGCAGGTAAATGTACACACAAGAACACAAAAACAATAATAAGGGACTTATATTGACAAGGGTGTAATTAACGTTGAGTGTGTGTTTATAACAAATAATAAATATGTGCCAGACAACACACCAATTGCGTTACGAAGTACCAGAATACGATAATGACGGAGGCGTCTCCCATAATTACTTAAATACATCCATGACTTAGGTACAAATGTTCACTGCTCATCACACACGCACGGACCGCTGGTCCAGTAGTCAGGAGTGCTAACCACTGCACCAAACGTGTCGTCAAACATTGTGTGTATTGTATTGGTCTAAATCTGCAAAAACTGATCAAGGAATTTTCGCAATAGCTACGCGATACTGACGACCCGTTTCACGATATCCAAGTAAGCACTCATCAGCATCACTATCAGTCAAAGCTGCTGAACATATGCCTCAACCTCGGTTTTCCGCAGCGAGCGATCACAAGTGGTCTGCATCCTATTTGGTCCTGCGATCTTCGAAGCGAAGCGAAAGTCGTCTGTCCATCTTGTCGGTGGACGTCCTGCGCCGCATCGTCGGCATAAGGGTCCCCAATCTGGCACTTTTATGACCCAACGGTCATCAGTTCTACGCTCTATGTGCACATAGCGCGCCCTCAGGGCTATGTTCTTTTACCTTAGTACCTAACTACTTCTCTCTCTCTCTCTCTCTCTCTCTAAATTTTCAAGTACGCACTACCCAATGAACAGTTTAAATAAATATATTTTTATACATATATTAATTTGTATTATTTAATCGCCATTTAATTCTTAATCTCAAATGTAAATGTAATCAGAACTAACACTAGCTATAAGATTTAAGTTACTAAGAGCCCTTACACACTGCGACTTTTGAAATCTTTTTCCAATTTTTGAAAACGCGCTACAGCATCGCGACTCACGCAATGCACAGATTGAATCTAGGATCGATGCAGCGCGTTAGCATCGATACAAAAACGCAACTGCATCAATGCTAACGCGCGTTATTATCGATGCAGTCGCTTAAATACAGTATTTAATTTGTCAATTTCTAGCTTCTGCATTAATAAATAAAATAAATATATCTTTTGGACATTCCCACACATCGCCATCTAGTCCCAAAGTAAGCTACTCAAAGCTTGTGTTATGGGTGCCAGACAACGAATATAATACTAAAATACTTTTTGTTTGTAAATACATGATATACATAGAAAACACCCAGACCAATACAAACTGACATGTTCATGCACACAAATGTTTGTATTGTGCGGGGATCGAACCCGCAACCGCTGCGTAGTAGGCGATTTGTCGACCACTACACCAGACGGGTCGTCAAATTGGTCGTCGCATTGCGAATGGAACTTACTTGAACATTTCAAAACAGGCCTATTCTTGTACTTAACTTTAATGTATGATGAGGAAAATGCTTGAAATATCCGTGTACAATCCTAATAAGAACAAAACACGCTCAAAAGAGGCTGAATTGATTCATCAACCGCAACGTAAGTAATAATGTTTCTTTTGTGTTTCTGTTTAATCTTAGCGAGGCGACAAACTCCAAAGGGCTATTAATCAGATGTCAACACGTATTACCACAATGTGGTTTTGTTCAGAAGCCTCTGTCTTAAGCACGTGGTATAAATAAACCATATTTCTCAGGCTTCAGTTAGTCTGTAGTACTTGTCAGAGAGACGTCCTGAGAAGTAGACCGTTCTTATCTTCGAGATACGTTTCCCTTTCTCTGTCAAACCCATGATCGGTTTCTTCGTTCATCTGACAACCTCCGGCTAGGCACGCTGGCCCACCGCTCATCGTACGTTTCCAAGTCTTCCACAGTGACGGCAACACGACTCTGAAATTCTCTTTCCGTGGATATAAAAAGAACCGATGCAAAGTTGTCTTTCAAGAATAAAGTTCGTAGATTTCTGAAAGAGTGTATAATAAATTAATATTATTATTATATGTATGTATTTATGTTTTTTTTCATGTTTATGTATATACTTATATATATTTTGTAGTTTATTTATTTATCGGTATAGTTATTTTCTTAGTTTATTTATTTTAGTAATATATTTATTAGGTTCTTGTTACTATGTTCCTATTGACCACGCTTTTTTATTTCATTCATTGTTTTTTTTCACTGCACCCGTTGCCATCTTTCTGCATAACCTGAAGATTTGACTGGCAGAAAATGCTTTTAGCACTAACCCCACCTTTGTACACTAAATTTGTGCAATAAAGTCTTTAAATAAATAAGAAGACACGACATAGTAGTATTTCCCTTTGCATCATTTACAATGGTTGTTATGTTTGTTAACCGTTTGGATGTTCTATTACGGCCTCTTTTGAAATCTCCTGATAAGTTCTGATTAGCGTTATTTGCCCAATAAACATCATACAAATAACGTTCCTTATATGGAGCTTATTTGTCGATGGTGAAACAAGTCCCTAGTGTGATTTCTTATGAAAATGGAACTACTGTGTATTGTTCTATAGTATGATCGTACCGAATGGCGTCGTGTGAACTTGCGTGAACTGGCGAGATAGGCGGGGAATGTGTCACTCTGGCCAGCTAAAGAAATACAGAATCTTTGAGAAAGATTAGACGTACCGATTGTGGGATAAGAAGAAATGTTTATGTATTAATGGAAATAAAAGGATCAATGTTAATGGTACGGTCAAGATACTCGCTCTTTTAACTCAACCACTCAAATTACCTACTCATGGCGGCAGTCAATTTAATAACCGTTTTGAATGATAAAAAATAAAGTAACTTTCTTTGCACCTATCTTCCAGAATCATTAGATATACCCACATTCGTTAGCCTTTTGCTTACTTAAAGCTAAGGGCCTTCTATCTGCTTTAACTAATGTAATAATATGGAAGGCACGTATAAAGGTAATAAATTGGTACTATTTCAAAAAGAGTCAAACTATAAAATTGACATAAGATCCGTTTTTGAGTATTACGGATGGAATACTCGAATATTATGGAAGCATTTGATCGTCAGCGCTGCCACAAGCACTTACTTTTTTTAGACGTTGCAATAAATAAAAAACGATCGTGTTAGATAATAGTCCTGCGGGATCTATTGCGAGATTTGTGAAGACGGATTGTTTTGGCTCGCGCTAGGATACTGTTTGGTCTCTGTGTCTCACGGGCGGTAACTACAAAGCTTTGCTTTATCTTTTTGTTTTCGACGAATTAGCAGCAATATAAGGGATAAGTATTTTGTAATACAACGTTTTTGGACGTCTCTGTTAGGGCCACGTGACTCTTTAGAAGAAGGTATTAATGACACCTAATCGTAAAAGAGAAAATAACTTTCACCCTAACTTCCTATCTCTGAAATAAAAATATTTTTAGCTTATCTAAAAAATTGTGTCAATAAAATACGCACAACACACTTACCTACTTAATCCTGCGTCTGACATTCAATTAAGGCTTTAATAAAGCTACCTTAATAAAAATAACAGATAGTATCCTCCTAGATACTTTGTAATTTACTTGTTTTTCTTGAGTTATAAAAAATGTTTCTTTTTTTTGTACCGAATAAGTAGACGAGGGCACACTAGCACATTTTTCATACTAAGGACTAATTGTTCAATGGTCAGATAAAACTTATCAGACTGATAAATTATAAAGAGACAGATTTAAAAAAATGACAGTTACGTATGATTGCTGACAATTGGGTGACGTTTTCAAATTAAGCATATTGTATTTTGTTTGACGAATATTTCTTATGGGCCATTCTTTGAGCACCGTTTTTTGATGGTCACACGTTTGTAATTCCAAACATATTCAATGTTTAATTAAATAATAAATTTTGTATGTTTTATCATGTATCTATATCTATGAATTCACTTTAAAATGTGTTATTATGTTTGTAGTTTTGTAGGAAAAAATATTTTACCATCGGAATCGGGAGTAAAACTGCTATTCTTCGCGCGTCACACTGAGTTGGCGCTTAGTTTAAACACTTCTATCTTGCTGGACTTTTACATTATATTAACATTGTATATTTTTAAAAATTGGATACTAAGTCAGGATTCATTATATCGAAGGGGAAAAAATCAGTCCTTAGATTTAAATTTTACATACTTAATTTTGTGTTGGTCACACAATTTTACCATTTTCGAAAATGTGACTCAAAATTGCTCATAACTTCAAAAAGGTTCATGCTATCGACACAAACCATAGGTCCGCAGAAACTTCAGACCTATCAAAACACTAATAGAAGACAAATAAGTATCTCATAGCTATGATATAGCTAATACAGCTCCTTGCGTTTTATTTTTTTTCTTCAGACCCTAGTTCATGTGACCCTTCATGGGTAATGTTTTAAGATTATAAGTCAGCGTCAGGAATAAATGTCTACTATTGAATCATAAAACTCATAGTCAAGATTCATTAGAGCTGATTAGATTACATAAATGTTAGTTACTTAATTTACTTAATTTTAATATTTCTGAAAATGTAAAATTTTCGTCACTTGCGTGGCACAACTTTCGTGGTCAATTGCCCACGAAAGTTACAAATCATACCACGAAAGGTTATCATAGTGTACTGATCTAACTATAATTTATATTTTATGGTTTGTAAATGCAGTTAAAATAACCGCCTTAACGTTTCAAACTTGAATTCTTCTACTTAGACAGTTTCCAGAGGCACAGATATGATTTATAGAAATAATGTAGCTTACTATAAATATGTATAGAACATGACGTCTTAAATCTTGATTTTATTCGGCTTTGAATCGCCTCATCAATCTATATACTAATTATATAAAAAATCACAATATGTTACTCTAAAAAGCATACTCATTAATTAATTAATTTTCGTGCATTATTCGTAATTAGCCCAATTTGTGTAGTTTATATGAGAAAATAATGAATAATTCTTTGCCACTAATAAGAATGATGGCAGTTATGCCAGTCGTCTTAATTCATTCAAACAAGTGGCATGGCTAATATTTGAGCCTGGTCTAAAGCTGGAAATTTGTCCACTAGACCGATAAAAGAGTCTACTTTGAGGCTACTAGATAAAGACTGGGAATCATGTTCATGAGTTTGCTTTACCGGAAGAAAACTACAATTAACACTGATACTGGTTCGAAAATAAGCGCGTGACGTCTGGTGTTTATTTCCAAAGATTCAAAAGAAATAGTTTAATTCTTTATTGGATACGAAAAGGTCATATTTTGAACGCTCTTACAGTTATGATCCAGCAACTAGTAGTCTAAATAGTCTCACTCCAGGCAAGCAAAATATCTGGAAGACTAATTTATTGATTGTAAAGTTTATTAAGGGCCTAACCTATATACCTAATATAACTGAGCCTACCTTAAATGAGTTGATAATAGCCGGCAAATATCTAACAACCAAAATTCAGGGTACCTGTATGTAATTTGAGGCACTACTTTGGAGGGTAAAGAGTTGATTGCTACAGATTTGCTACATGTACCTTAGCTTACCCTTACCTTTATAATCTCAGATAATTTCGACAGAATGCGACTACTTACCAAAATAGGTTAAGGAAGCGATTAAATTACAAAATACTAAAAATTTTATCGTAAGTATGAGTTTAAATTGTCGAATGTCAAAATACCATTGCTCCGAAAGTGTGAAACCGTAAAATTTAACAACGCATCCTATCGCTGACAAATACGGTCATTGTTGTGTGCCGAGAACAAATGCGAGTAAACAGTGAATTTGAGGTCAGTGATACTGAAAATGAGTGCAATAAAACACTTAGAAGGAGGGTAGACCATAAAGTCTACAAATAACAGCCCACTCGCAACAGTTTTAGGTACGCTGTGATCATGGCACTTGCAACAGTGTCGAAATACCTATCGGATACTCATAAATAATTTGGTACATAGTAGCAATGTCGAAGGTAACAAACTATTACTATGTTAGTGTTCATCATGAATGTTTAAAAATATATGTAATACCTAACCACATTACTATTTGTCTCAAACATATATAATATTTCAAGTACTTTGATACTTTTATTACCGAATTATCTATCCAAAAAGACGCTGCGTAACTTTCGTGTCACGGTGAGTAACTTTCGTGGCTTACGAAATTTCAATATTAAATATCTACATGAATAATGAACCGATTTTCATGATTCTAACAGATTATGTTACAGTTTGATAGTTTCTTTAAAGCAGTATTTTTTTTATTTGAATAATATCAGTATAAATTTTCGCCACGAAGGTGACGCGAAGAACACTTTCTGAAGAAATGCCCTTATCTGACTATTGAAAAATCAGCTTTAAGTCTCATGAAAAATCAACTGTAAAGAGAAATTGAAAAGACATATTATTCTTTCCTTACTTACTTATTTTTTAATATAAAAATGATGAAATGTTTAAATTTGTTGAAAACGTCAAACAGAAAAATGTTTTTGTTAACTCTAAAATCATTTAAATTTGCCTTATGTTTATTTTAATGTGTCCATGTCGTATCACAGCCAGTATTACCAATATTAACTCGTTTAGTGCCAAGCAGCCGGGTCCAAGTGTTTACTGCGATGCCTTTTTCTGATGTCATTTTATACATATATGGCGTTGGACCTGAGGCTTGGCCACCAGCACGCTGTGTGCCCGACCACTCGGGACAGAGTGTGCTTATTTTGAATATAATATTATCACATATATTTTTTATCGATTTTTATCAATTACGCGTAAAAAATGCGGTTTCCTGGGTTATTTTTCGTATTTTTTAAGGCAATCAAAAAAATTTTATGGAGTTGCACCAAATAATAACATGAACCTACGTTCATGAATCAACATGTTCAAATGTGCCCCTGTGCTAAGGTGCCGAATTTTCTCTATTGTGTTGAAATTTATAAAATTATTTTGCTTTATTAATATATTATTACTATGTTTATTTATTATTTCCATTAATTATATCCCTATTGATTTGTCTTTGCCTAAATTAGATAACTGAAAACACTTTGCTTGGAATACAACAGACTTTTTTTAACACTGCGAAGACAGCAGATATTATTCATTCCTTTCGAATATTTTCAATAAGGGAAGCCAAGTTTGGCATCCATTACCGGCAAAGTATGTACCTACCAATTCTGTAGATTCGCCGACCTCTTAACTTGGAGTGATTTAATTAATCACCTTTAATGATCTCTCTGAAATCATTTTACGGAACAGGGGCTGAACAGATTGGTATTACATTTAGAATTGTATATTAAAGGAAAATTCCTGCTGCTCTTTATATTTGCGCGTTCAATGATTTTCCTATTAAGTTGAAGATGAAATTCATTTAAGTAACGCAATAAATACATTTTAAAGAAACCTTTTAAAATAAGTTATTTTTTCTAAATACCTCAAATAAATTTAATATAAGTATTATTCGTGAACTGTTTTACTTACTTTACTTATTTATTAGACCTAATTTATTTATGTTGTAAAATAATAGTAAAACCTATTTTACGTAGGTTTTCAGGTAGGTTTGCCTTTTGGAGGAAACAAAATTAAATTCCTCTTATTTGGTTACGTAATCAAGTAAATATATGATTAACTTAATTTTTTTTAAACTTCATACACGAACAAACGGTACATATGGCGTACTTAATGCTAAAAGCATTCTGTAAAGTGACAAAAGGAGGAGTGTCTTTTAATAATTTCATTTATACAGCAATTTTAGTCACGATACGAAATCATTTATAGGAAGTCGTCATAGCGATATACCCAGCGAAGCCGAAGAGTGTACCAAATCTCTTCATAAGTGAGTCTGTACGGCTACACGAATGGGATTAGCTTAAGCTCTGAGAACTGTTTTTCCCCTCACAATTCATTCGAGAGAAGCGCCCGAAATAAATAAAGAGAACACGTCCTACAGAGACTGAAATACAGCCTTTGCGGAAATGATTTGCTGGATAGTGGCGAGCGCTCGTTGTGCTACTCCGAGAAAGCCAGTTAATGCTTGATACCACTGTTATTTTAAATCATTCCAAGATGCAAAGACTAGTCATTAAATAAAATTATTGTATTAAAACAACTAGGTACATCAAATTTTAGTTAATTATATTTATTGTTCCGAAGTTATGTTTCTTAGTTTTTCCATATGATTGATACGTACAACTAAAAACTATGTTGTTAAATCAGTTATTTATTCAATTGTATCTCTTATTTATATTTATAGAAAACAACTTCACACCATGATAGGTACACTGCTCTCGCCTGTCAAAATATTATTAGCCCTTTTTAGGAATAAGAATGTTGAATTAGGGCACCAACAAAGAGATGGCACTCTACTGGTGGAACACTCGAAGAAAAATTACTTTCGGAAAGAAAACGAATATAATTCCTTTCTATCCTTTGAGTATTCTCTCTCAAGGCTGAGATAAGTCATCAAATTATGCGGATGCTATGTTGTTTACAAATTGTTTCTGAAACGAGTCACGTTTCAATTCGGAGGCAGGCGCAAAAATTGAACCAATTTAAATAATGCTCAGTATTTTGTGAGACTCATACCATTTTTACGGATTCGGTGTAACGATTCACACTTTGAACCGTTTGTTTATTGTTTCACTTCCTTGTTTGTAAACAGTTAATTGAGAAGTCGAGAAGAAAATCTCGCTTAAACCATAAGGTGGGAGGCCTTATGGTTTAAGCGAGATTTACGTCTCACGTTATGAGCAAATTTTAGCGTGTAATAAAAGTTATAATTAAATATCGGCGTATTACTTACCAAAAAAAAAACTCAGAAGCGTAAATTATTTCAAGATAAAATTGTGATATGGTTGGAATTTTTATTGGAACTACTTAATAATAAGATTAAAAGTCTGAAGGTTTATCATTTATTTCAATTAAAGAAGACTTATGTTTTGAAGCTGTTAACGCCAGTTTGTAGAGGACTTGCTTTTCTTTACATTATCAAATCAAATGGTCGCAAATGATTGGGTAAAAGTGTGATAGATGCCTCTGTGGGATAGATGCCTCATTTCCAAAAAACCTAACTTCCCAAACTCGTGACTGAGAAACAATTGTATAACTAAGCCACAGTCCTCCAGCATAACAATTAGCCACTAGCCGTCGTGCACGGAGTACGTATTCTGCTTGTATGTGCATTCATATCTGCGGTGAACTTTAAAACACGTTAAAGTTATAAAGGTAAATATTTACTGTTGCGTAACTTTGTAAGTAATCATTAATTCCGTCTGAATTTTTACTACGTCAGTAAACTGATTCATAAAATATACAACTAGATGGAAATAGTTACTTTTTTTGTTTTTATTAATTTAAAAAAACATAGGCATATATCCCTATCAAAAAGGATAGTTGCCCTGATTTTTCGATGTATAGGAACCCCTATCTATTCATCCATACACCATTATGTGTGTAGACTATTGGTGAACGTAACAAGACATCATGCACCGACGCAAAAAGAATCTGATTGTCCAAAATAGAAATTGAATGCCTTATTTTTAAAGCTTTTTAGTCGGATTAATTTTAAAATATTTTTTTTTATTACATGATTTTAAGTAATACTTATAATTCTCATAAAAAACTACTAGATCGAGGAAACTGCCACTGTACCCTAAGTTGAAATATATCTGATTGAACTAAAACCAAATCATCTCGCTAAAACTTCACGTTTTTGAGAAATTCGTGGGCAAACATACAAATATACTAACATACACTAACGATATTTTGCTCACGTGTTATTAGAAAGCCTTAATAGACAGATGCTCAAATTCTATCTATCACATACATACAGGTCGAACTGTCAAACAATTTTTCAGGAAAAAAAAGATCTTTAGTGTGCATTATATTTTGTTTTAAATATTTAGGGTTCCTAGCCGCTGCCGCTGGCAAAAAACGGAACCCTTATAGTTTCGTTAAGTCTGTCCGTATGTCTGTCTGTCTGTCCGTCTATCCATATCACAGCCACTTTATTGTGAAACTATTAGCATTACACAAATGAAACTTAGTCGGTAGATGTATCCAGCCGCTTACGACGCACGCTTTACGATGCCCATCCAAAAAAATAAAGACATTTGAAGGGGGCTCCCATTCATAGAACTAAAAAATAAATTTTGCTCAAACCTACGCATATGGGGTGGCTATGGATAGGTCTTTTAAAATAACTTCGAGGTTCCAAAAACCATTTTATCTAAAAATACAACGTTTGCAACTTAAAATAGGCTTATTTATTATTTTTATTTAGGCTAATTTGAAGCAAGTGGACGGGTCTAATTCAGTTAATGTTATGCAAGTTGAAGATTAATTATTTATATTTCGTAATGATCAAAAATAACTATTTAGAGTTAAATTATTTATCTAATATTATATAAAATTATAACATAATTATTACATGTATTTTTTAAAAACAGCAAAACGATATTTTCTGTTTTAAGAGTAGCATTTTACTGCTAGAACACCAAATGTCCTCAATACCTCATAAAAGTTTTGCTGAATTTTTTGTTTTTACAGTATAAAGGGTTTCTATACCGCACCGCAGTCATCTCCTTCCTATCATTTTAGTATTTTATAGGTAGAGATGCCCAAAAAAGGAGTCCCATAAAAAGCCAAAATTTGCAAAATCTGTACTTTGTAGGTCCTAAAATATGAATTACAGTTAAACATTAAGGATTAAACTAGCTTAATTTATAGACATTATTGATATAAAATGTGATCTTTTTAAATAAGGACGATATTTTATAAAGCGGGGCATCTATCCCGCCTTTCCCTACCTGTAAAGAATTCATAGCATTAAAATCCGTTTATGTCGCTAAGTGTATTTATTTTGTGAATCATCAACAGATAAAATTACTTGTCGTATGCCTAATACGACAGTTAATTATATCTGTTGATGATTCAAAAAATAAGTGATTTGAGTAATTCTGCAGTAGGTACTTACTAACCAACTGAAATTCTGAACTAGTAGTCGGAAACACAACGCTCAATTGTTTAAGCTACGTACTCATGAAACTTCTATTGACTTTTAGATGAATTCAGCTTTATGTACGTTTCTGCGAGCCTCTATAGATGTGGGCTGAAGACTTAATTTAATGTGCTTTAGACTTTATAGACGAAATCATTTCATCAGAACATTCGTCTCTCGATTATTAAACTTGGCGAACAATGCCTTAAAATTTAATTACAACAGAACACTTAACTTTAAACGACTATCTTTCCATCTCTTTTGTTTTATCGACAAAGAACGGCGCTGTCTTGAACGTGGTATGGTTTTATGATCTCAATTTCTTAAGATAGTAATTATTACAGTCTGTTTTATGACAAAAGTATATATTTCTTGGAATTATTTTGAGTAAGTTTTCACTTTATATATCACTGAATCCTAAGTGTCCTTCTATCTATCCACATAACCAAATTTTTATTGGTTGTTTTGTAGCATATTTTGACCACGGATACTAAAATAAAATAAAAACTTTTATTTCAGACTAACAGTGTCCAAACAGGATGACTTTTTTATCAGTACCTGCACAGTTTTACAGTCTTTACACAAAATTTCGGTACTGATAAAAAAGTATATACAGGATACGGGTTTGTATCAAAAAATACATAAAAACTATGTAAGTAAGGTGGTACAATACATATAACATTCTTAATTACGGCCAGGCAAGATAGGACCACCGATTTGCACATTTAGTAACAAACTGTTCTTTAAGAAGCTACAAGTTACCTATCATAAGTTCTGTAATTATAATCACTGAACTCCTAAGCGTTGAGGAGTTCCACCATCAGCTCAGCTCATAACGATGTTGACTTTCAGTTGTAACAATATGTCAACATTAAGATTCTGGTACAAAAATACTTAACCATCTTCTAAAATTTTATGTTTTCCTTCGATTGCATCAAGATCCCGTCATCAGATCCTGACTCGGCAATGGGATCAACAAAAGGTATAACCTCTAGGTAGGCGTTTTTTAGGGTTCCGTAGCCGAATGGCAAAAAACGGAACCCTTATAGTTTCGTCAAGTCTGTCTGTCTGTCTGTCCGTCCGTATGTCACAGCCATTTTATTCTGTAACTATAAGCATTACACTGATGAAATTTGGTAGGAAGATGTATCCTGTTAACCGCTTACCGATTCTCAAACAAAAAATAAAAAATATTGACATTTAAGGGGGGGCTACCATACATGAAACTAAAACCAAAAAAAAAATTTTTAGTCAAACGTATGCGTGTGGGGAGTCTATGGATAGGTCTTTTAAAATGACATGGAGGTTTCTAAAACCATTTCCTATTAAAGTCCAACGTTACAAAGCTAGACGCTTCCAAAGTGGTAAAATGGGCGTCCCCCCCATCTAATTTCTAAACAAAGCAAGTGTAAATTTTGGAAAAAATATATAATGTAGATCTTTACAAATACTTTCAACGAAAATTGGTTTGAACGAGATCAAACGAGTAGTTTTTGAGATAAAGCACGTTTTCAGCAACCGCAAACATAACTTTGTACTTCATACAAACACTATGAAAAACAAACTTATATTTGCAGTCAACAAAATATTGTGGTATTTTACTAAATAGAAGTAAGTGGATTCCCTAATCCAGTTAATGTTGGCACGGAACCCTCAGTGCGCGAGTCCGACTCGCACTTAGCCGGTTTTTTTTTCAAATCGGTCCATGAATGACTGCGATATGAGTTAACACAGCTACGAAAAAAACATACAGTCGAAATGATAACCTCCTCTATTTTTGACGTCGTTTAAAAACAACATGCAGCGTTTTGATAGTGTAAATTTGCATAGCGAATTCTAGGCACAGCTCAGAGACAAATATTAATTTTAACCATGTTTTAATTTACTGTGAAAATATTTCAAAGCTTTCTGCTATGCAAAAAACAAATACTACTGTATGTATGTTTTGCCGTATCATGCTTTGACACCAGTTTATTTAAGATAGTGAAATATAAATAATAATAAAAACTGGCCATGTGCGAAACGGACTCGAGCACTGGGGTTCCGTGCCAATTTGTACTGATTTAGGGAATCCACTATCTTCCACTTAGCTAAAATACTACAATGTTTTGTTGACGGCAAATAAATCTTTGTTTTTCATAGTGTTTATATGAAAACAAAGTTATATTTGCGGTTGTTGAAAATGTGCTATGTCTCATAAACACCATTCGATCTCGTCCAAACCAATAGGTATGTTCATAATTATTATTTAATTTAATTATTATTATATATATATTTTTATAGTGTTTTGTCACTATACAAACTTAATAATATAAATAGCAAATTGCACTTGTAAAAAGCAACTTTGGCTGTTGTGACAGACGATGAATCGAACCCCGTGTCTTACGCAATCCGGGCGTATGCCTATACCACTGGGCCACCGTCACATTAGCAAGCCTGTTGAATTTTGCAAGCGCTTTCTTTAACGCGTAGGCTGCGTGGCGTCATCAATGTTGCGAGATTGCTCTCACAATATCCGAAGGAAATATTTTTACAAATATTTAACAAGTGGTATAGGCATACGCCCGGATTGCGTAAGACACGGGGTTCGATTCATAGTCTGTCACAACAGCCAAAGTTGCTTTTTACAAGTGCAATTTGCTATTTATATTATTAAGTTTGTATAGTGACAAAACACTATAAAAAACAAAAATAATAATTATAAATTGGCTTCGTTCATCTTAACCGATTGTTAAATATTTGTAGAAACATTTCCTTCGGATATTGTGAGAGCAATCTCGCAACATTGATGACGCCACGCAGCCTACGCGTTAAAGAAAGCGCTTGCAAAATTCAACAGGCTTGCTAATGTGACGGTGGCCGAGTGGTATAGGCATACGCCCGGATTGCGTAAGACACGGGGTTCGATTCATCGTCTGTCACAACAGCCAAAGTTGCTTTTTACAAGTGCAATTTGCTATTTATATTATTAAGTTTGTATAGTGACAAAACACTATAAAAAACAAAAATAATAATTATAAATTGGCTTCGTTCATCTTAACCGATTGTTAAATATTTGTAAAAACATTTCCTTCGGATATTGTGAGAGCAATCTCGCAACATTGATGACGCCACGCAGCCTACGCGTTAAAGAAAGCGCTTGCAAAATTCAACAGGCTTGCTAATGTGACGGTGGCCGAGTGGTATAGGCATACGCCCGGATTGCGTAAGACACGGGGTTCGATTCATCGTCTGTCACAACAGCCAAAGTTGCTTTTTACAAGTGCAATTTGCTATTTATATTATTAAGTTTGTATAGTGACAAAACACTATAAAAAACAAAAATAATAATTATAAATTGGCTTCGTTCATCTTAACCGATTGTTAAATATTTGTAAAAATATTTCCTTCGGATATTGTGAGAGCAATCTCGCAACATTGATGACGCCACGCAGCCTACGCGTTAAAGAAAGCGCTTGCTAAATTCAACAGGCTTGCTAATGTGACGGTGGCCGAGTGGTATAGGCATACGCCCGGATTGCGTAAGACACGGGGTTCGATTCCTCGTCTGTCACAACAGCCAAAGTTCCTGTTTACAAGTGCAATTTGCTATCTACGTTATATTTTTTTTTCAAAATTTATACTCGCTTAGTTTAGAAGTTAGAGGCTCCCCTTTTACCATTACCTCTCTGGACGCCCATTTCACCAATTTGGAAGCGTCTATCCATAGACACCCCATACTCATAGGTTTGAAAAAAAAATGTTTTTCGGTTTTAGTTTCATGTATCCCTTAAATATCATTATTTTTTATTTTTTGTTTCAGAATCGTAAAGCGGTTAACAGGATACATTTTCCTTCCAAATTTCAACTGTTTGATACTTGTAGTTACAGAATAAAGTGGCTGTGACATACGGATGGACAGACAGACAGACAGACTTGACGTAGTTTCGTAAGGGTTCCGTTTTTTGCCATTTGGCTACGGAACCCTAAAAACAAACCAACAGGCACTAAAGTACATACTTATTGATCGATCGATCGATATAGATCATTAGTCAGTACTTAAAACCATTGAAGCCGCGCTGAATAGAGCTTCATCAGCACCGAGCCGCATCGGACTTGCGGCGGCCATTAAAAAACAATTTACTACCAGCAGATCTTTTTCCAATACTTTTCCAAGTGAAAAACACTGGTAGGTGTATGTGTACTGGTTAGTTGCGGATTGAGTAGCTGCAGTTTGATAAATGAATTATTTCACTTAAACTTGCTATACGAATCCGATGTTTTCCATGTGTTTCAAAATTTCCCACTAATTAATAAGCAAAGAAACATTTTGTTCGAATTTTTCAAAGGCCATAACTAAAACTGAGCTATTTTCCAGTAAATGCCATTTACTTATTAGAATAGTTTAACAAAATTTTTTCATCGATATATGTTATAATTCTTAAAGGACATTGATAAAACTCGCCTAAGAATCAACACAAATTTGGCAATTACCAAAATTCCAGTCTTCTTTTTTGCATTAATAAACATTCATTAGATTGTAACGGACACTTTTGTTTCGTGAAATCAATTTTAAAAAGACTTTCTTGATTTTGAACTCTTTACATGATATTTTTTATACTATTGTGTTCTGTATGGGCTTTTGTGATTTGGCCAATACCATAATACGGTCTTCACTCACTTAGTTTAGTTAGTAAATAGGCTAAAAAGACAAATTATTATGTGCCTCAGGAAAATGGAATGCTGTAAATTCATCGTTTTTTATTTACTAAAAACAATATAATTGTGCCATCATTGGCTAAATCACCTTTGTTCCTCGAAATAAAAACGCGGGAACCTTGGAGAAAGAAAGGCGCCCCATTGTTCATGTTGGTAGGTACTATGATATTACTAAACATACTATTATTAAACATCATGTTTGTGAAATAAAGAAGTAGGCAAAACAAGCTGCCAGTACTTAGTATGACGATATGATAGCTGTTATAATGAACTTAAAATAATGTTTCATATTAATAAAACATAACCTAAAATTCACTATGATGAAGCTATAATTATGTTCTTATAGAAGTGTCCGTCAAAAAATATTGTTCTTACATACAAATACATGTTGAAAAATCTAACTAGAAGTTTTTAAAAAAAATATTCAAATTCAAAAATAATACTTATAGAACTAAAATAACGCTAAAAGGAGAGAAAAACTTATTTAAAGTCGGTGCATGATGTGCGTACGTAGGCTGCTGCTGCAGCTGCTGTCCGTTATGGTTGACATCATGCAACAACTTCAAATGAGTTTGTTTCTCCATAATAGCGTTTTTTTGGTATTTAAAAAAAACGCACTTAAAACAAACTCTTGTTTTTGATGGCGGTTTTTTAATATGTTTTTTTTCGCCGTTTTTAGTTATTGTGTAAGTTACAATGTACTTGATTGAATTAAAACCTTATCCTCAGTGTAACAAATACTTTGATTAAAACCGCATCAAAATCGATCCATCCAAACGCGATATATTCGCGGACTAACATACAAACATACAGGTCGAACTGTCGTCTTTTTGAAGTCAGTTAAAACACATTTGCCTTCATGATGTTACACCGTCAGTCTAATTACACTCATCATGCACCGGCCCAAAATAATTTATTACCCCCAAGTAGGGGCAAATTCGTTATTTTATTCCTTTTAGTCAGTTATTGTAGGCGGTTTATTTATTTTTTTATTTCATGATTTTAGTTATTTACCCATATCTCAAAAACTCATCATGGGGTGCCATCTTCAAATTTAAGTTTGGAGGTCAGCATGTAGAAACCGATGCGGTCTTGAGCCGATCTTTTTAGATGGTCATAATAACGAAGTTTGGTCCAGTCTTTGATTCATCCATCGATTTTCTTCTTGGTCGGCCTGGTGATCTCTGCCAGGAATCTTGCCTTCGGGGATCTCAAAAACAACTGAACTGATTGTGATGACACTTACCCTGTACCAAAAGTTGAAATATATCTAATCGAACTAATAAAGAATCATCTCGTGATGACTTCTTCTTTTCGAGAAATCTGCGGACAAACATCCAAATATACATGCACTCACAAAATCTTGCACACGTGTTTAGAAGCCTGTCTAGATCAACATACTCAAATATTATCAAATTCAAACAATATCACATTCATACATCTTTTTTTTTCATTCATAAAGATGTCATAAGAAGCTTTTATATTCAAAAAGATGTCATAAGAAACCACAAATTTCGCAGGGTCGGACTAACAGCACGGTAGCTCAATTGGTAAGAGCGTTTGGCCCGGTTTGCCAAAAGGTTGCTGGTTCAATTCCCGCCCGTGCGCAAATTTTTGGTTTCTTATTTCATCTTTATGAATATAAAATATGACACTGTGAGTGTTAAAAACATTCTAAAGCATTAGATAGCGAAGCGACATCAATTTCCAAGTTGAATTTATTCTGTAAAGAATAACTGCTTGGGCCATCTGTTTCATAAACAGACGGCTAGATGGCGCTAAGCGTCACGCAATTGACGTTTTCATAAGAAACCACAAATTTCGCAGGGTCGGACTAACAGCACGGTAGCTCAATTGGTAAGAGCGTTTGGCCCGGTTTGCCAAAAGGTTGCTGGTTCAATTCCCGCCCGTGCGCAAATTTTTGGTTTCTTATTTCATCTTTATGAATATAAAATATGACACTGTGAGTGTTAAAAACATTCTAAAGCATAAAAACTTTTATTTCAGACTAACAGTGTCCATACAGGATACATACTTTTTTACCAGTACCGAAATTTTGTGTTAAGTCTCCACTGATAAATATGAACAACTTTTACTATGGGGGCAATAGTGAATACGAGAAAAAAAAAATTGCCCCCATAGTAAAAGTTGTTCCTATTCATCAGTGGTCTTTACACAAAATTTCGGTACTGATAAAAAAGTCACACTGTATATACGGGTTTGTATAAAAAATACATAAAAACTATGTAAGTAAGGTGGTACAACACATATAACATTCTTAATTACGGCGAGGCAAGATAGGACCACCGATTTGCACATTTGGTAACAAACTGTTCTTTAAGAAGCTACAAATTACCTATCATAAGTTCTGTAATTATAATCACTGAACTCCTAAGCGTTGAGGAGTTCCACCATCAGCTCAGCTCATAACGATGTTGACTTTCTGTTGTAACAATATGTCAACATTAAGATTTTGGTACAAAAATACTTAACCATCTTTTAAAATTTTATGGTTTTCCTCGGTTGCACCAAGATCCCGTCATCAGATCCTTACTCGGCAATGGGACCAACAAAAGGTATAACCTCTAGGTAGGACCTTTTTATTTCAAATCGGTCCATGAATGACTGCGATATGAGTTAACACAGCTACGAAAAAAACATACAGTCGAATTGATAACCTCCTCTATTTTTGACGTCGTTTAAAAACAACATGCAGCGTTTTGATAGTGTAAATTTGCATAGCGAATTCTAGGCACAGCTCAGAGACAAATATTAATTTAAACCATGTTTTAATTTACTGTGAAAATATTTGAAAGCTTTCTGCCATGCAAAAAACAAATACTACTGTATGTATTTTTTGCCGTATCATGCTTTGACAAAAGTTTATTTATGATAGTGCAATATAAATAATAATAAAAACTGGCCAAGTGCGAAACGGACTCGAGCACTGGGGTTCGGTGCCAATTTTTACTGATTTAGGGAATCCACTAACTTCCACTTAGCTAAAATACCACAATGTTTTGTTGACAGCAAATAAAACTTTGTTTTTCATAGTGTTTATATGAAAACAAAGTTATATTTGCGGTTGTTGAAAATGTGCTATGTCTCATAAACACCATTCGATCTCGTCCAAACCAATAGGTGTGTTCAAAGTGTTGTTAAGATCTACATTATATATTTTTTTTCAAAATTTATACTCGCTTAGTTTAGAAGTTAGAGTCCCCCCTTTTACCATTACCTCTCTGGACGCCCATTCTACCAATTTGGAAGCGTCTATCTATCATCGGTAGATTTTAAAAGAAAATTATTTTAGAAATCTCTATATCATTTTAAAAAACCTATCCATAGACACCCCACACTCATAGGTTTGACAAAAAAAAATGTTTTTCGGTTTTAGTTTCATGTATGTGTATGTATCCCTTAAATATCATTATTTTTTATTTTTTGTTTAAGAATCGTAAAGCGGTTAACAGGATACATTTTCCTTCCAAATTTCAACTGTTTGATACTTGTCGTTACAGAATAAAGTGGCTGTGACATACGGATGGACAGACAGACGACAGACTTGACGTAGTTTCGTAAGGGTTCCGTTTTTTGCCATTTGGCTACGGAACCCTAAAAACAAACCAACAGGCACTAAAGTACATACTTATTGATCGATCGATCGATATAGATCATTAGTCAGTACTTAAAACCATTGAAGCCGCGCTGAATAGAGCTTCGTCAGCACCGAGCCGCATCGGACTTGCGGCGGCCATTAAAAAACAATTTACTACCAGCAGATCTTTTTCCAATACTTTTCCAAGTGAAAAACACTGGTAGGTATACGTGTACTGGTTAGTTGCGGAATGAGTAGCTGCAGTTTGATAAATGAATTATTTCACTTAAAATTGCTATACAAATCCGATTCCGTGTGTTACAAAATTTCCCACTAATTAATGAGCAAGGAAACGTTTTGTTCGAATTTTTCAAAGGCCATTAAAACTGAGCTATTTTCCAGTAAATGCCATTTACTTATTACAATAGTTTAACAAAATTTTTTCATCGATATATGTTATAATTCTTAAAGGACATTGATAAAACTCGCCTAAGAATCAACACAAATTTGGCAATTACCAAAATTCCAGTCTTCTTTTTTGCATTAATAAACATTCATTAGATTGTAACGGACACTTTTGTTTCGTGAAATCAATTTTAAAAAGACTTTCTTGATTTTGAACTCTTTACATGATATTTTTTATACTATTGTGTTCTGTATGGGCTTTTGTGATTTGGCCAATACCATAATACGGTCTTCACTCACTTAGTTTAGTTAGTAAATAGGCTAAAAAGACAAATTATTATGTGCCTCAGGAAAATGGAATGCTGTAAATTCATCGTTTTTTATTTACTAAAAACAATATAATTGTGCCATCATTGGCTAAATCACCTTTGTTCCTCGAAATAAAAACGCGGGAACCTTGGAGAAAGAAAGGCGCCCCATTGTTCATGTTGGTAGGTACTATGATATTACTAAACATACTATTATTAAACATCATGTTTGTGAAATAAAGAAGTAGGCAAAACAAGCTGCCAGTACTTAGTATGACGATATGATAGCTGTTATAATGAACTAAAAATAATGTTTAATATTAATAAAACATAACCTTAAATTCACTATGATGAAGCTATAATTATGTTCTTATAGAAGTGTCCGTCAAAAATTATTGTTCTTACATACAAATACATGTTATTTCGAACCTAGAAAAGTACTTTTCATCACTGTTGGTTCTTAGGCGAACAATGTATGAACTCTGAACAATGTCCTTTCATAAAATAATTTAAAAAATGAAACCACAATGAAAAATCTAACTACAAGTTTTTAAAAAAATATATTCAAATTCAAAAATAATACTTATAGAACTAAAATAACGCTAAAAGGAGAGAAAAACTTATTTAAAGTCGGTGCATGATGTGCGTACGTAGGCTGTTGCTGTCCGTTTTGGTTGACATCATGCACCGACTTTGAGTTTGTTTCTCCATAACAGCGTTATTTTGGTATTTTTAAAAAAAAACGCACTTAAAACAAACGCTTGTTTTTGATGGCGGTTTTTTAATATGTTTTTTTTTTCGCCGTTTTTAGTTATTGTGTAAGTTACAATGTACTTGATTGAATTAAAACCTTAGCCTCAGTGTAACAAGTACTTTGATTAAAACCGCATCAAAATCGATCCATCCAAACGCGATATATTCGCGGACTAACATACAAACATACAGGTCGAACTGTCGTTTTTTTGAAGTCAGTTAATAACGCATTTGCCTTCATGATGTTACACCGTCAGTCTAATTACACTCATCATGCACCGACCCAAAATAATTTATATATAAGTAGGGGCAAATTTGTTATTTTATTCTTTTTAGTGAGTTATTGTAGGCGGTTTATTTTTTTATTTCATGATTTTAGTTATTTACCCATATTTCAAAAATTCATCTTCAAATTGAAGTTTGGAGGTCAGCATTTAGAAACCGGTCTTGAGCCGCTCTTTTTAGATGGTCATAATAACGAAGTTTGGTCCAGTCTTTGATGTCATCCATCCATTTTCTTCTGGGTCGGCCTGGTGATCTCTTGCCAGGAATCTTGCCTTCGAGGATCTCAAAAACTACTGAACTGATTTGATGACACTTACCTTGTACCCAAAGTTGATATATATATATTCGAACTAATTAAGAATCATCTCGTAATGATTCTTTATTACTTCTTCTTTTCGAGAAATCCGCGGACAAACATCTAAAATATACATGCACTCACAAAATCTTACACACGTGTTTGGAAGCCTTTTTGATCAACATACTCAAATATTATCAAATTCCAACAATATCACATACATACATCATTTTTTTCAGAAATCGATGAAATCAATGAATCGGTGAAATACATAAATATAGTACCTAGTAAAAGAAAATACTGTTTTTATTGGCTATTTTTTTTTTCGCTTTGGAAACATTGGCAACGCTACCTGTGACTCTGTTAGAACGTACTTGGTCTTGTCTGGCGAAGGCTTCGGCTTCAATGCCTCGTTAGCAGCACTTGTCTAGAGGTGACAATGTGACGCACTCTGACCCTATTTTCAAATCACTCGCGTCTATTTTTCGAAAGCCAAATATTATAGGTAGATGCCTAATTTTATGTCTATATATATAAAAAAAAAACCTGCTTAGGGTTCCGTAGCCTAATGGCCAAAAACGGAACCCTTACAGTTTCGACAAGTATGTCACAGACACTTTATTCTGGAACTATTAGCATTACACAGTTGAAACTTGGTAGGTAGATGTACTGTTAACCGTTTTACGAGTCTTATAAAAAAATAATAGGTAAACTATGGTTAAACCTTTTGGGCAAAAAACGGAACCCTTATAGTTTCGTCAAGTCTGTCTGTCTGTCTGTCTGTCCGTCCGTATGTCACAGCCATTTTATTCTGTAACTATAAGCACCACACTGTTGAAATTTGGTAGGAAGATTAACAGGATACCTTTACGATTCTCATACAAAATATAAAAAATATGACATTTAAGGGTGGCTCCTATACATGAAACTAAAACCAAAAAAACTTTTTTTGGCAAACCTATTCGTGTGGGGTGTCTAAAGATAGATCTTATAAAATGACACTGAGGTTCCTAAAACCATTTTCTTTTAAAGTCTAACGTTTCATAGCTAGACGCTTCCAAAGTGGTAAAATGGGCGTCCCCCCCCCCCCCCATCTAACTTCTTTATTTATTAATTTATTTTATCTTTATTGGAAAACACAACAGATTACATCAAGACTTAAACTTATGACATACATGATTATAATAGAGTTATAACTAGAAAATAATCCTAAAACGTGTTTTCACGGCATGCTAGGATTGGTGTTAAGAGACAGAGATGTCTATTCACGTGATACAAATGAATTATTGCAACACAATATATTTAACTATAATAACTACAGAAATATTCTATTTAGGGTTTAGGAAGACTCTTGAGGATATTCCTTAAGACTACTTTAAAGTGAGTTATATTGGCGTTGAAGATATCAAGGTCGCTGAAGTGAAGACTGTATGCCTCGTATAGTTTACATAATCGGGCCAGCGGTTGATTCTGTGAGATTTTATTGCGGTAGAGGGGTAAGTCAAATATCTTGGTCATTGGTCTGCGAGGATTGTGTTTTATATTAAAATTAATCCTCTCCAAGATCTCGGGTGCGTCCAATTCTGAGTGCACTATTTTATGGAGGTAAACAAGGTCCATTTCGGAACGTCGAAAGTGAAGTGGTGTTAAGTTAAACTCAGCAATTCTCTCTTCGTAAGAATGAAGCCTTCTATTGTTGCCAGTACGAAAGCTTAATAATCGCAAAAACTTGGCCTGGATGGATTCAATGCGTTCAGAGTGAACTGTGTAGTGAGGATTCCATATTATTGAACCGTAATCTAAGTTACTGCGGACAAAGCTGTTGTATAATAGCATTAAACTTTTGGCGCGCTTAAAGATTTTGCTTTGTCTGGCAACAAAACCCAACATCTGGTTCTATTTTTTTACTATAGCATCGTAGTGCTGTCGGAAGCTAAGTTGTTCGCCGCCGCCAAGGTCCCTGACAGTTGACTTGCGAGGCAGACTTTGTTGCTCTAGAATGTACTCGTTTACTACCTTGTTTTTTTTAGTATGTAGGTGATAACAAAACATTTTTTTACGTTAAGGAACATGTTATTATTTATACACCAATCTGATAATCGATATAAATCCTCCTGTAAAACTTGCGTGTCCTCAACTCTGTTGATTCTGTTGAAGATTTTTAGATCGTCGGCGTACATCAGGCAGGGCGATTGGATTTTTTCAATAAGGTCATTAATAAAGATGACAAAGAGTAATGGACCGAGATGAGACCCTTGTGGGACCCCAGATTAAATAAGGATTGGCTCTGATGTGTAGCCTTTGACTGTAACTAGCTGACTTCTGTTTTTCAGATAAGACTCCAACCAACGCAACAGGTTGCCGTGGATTCCATGTCCTTCAAGCTTTTTACATAGTATAGCGTGGTCTACTTTGTCGAAGGCTTTTTTGAAGTCTGTATAAACAGCATCAACCTGACCTCGATCATTGAAGGTGTCACATAAGTATGACTTAGAATTGAGGAGGTTACTGATCGTGGACTTCTTTTTAATAAACCCATGCTGCTTGGATGATATGGTAGGTTTGAAATGAAAGTAGAGATGATCAAATACCACCGATTCGAATAGCTTAGATATTGCTGAGAGAATGCTAATTGGTCGATAGTTTTCGAAACTTCTAAACTAAGCGAGTGTAAATTTTGTAAAAAATACATAACATAGATCTTAACAAATACTTTCGACGAAAATTGGTTCGGACGGAATCGATCGAGAAGTTTTTGAGATATAGCATATTTTCAACAACCTATGTATCAAAGTTATGTACTTTGTACTTCATACAAAAACTATGAAAAACAAAGTTATATTTGCTGTCCACAGAATATCGTGGATTTTACTAAGTGAAATAAGTGTATTCCCAAATTCAGTTAAAGTTGGCACGGAACCCTCAGTGCGCGAGTCCGACTCGCACTTGGCCGGTTTTTGTCAAACCTATGCGTGTCTCCACACGTATCTAACCTTATTTAGTTAACGGTGGCACGTAACCCATTGCAATGCGTTAGTCCGACTCGCACTTAGCCGGTTTTTGCCCTTGGTCACGGCATCACGCGTGAACGGCTGTACTGATTTCGCTGATTATTTTTTGGTGTGTTAGCTATTATCAGGAGAACGTTCTAATTAAGGAAAACATTAGCTAAATTGAGCGGCTGGGCCGATTTTCATGATTTTTACTTTGTTGGATTCGTCACTGTCCGGAATAAGATAATAACTTATAACATTACGGGGCCGGGGTGGAAAAGGACCGAAGACGATACACATTCCGCTGGGACCGCTAGTATTCTATTGGAATGTGGAGTTCAACTAATTTTAATTCGATAATAGAACAATAACGCGGCTGGTCAACAACGCATTCGCATGCAGCAGCAATGCAGCTCAATGATACTAACAAGGATGCAACTCTCACATCTCACTATGTTAGAGCGAGACAGCGTATGCGAATTTTTCATGCCGCGTGTGAATGGGTTGTTGTTATAACGGCGTAATCAAAGGAAATCACACGTTATATTATATTGTTACATGATATGCGAGTAATTGAAAAATTGGACCCCAGTACAACTCCCAGTGAAATCTAAATAGGCTTGATTTACAAAGACCAATCACCGTGACGAATCACGGGCGGAGACAAATAGAGAGCGCCATTTGTGAAAACAAATTAGGAGGGAAAATCAATTAGCGAGTTTTATATCGGAAAATGGAACTGGCTGTACTTTATCTATGGTTCAAGTACATTTTCAAGCTACCAGGCATGTTTACTGTTCATTTGTATACTAGTGTAAAAATCTCCACCATCATACATCATACCACACCATTATGTCGAGCTTATATCAACGCTAAATTATCGATACTGATTGCGATGTTGTGTCTTATTCGTTTTCGTTACTCATTCTATGTTGGGTCTGTGCAAGAAGTGTTTGTGACATCTTTGGTTACTCATGTTAACTGGGTTTAACAAAATTTGCAAAAGAAAAACAGCTAACTCGTAAGCAAGCTTAATACAAAAAAAACATCATTTTGAGTTTAAAAACTTCTGCACCGATTTTGATTAAACTTACACTGTACCCTAAGTGAGAATATTACTAATGTGTGAAATAAAATAGAATCATCTCACTATGACTTCTTGTTTTTGAGAGATCCGTGGACAAACATACATACACCTACAAAAATTTGCACACTTATTGGACGACTTACTAAATCAAAATACTCAAATATAATAAAATAGCGGTCCCCCGCGATTTCGTCCGCGCGTTTTGAGTGTGCTCCCTCCCCTCCCGTCGCAGCGTGAAGTTTTATATCCTAAAGCCTTTCTCAATAAATAAGCTATCTAACACAGAAATATTTTTTCAAATCGGTTCAGCAGTTCCTGAGATAAGCGCGTTCAAACCAACAAACTCAGCTTTATAATATAATTAGCGCAAGCGCACGTTGTACTTAAGCTGCGAACATTATTTTGGTGCGGAGTTTTGTTAAAACTGTGATAGCTCCTAAGATATTTATTGGAATCAAATGATATAAAGGGCAACTTTGTTCTAAATAAAAATGCTCGTGATGATGAATGTATTTATTTTGATAAGAATAAATACCTGTGTGTATAATACACCTCTAAAAATGATGCATTATTTTTTTACAAATTTATTGACATAAAAAAGGTTGTAGTAAGTCAACCATAAAAGATAGACTTATGCTGTTGCGGATTTTATTATAGAACTCTTAATGCTGAACAATCTTGTCATACATGATTTTTATGTAACTTTAGCGGTTTCCGCAGCGTACGCAGCGGAAGCTCTCAAAAGGAATATCTTTCTCCCGTTTTCGCAACATTTTTCATTGCTGCTGTGGTCTTGTGAGTCGTATCTTTATGTTATATAACTTAAAGCCTTCCTTGATAAATGGACTATCCAACATAAAAATATTTTTTCAAATCGGGCCAGTAGTTTCTGAGATTAGCGCGTTCAAACAAACAAACAAACTCTTCAGCTTTATAATATTAGTATAAATTAGTATAAATTCCAACGATATCACATACATACACATTAAATTGATTACCTTTTTTTTGAAGTCGGTAAAAGGTTGTACGGGATATGTACCTATCTCTTTGTCGTGTTAAAAACGTTCCTGAAAAAGACTTTACAAAGCCGAATTTAATAAGGAGAGGACTACGCGATTCTTGGAATGTGCCGAAATCCATTCTCTAGAGATATTGCAGTATCATTTGCGCACAATAGGAGTTTGATGATTCGAGTGGCGTTCGATCCTTCTGCTGACAGTTGCGTACGTGATCAAATACGTGCCTCCGGAGGGAAGAGGAATAGGGTAAAGTACCCAGTAGTCAACACTGGTAAAGAAGTACCTACTTTAAGAAAAGTGTAATAAGAGATTGAAAGGAAAGAAAAATTCAAACGTTTACATCACAAACACACACATACAAAATATTGCACATAAAAATCATACATATATTTAAAAAAAACATATGTTTCCAAATGTTCTACCAAAAGAAATAAAAAACTGTATTTTACCTCCGTGGTGTAGTGGCTAAGCACGCTGGTTTCAAGGCGTCGCCTCTCCGAGGTTCCGGGTTCGATTCCCGGTCGGGTCAATATAAAAAACAAAATTTTCTATATTGTCTCGGGTCTGGGTGTTGTGATGCCACCGTTGTGTCTGATTTCCATAACACAAGTGCAATTAGCTACTTACTTTGGGATGAGAGCAATGAATGTGATTGGTGTCCAATATTTATATTTATATATTTTATATTAACTAATATATTTTTTTTGAAATATATTATTTTGGTTTGTCATATGAAAGAGTGATTAGTGACAATCATATTATTGAAAATAATGTTAATAAAATCTTATTATAATTCAAGTTATGTTTTTTTAGGTCCTTAGGAAAGATAGTAGGAAACGTTCAAAAAATTATGATCATCAATAACTTCTAAACTATACAAAATCGCGGAACATACGGTGTTTGCACCAGCATGTATGTATAGTGCGTTTGAGGACAGTGGTACCGACGGCGAGCGCAATAAAAGACTTCGAAGCATCCGAAGACCGATATGTATGCCAATAAGAAACCTACCCGCAAGTTCACTTTAGTTATTCTATGATCATTGCGCTTGCAACGGTGCCGAAATACCCAAAGCTCATAAATAATATGGTAAATGGTAACAATCCTGTATCTAACTATCTAATGTTAGTGGTCATGAAAGCTTAAAACAATAAGTCTCTACTAGTAGGCATTTTTCGTAATCATTTTCTTTTGGTTAGAAAAATTGAACAAGAATTGCTGTTCACGATATGTTTAACTTTTGAGAAAATGGCCCATCGAATTTGACTTACCGATTTTCTTAATTCCCCAACCTGTGTTTAAACAAAAGAAGAACACTTAATGTTTATTTCTCAATTTCATACCTATACTGAGGTCTATTTTTCTAAAATTCATCAGCCGCATCACGTCCACTGCACAATGGTTTTCCATAGCGACTGGTTGCAAGCGCTATCTATCTACCCATATTTTAAATCAATTTTAGGTAATCAAAAGCATACACTTCATATGTTATTTATATTCTTTGAAGCTCAAAATATATTGCATATTCACTAAAAATACTAAATAACCATTTCTGGTTCAAGATTTATCATCCACTGGCCGCCTACTGGATACTTTACCCGACGAGGAAAGAGTGCTCGCACAATGAATTTATCGGCGAGGTACGTTTCACGACTTGCGGTGTGTGAAATTGCTATATTCTTCTTTAATATGCGTCATTTTGTGTCAATTTATCTAGATTCCATGTATCCGTGCTTTGAAAGCCAGATGGTGGTGTTTTGACGGATTAAAAAGGAGGTTATCAATTAGACATGTTTGTATGTGATATCGTTGAAATTTGATATTATTGTAGTATTTTGATCTTTTAAGGCTTCCAAACACGCGTGCTTTTTAGGGTTCCGTAGCCGAATGGCAAAAAACGGAACCCTTATAGTTTCGTCAAGTCTGTCTGTCTGTCTGTCTGTCCGTCCGTATGTCACAGC
Source organism: Pyrausta purpuralis (assembly GCA_963924145.1). Lineage (NCBI taxonomy): Eukaryota > Metazoa > Arthropoda > Insecta > Lepidoptera > Crambidae > Pyrausta > Pyrausta purpuralis. The sequence goes on from OZ001642.1 coordinate 12,271,501, forward strand.
CATTTTATTCTGTAACTATAAGCATTACACAATTGAAATTTGGTAGGAAGAGGTATCTCGTTAACCGCTTACAGATTCTCATACAAAAAATAAAAAATAATGACAGTTAAGGGGGGGCCCTCATACATGAAACTAAAACCAAAAAAAAAAAATTTGTCAAACCTATCCGTGTGGGGTGTCTATGGATAGGTCTTTCAAAATAACATGGAGGTTTCTAAAACCATTTTCTTTTAAAGTTAAACGTTTCATAACTAGACGCTTCCAAAGTGGTAAAATGGGCGTCCCCCCCCCCCCCATCTAATTTCTAAACCAAGCAAGTGTAAATTTTGAAAAAAATATATGATGTAGATCTTAATAAATACTTTCAACGAAAATTGGTTCGGACGGGATCGAACGAGTAGTTTTTGAGATATAGCACATTTTCAACAACCGCAAACATAACTTTGTACTTCATACAAACACTATGAAAAACAAAGTTATATTTGTAGTCAACAAAATATTGCGGTATTTTACTAAGTAGAAGTAAATGGATACCCTAATTCAGTTAAAGTTGGCACAGAACCCTCAGTGCGCGAGTCCGACTCGCACTTGGCCGGTTTTTTTATTTGTTAATTTTTGTATAATTTTATATTTTCGAAAAGGAGAAATCAAAGCGAGATGATTATGATTATTTAGTTCAATCAGATATTGCATAGTGGAAAAGACTAAAATAACAATCATAATTAGAAAGAAAGAAAATGAATATATTCGGCCAAAAGTTAAAATAATTATATATAAAAAAAAAACATATGCTTAGGCCGACAAAGGCACCCGCTCAGCATTGGTCGTGGCAGCAGCAGAACACGTACCACGACGCTGATTTTCAGCGAGTGCCTTTGTGGGTACAAACAAAATTCACATAAAAATAAAAATAACACAACTAATAAAAACAACATAAAATAATATTAACAATATTTTAACGTAAGATTACGATAAGAATAACAGACATATTGTAGGTATTATTTAAAATTTAAAATTATCATTTAATTCAATTCATTGACATAGAAATTAAAATTGGATTAATCAAATTACATAATAATTATTAAATAATTAATTATTGGCTTTCGGGTCACCTTGGTGAGCCCATTGTGGGCTCTGCGATTGCTCGCGCAACGGAATGTGGCCAAATCCAAGATTCGGAGAAGAAAGAAAAAAGTAAAAAAAAGAAGTAGAAAATTATATTGTCTTGACTGATCTTGGGCTCGGCTCGGCGGCAGCCATTACATATAAGTATCCAACAAAGTCCCGAGACTCACCGAAAATAATGCCACGTAAAAGACAGTGCCACGTACATAATTTATCAAGACAAGTTAAAGACACACGTTGATATTGCTGGCTTCAGTCTACAAGGAAGGGGACCCTTTGGTAACCCCAAACAATCACGTCTGGACTGTACGAATGACGGCGACGTACACATGGGGCCAGGAGGAGCCTACGCGGGCAAATCATATAATGAAATGTGCTTTTCGGCGTGAACGGTGACAGGTTGCACGGGTTCAGCTATGTTTAGATTTGCGACCCCCTCGTTTGACGCGCATACCCCGTTGGTAAGTGAACGCGTGCTTTTCGTTTTCACGTTGAATTTGTAAAAAGTGATGCTTTAAATTAATTTTAAACGTTGATTTCACCTTCAGGGCGCGCAAAGGCGGGGGCAGTGAGTTCCAGCACCGTGTCGCAGCAAATTTGAAAGAGCCGCGGAATGTTATTGTGCGGTGTCTTGGGGTCAGAAAAACGCCTACACATTCCCTCCTCCGACGCCCATTCTCGCCCCGAGCCCACAACAAGTTCTCATGTAAGTAGCTTAGTTTCTGTATCTTAATGATTTCGAACATCAGGCTGGCTAAGTGGAGATTTCTGCGAGCTTCCATCCGTAGCATGCTTGCATCACTGATATATGGGGTAACATGAGTTCGAGGTGGGATGGTATAGCAAAAACTCACGCAGGCATTTTGCACTCACTGAATCATCTTCGTTGACTTTGCTAGCAGACACGCACCATACACTGTGTCGCAATAATTGAACTTGGATAACACGAGTGACTCGCAAAGGCTTTTTCTGATTGCCTCACTCAGATATGGTCTTATTTTGTACAGAAGCTTAAGTCGATAAAACAGTTTCTCGTACATTCTGCTATGTGGCTCTCAAATCTCAGGTTGCTATCAAATAGTAGGCCCAAGTTTCTTGTCCTGTCTACCCTTTCTACTGGATCTCCATTTATTGTTATATTTATTTTATTGATGTCTAGTTTTAAAATGTTTTTGGGTGTTCCTATGATCAAAAATTTAGACTTTTTGGGATTGAGTGTGAGACAGTTTTTCTGGCACCACTTGTTTATCTTATTCAGCTCATTGTTCACTGTAGTCACTGCACTGCTGCAATTTTTAGGATCAAAAGAGAGGTACAATTGCAGATCATCTGCATAAAGTGGGTGGCTGCAGTGAGTTGCACATCTGGTGATATCGGCACTGTACAGGATGTAGAGAATTGGTCCCAAGATTGAGCTCTGGGCCTCAATCTTGGGACCAATTTCACCTCTTCTCACCGTTTGTGGTGCAGATTGCTCTTTAACACCGTCTGATCTACTTACCTCCACATACTGCTGTCTCTGGTAAAGGTAACTATGAAACCACTTAACGGCTCTAGAATCTTGTCCGTAATAACTTAGCTTCGAGAGCAGCAGGGGAATGCTGATGGAATGCCCGTGAGAAATCTAGTAGAAGCAAGAATGTGACATTTCCCTGACCCTGTGCAGACAGCAGGTCATCCACCACTTTTGAAAGTGCAGTTCCTGTTTCATGGCCCTTACGGAATCCAGATTGATGGCGAGGTAACATGTCATTGCCTTCCAGATATTTTGTCAGCTGATCGCAGACTATTCTCTCCAGTACCTTTGACAAACAGGGCAGTATGCTAATAGGGCGAAGGTCCTGCAATGTTTCCGGTGGACTGATCTTCGGTAGTGGCCTCACCACTGCTACCTTCCAAGTCTCAGGGAATGTGTGTTCCATCAAAGATTGGTTTATTATTGAAGTTATAGCATCCAGTGAGTGTGGCAGAGTCAGCAGGAGCATGTCCAATAAGATATCATCATTTCCCTGAGCATTCGAGCGCCACCATTCGACTTATGGACTTCATTACTAGGTCCCTGCTTACAGTCTGAAAAGAGAACAGAGCCCGATCACTGAACCTATCTATGGGTTTCAAAATAAGTTAGCTGTGACATAGAAGCTTTTCTACATTCCGGTGTATCCAAAAAGTTAGCATTAATGAGGTTAGGATCATTGAAATGGGGAGGCAGGTCCACAGGTGTCTTTTTATCAGGCAGTAATGTACCCTTTAAATTTTTCCATAGTTTTTTTGGCTCCCTTAGGTTACTATTAATATGTTTAGAATAAAAACAGGCTTTCTCTCTCTCTATTGCCCCTTGTACTATTTTTTTCATCATCTTATAACTGCCTTTAAGAGATGAGGTGCCCTGTTGTTTAAATTGTTTAAAGTATCTATCTCTGATGCGCATCATTTCCCTGACAGTATCCGTGATCCAAGGGTGTGGAGGATTTGTAAATTTTCTCGTGTTAGTATCTATCCCTGATGCGCATCATTTCCCTGACAGTATCCGTGATCCAAGGGTGTGGAGGATTTGTAAATTTTCTCGTGTTAGTGGGAGCATGCAGATCCATTAGTCCCCGAATGCAAAGTGTAAAGACATCAACAAGCTTATTGACACCAGCACCGATTTGATTCTCAAAAAAGTTCCAATCCACTAAAGACAGGTCTTTATTTAGCTGATCCAATAATTGAGCTAACCGACTTTCAGCTGTTCGTGGTGGAAATGCGCCTATTTAGGGAAGAGATGCGAGCGGAGGCGAAAGCAACCCAGTCCAGGATCGATGCTCTTCGCGATGATGTGCTAGCGCTCTCCGGCAGAGTTGTCATGTAACTCCGTCTTCACGTCCGACGTCCGCAGCACGCACGTGAGTGTTAGTGTTGTCACCCTTGGGCCGCTTACTCTTGCATGTAACGCAACTCCAGGCGGCCCTGTGCTCTCCTGTTAAGGTGTTGTAGAAGCGCTGTTCCGACACACCTGCAAACTCCAGATCGTAGTGCATCTGGCATAGACTGCAAGTAAGGAACCGACGGTGGTCTATTTCCTGCCTGCAGCCACTTTTATTATTTACACACAATTTGCATTATTGAAGTTAGTTATCTTTCGTTTGTGTTCCCAGCGTATATCAGGATACATTAATTTTAAAGTCAGCGCGGCCAGTTACTAGTAATTAAGGAGCCAAAAACTAATAAATGGTAAAATGGACGCACTTTATGAAATATGTTTGTCGGATATTATAGTGTAGACGGTACATTCATTATTTTATTTAAGTGGCAGCACCACGAGAATATAGTCTGTGACGTAAAGTCTAGAGTGACGCTGTCATTGTCAATGTCAACGTAAACGTCAAAGATGTATCTGTCAGTAGTGCGTTTGATCGAGTAGCTCTCTTGCTCTCGAGACAGCGCCTGCGCCGGACGTGCGCACTGATCGATAGAGGACAATATAGCGGACTCCAACGACGAACCATTGGATTCAAATCCGATTGAATCTGCGACAGCAGCGGTGGGATCACTTCCACGTCCATCCCACGAGTCCACCGCGATGCCAGCTACTGCAAAGCGAGGATATTTCACGGCAAGATATGAAAATACAACGGAGAGTTCGACGATGTTCAATTGTGCACCTATCCCCGAAACTTAGGCGACTTTTTTTTAAATATGATCGCGGGTTTCCAAAGTTCTAACCAGACTCCATCTACGGGCACCATCGAACCAAGAAAATTAAAAGCGAATGAAATCTACTTACCGCCATTTGATCCAGATGATTGCCAATTTACTGCGGCTCAGTGGTATAAGGAGGTAGAACACCATAGGAAGAATAACTCATCGACGGATTATGAAACCAGGAATGCTGTGTTTACTCACCTACAAGTACGTGCAAAGAAGTGGGCGGCGCGTTCGTATCCTTTATGCAAGACCTGGGAAGAACTTAAGGAGCGACTCACTCAACGGTTTGCGGCTACGAAGAGGTTTCACGACTTGTTTCGTGACATGGTGGAGTACAAGAGTGACCAAGCAGTAACCTACATCGAGTATTCAACGAACAAGTTGGCGCTCATAGACCGACTGGAGACCGGCTGGGGAGAAACCAACAAAATCGAGGTAGTGATTTCCGGAATAGCAGATAACCAGGTACGTTCTGAGCTAGGTACTTAAAAATACCCCAACCAATTTTGTGGCACTTGATAGACATGTGAGTACGTATCCTAATATAAAAAGTCTTAAACGTCCTTTTGATAAGACGCGAAGTGAACCTGAACCTTTTTTTAGTAAACGACCTAAAACTAATGAAAAATTTAATGATGGGCGCTGTCACTATTGTAACAAGCTAGGTCATTTGAAACGTCACTGCTTGTTGATGCGTAATAATAACGGTAAAAGCGAGACCGACACCCAACCTAGGGCACCTGTTGATGAATCTAATGTCAAACCAATGCAATGTTCATACTGTCACAAACCAGGGCATTCTGAATCTACTTGTTATACAAAGCAACGTGATGAAAAAAACAAAAATAATTTAAAGATCCCAAGCTGCCAACGAAATCAGTTAATGTTTGTTCATCATTCAATGATTCCTTGATTTAAATGCGGATAGGTGGATTTCACCTAAAAGCTTTAATTGTTCACAGTGAAGTAATAAAAAAAGAAAACAATTGCTAATAATTTACCGGGTAAAAAAAAAAGATTTCGTTCACTCGCCTCACAGGTATTGGCTCTGTACCATGTTTCTCGTTCCGAAAAATGACCACAGTTGTTGAATTTGACGGGCTCCATGCTTAAGTTACGTTTCTGATTGTTGACTCACATTTGTTACCGCACGATGTCATCTTAGGCAGAGAGATATTTAAGACTTCCGGTTTGGTTGCAAGGAGGTAAACGTTTTTCGGCTGAATGACGAATGGCTACAGGCTGAACAAAAGTTAAACTCTAATATCAAGCGTATTGTAGAATCTATTGAAAATGACACTATAGATCCGAATCTTAGATCATCTTATACCATTAAAGATGACTTGCTTTATCGGAATTTTCAAGTACGTGGAAAAACACAGAGTTGTTGTGCCTAAAAATTTTCGTTGGCAAATAATTCAGAGATTTAATGACGAATTAAAACACCTCGGCTGGGATAAAATCTTGACTAAGATAAGAGAGCATTTTTAGTTTCCCAATACGATTTCGTCTGTTAAGACATACGTCGACCATTGCCTTCCATGTACAATACTTACCTCAACACCCGAGCGGTCGCATGAGACCGCATAACAATAGAATATCTATTGTCTCGTTCACATACGCTTAAGATCTCTTCAGACAAAAGACAATCGGCCTTACATCCATGACGAATGAGCCCACTACAGCTACTACTCGGTTTTAAAAAGAGTCCACCCAAACTTAATTACCTTACGGCAGGTTTCGACGTACACAATGATCAGAGTTTAGTGGAAATAACGCGGGAAGAAAAGGCAGGATGGACGAACAAGCTATAAAAGAACAGTTACGTTATGACGCTAATAAAACTGCTATTTGTCCTTTTGCAATAGGTGATTTAGTTTCTGTTTTAAGAAATCCCTTCATAATTAATAAACTGAGTGAAAAGTTAAACTTTTGTGTGTGTAAAATCACAAAAGTTTGCCAGAATTAACGGTATGTGGTTGAGCCAATACTTGGGGGACGCAGTCAGTATGTTTGTCACGAACGATTGCGTTAATACCCGTCAAGCCTACCAGAATTGTCTGATTGTCTGAATCCTGTAGAGGCAAAAATAGATAGTTTATTTTTTGTTTTTGTTTTAATTATGTTATTTTTTATATTGGCTGTAAATAAGTTGTTACATTACGGTTTGATCATGATTATTTGGCCATTTTCTGATTATTTGTTTCATTGTGGAGATGGACTTGGTCGATTTTATTTTATTTGTTAATTTTATCTTGGTTGCAATACATGGTTTGGTTTTGATGATTAATGAACAGTTTTATTGGGCGCTGAAAGTTGTTACGCTTTGCTAGAAGGACGGATTGAAAGTCTTGTCGCTTTATTCTGCTGAACTGCTGAAAGCTCTTACGCTTTGCGGTGTTATTATTTTGATGCTGAAAGCTTTTACGCTTTGCGGTGTTATTAAGTTGATGCTAAAAGCTTTTACGCTTTGCGGTGTTATTATTTTGATGCTGAAAGCTTTTACGCTTTGCGGTGTTATTATGTTAATGCTGAAAGCTTATATGCTTTGTGGTATTATTATGTTGATGCTGAAAGCTTAAAAGCTTTGCGGTGTTATTATGTTGATGCTGAAAGCTTATATGCTTTGTGGTGTTATTATGTTGATGCTGAAAGCTTAAAAGCTTTGCGGTGTTTTTATGTTGATGCTGAAAGCTTATATGCTTTGTGGTGTTATTATGTTGATGCTGAAAGCTTAAAAGCTTTGCGGTGTTATTATGTTGATGCTGAAAGCTTATATGCTTTGTGGTGTTATTATGTTGATGCTGAAAGCTTAAAAGCTTTGCGGTGTTATTATATTGATGCTGAAAGCTTATACGCTTTGCGGTGTTATTTTGGTAATGCTGAAAGCTTAACGCTTTGCGGTGGCATTGTGATTATGCTCAAAACTAATACGCTTTGCAACATGTTAGTAGTGAAATGTTATACTCTTTGCCTTTGTTTGCTGTCAATGCTTGCTACCAGGTTTGTTAACAAGTGTCATTGGTGAGCAACGCGAGAGCGCGTTGATTAGCAGAATGGCCGTGTCGGATATTATAGTGTAGACGGTACATTCATTATTTTATTTAAGTGGCAGCACCACGAGAATATAGTCTGTGACGTAAAGTCTAGAGTGACGTTGTCATTGTCAATGTCAACGTAAACGTCAAAGATGTATCTGTCAGTAGTGCGTTTGATCGAGTAGCTCTCTTGCTCTCGAGACAGCGCCTGCGCCGGACGTGCGCACTGATCGATAGAGGACAATATAGCGGACTCCAACGACGAACCATTGGATTCAAATCCGATTGAATCTGCGACATGTTTATTTTTAATTCTGTATTATTCTTTAAATACAATCAGGTTAAAATCGAGAGCGACTGATTCATGACTTATCAATTGAATTATGAGAGAGTTATGGAGGCGAGAATTTTTATGAATTAGTCAATGTCATCAAAGGGTCAGAAACTACACGAATTACCCTAGTGATTACTCAATGCAACTTATGACAGTTCTTCCTGTTGAATGACAGCCCGTTTGATAAGGGCGGGCGGGTAGTTGACCACCACCGGGCAACTCGCTGTAAGCGCGTTACTACGATGCGGCGCTGGTCTCGATCTGAGGTGGTGACGTTACGAAGTTGATAGATGTGCGTTGAAGTATGGAGTAAGAATACTGAACGCATCGAGTTGATACGGTGCCGTCACTGTGACGGGTTGATTAGTGGGCTTCAACCTTTAATGTCAATCCGAACTGGTTACGCTGCGAAGGTAGTTGATGTGCGTCGAAGTATAGAGTTACATACAAAGATCCACGAGTTGATACGTTGCTGTTCCCTTTACGGGTGGATAAATGTGCTTCAACCTTTATGCAAAATGCAGAACTGTGCCGCTCCGACGTGGCAGTGTCGACGCAACGAAATGGTGATACTATATGCAGGACCAACGCCAATGAGGCTTCTATCTGCTCCAATTTTGTACCTGATTCATACACATGACCACCAGTCGATTATATCACCATCATCGTCGCAGAAGAAAACAGAGACGCGTGGAGTACTTTGGAGAAGGCCTTGGCCCAACCGTGCGACAGCAACGCCTAGTAAAAAAAAAGTATTTGCAAAAATTATCTCTCAAAATCGATTCAATGCAACGAAAACGGAGCGTAAGTTATTTTCAAAAAAAATAAAACTAACGAAATACCAAGCAATCCTAAATTCTTACCTCTTAATACATAAAATAGTTCGCTTAATAGGTATCGGACTGCAGAAAATTATTCCGTGGCCGAAGTGGATAGCAATGACCAGACTGATTTATGGCGCCGTTAGCCCAGCCCGGGACATTAGTGGCGACTGATTGCCAGGAACCACTGACACTGGTATATAAGATATAGCCCGTATATAAAACTAAACTAAAAAATATCAGGTATCAGGAGCGTTGAGCACTGTTGGTATATTGTAGCTAAATGAGATCGGTTTATGGCACACGCCGCGAAATAGCACTGAGTAAAGTTCTTACCACCATGCACTATTAACAGAAAAAGAGCAAGAAAAGCTCTAGGTATTTCGTCGCTTCCACATTGCAATCTGCAACATTGATCAGAATCTTTTATTTTTCCCCTTCCTCCCCGGAGAGAGTTTGCCGATTGAGCTGTTGTTGCAACAGCCTCAACGTAATCTCCGTAAAATTCCTCTCACGTTATTTATTTAATTTAAAATGAAAAAGAAAAAAAATACATCAGAATCCGATCAAATGGCTTAGGATGCTGTCCAAATCCATAGACAGCGCCCTTTTAATAGCCTCAAAAACAGCTCTAGAATCAATCGGCGCACTCTTCCTGTAACATTCATGCCTCATATATTTTATTTACGTCAGAATCCGATCACATGGCTGTGGACGCTGTTTTTAAGGCTATGGACCTTCGTTTAGCTAGGTATGGCTACCACACATCCGCAGCATCGAACCACCTAATGAAAAATCCGTAATCCATAGACAACATAACCAATCTTTTTAATAGCCTCAATAACAGCTCTAGAATCAATCGGGGATTTCTTCCCGTAACATTTGTGTCACGTGCTATATTTTATTAACGCCGGAATCCGATCACATGTGCACGCCGGCTGCGGACGCTGATTTACGACGGCATTATCGCCGACTGATTGCCGTTCGCCGAATATGCCGCATCTCTGGGGCCCGGCCTGTCGTATTTTTACTGGCCAGCTTTATTTTTTGCTGCCTGTAACATTGATTGAAAAGGTTATCGAGGATAGTGTAAGTACTTGTAGAATTATGCAGTAGTATTTATAGTGCTAGTGAAGTTCAAATGTGTTGCTAATTGAAGATTTAATTAGACGTAGAGCTATTCCTTATTTAAAAAGACTTGCGATGGAAATATTCTACCACACAACGAAAACCTTCTTTTTCGGTTTACGGTGCAGCAACATCATAGGTATTAGGTTTTATATGCACATAATGATGTCCTATCTAATAGCCGAAGAAGGTACTACTTCTGCTCACTGGCTTACATCGGTGACCATATAGGATAAAAGCTTTGGATAAAAGGCATGAAACCAGTGAACGAGTAAACGAGTTTCCGTTAAAGGCCTTAAAAATCTATGTGACTTTTGCTCTCGTCGTAAATTATTTTCTATTCTATTTTATGTTTTGAACTAAGGTTGCTAGCTTTACCTACTTTTCGGTAAAAAGTGTAGATTTTTCTCTATTCTGTATAGATAAAATGAAATGTTTGATTGCAGTATTGTTCTGATAAGTAGACCAATAAGTTTTGTTTGGTTATTTTAAACAGTCATATCTAATGTACATATGTGCACATCCACATTCAAGTAAGCACATTACATGCCAGGAAGGCTGAAAGCTGCTGCTGCAACACATGTTAAGATGGCTTACTGATTAGCGGCCTAGCGGTTGAAACAACAGCGAAGTTATCTTTTCTTAATTGTAGAACTTTCAGCAAAGCGATATTTTTGAATAATACTTATCCAACATTTCAGCTTTTATTTTATTATTTAAAAAAAGTTAAATTAAAAGAAAGTTAAGTTAAATTAAAATATTTGTTTCCCTAGTCCAGTAACATAACCAAGTTTTTGATAGAGACGTTATATAAACAGAGAACTGAAAAGCAGATGATAACATACCGTTTTCCTGCATGCACGATATTAGTCCCAACTTCGCGGATCCATTACGAAGAACGGCGCAGTTCATAATTTATGTATTTGTGGAACAAGAATGTCTTTTCCACTCGACGCCCACTTTTGCCTTGCAAGAACTTAAAGCCGTTTAATGTTTAAAGGCGCCTTTCTGGCTCAGTTACGCGACGCGACTATGGGACACGGCATGCGATTTTCGTTTTCCAACTTGTTTTTGCAACTCTTGTTTGGGCAATTCATAATGACTCGTTCTCTACTGGAAAAGGTTAAACAACTACCGATCATTGCGTCGCCGCTGCGACGTCCGAGCTGTGCAGCTCGGATAGCACGCCAGAATGCCCACCTGCGTCATTGCGTCACTGCATCTTGTTGTTTATATCGCCGAAAAAAGGAACGACTCCTCTCCGACGTCGCAGCGTCAACGCAATGATCGGAAACACTCATGGCTTCGCTCTATAAGTGCGCCTTCACATTAGAGCGACAGCAGCGCGTTTCTCTAATGTTAAGGGCTTACTGCTGTCATTTTATGTATCAAATTGACAGCAGCGCGACTGCGGCGCGACCGTCGCGCTGCTAAAAACGTCTAAGTGTGAAAGCGCTCTAAGTCGAAGGCAGCACAGTGGTAGACTTATCAATTCTATTTGGTTTTTTGATTTTCGTCTTCTCTTAATTTGCCTACATCATCCAATCACAGGCGATACAGATATTGCCTGTGATTTATTTCACAGTCAATTAGCCTATTTTGAAAATTAAATCATGCACCTACCTCTAAATGCAATTCAAAAACAGAAACGCTTTCTCGTATCTGCAATGGGCACGCGGCGAATCTGTCAGAGCATATCAGGAGTATCCATGCAGATTACACGTACATTCCGGTCAGCCCGGGCAGGGGTCGTGTCAAGAACACGATATATGGAGACAGGAGAAATGTAGGGTAGGTGTTCGTGCACTTGCATTTTTAAGGTGACTTTAAACTGACAATCTGTTGGTGTGGTACACCGAGGGCCTAATCCTATGATTAGCAGTGGATGTTCATTTCATAATAATGATAAACTGATAATAATCACTCGACAATATTAATGGCACCTTCATTGCTCTGATCTCAAATTATGTGTGTCGCTAAAGCTTTTGCGTCATGAATTCAGAAACAACACCAATACACTCAGGCCCGAAATTAATGATTCCTACATAGGTTAATATGGACCGATTGGGTATCAAATAAGGTAACTCATACTCATATATATATGAAGTGGGGCCTATTACAAGCAAACAATTATTGCCTAATTTTATATTTATATGAGATCAGAAATTTAGCGCGGTTGGGGTATCGGCACTGTACGCGGTAGCTCGATTGGAAAGAGTGTTGATCCGATAAGCCAACGGTTACTGATTTGATTCCAGCTTATGCGCAGTTTTGATTTTCTCATTTCATCTTGTATGAATAAAAATAACACTGAGAGTGTAATAGTAATAGTCCCCCTAGCCGATTTCGACTACGGTGGCTAGTCACAACGACTAACCGACTGCGCGGGATATATTACAGTGCACAAGTGTGTGAGCACACACAGGTGCACTCTCTATTCCTTTCACTCACATATCCCGATGGGACAGCAATCTGACACGACCGGAGAGAGATCAGGCGCAGGACCAACGGCGTTACGTGCTTTCCGAGGCACGGGGGTGAAACACCGCAAACTTCAAAACTCTGGGCTACCCTAAGAATTTCTGAACAGAAAAACTCAGGTATATATTTTTGGCCCGACCCGGGGATCGAACCCAGGACCTCTGGCGCAGCCGTCGCTTAAAGTGTTACCCTTACCCTGGGACCGCTGCGCCACCGAGGCTGTTACTGAGAGTGTTAAATATTCATTAAGTCAATGATTTCTTTTCAGCAATAATGTGGATATGATAGACATCATTATTTCATTTCTTTAATCCCCATGTGCTTCTGACAATTTCAGAATGTAATATTGCGTCGAAACTTCTACATGAAATCTGGAATGCTTTGTTCTAAATTACAAAGTGCACGCGGCAGCTGTTACATGCGACATTATTACAGGGAATCAACGTACGAGCAAAATCACCAAGATTAGACGACGTTGAAACTTTCAATTAGGTACCTAAAACCCAGCTGTACATTTATCTATCTTCCATCCACCTATACTCGTTCAAAATATGGTATTAGTTACACCACTTATGACTCGAGATGAAAATGAAAATGAAATTATTTATGATTTTTCACTGTTGGATCGGGTGAAATGAAAATGTATTTTTTAAGATTTTTCATTGTTAGATAACCTTTTGTCGCGAATACGAAATTGGGTAGAATACTGCAAAAACAGTTAGTATAGTCTAAAAAGGTGGTGTTTTCTCAAAAATTTAGTATAGTTAATCCGCAGATTATATATATTAGATATATAACATCCAGTGTTAAGCACTAATCGATTTCATGTATAAACCGAGTCAAGCAGATACTTAAATCCTATATAACAGTAGTGTATGGTTTTATTTGACGTAGCTCTGAATTTAGTCTTAATGCTTAGCTAAATAATATAATCTGTGTGTCAGCCTGATTCTCGTGCGATGCAACCCAGCCGTGTATGTACCACCAACTTCTTGCAACAATTTGTCAGTGTCCCAGTGCTGGCATCCCGGAGCAAACTTACTCTATAACACGACATCCCTATCTTCGACTCATGCTGTCCTTCTCATTAACGTCAAGTTCGTGACGAGTGTGAGAAAGAAGGACAAGATAAATGTCTGTAAGGAATAGGGCTAGATGCTAAAAGCTTCTTAAAGTAGAGCCTCAGCCCCGTTGCGTGTCATGTTTACTGGATGCTGTTCACGAAAATCGGCAAGAGAACAGATTTATAAAAGTGAAAAACAACCAATGCGACGCTGTTGAATGCGAGGACGTTGATTGTTGGATTTATTGCCACGGAACTGAATACACAATGAAACAATGAATTTATACGAGTGATCAAAATTGTAAGGCCTTGTTAACGTGATTCTGTTATATCGGAATGATAAGTACCTACAATCATGTTCAGGTATTTTATTTAAAAATAGCTGTTATTTAAGTCAAGACTATTATCAATCACTATTTAAGCGTAATTAACCAGTAAAATTATTAAAAGTGCCAAATAAGTTTCAAAACAATGGCGTATTTTATTCGTACCCTTTTTTGTTTTCAAATCTACAATTTGTTACCATTAAACTGTTCGAAAAGAGCCTTGTCCTTCATCCCAATAAAGCCTCAGAAGGTACACCGTATTTCTTGAAAATAAATCGCACCGAAGCATGCTTTTAGCCTCTGTTTTCCAAGGTGGCCCCGATCTCATAAATAAGAATGAGGAATAGCGCGTGAACAAAGCCTGCGAGCGCTCAAAGGCGATTTTAAAATCTTATCTTAGTCGAAGGCGTGATTGACAAAGTCGGTCGTCCGATAGAAGGCTGTTTGCTAAAGCCTAGCCTACTCCATGGGCATCACAATGGAGAGAGCTTATCCTCCTCGTTAAATAAGCAGTTACTCCACAACATAGCAGCGAGCGGCTGCCGTCACAATGAGTATCGTTTGGGGCTGCAACGCAACGCCTTTGTTTTACAAGTGGACGGCTGTAGTTTGTGTAATCACTGCAATTTTGTATTAAAAGGGGTTTGAGTTTTTGTTTCGTTTACTCACGTAGGATTTAGTGTTGTGTACATAGGATTTTTTACGTTAGTTCATTACTGATCACATCAAGTAAAATCACTCATCTAATCAATTATCGTATCCATCGTTTTTCTGCGTTCAAAAAAAGTTCGTTCTCCTATTATTGTTTTTCACGCACTCAGTCTCACAACATAACTCCTATACATACATTTATAGCAAAAATCCCAAAGGCAGGGATATCCTATTGAATTCAGTGAAATGAAAAAATTGTTCGCACCATTTAATATATCTGTGGATTTTATCTCTTAGATAATGTCATCTAAAAAACTCTGAGAGCAGTCATCAATCAGTCTGCGGGGGCCCGATTCAGGGCTGTCGATAATCAGAAAATCCAGGCCAATGAATTTCTTACTTGAGGAATTTATGTGAAAGGATTTTTTAGCCGTTACTGTCACACTGGCAGGCAAGGCCTCCATCAAACCATTCCGATTCCAACTAAAAGGCCCTGTGACCGGTCAAGGCCTCTCAGTAGTCTCAGTATTTGTCTACTTAAATAAATTCCAATTTAATTATCTTCTGGTTTTTGAAAACCTCGCTAGTCTTAGAACGAAGCCACATTGATGTTTTCGCTGCGTTGCGTCGACGCTGCGACGTCGTAGCGTTGCAGTCTTTTAACATACGAGTCGAAACGGCAATCGGCATACTGCGCGGTGTAATACGTTGCGTCGTCGAAACGTGCGTGCAACTGATATGAGTGATATGGACCGACGCAACGCAACGCTAATGTATACAATACAAGATACAAGAAACACCGTGCAATTTTACTTTTTCTTTGGTTGATGACCCTACCCCTGAGTACTGTCCTGGGAGTGTTTTTGTTTGTACTGCATCCCTCCTAGTGTTACCGCGTTAATATATGGTGTCTTGAGTGCTAGAATAAAAGATCCAGAGGAGCGTTTAGTTTTTATTTATTGCAACTCGTTTCCTCTTTACGGTCTGTCTGTCGCCAACTGAAAATACAACTAACGTTAAATATGGACTCTAAAAACACATAAGTTCTTAGAAAGTCTATTAAACATACGCATGTTTCATTGGATTCTAAAATAAGACCCCATTTCTCCGAACCGACAAGCATTTTACTATAAAGCCTTTGTAACTTCAATTTCCCGGAATATACGAACCACTACCACATATCGTCGTATACTCTTTGAACTTAAATATACATTCCATATTTCCACAAATGGCACCCTATACTTTAGGGGAATTGACAAATGTAATACGCGATTTTTTCGTCCGTTCTGTTCAAGACGCGAAATAATACCTCTATTCCAAATAGTTATTGGGTATCTGAAAGTGATAAATTGTGAACGTAAGAGTATCAGTATCGAAAAAACAAACACATACGGCATTAGCAACGGATGACCTAGTTCAGTGTGTGTATTTTACACTCATCTTTGAAAAATTACATCCTCACCAGAGAAGAGTACATCTTAGACCCTTTACACACTGCGACTTTTAGCATTCATGCAGTCGAGCGTTTTGAAAACACGCTTCAGCATCACGACTCACGAAATGAATAGATTTGATTTAGCATCGATGCAGTCGCGATCCTAGACCCCTTACACACTGTGACTTTCGGCATCGACAAAACACGCTTCGAGTTTCGTTCAAGTTGCGCTTCTGCATCGACGCTAACGCGCGACTGCATCGTTTTTAAATAAAACTGTTCATTGCCTGAGTCTCAATGCTGAAGTGTGTTTTCAAAACGCGCGACTGCATCGAAGCTACAAGTCACAGTGTGCAAAGGGTCTAGGATCGCGACTGCATCGATGCTAAATTAAATCTTTTCTTGTTCATAGGGAGCAGTACATACCCCCACTAACGCTTTATTTAGCAATCATAGCAATATAGGTCAAAATGCATTCATAATTAAACTTTTCTATTTTTTTGTTACTATCCTAAATTCTCCAAATCCGTAACAGCTGAAAACTTTTCAAATATTGCTCCCTAGGCTAAAATTGAGAATGCAGCAGGGAAATCATTACGGGCGTGGGCAAAATTACGGATTCAGTCCGAAGGCGAGCATTTCCTACGAGAGCACTCCAAATGTCATGGATCCCGGCCCGCTAGTCGAATGCGAAGCTATTTGTAAATTGTACAGCCGCTTCTTCCCTTGGGCGCAACGACGTGCCAATGTAAACATGACAACGTTACAACTATCACCTACGTTCAATATCATAATCCGTTTCTCGGCACCACTGGAGCAATTCAGAAGCATTTCGAATAAGACCAACAAACTAAACTGATCGATGGAATGGGGACGCTGTTCTCTCACTGGGGAGTTGGTTTATTTTACGAGGGTTGGTATTTCATTGGTGCGTGCGGAGACTATCTGAGATACGTGAAAATATTGATAACCATGCCCAATAAGGACCTAAGTACTTGTAAAAGTTAAATATCATAATATTTTATTACAGCCTAACTATGCAGCAAGTGTAACCACTTTTTGATATGTTTTACTTCTGCATTAAGGAATAGAAATTACAGCATCGATCACAAAGCAATGTAAATCACAACAGACATCACATAGCTTTAAAATAAGTGTTTACTAATAATTTATAAATGTATGGGAAAGATCTTCGACTATACTTACTTATCATCGATTCTCACTTTCGTATATAGGTTACGTAACAACCCACATCAAAAGCGGCGACCGCCAATCAAACCCGGCCAATAAAGTTCGGATACTCCCAGGGGAGAATCAAACTGTCTTAGAACCCGCAACGAATTTAAGTAAATACCAGTTGGATTTCAAACTAGGATATAGAGTCTACCTGCGGGCTTTCATCGGATCTCACGGAAAGGTTGTGCCCTTGTCATTTAGCTGACCGACTGTATCTTGACATCCCTTTAGATAAAACTTTCCATTTCCATATCGAATCGCCTAATCTACCATTTGCATTCACTATATTTACTTAAAAATATACCTGATATTCATTTAACCAACAGTTCGCACGCTGTCGTCAAAAAATTAAGGACTAACAATAAATTAATCTGCACGCTTAAAGTATTTACTATCCTAAGCTTTTCGAGGGGTTCAAATTAAACTTTAATGTTTAAATAAAACGGTGGATTAATCACAACCTCACTGAAATAGGTTAATTCCTATTTCGGAATAGGCTCGGTCCCGCAGGACTTTGCTGGCTTTATTTTCCAGTGCCAGTGCCGCCGCGTCTGAATTGGATTGAGCTTTTGGTTTTTATTTTAGTTTGTGTGATTAGAATGACGCTAAGAGTAGTTTGTTTCGATATTAAGTACTATGATTTGAAAACGAAACTCAACGACATTACAAGATTGCCAGCAACGTGCGTGATAACTAATTGGAAAACATTATCTTTAAGAAATTAATTTCTATTTCGTTGTAATATTCAACACTAAAAAACCCAAAACTAAATAAATACCCGATACTCTTTTGGACAACCTGTTTTTAACATGGTTGGACATCTCGACTATTGAAATTTTTTAGTAGTGGTCATATTACAATAGTTAGTCTTTAGATAACCCTTTTGAGCTCCTTACATACAAAAGTCATGATTATGAGAATTTAAATACGAATTCTAGTGGGTCTGGATATATTTGAATAATAATAGGTTCTCTACATCGTTAAATAGTTTGCTATTTAACGATGTAGAGAACCTATTAGTTGACGCCGCCGTCTTAGGGTTACCTATTTATTTAATTAAACCAACTCGCAATTCTACGGCGACCGTGTAACGACTGGAAAATCGATAGGTGCCAATCCAATAAACATCACAACTGCGAAGGCTAAACTTAATTACGGTGTTTTCGGTCAAAGTTGGCTAATCTCAATGGGCTAGTTTGAGTAACTGTAGGCATGAATCAAGATTAGGGTGAAGGCACACAGAGTGTTTTCGTTTCGACTATACCTATTAAACCTGCTAAGTTCATTTCAAGACCGGTCAGACACACCTCTACTGCGTCACTGGATGATGCTACACACCGGATGAAATTCCTGTCATCATCATCGTTAAATTTAAAAGCTAGGCTCTTGTTGGTGGAGTTTCTTCCATCCTTTACGCTCTTTTGCCATTCTCTTAAACTCTTGATACGACACGACGTTTAAGTTTTGAATTTTCGAAGTAAGGAATTTTCTTGCTTGTATTACATATACCAGACAACGATTATGACGGGGACGTCTTCCATAAATAGTTAAATGTATTTACTTACTTGCTTGTTTGGTGTAAAGGGGTTGATGTACGTTGGTAAGTGTGCTCTTACCCTTACAGTCTTCTTTCTAAATGGGGTAGCGGAGTGAAAGATTATTGAGAAACTTTTTCATTATTACAACCCTCCCCCTTCAATCTCACCTGCTTTTTCTAGACATTTTCGTGTAATGAAACCAATTTTCCCTTTAATTGTGTTCGCTGAATCTTTAAAAGGATTACGCTTTTGGGTACGGGGTAGAGATTATTTACGCAAGAGATAGTAAACAATGAATATTGGGTAAAATTTGCATTATTAGTCTTATACATATTTGGGGCATTCTTTTTAATTGTTACACAGTAAAGACACGTGCAAGTGACTTACCTAACTTGTTCCAAGGGGTGGTTTTTAAAGAAGTTAAAAAACACAGATTATTTAATTACGTTACGCACGTATTAAGCAATGTAACTATACCTATTTTATGTTTTCAACATATTCAGAGCCAAAAAATGCGCTATCCTTTCAAAAGATAGAAAAGCGATATGTTCGAAGCAACGATGAATAATGCAACTACTGAAAATGCTGCTTTAAACGAAATCGGCTTAACTGGTTCCATGCCACAGCACGCACCGGTGCGTTATAACAATTAAATTTTTATTGTGTCTCAAGTGTGGCAGCAAATGGGTTAATACAGTAAAATCGTAATTCCAGCTTACGGGATTATCCTTATTTAGCGGAGAAAAGCATGACAACAACACGAGAAAACCTATCTTTAACGATCTGCATAGAACGTGAGTTTCATGTCATTGCCAATAACTATCGTATTTGGATGCATCGAAATAGAAAGAAATCATAATATCAGATTATTTTGAAATAACATAAATCAATACCATATAGTCCTAAAACATCTGAAAAAGAAAAGATAAAGTGATAGATCAATATCCTACAAAAACAAAGCTGGCTAGAAATCAGTTTAAAAATAAATAAGTCTACATATGCAACTCGATAAATAAACATATTGAAATTCATAAACTTACAACTAATAAATGTAAAAGATTAATAGATTGGCTAAAAGCACAAAATTTAAATAGATTGAAGAATTATTGGGGTGGATTCAAAAATAAAATGAAATATAATCAAAAACAGTTATAAAACAATATTGTAAAAATACAGAGTTAAAAGTAAAATTAACGTATTAAAGTAGCATGATAGGATGAAATAAAAATATTCATTTGTTAAAACCACATACATACACTCATACTCATAAATAAATATTGTATGAGTATGAGTACTCACTGGTTACTGGTTGTTAATTACTACATAAGTCGAATGTATCTTCTAAGTTAGTAATTTGATTGTTTCATTTCAAATCTTGATAAAATATTGATATGAAAGAGGGAAGAAAGCAACTAGGTAGTCTCAATTATAAGCATTGTTCTAGTTAGTTAAGCTTTGAATGAAATAAAATCTAAATCTAAATCATAATAAAAAATAATCACTTTTCAGGATTAGCTGCAGCCAGGTAAAATACATGAACATGCTTAAAAAAGAAACGGTTGAAAAGACTCGACCGCAAATCATTTTAAGATATGAAAACTTGTGCATGTTTTTTTCAGTTTATTATTAAAAAAATACATACCTACTTGCCATGAAAATATATTTACACTTTGAAGTTTGATAGCATGTTTATACAGAGAATAATTTAATCAGTGTTAGTCATAATGAGAATGAAACAGCGTTTTACGCGACTAAACAAACAAAAGAGCTAATACAACACCATAACACCTACTTACACTAAGTTGTAAACTTATACGTACAAAGTAGTTCCTTTTATAAAGTGAATATCACGTGTAAACTGACTCGAAGCATGTTTCACGAAATCCTACCTTTATGTTTGACTAAGCGTATTTTTGTTTGCGAAGACTTACGCGCCCTGGAGGAAAATAGAGGAACATTTCCGCAAAGGGTATAAAGGATCTCAAATTATCTTACCTCGCATAAAATAGAAATACAACTTATGTAGTTTACACATGCTTGTAAATTTAACTTTTATTCCATTCAGTTGCAACTACTTTTCTGACTTACTGACATAATGTTATCCTTCTTATTAAATTCATTTAAACTTGCGCTTTCTTCAAACTCTGAAACAAAGAAACTAATAATATATATGTACATTAATTTCAATACACAACTATTCAGAGACCATTGAATGACGATAGTATATTCGACTATTTTATTTAACCCTATGTTCATTACAATAATTATTTTCTTAAATAGCCATTCATTTGTCCACTATCTGGCGAGGTGAGCCTATCGACTCTTGTTGTATGTGAATTTGTATATGAAGTTATTGGACTCTTGACTTAGAGCTAACAACATAATTTGTTTTTACATTATCTTTCTCTCAACGCTGGAATACATCAAAAAACAACTGGTAATAGCTAAACACGTAAACACTTCAGTTAGAGCTGTTTAGCAGGTCAGTATCAGCCTGGGGATGTTTGCCGATGGCATTAGCTGTAAAAGGGGCAGCTAGCACGCTGCGACTGACAAGCACGCCATTTTTAGCGATGCAGTTAGGTTGAGATTGCCTTTTGAAGAGGTTATGCACTCATACATTCAGATTCAGAATTCGAGCTTGAGGGATCAACTTCTAGAGAGCTCATGCACCCTTTTATTCTTTTGTAATGACCCTGATTTATACGATATTGGATAGAAATCCTAGGTGTTAAAGGTGTTGATAGACAGCTGTTTTATATATACTAGTTACAACACAAAAGCAAGCAATCAATATTAGTAACCTTGAGTTGTAAGACTAGGCAAAGCAATTTATATTTTGTAGAGTGTTGCTAATTTTAAGCAAAACGAGTGAAACGGTATCTTTGAACTTCAAAGCAACTTAAATATCAAAGGCAATTGAGGAACAAAAGTTCCTGATGTTTATTAATTAACGCTAAATCCCCACCATTACTTTCCAAGATTAAAACGGAGATCAAATTCATCATTTCGCTTTCAAAGATTTCAGTAGCCTTACAAAAATCTATACCGTAACAGCTCAGCTTTTACGAGTCGTAAATCAGAGCAAAAAAAGTTAATATTTTAAGCAATCTTACCTACAGATTCTTATGAACGATTATAAAATTCAGAGAAGTAATAAATATTCCAGATGATATTAAAATCTCCCAAAATAAATTATCACCAAAAAAGGCTTAGCAACAATTTCGCGCCTTGAACGAAAGCGACCACTAGATGCCTCTTTGGTATCTAAATGGCCCATCGAGGGATTTAATTAAATTTTCTGCTTTATGCGCGGGAGGATTTTGAAAAATGAGCAGCTTTTCTATGGTACGGTTCGTTGAAAAGGTAAGGAATGTCGCACCTTGGTAAGAAAGGCGTCTTGGCTTTCTCTTTAATTTTGGGGGAGCGTTATTTAACCTTTACAGTAGGCGCGGGAAATTCTCACATTTCATGTTGCGTAGGATCTAACGGACCACAACAGGTAGAAACAAAGAAAGACACCCATTACTTTAATAGCTCTCATAAGAGATCTTAAGATAAAATGTTCGTAGCTATTTTAAAGCTTAAAAATACAAACCTAAGTTCATGAAAACATTTTTATACAATGAGATAGTATAGGTCCTTACCTGACTGAGCTCTTAAACAATAGTAAAATCTTAATGTCTATTGAATAACAATAACCATTCAATGATAAGACTGAACATTGTAACCTAAAGGTACTTAACAAGACGTGAAAGAAATAAAACGAATATTTTGTCCCACGTTTCTCGGATCCCAAATCACTAAGTGTGCCATATAGAACATTGGGAGGTGACATCGGGCCCTGAGCCCTGACCCTTGTCAAGTAGCGCGATCCATCACGGTGCGCTCCAACGCATCTATACCCTGAGCTTCTACTCAATCTATAAAACGAACGATACCCTTATTTTGACTCTATTCATCTCCTTCACCCACACTGAAGTCTTCAGTTCAAAAAACGGAACAACCAGTGTTGTATATATATACAACAATTTC
This sequence comes from Pyrausta purpuralis, assembly GCA_963924145.1. Classification (NCBI taxonomy): domain Eukaryota; kingdom Metazoa; phylum Arthropoda; class Insecta; order Lepidoptera; family Crambidae; genus Pyrausta; species Pyrausta purpuralis. Next base: position 12,294,402 of record OZ001642.1, read on the forward strand.
CAGAATAGAGCCCTTGATTTTCAAAGACTACCGTGAGCAAACAGTATACGTGGCTTATCCTTGCCAATAAATTATCGGCAATTCGCTGTTCATGTAATTTATGTATAACCACGCATGCATGTTTCGGGAATTTGGAAATGCACTCCGAGTGTTGCTTTTCCCGATAAACATAAACTACCTACCTACCTACTCTTAATTCCGATTATTTTTTAAATATCTATTAATGCACATACATTAGTGTAGTAAACTCCTGTTACATTAGTTATGCTTTGAATAGGAGTATGTAAATGCTCTCTTTTAAACTACGTTATTATACGTGCAACCTTCGTGGTGTAGTAGCTATGCACGATGGTTTCTTGGCGTTGCCGCTCCGAGGTCCCGGGTTCGATTCCCGGTCGGGTCGATATGGAAATCAAATGTTTCTATATTGTCTCGGGTCTGGGTGTTGTAGTACGACCGTTGTGTCTGATTTCCATAACCAAATGCATCAGCTACATACTTTGTGATCAGAGCAATGTATGTAATTGGTGTCCAATACATAAAAAAATAAAATATATATACGTATACGTATATTTGTATATATTATATATTTTTTAGATTCAGGTAAGAAACCAGATAAACAAATAATAAACAAAAATTAACAAATCAATCTACGAGCCTTTAGGTGTGCTAAGTGTATCCGCGGTCTTAATTACGCAATACATTACTTCTTGGTACATAATTTTTGTATGTCGTCATAAGATTTTTCATTTCTTCTGTTCGAAAAATTTAACTTTCATGTGAAGATAGACGGGGGAAAATAGCTTTTCCATCCCTAGGGTGGAAAGTAATTTAGTTTTAAATGCTACGATTAGACACGGAGTTAAAGATAATTGAATCTCATCATATTATTCAAATAAAAAATCTTTCCATATTTTTAAGATTAGCTTAATATTCAAAGCGTGCTTATTATGGGCACTGATTTAAAAATGTACAATTAACCTAATTTTTAACTATTTTAAAACTACAATTATATATTCGGTTTCCCGCTATACATAGTGACACTTTTTTTTTTCATTTGAAATTGACACATTTCGTTTGTCTTTAACTATACACTTTTTAATTTGGTCGATTATTGCACAGATTATTAAGCAGGCGGAGGCAACTAGCCGCGATTTTGTTGTTCATTAATCTTCTTAATCACTCCCACCTTTAGCTGACACTCATAGCGCTATCTCATGAGGCAAAATTGAACCTGGAAATTGTCATAACCTGTGATTGTTTTGTTGACAAGGTTAAGGTTGCGTTCTTCTAATATTATTATTCTCTGTGAGTAAAAATCGATCGATAATTATTTTAAAAATGATTTGAAATATTTTATACCGTCCGCGTTTTCTGTTGTCTTCCGTGCCCTTACTGTCCTTCTAATCGTGAGTTTTACGTATAAAGACAGTAAACAAACTGATATGTTATGTAAAAACTTAAGGTTTTATCTCTCGCCAAACAACATAATATCTCATCATGGCATCACGATCAAACCGTCAAATTTATTAATTTTTCCTCACAGTCGAAATGAAAAATAGTATGTTTAACTCGGGTGAAAGCACCCATTTCACTTTATCCCCTTGTATAACAATTACTATTTGTGACTACTTGTTAATTGGATATATTTGATACTCCAATAAAATCTGTAAGTTATTAAAAAACTCTCGTAACTTGTGATCCGACAGTTTTGTTTCCTAAAATACCGTCATTTGTAGGTACTATTATTTTTAAAAGCACGTTGCTCATACGAATTTTATTTTTGTTTCTCTTAAAGTTGTCAAATGAGAAACAAATAATCTTTAACAAAACAAGATATTTCAACACTAGTTATCAAAATAACTGATTAACAAACCCACTTTTAATTATATTATAACAAGCTTAAAAGTTTAGTTTTCATCGCGGCCATTTTACTAATTCCAAAACTTAGTTGCTGGTGGGGTTTATCCGTTTATCCACCTTTAAATTACACTCACTAATAACATTAAACTATTACGTTATAATCACTAAAGTTGGCCAACTACGAGCTAGCACTCAGTTACAAAGTTATAACCATTATTTGCATAGGATACATAAATTGCATTCATGTGGTTTGATACTATTGACTTACCTAATTTTGTACTACAGTTTTGTTTTACATTCAAAATCTACGATAACGACGATGGCTAGGCCATTTTTTAAATGTCAAATGATAAAAAAGCAGACCACTTTATGGATGGTCTGCACCAGCAGAAATCGGTAAGTAAAAATGTCTTACATACCAAGAGGTGTTACGCGATCTTGCTTTAATGCGTTCAAGTTCCAGGCAGTACAATTCCCATTCAACTAGTTAAGTCGCCAAATTGGCATTTCGAGTCGCCAAATTGGCATTGCGATGCAACTGGAGAAAAATTAAAAGTATTTATATTTAACTCACTCGTGTAGTGCTTTCCCATGCTTACCTTCTGAGTGGATTATACGAAATCGCAATAAACATTTAATCTAAACTAATCCGTTAAGAAGTAGAGCTGCCTAACTTTTAAAGCAACATCGCATACGCACCCAAGCCTCATTTGCAAACCCATGTTATGTTATAATATAATGTACATATATTGTTGTTGCAATGCGAGTTTGAAATTATTACAACCATCCCGGAGAGAAAATATCGTACCATCAACAAGCGTTGGCAATCTCGTTATCTTTTTCCAGAGGCATTTTAATCCCTAATAATACTTCAGATGCTTGATGTTTTTACTTAGTTGTATTAAGTTAAGATGTAGTAATAATTTAGTTTAGTACCTTCTTATTTTGAATGTTTAGGATAAGTTAATATAGGACTGTAATGTACAATATGTATAAAAGTCCCTAAATAAGAGAGAGAAAAAAAAACTTCAGATGCAAAATCTACAGCTATACGTTCTGAATTTCATACATCTATACTTATATTATAAAGCTGAAGAGTTTGTTTGTTTGTTTGTTTTTTTGTTTGAACGCGCTAATCTCAAAAACTACTGGTCCGATTTGGAAAATTATTTTTACGTTGGATAGTCCATTTATCGAGGAAGGCTTTAGGCTATATAACATAAAGATACGACTCATAAGACCACAGCAGAAATGAAAAATATTGCGAAAACGGGAGAAAGATATTCCTTTTGAGAGCTTCCGCTGCATACGCTGCGGAAACCGCTTAAGTTACACAAAAATCATGTATGACAGGATTGTTCAGCATTAAGAGTTCTATAATAAAATCCGCGACAGCATATGTCTACCTTTTATGGTTGACTTACTACAACCTTTTTTATGTTAATAAATTTGTCAAAAAATGATGCATTATTTTTAGAGGTGTATTATACACACAGGTATTTATTCTTATCAAAATAAATACATTCATCATCACGAGTATTTCATTTAGAACCAAGTTGCCTTTTATATCATTTGATTTCAATAAATATCTTAGAAGCTATCACAGTTTTAACATAACTCCGCACCAAAATATTGTTCGCAGCTTAAGTATGTACAACGTGCGCTTGCGCTAATCTATACTAATATTATAAAGCTGAAGAGTTTGTTTGTTTGAACGCGCTTTTCTCAGGAACTGCAGGACCGATTTGAAAAAATATTTCTGTGTTGGATAGCTTATTTATCGAGAAAGGCTTTAGGATTTAAAACATGACGCTGCGACGGGAGGGGAGGGAGCAAACTCAAAACGCGCGGACGAAGTCGCGGGGGACCGCTAGTTATAGTATAAAATTCATAATAATCTTGTTTGTTTATTATTGTTGTGTAAGGAGTTAAGTGATCATTTGCAATGAAGGGTGGTAAGAAATCGATATTAAATGTCTGAATTTAATCGTAATACTTAGTTATCTAGAAACTGACGAGTACTGTAGAAAATTTAGCACTAGAGAATTTAAGTTAGGTATTTAATTAACTGGCTAACTAACCCACATCTTGTAAAACTTTAAAACTACCTACTTACTTGCAAGAGAACAATTTGAAAAGAAACGTATCAAAAGTATGTATATTAAGTGAATTCATTAAGTAGGTATGTATTTTAAGTAGAAACTGCGTTCAAAGGCACTAGGTACCTAATGAATTGAAGTGCAACTTTTATTTACCATGGATACAAATGTATTGCTGTTTAACTAGTTTCTAACTTTTTGTTTATTGTTATGTTTAATAAACCTATCCTAACTAATACGAGTACACTGTTTTGCCTCGTTCTTTCTTAGCGCTATCATCATTTGACAGAAAAAGCCAAATCAGTGTAATAGCTTAAATGATTTATTATGAATAAGAGTGGATGAGCTTTTTTAATTATTACTTATCTTTGTAACCTCCTGCGTACGACTTAAGTTCCAAATTATGTGCACTTCCTGAACCTACTAATATTTTTTTTAAATACTAAGCCACTAATAATGGGAAGATGTACAATTCTAAGCGAAGGAAAGACAATGTTTGTGTAGTAAAACGATGTAGCACTGGTTACGCGCAAAGACAACACGATTCTCTTGCTCTTTTCCTATATAATAGAATTAACAAAATTTTGAATATACATCCACTGATTTTGAAGAAATTTAAAGTCATCTTGTTTAATTACTTACTAAATCTTGATTATAACTAAATCGAGGCACTACTGTTTATTCAAAAATAACTATAACTTAGAATTTTAAAATAACTTGGCATATAAATTAAGTCTGACACGACATTTAGTCTGAGTTAAAACTTATTTTAGATAATTTAATTCAAATTTCCCTTATTTTCAACGTTCTTGTAAAAAAATTTGTAACGCAGTCCAATTTATGACAATGGAAGTACATATTTGATTGCCTACGATACAGGTTTTACCTAGTGTAGGCGGTTATCGATTTGTATATTCCTGACTGTTATGTTTTGTGCTAAGTAAAAATAAATATAAATATATAATAATGTTAAATCTAATTTTTATTTTATATTTTTTCTATCTAAGTGGTTTAGAATTTAAACTATTGACGAAAGTTGTTTCAATAGTTATTTGTAAGCAATAATGAAACTTTACTGGTACAAAATTAACATTCAGAATTAATTACTCGCTTTGAACTGTTCCCATTTCAATTCCCCTTTTGTATTTAAACCCAGCCGCGCTTGTTCAAATAAATAAATACTTTATACAGCAAAATATGTGCTTGAATATTCCATTAATCTGACGAGCAATCCTACATTTGGGACAGAAAATGTTTATTGTTTACAACTAGTGTTGGTGGTGCTATGGATCTCGATACACAAATGTCTAGAAATCGTTAATTCAATTTAGAAATAGACTATTGTTAAAAACACTGTTAAATAAAACCTACCTACTATTTCTATAGGTCTTCTAAATGAAAATTCTATCTTTAATGTAAGGTGATTTTAAGGCTATTTTTTACCGGCGTCAAAAATGAGGTTATTAGCTCAATGTGTATGTATGTGATAATGTTATAATTTGATAAATATTGAGCATGTTGATCTAATAAGACTTCTAAACACGTGTGCTAAATTTCGTCAGTGTATATATTTTTGTATATTTGAATGTTTGTCTACAGATTTCTCGAAAACGAGATGTCGTAGCGAGATGATTATTTTTTAGTTTAATTAGGTATTTTTCAACTTGAGGTTCAGTGTAAGATTCACTTTCAGTTCCGTCGTTATTGAGATAAGTGGGTTTTTGAGATGTGAGGGTAAAAATAATTAAAAATCATGAAATTAAACAAAAAAAATAAATAAGTAAACAAAAAAAATAAAAAAGGCTTCTATTATATCTAAAGTCTTCTATTTCGGAGATAAAAATCATTTGGAGTCGATGCATGATCTCAAGCTTGGGTACACCGACAGTCAACGCACATCATGCACCGACTCAAAATAAATTTGAATCTCCTAAATAGTCTGCAAATGCGTTATTTTTTATTAATGTAACTGTTTGTATTCGGTAAGTACACGAAAACCCTATTTCCTTTTATCGATTCGCTTACTTTTTTTTTGGGGACGTAATGATAGAGATTAATTATACAGGTTTAACTTTGGTAAAGTAAAAAAAAAAAAACTGGGTTAAAGTAAGTTGGTATATACTTTTGGAATTTAATCACTGAATATCTAAATTAAAACATTGACATAAAACATGCCAAGTGCGAGTTGAACCGGCTACATTGAGGGTTTCGTGCCAATTTTAAACTGAATTCGGAATCCACTTAGGCTGAAGACCTAGCGAAAAAATAAAAATATTTTTGATACCATTAAAGAGACACAAAGAGAGGGGTGTTATAATTTTAACGTGTCTGTCTGTAGTATCGTAACTCTTAAAATGAACCGATTTTTTGTGTCATAGATAATTTTATAAATAAATAAATATACTTTGGACATGCCCACACATCGCCATCTAGCCCCAAAGTAAGCTACTCAAAGCTTGTGTTATGGGTGCCAGACAACGGATATAATACTTAAATACTTTTTTTTTGTGTAAATACATACATGATATACATAGAAAACACCCAGACCAATACAAACAGACATGTTCATGCACACAAATGTTTGTATTGTGCGGGGATCGAACCCACACCCGCTGCGTATTAGGCGATTTCTCGACCACTACACCAGACGGGTCGTCGACGTTTTGTCCTGAGTGTTCTTAGTCTGTTCAGCCGTGTAAAGATTATCAGCTCTTTTCTAGTTCATGAGGGGAGCTGACCATCTTTCTTATGAAATCGATTCGGAATTTGGTACCGTCTTACTTCAATGATATTGAAAGTATTGGTAAGGTAAGAATGATCTGATCAGCCGTTTGAAGGGGATCCGACTACCTTCTACCTATGTGTCCTACCGATTGAAATTTGGTACTGCGTGATTTTTAATTTTGGCAGTTTTTATTTATTTATCTTAGTGTTTGTATGAAGGACAAAAATGTATTTGCTGTTATTGAAAATGTGCAATATCTCCAAAACAACTGGTTCGATTTCCTTTAAACCATTTTCGTTGTAAGTATCTGTTAAGATCTACATGAAGTATTTTCTTTTTCTATTCTTTTATTTTCACTTTATTTTTGCTTGAGAATCGTAAAGCGGTTAACACACACCTACCTACCAAATTTCAGCTGTGTGATGCTAGTAGTTTCCGAATAAAGTGGCTGCAGTGATATACGGATGAACATATATTACGATTGTTACGTTTTTTGTCATTCGGCTACGAAACCCTTAAAAAAACCGCAATCGATAAGTGTGTGAAATGCCGACAGAAGCACAACTGTTGGCCACGCATTCTCTATCCGGCACGCTGAATTTCTACGTTATATTAACTGGATGGTGTTAAGACAAATATTCTAATGAGAATGCAAATGGTAGCGCAGTGCAGTCTGCTGCAACTCAACACGACGCCAATTCGGTTGAATTGCAAATATTTGGTCAGGTCGTAAATAGCCCGTTTGGGAATGCTGTATTACAAAATACCTAATAAATTTGTAAAGTACTGTACTCACGAGGTATTCGTTTCAGGAATAAAGATAGGTAGTATAAAAAATACCTAAATGCACTGTAATACTCCATCCAAAATGATGATCCGAATCATAGTCTCTAACTATGGGTTTTATAATAGAAGCTCAAAATCGCGCAACGAGCAATCAAGCGGGCTATGCTCGATGTTACTCTACGAGATCGAATCATAAATGAGGAGGTAATTAGAAGAACAAGGGTAACGGACATAGCCCTGAGAATTAGTACCTAAGTTCAAGAGGCAATGTGCACGGCACATAACGCGAAGAACTGATGGCCGTTGGAGCAGCAAAGTTAGGCCAAGCGTGGGACGACCACCGACAATATCCGTAAATATGCGCCAGACAACACACTAATTGTCGTGGTTTTTAAGCAAGCAATGTTCTTCCTTATATTACGAATACCAAGCGACAATTATGACGATTATGACGGGGGCGTCTCCCATAAATACTTACATACATATACACAAGATGAATCGACGACTTTATAAGGATCGCCGGATCACATTGGATGCATACCACTCATGACCGTTCCGTGGAACACCGTGGGGGGTGCTTATGTTCAGCAGTAGATGTCCTTTGGGTTATAATGATGATGATTTAACACTTATTTATTACCTACTTCAGTAAGGTATCTTTTGTTTATAATGAAAAACTTATTACTAAAGAAAAACCTAGTAGCTCCCCGCGACTTTGTCCGCGCGTTTTTCGATTTTTTCTCGCCTTTTAAACCTTCCCTAGACCTCCACGACTATTTCAAGACTAAGATAAGATAAATCCGTTCAGCCGTTCTCGAGTTTTAGTGAGACTAACGAACAGCAATTCATTTATATATATATATATATATATATATATATATATATATATATATATATATATATATATATATATATATATATATATATATATATTTAACTACTAACTACGAAGTACATACTATGTAGAAAGGTAAGTACATGTACACTATGTAGAAAGGTCAGACCTAATGGCAATGTGACAAATACGTGAGCAAATTATGAATCACACCAAAAAACAAAATGTGACTAATAACAATAATGCGCCTTCACATTAGAGCGTCAGCAGCGCGACAGCAGCGGATGCCTTTACATAAGCAGCGCGACGGTTGCGCGACTGGGTCGGTCCCACTACACCCATTACCCATTTCAGCGCTAATACGGGGATAGTATTACTACTGCAATGGGTAATGGGTGTAGTGGGACGGACCCGCGCGACGTACGCGCCGCTGCGGCGCTGCCGTGTATAGTATGAACGTCGTGACTGTCGCGCGTACTTACGCGCGACAGTCGCGACGTTCGGCGCTGCTAAAGTCGCCTAAATGTGAAAGCGCTCTTAAGCTTACAAGAATTTATGCAATATGCATGCTGTAGAATATTATGCATCGGTGCTGCATTTTTAATCATACGATGCCTCGCCTCGCTAGGCGAATTACTTCGGATGAGTGCATGCAATGAAAATGAGTAAGGCTTACGTTGCACTCTTACATAAAACGTGAGCTTTTAAAAGGTATCTAAGAATAAGCAACATATTGTGTGTACATATCATTCTAATCAAAGAAAACGATACAGAAAGGATTTCATAGGCTATTTCCACTTTTCCATTATAACTTTTTTGCGGTTGGTATTATGTTTTCATTTTGTGGGTTAATATAATATGTTTTGGGAATCATTTTCTCTGTATACTCGTAAATTGAATATATATTTGTTTGAATCCATTCGAGAATCATTTAAAATTTTAGCTGTTGCCTAAATAAACTAAATATTAATAGTATTTTGTCGGAGTTGACCTACAGTCGTCAATTGGCAATCTTTCCATAACCCATGGTCATAAGCGTCTGGATACCGACGGCTATAAGTGTGAATAAATAAATGTTATTACGACTACGACTTGTTTCCTACACATTCATGACGAGGATAGAAAATGGCTCGCAAAACAAACATGGGGCAGTAAAAAGTTTTAAGTATACGATTATTACAGACGACGCTTCCAACGATGACGCACTGTAAGAACGATATTATTTCGTATCTCGTGAAAAAATTATTACCTTCCCCTATTTTGACTAAAGAACTCCGAGATGGTACGAACGATATAACGGTATTATACCCGGCAGTGAAACGTACAAAGGCAGTTAAGTAGGCATCCAAGCTAGTAATGGCGTCAATGATACCTAAAATGATTAAAAAGACACTCGTTAAAATACTGTTTCATAACTCGCCGGAAATTATTGCCGCAACAATGCAAAAGATAGACTAAAGTTGGTAAAAAGGTACCGGCGCTAATATTACATAGTTAAAAAAAAACACGGCTCAGTGCGAGTCGGACTCGCGCACTGAGGGTTCCGTGCCAACTTTAACTAAATTATGGTTCCACTTTCTAGCCATTTCCACTTAGCTAAAATATTTTAAAATTTTGTTGACAGCCAAAAAAAATGTTTTTTATAGTATTAGTATAGAGGACAAAATTTTATTTGCGGTCGTTTAAAATGTGCTATATCTCAAAAACTACTAGTTCGATCTTGTTCAAACCCCACTTTTCGTTAAAAGTTTTTTTTTTTCTCATATTATTGAGGACTTTTATCTTACAAAGTTATGCCAGATCAATCATATACACATACAAAAAACTTAAACTTAATTCTAGGTGAGAGTCAGCGAGCGTACTAGATAAGTTGGAAGTAGGTTCTCCCAGTATAGACTGGAAGATACCCATTCCAAGGCAGTTCAATTGATGAGCTTGTATAAAGGACTGTCGCTGGCTCTCATTTCTGACACATTTCGCCAACAAATGCTGAACATCATCTATCGTACCGCACTCCTCACAATTTGGTGAGTCAACTTTTTTCATGAGATATCCAAACTTAATCTATGTAATAACACAATGTCTACTAAATTTAGCTTTACAGCACTAGGGAATGATTGAAAGTATTTGTAAAGCACTACATCGTGCAATTTTATTTGAAAAATCACTTGCTTCGTTCAAAAATAAGAGGGGGGACGCCCATTTTACCACTATGAAAGCGTCTATCTACTAAATGTTAGACTTTTAGATGAAACAGTTTTAGAAACCTCGATGTCATTTTAAGAGACCTCTCAATAGAAACCCCACATGCATAGGTCTCAGCAAAAAAAGTTTTTTTGTTTTAGCTCTATGTATGGGAGCTACCTTTAAACGTCATTTTTTTGTATGGGAATCGTTAAGCGGTTGACGGGATACACCTAACTACTAAATTTAATCTGTGTAATGCTAATAGTTTCCGAATGTCCAAAAGTTTAAGTTGTGACATACGGAGGGACGGACAGACTTGACGTTACTATAAGGATTCCGTTTTTGCCATTCGGTAACGGAACTCGACAGAAAAATATAAAAGTTAGACGTAAAGTATTGCGGACTTTTTTGTAGATATTAATGTTCTTTATAAAACTGTATTACATAACTTTGCTATCTTCACACATTCGGTTACATTATTGAACGTTTTATAAGGATCCCTGACTGTTGTGAAAATGTTATATAGCCTATTATTCATCACTGATAATGCAGGATTCTTGTTACGGACACCCAATCATGTTTAGTAATAAGTTTAGTTATATTTATTTGTAAGGATTTTTGATGATAATAAATATAATTTTCTGTTAGGGCCATAGCGAGTAAGCATTGTAATTAGCTTAGGGCTCGTTTTATTTCAATAATAAGAAACCTGTTAGTTAGGAATTCCCATTTGCAAATTAGGTAGGCAGGTAGGGTAACAATTAACTAGCTAGGAAATATTAAGAAATATGTAGGTAGTTTGGTACAGGGGCGAGGGAGACCCTAGTAGGCTGTCTCGCTCAGGTGGAGCGAGGCCGGTAAAGCCTTCGAATTTCCTGTCCCCCATATCGCGCTTTCTGAGGGTAGGTAGGAAACCCATAGAGTGGATTGTTGCGAATGGGAATTTTATCACGATTAATGTAGGTAGGTTACAAAAACGTTAGAAGGAATACGCAGATGATGTTATGTGTCCGTCCTTGTTTGTAACTAATCTGTATTAGTCGATAAGTCAGACATGTATTTTTGGTTAAATAAAGGGCCGTGAGCGGGCCAGAACGTACGCGCTCTCACGGTCACCGATCTCAAAAAGAAGAGTTTTATTTGGAATCTACAATCTACACATCGAAGGAAAGATCGTCGGAAAATTGACTCAGCCTGCCTGTAGTCAATATCGTCTGGTCCTTGCGATCCGGATATCGTCTGGTCCGTTGCGATCCGGATATAAGAAGAAATCAGCAACGCGGCATCGACTTGTGCTTTGGTTAGCACATACGCCGAGGGATCTACGCCGAAGCACAGTGTAACCAGGAGCCGCGAATCGGCCTATACTCCTGTGGAGAGACGATCACATTTACACGGGTGTTCCGTGGCTCGGGCATTCACCACCTAACGGTGCCAAACGGTGTCTGTCTCGAGTTTAACGCCGATTCCCAGGCGGTGCAGTTTTCGGGCGAGCTGCCACATATCGCGCCAGCGATTGTGAACAAGTCCGACCGGCGCCGGTACGGTGTGCGTAAGCGTGGGGGCCGGACTGTAGGCACTGCGGAGGGTTCTGGACATTCCAGCCAGAACTGAGCACCCCACGGATGCGTACACTCTCTGCCGGGCGGTACCTCCCTTCCGATCCTGCACGACCATCCATCCCCAGACAGGCTCCCCTTGGTAGTGTACCTGTTTGGGATTGATAGGAGTAGGGGCAGCAAGTAAGAAGATGCCGACCGCGCGCAGCCAAGCTGGGAAAATGGAAGCCGAAGACTCAAGACTACGCAACTTTGAAGAGCCACCCGCATCACCATCTGTGCAAGCCACCGCGAGTACGTTACGACAGACTGAACTACCCGCAGAAGGCGGACGAATGGAAACGGCAGCAGAGAGACGTCACGACGCTAACGCCGACGCGCCTAGGATAAGGCCGCCGCCGTCGTCAAATAGGTCAAGCGTCGCCGCTCGTTTAAAGCAAGCCGAGTTGAGAGCAGCCGAGCAGTTGGCGGCTATTGAAAAGAATCTAATTCAGAAGAGATTAGAATTTGAGATCGCTACGATAATGGATACAACAGATGAAGATGACCGTGAGAGCCTACCCGCCGGTGAGACCCTAGCGAGGGTGGATGACTGGTTGGATCAAGCCCAGTCCCGGCGTCAAGATGTAAACATGCAACTACCCACAACCGAGATGTCTTGTAGCGTTCCTACCCTCCGTGAAGAGAGGAATGAAAGAAATAGACATTTGTTTACGCGACGCAAGGAAAAAGATGCGCGTAATATAGAAGTGGATAGAAACCGACATTTGAATTCGCCGAGCATAGAATTAAATGAAGATGTAAACAACATTCAACAAGATGTGCAGCGACAGGTCGAGTCAAACAATGATTGTACAGCGAGACCCCAAGAGTATACGGACGGGGCGGAACGACTTGCTTACACATTGGAGAGGATTATGTCGAAGCGACCGGCCCCACGTCAAGCTATTGAGTTACCGATTTTTAATGGAAACACGAATGACTGGTTACCATTTAAAGCTGCAATGGAAGATTCAACGCGATCATGCAACTACAGTAAATCCGAGAACCTGGCTAGATTGAGGAATTGTCTAAAAGGAGAAGCCAAGGAGGCAGTAGCGGCGTTGTTATACCGTGCCACCGATCCGGACAAGATCATGCGAACGCTAGAACAATGCTATGGAAGGCCAGAAGTGATCATTGATCGGGCACTGGACGACCTCAAGAACCTGCCGCGAGTTGGAACGACAGCCAGTGAACTGAATTCGTTCGCGATTAAGGTACAGAACATCGCGTATACACTGGACTCCATAGACAATAAAAGCTACCTCAGAAATCCGATGATGACCCGAGAGGTGGTCGATAAGCTGAGCCCACACTTGAAAACAAGATGGTGCGACTACGCAGCGCGGTACGCAAGCTACTCGGAGCCAGAGATCGTGACATTATCGCAGTTTTTGATGGAGGAAGCGAATAAGGCGATTCGATTCGCATACGTGTCGCAACCTAGCAACAGTGCAGCGAAGAAAAAAGTGCAAGCTAAGCAGAAGGCTAACTCAAAGAAGCGAAACACTGGTGTGTACGCCACAGCCGAGGACAAAGCTACGACGGCACAAGATAAGACGTGTTTATGTTGCGGCGGGGACCACGAAGTGTCGAAGTGCACAAAGTTTAAAACCATGACAGTAAAGCAAAGATGAGATTGGTTGAAAGAAGAAAAGATATGCTTTCTATGCTTGAACAATAAGCACAGGCGAATCAAATGTAAAGCACCGATGTGTAATGAGAATGGCTGTAACCGACGTCATCACAGGCTGTTACACACAGAGCGTGAAAACAGCGAAAGTCAACACAACCAAGAAGTGGTAGCCTCAGTTAGCCATACTGTGGGGGCATCCAAGGTGTTGTTGAAGGTATGTCCGATTGTCATTGAGGGGCCACGGGGTAGAGTAAACACACACGCTCTACTTGACGAAGGGTCTACGGTTACGTTGATCGATCAGGACGTGGCGGAATACGTCGGTGCAGAAGGCCCGCTTCGAGACTTACACATATGCAGTGTGAATACACAGAGCGTACCACACACAAGCAGAGAGGTGGAGCTTCAAATAATCGCCAGTAACAACGAGAAACATTTGGTGAAAGCGAGAACAATGAAGAATCTCCGCTTGAATACTCAAACGGTGGGTCGGAGCTGTTTAGAGTATGGACACATGCGTAACCTGAACGAGAGTCACTTGTGTTATGTAAACGCCAAGCCGCGTGTCCTCATAGGCGCGGACAATTGGCATCTGATAGTAAGCAGGAAGCTGTTGACAGGCAAACGCCACGAGCCAGCAGCATCGCTCACCAGACTGGGGTGGGTGATACATGGTCGAGCGCCGTCCCGAGTCATAAGGGAGAGAGATACGGTGTTGTTCGTCGACGACCAAGGGAGAGCTCGGTTCACGCAACCTGACGAAGAATTACACAACATGGTGAAGTCATACTTCGACATCGATTCGCTGGGCATTCAGAAAAAGGAACGCGAGAACCCTGATGATGTGCGCGCCTTAGAAGCCTTTGAGTCAACAGTAAGATGTGTAAATCAGCGATATGAAGTTGGATTGCCGTGGCGCAAGGTTAACACAGTTATGCCGTCGAGCTACGAGGCTGCTAGGCGGAGGCTCACGGCAATAGAAAGGAAGATGGACGCATCTGAAGACTTCAAAGCAAAGTACACAGCCCAGATCGAGAGTATGTTTAGAAAAGGCTACGCAGAGGAATGCCAAGAAGCCGACACACAGAGCCCACGGAACGTAGAGACACTTAGCAGTCTGCGTCTACCCCGCCTCTACGCTGTGACGGGGGGAGTGACTGGAAAGCAGCTGCACGTGTTCTGCGACGCTAGCGAGTCTGCTTACGCGACAGCAGTCTATTGGCTTGTAGAGTACGAGGATGGATCACGTCGTGTGGTATTAGCGGCAGCAAAGGCAAGAGTAGCCCCGATGAAGACGCAGACGATACCACGTCTGGAGTTACAAGCGTGTCTTATCGGAACGAGACTTGCGTCGACAGTAATGGAGGAGCACAGATGGCAGCCCGATAGAGTTACGTATTGGACAGACTCTACGACCGTTCTGCACTGGATCGGGAACGATAGAGTGCGTTACACGCCATACGTAGCGCACCGCTTGAGAGAGATAAGCGAGTTTTCAAGACCCGATCAGTGGCGGTGGGTGCCGACGCAAGACAACGTAGCGGACGACGCGACTAGAGTCGTCACAGAGATGAAATCAAATGAAGACAGATGGTTTACTGGGCCATCGTTTTTATACGAACCGGAGAATACATGGCCGTCTCAAGCAGGCTGCACACAGAGCAGCGAGGAGACTGTATATAGCGTCGCGACAGAGGACAAATGGAGCGTGCCAGACGCCGGGCGCTTCTCGAACTACGAGCGCTTAGTGAGGGCGATGGCGTATGTGCTTCTATTTATAGATAAATGTTGCAAGCGCGCAACTGTATTGACCAAAGAACACATAGATAGAGCGGAAATATGGCTGATGAGGCGAGCGTAGGCAGACTCATTTCGAGAAGACATAGAGCGCCTAGAAAGAGGTCAGAACTTGAAGGCAAGGAGTCGCATCAGAAGACTTGATCCATTCATCGACGAGGAGGGCGTGTTGCGGGCGAGAGGAAGGACGAGGGCAGCGGGTGTGTCTGCCCCCGATACTACGCCCGTAATATTGGACGGCAGCCACCCGTACGCGCGGTTGTTGTGCAATCGGGAACACCGTCGCGCCCATCACTCGCACAACGAACGCGTCGTCAACGATGTACGACAGAGATACTGGATACTGCGATTGCGACCTACTGTTCGTGCCGTGGCCTATAAGTGCGCCTTTTGTCGTATGAGAAAGGCGAGACCTGTGACACCTGTGCTGGGAGACTTGCCACGCGCTCGAGTAGAGGCTTTCACCAGACCATTCTCTAACTGTGGTCTAGATTTCTTTGGTCCCATGATCATAACTGTGGGCCGTCGTCACGAAAAACGGTGGGGAGCGTTATTCACATGCCTCACTACGAGAGCCGTGCATATAGAGTTGGTAGCGAGCCTGTCGACTGACTCGGCTATCATGGCGTTGCGGCGTATGGGAGCCCGACGAGGGTGGCCACAGAAAATGTACTCAGACAACGCGACGAACTTCAAGGGCGCAGACAAGGAGCTACGAGCAGCGAATGAAGAATGGGAGCCAGCTCTACGAGACTATGCGCTCACCCAGCGCATCGACTGGTGCTACATAGCACCAGGGGCACCGCATCAGGGAGGAGCGTGGGAGCGTCTCATTCGCTCTGTCAAGAACGCTATACGAGTCACTCTACATGAAAAGGCACCGAGAGAAGAGGTACTGCAAACTCTACTGGCGGAGGTCGAGCACACCATGAACGCGCGACCGCTAACACACGTGCCGGTCAGCGCTGACGACCCGGAGGCGCTCACCCCGAACCACTTCCTACTAGGGGGACCGCGCGGCCTACCCATCATCGGGCCGTGCGAACCAGCGTCGAGGAAGACGTGGAGGGCGGCGCAAGCGCTAGCCGACGAGTATTGGCGCCGCTGGCTTAAAGAATACCTACCGGACCTGGTGCCGAGAAGAGGAGCCCGAGATGTCGCCGAGGTTGCTATCAAGCCCGGTGATCTAGTCGTCGTGGTGGACCACACACTGCCTAGAAACGTGTGGCCACGAGGCGTCGTCACTGAAGTACATCCTGGACCTGACGGAGCAGTGAGGAACGTCGAGATTCGGACCAAGGGCGGCGTGTTTCGTCGACCGGCGTCGAGATTGGCTGTCCTGCCGGTGGAATAAGAAGAGGTTCGCACTTCGCAGCGCTTCACCGGGGGGAGACTGTTACGGACACCCAATCATGTTTAGTAATAAGTTTAGTTTTATTTATTTGTAAGGATTTTTGATGATAATAAATATAATTTTCTGTTAGGGCCATAGCGAGTAAGCATTGTAATTAGCTTAGGGCTCGTTTTATTTCAATAATAAGAAACCAGTTAGTTAGGAATTCCCATTTGCAAATTAGGTAGGCAGGTAGGGTAACAATTAACTAGCTAGGAAATATTAAGAAATATGTAGGTAGTTTGGTACAGGGGCGAGGGAGACCCTAGTAGGCTGTCTCGCTCAGGTGGAGCGAGGCCGGTAAAGCCTTCGAATTTCCTGTCCCCCATATCGCGCTTTCTGAGGGTAGGTAGGAAACCCATAGAGTGGATTGTTGCGAATGGGAATTTTATCACGATTAATGTAGGTAGGTTACAAAAACGTTAGAAGGAATACGCAGATGATGTTATGTGTCCGTCCTTGTTTGTAACTAATCTGTATTAGTCGATAAGTCAGACATGTATTTTTGGTTAAATAAAGGGCCGTGAGCGGGCCAGAACGTACGCGCTCTCACGGTCACCGATCTCAAAAAGAAGAGTTTTATTTGGAATCTACAGTCTACACATCGAAGGAAAGATCGTCGGAAAATTGACTCAGCCTGCCTGTAGTCAATAATTCTAATGGTGAATATATTTTTCAAATCGGTTCAGTAGTTTCGGATCCAAATCAAAACGAATAAACAATCAAATCTTTCCTCTTTATAATATTATATATATTAATATAGAAAAGATATAGATATATGTAAAGATGAAAATATAATTGCTTTATTGAACATTAAAAATATAAAGTACGACGACCGACGACCCGTTGACGACCCGTCTGGTGTAGTGGTCGAGAAATCGCCTACTACGCAGCGGGTGCGGGTTCGATCCCCGCACAATACAAACATTTGTGTGTATGAACATGTCTGTTTGTACTGGGCTGGGTGTTTTCTATGTATATCATGTATGTATTTACAAAGAAAAAGTATTTAAGTATTATATCCGTTGTCTGGCACCCATAACACAAGCTTTGAGTAGCTTACTTTGGGACTAGATGGCGATGTGTGGAAATGTCCAAAGGATATTATTATTACTATTATAAAGATAAAAGCAAACGAAACCGCAGAGCAACTGTACCTCCCATTAATCCAAGTTGTGCGCACTGAACCATAGATCGCAAAATAATCTTTGGTTCGGTTATTCTCATGTATGCCCTTAATCCGATGGCGGACTCAAAGCGAACAGGAAAAAGTTTCTAGCGCAAGAAACATCTAGTACAAATTGCCATATTCAAGAGTAGTTATTACCCCATTACAGTGAGCGACTGCGGGCGGCTAAGTAGCGGAGATTGAAAGCGCAAATCTCGGCAAGTATACGTGGTACATTCAGACGGATGCCACAATGAAATCATATTTGTCGAAACAACCGAGTAACTAAGATCCTTAACAAACTGCGACATTTAGCGATGCAGTCGCGATGCTAATGCGCGTTAGCATTGATGCTGAAGCGCGTTTTCAAAATCGCACGACTGCATCGATGCTAAAAGTCGCAGTGTGTAAGGGGTCTAACACATGATAATAGTAATCGTTCATTATTTTTTATATGTCGTGATATTGTAACGAAAACAGTTTTGAAATAATAACACCATCTGATTACTAGAATGAACACGTACTTTCTTTTAAACAAACATCACGGTAGCGCTTAGCGCTATTGCACAAAATTAAAAGGCCAAGCTGAAATAATAGCGCAGAGTAAATTATTTCGCGTTGGGGCCAACAAATCACTCCACACTTTACCAAGATAGTACAAAATAATAAAGAGTTGTTTTATTCCTGAAAGCACCGGGGAACTACTACTTTTTGAAATGAAATAACTTTAAAAGCTGATTTGAATTTATTGAGAAAAGACTCCTAAACGGCTTAAACCAAGCTGACATCATAACGTTCCTAAAACGATGAAAATTGTTAATATCTGGTTAAAGATACTAATAAGATCCTAGATACATAGGTTCTAACTAAAATTTGTTAGGGCCTTTTTCACCGTCGACAAATAGATATATTTACGTCGATAAATAGACCTACCTTTTTTTACGAATAATTTGAATATGCAACGTCATTTCATAGGAGGATATCGCCTAATAATGCTAACCTGCACTTATTAAGATATTATAAGTATCATCTATAAAACATATTTCAGAGAAATAAACACATATTAAATTGATTATTTTTATTGATTTCATGTTTTTTTTCTATTGATATTCCTGCAAGTAGCCAATGTAAATTAAATAAAGTATAATTAACAGTGTTCACAATGTAAACAAAAGACCTTGCTAGTAGGTGCTTCAATTATTCGTCAGCTGTCTTTATCATTGACAAATGAACATTTCATTTCCCACTCATTTATAGAATGAACGGAATCCTCTCGATTCATTTACGACTCCTCTCGAATATCCATCGTATTAGTCATACATTCATCTTGTGTCGCATCAATCTTGCTCGCGTGGGTAGCGATCTGACTCCGTTGCAGCGTGTCACAAAACGTAGTAGCGATTCATCACAAATGTTAGTGGAATTGAGTGCTTCTTCAGCGTTATTTTGTTGTGGCAACCACTGAACAAAGAAACGTTAAAAAGACGATCAAACATCGTTTGTATCGGATTGGCGTCACCAGGAACAGAAGCGGGTGACCTTTGGTTAACTCACAATTGCAACTAAAGTAAAGATTGGTAATCTTTTTCAAAACTTCCAAGGCTTGATTTCCTCTTACGCCGACGTCCGCGGCAGGTTTTCTGCTTATATTTATTCGTACACTCGACTGACGAACGCAACAAACGTCAGCGTAGGAGAAACTCAATTCTATGTTGCATTTGTAAAGTGTTTATGTATCAACTATTTTAGCATTTAAAGATTAACGCATTGATGGCCTTGATTTCTAAATTACTGAAAAAAATATTGTTACTTTCAGCTGATATAAGTTTTTAATTACTCTAGCTAGAGCCCTTTTTTAGAATCACTCGCTTGAATATGACGTGTGAATTTCGGTCAAAAACGAATAAAATACCAATGGAATCACGCAAAATATAGACGTTAGTTCTCACAAAATTCAGTTACCTTTTATATTTCAATTTATAGGATATTTATCAATCTATATAACACGCCATTTTGACGCGACTGATTCAAAAATAAGGGCCCTAAAGAGAGTATAAATCTCAAATGGAACAATAAAGAAGAATAAATGATGAAATCCAATCATTTGTCAAAACATACAGGTATCGTGCATGATGAATGAAATATTCGAAAAAACGAAAGATAATAACGGACTTTAATATGACACCTGTGCGCCGAGAGCACCGCAGCCGTAGCAATCTCCGCGTAATTGTTTCCGACTTCACCGTCGACGGGCAAACAACACTCGGGAACACGCTACACTTTATCAAGAGAACGCGTTGAGTTAAACCATTGGAGCGAGGGGCTAACGTAGGGGTGTGTTTATCTAAGATTGACTCTTAAATTGTCAGGCTAATTAAAAAAAATACGCATCAAAGTAGGTGCTTTAACATCACTTACTTTAACAAAATCCATGCTACTTTTTAAGGTTTCGTAGTCCAAAAAGGAACCATTATACACAGTCTGGCCATAAATACTGTTACAATTATAAATAAGAAAGATATTACATTTGAATTTGGACTCTGTCATTTTTATACGATTGCTCATTGTGTTTTCTAATTATGGCGACAGTACATTTAATAATATTTTGCGATATTAAAATGGAGTGGGGTGATAAAGAAAACCGAATCGCTGTGATTGCATTACACAAAGTTGGTATGGAGCCAAATGCAATTTTTAAAACTCTCCATACGCTTGGTGTTAGTCAAATGTTTTTGTACCGGGCTATCAATAGGTACAATGAGACCTCCTTTGTTTGTGAC
This sequence comes from Pyrausta purpuralis, assembly GCA_963924145.1. Lineage (NCBI taxonomy): Eukaryota > Metazoa > Arthropoda > Insecta > Lepidoptera > Crambidae > Pyrausta > Pyrausta purpuralis. The sequence continues at coordinate 12,315,272 of OZ001642.1, forward strand.
AGAAAAAGATCTGACCTTCCACGTAGTGTTCGTAAAAAGGTGGTGAAAGCAGTAAGGGAAAGAATTCGCAGAAATCCTGTCCGAAAGCAAAAGATTTTATCTCGGGAGGTGAAGATAGCACCCAGAACCATGTCGCGTATTTTAAATGATGACTTAGGACTTGCAGCCTATAAGAGAAGCACTGGTCATTTTTTAACTGATGATTTAAAAAAGAATAGGGTTGTAAAATCAAAAAAAACTACCGGAGCGGTACCGCAAAGGGAGGTCACAGAAAAAAATTGTTTACGGATGAGAAAATCTTTTCAATTGAGCAACATTTTAACAAACAAAATGACCGTATTTATGCTAAAACCTCTAAGGAAGCGTCACAATTAGTCGGCAGAGTGCAACGTGGGCATTACTCGACTTCAGTGATGGTTTGGTGCGGTGTTAGCTATGAAGGAGTGACTTAGCCATATTTTTGTGAAAAAGGTATCAAAACATCGGCACAAGTGTATCAAGATACCATTCTTGAGAAGGTAGTTAAGCCCCTTAACAACACCATGTTCAATAACCTAGCATGGTCTTTTTCAACAAGACTCGGCGCTGGGTCATAAAGCTCGGTCCACGCAGTCTTGGTTAGAAGCTAACCAAGACTTACGTTACGTTACGTTTTGGTCGTAAACCTCGGTCCACTTACGTTTTACGTTTCGGACTTCATCAGAGCTGAAGACTGGACGTCGTCTAGTCCCGATCTTAATCCGCTGGATTATGATTTATGGTCAGTTTTAGAGAGTACGGCTTGCTCTCAACGCCATGATAATTTGGAGTCCTTAAAACAATCCATACGATTGGCAGTGAAGATTTTTCCCATGGAAAGAGTGTGTGCTACTATTGATAACTGGCCTCAACGTTTAAAGGACTGTATTGCAGCCAATGGAGACCACTTCGAATAAGCTTTTTATATTTTAAATTGTTATATATTTATGTTTAAAATTAACACACTGTAAAAGTAATAAACATTATTTGCATTAATTTTTTATCTTTGTGACAATATTTATGGCAAGACCAGCAGTTTTGCTATGTCCATCTGTCCGCATTTCGGCGCCGAGTCTGTCCGCAGTTCAGCGCAGATGCTAGAAAACTGTAATTATTTGGCATACGTAGGCATATGTTATAATATCCTCGCCAGAGTCTTGAATTTTTTTTTGTGGTGTCTCTCATACAAGTAACGTAGGGATGTTTTTTTTTTAACCAAACCTATCGACAAAACGATTTCGTATATTTTGTTATTTTAAGGGAATCAAAACAATAAGGCAATCTGAATCACTTTTAAATGGACATTTTAGGGCAAGTAAAGTACTTATAGTAGATACGGAACCCTTCGTGCGCCAGTCCGACTTGCACTTGTCCAGTTTTTTGTAGCTACATGTATTGCTTACTATGTAGATGTTCTTAAAAGTAACAGAAAATATATGTGTAATCCAATGTTTAGGCTGTATTACTGTTAAGTTACATAAAAAAATATTCATTAGTTTTAGCGTGTACTTGTCACGTAACCGTAACGCCATCTTCGTAGGTATATTCATTTATATATGCCCCCAATGTTTAGAAAGGTACATGCGTTTGACATTAAACTATGAATACTGTCAAAAACACTGCGGTTTCATTAAATAAGGGTGGAATGTTTATCACGTTCTAACACAAGTCTGGGGAATTTATTTGCATGTTTGTCACGTGATAAAACTTATGTAAGGGATGGCTCTAAGTTTGTATCACGTGCCTCATTCACACTCACGTGTCTTGTTACAAACTTTAGCTTCGCTTTACTATACTCAATTAGTGTCATAAAAGCACTCATTTAAAATACGTGCGATTAATTCTGTCGTAGATTAATCAAGACAAGCCATATCTAGTAATGATTTTATCTTTCTTACATATAAGTTGTGAATAGTTATGAATATTAATTTAAACAATTGTTTTGTGTTTTCTTAATCAAACTAACTGACGACCTGAATTTGTTAACTACAGAAAGTTTTTAGGGTCCATACAGCAAATGTTGACCAACAAGCGAAGTGACCTCAATCGTAGAAAAGCCCGGCCTATAAAGTTTAAGGAAAAAAACTTATAAATAACAGGGGCCCTATTATTGAATCACCCTCGTCAAAATATCGTGTAATATTCATTGATCAACGTCCGATTTTTTAATGGAAAACAGTTTTATTACAGAGAGAAATGATAAAAAAAAAAACGTTAGTATTCACGTATATATTTTGTTCGGTTATAGTTGATTTTTAGTACGCTTTCGTGCGAAAATCACACGCCATACAAGCGAGTGATTCAAAAATAGAGCCCAAGGAACCAAGTAAACAGGCAATAATGGTAGAAAAGCAAAAAAAAAACGCCATCAAGTTTACGCAACTTTGTCTGCGTTTGATATTCGACCTCGGAAAGAATCCCTACTTGTGTATCAATAAGGAAGTCACCGTTGTATTATTCAAAATACGTAAATATGGGAATACCCAAGTAGTTTCAGCAATGAGTTTCAGACACAATAAAAACGCGGTCCCCTGCGACTTTGTCTGCGCGTTTTGAGTTTACTCCCTTCTCTGTTCTATTCTATTCTGTAGATATTCTACAATGAGAATGCCTTATTAAATTTATGCACTCACTTAGTTTTATATTGCGCCAGTCAGCCTACTACATCTCCGTCTGTAAGACGCGCGTTGTCTTGAATCTAATATTGAGCGTATTCATTTTATTAAAATACCAGATTAATATTACTAGCGTGAAACTACTCCAGATTGAACCTCGAAACGTATTTATAGCGAGTTATTCTCGAAATATCTATTTGAGTCCTCTTTGATTGTAGCCGTATAGATATCCTATCGGAATTTGGAACATACTTCCATTTCGGGATTTATTTATTCCGCGCTTATTCCGCCTTTCATGGCGGCACCATAGGACTTTTTACTAACATTTACCCGTGACTGTACTTGCTGAAAAGAATCACATTTTTTTTTCTTAGATAAATGTCTGTGAATTCATACTACCTTTCATGCGGAATATGGCAAAAACGTCTTAACTTTAGCATTCATGGACTAGGCAAATTGGTGGTACAATTTATGCGCTGTGGTACACTAACACTCAAAAAATCTGTAAATTATTGTAATAAGTACTAATTTGTAATTAAATAAATGCCTAAAATATCGTGATACATATCACAAAACATATCTATTCAAATCAATGGTCTGTTTGCGTAACATTCTCCCCAAAAAACCTAGACGGCTATTATCTCAAAAATTTAATTGCCTGCCCTTAAATGACCCGCAAATAAATATACTCTGACGCAAACGCTCACCGCAAAATCGAATCGAAAATGTTTCTATTCGCAGAGAAACATATCCAATGGCGTAATGTGTGATATTGGGAAATTTCCATTTAGCGTTCACGCGCCCATCGAAGCATTAAGTGGAAGGGGCTTTATTGTTCGGCTCTAGCCCCTTGACGAATGGGACGTTTGATATGATCGTCAAATATTGAATAGGTAAGGATATGTAACCGCACGCCTAACTACCGCGCCAGATGTATTTCACGTCCAAATCGAACCCTTTTTTCTTTTGTGTGAGTTTTCATTTATATGTAACGATAATGATCTTGTTAAAGAGAATATTTAAAAAGGCTCATGAGGAGCGTTTATGGATGGCTGTTTGTACTTAATTAACTACTGCTCAAAGCAAATAATCAATATTCTTTATCTTATTGAACTTAAATGAATTTTTTATGAATGATGTTCAAAATAAATCTAATAAATTACTCTTTTCGTTACAAGTTAATCAATTTGTTAATTTGCTAATGAAGTATAGATTTCAATTTATTTTCATCAACGAGTTGTACTCGTGTAGCTTTTAGATGAATTGTGCAAACTATTTAAACATTTGCACTTTAAAATTAAAATAAACGAATAAATCATGATGAATCAAAGATTTTATGAATATTGAAATCCCAGAGTGTTTTTTTTATTCTAACAAGATGAAACTTTAAATAAAAAAAATTGGGTAGCCGGGCCAGTTATTTTGTTGCTGATACTTTTTCATCTTGTCATGATGAATCAAAATGTAATTGAACATTCCCTCTCATTTAGCTGATACCTTTTGTGTTTAGTCAGTAACAAGCTGCTACTAAATCTCATTGCGAAGGATTGATGAGAAGCCCCGCCGCCTCCGGACCGCAATTAGTCTATTCCTCTTAATTGTGCTAATATTTCTCAAACGGCAGTCAATATAACAATGGCAATAAAGCATTTGTTTACGTCAACGCTCTAAGGAATATTTTACCTTCTGTAGAACACAGAGGTGAGAATGAAAAATGAGAAAAGAACCGTAAAGTGTTAGATACATGGTTAGATTCCTTGTGTGACAGTTGTTTTGTATAAGAGCAATTTATATTATCATAGTGGCAAAACACTTTTTATCAAAAATACCTACTTTATAAGAAAAAGATCTTAACTTAAGATTATAAAAGCAGTTACAAATAAAAGATCATTATTTACTTGTTTTATACAATTTATACTGATAACAACACAATACTAGTAATCTATGATAGTCCGCTACGCGCTACGCCGTAGCACTGTAGCAAATCCTTTCAACAGATTGCTCTATCGACCAAAAATTTCTACAGCGCGCATTTACACTGACAATGGACTCTAGCACATCCAGAAATCCAATTTATCAACTGCAGCAGTTCCTAACAAGTGGTCCAAGCATACACTAAAATAAAAACCCGCTGAAAGATTTTAAAATCATGCCTTGTTTAGGTTACAAACCCTATTTATGTAAACAAGTCGACTTAAACTACTTAACTGCTTATTTTTTTTAACTTGCTAATTTTTAGTACCTTCCCCCAAACGAAACCACTACACGAGCTTTTAAAGTCGAGGTTTTCCCTCGATTTCACCATGATCTCATCATAAAATCCCGAATAGGGTAGTAATAGGACCAATTAGAAGGTATAACCTCAAGGTAGGCAAAAATAATTATAATTTTATGTGACTGATTATTATTTGTGTGAGAAAAATATCACCCCAAGTACTCAAAAATTGTTTGCAAATATTAGAACATCATTTGTTCTTGAGTTAACTGGTTAAGTGAAGGTTGAGACCCGCTATTAAACTAACGCTCGGAGACTGCCGCGGTAAAGCTATTGCAAAGCATTTTTTATCAACGTATACAATTATATATATATATATATGTATGTATTAATTTTATTTATACAACCAATGCCACCTAAAGGCGGATTGCTGAACTAAAGAGATAAGCGTTATATTTTAAAAAGTCATTAAAAGTTCTGCTATTCATCAGGGGTGCTAGGTTATTTTCGTTACGGAATTTCTGGATTCGGTCTTCACGCTCAAGGCCGGGATAGAAGCTATGCAATAGCTTAAAAAGACGTGGGCACATAGGTGGCACCCGCTTTAAAGCGGAGTGTTCAAGCGTGGCTAGATATTGCAATGGACATTCATTGTAGCCAGCCAAGCGCGAAAATGTCACAGATAGCGGAATACTCGCAATGTTTAAATATTAAACACAGTACAGGACAGATGCGAGGAATGTGTGATGTAAACATGTCAGAAAATTTAACAAAAAGTAAAACTATATACACAAAAACCTTAAAGCAATACAATTAATAATATTAAGCTTACCGGCATACAAGCCCCCATGGCAGAATGTGGGAGTGTTTCTCGATGCAGTTACTGAATCTGTGATATCTTTTGGTGGGGCTGATGGTATTATATTGGTCGGGGACTTTAACATTGACCAGCTGAAGGAGGATTGCCCCAAATATAGAGCATTCACTCAGTTCACACAAGCCCTAAATTTACTGCAGCTGGTAAAAGAGCCTACTCACTTTACTGACCACAGCAGCACACTGATCGATGTGGTGTGTACTGATGTCTCAGCTTCTCGGGTAGTAGTGAGGTACTCCCCAGACATGGGAGCGCATGGTATGATCCTGGCAGAGTTTAAAATCAAAAAGGTCAAACCTAACCCCAGATGGGTAACATACAGACCCCTAAAGGACATACTATTGGATCAGCTAAATAAAGACCTGTCTTTAGTGGATTGGAACTTTTTTGAGAGACCACTCGGTGCTGATGTCAATAAGCTTGTTGATGCCTTTACACTTTGCATTCGGGGACTAATGGATCTGCATGCTCCCATTAAAACGAGAAAATTTACAAATCCTCCACACCCTTGGCTCACCAATACTGTCAGGGAAATGATGCGCATCAGGGATAGATACTTTAAACAATTTAAACAACGGGGCACCTCATCTCTTAAAGGCAGTTATAAGATGATGAAACAAATAGTACAAGGGGCAATAGAGAGAGAGAAAGCCTGTTTCTTTTCCAAACATATTAATAGTAACCTAAGGGAGCCAAAAAAACTATGGAAAAATTTAAAGGGTACATTATTGCCTGATAAAAAGACACCTGTGGACCTGCCTCCCCATTTCAATGATCCTAACCTCATTAATGCTTACTTTTTGGATGCACCAGGACGTGGAAGAGTTTCTATGTCACAGCTAACTTATTTTGAAACACATAAGTTCAGTGATAGGGCTCTGTTTTCTTTTCAGACTGTAAGCAGGGACCTAGTAATGAAGACTATAAGCCGACTGCGCTCGAATGCTCAGGAGAATGATTAAATCTCATTAGACATGCTCCTGCTGACTCTGCCATACTCACTGGATGCTATAACCTCAATAATAAACCAATCTTTGATGGAACACACATTCCCTGACAGTTGGAAGGTAGCAGTGGTGAGGCCACTACCGAAGATCAGTCCACCGGAAACATTGAAGGACCTTCGCCCTATTAGCATACTGCCCTGTTTGTCAAAGGTACTGGAGAGAATAGTCTGCGATCAGCTGACAAAATATCTGGAAGACAATGACATGTTACCTCGTCATCAATCTGGATTCCGTAAGGGGCATGGAACAGGAACTGCACTTTCAAAAGTGATGGATGACCTGCTGTCTGCACAGGATCAGGGAAATGTCACATTCTTGCTTCTACTAGATTTCTCGCGGGCATTTGATTCCATCAGCATTCCCCTGCTGCTCTCGAAGCTAAGTTATTACGGACTAGATTCCAGAGCCGTTAAGTGGTTTCATAGTTACCTTTACCAGAGACAGCAGTATGTGGAGGTAAGTAGATCAGACGGTGTTAAAGAGCAATCTGCACCACAAACGGTGAGTAGAGGCGAAATTGGTCCCAAGAATGAGGCCCAGGGCTCAATCTTGGGACCAATTCTCTACATCCTGTACAGTGCCGATATCACCAGATGTGTAACTCACTGCAGCCACCACCTTTATGCAGATGATCTGCAATTGTACCTCTCTTTTGATCCTAAAAATTGCAGCAGTGCAGTGACTACAGTGAACAATGAGCTGAAAAAGATAAACAAGTGGTGCCAGAAAAACTGTCTCACACTCAATCTCAAAAAATCTAAACTTTTGATCATAGGAACACCCAAAAACATTTTAAAACTAGACATCAATACAATAAATATAACAATAAATGGAGAACCAGTAGAAAGGGTAGACAGGGCAAGAAACTTGGGCCTACTATTTGATAGCAACCTGAGATTTGAGAGCCACATAGCAGAATGTACGAGAAACTGTTTTTATCGACTTAAGCTTCTGTACAAAATAAGACCATAATCTGAGTGAGGCAATCAGGAAAAGCCTTTGCGAGTCACTCGTGCTATCCAAGCTCAATTATTGCGACACAGTGTATGGTCCGTGTCTGCTAGCAAAGTCAGCGAAGATGATTCAGCGAGTGCAAAATGCCTGCGTGCGTTTATGCTATCCCATCCCACCTCGGACTCATGTTACCCCATACATTAGTGATGCAAGCATGCTACGGATGGAGGCTCGCAGAAAACTCCACTTAGCCAGCCTGATGTTTGAAATCATTAAGACACATAAACCAAGCTACTTATATGAGAACTTGGTGTGGGCTCGGGGCGGGAATGGGCGTGGGAGGAGGGAATGTGTGGGCGTTTTTCTGACCCCAAGACACCGCACAATAACATTCCGCGGCTCTTTCAAATTTGCTGCGACACGGTGCTGGAACTCGCTGCCCCCGCCTTTGCGCGCCCTGAAAGTGAAATCAACGTTTAAAATTAATTTAAAGCAACACTTATTACAAATTCAACGTGAAAACGAAAAGCACGCGTTCACTTACCAACGGGGTATGCGCGTCAAACAAGGGGGTCGCAAATCTAAACATAGCTGAACCCGTGCAACCTGTCACCGATCACGCCGAAAAGCACATTGCATTACATGATTTGCCCGCGTAGGCTCCTCCTGGCCCCCATGTGTACGTCGCCGTCATTCGTACAGTCCGGTTGTGATTGTTTGGGGTTATCCAAGGCTCCCCTTCCTTGTAGACTGAAGCCAGCAATGTCAACGTGTGTCTTTAGCTTGTCTTGATTAATTATGTACGTGGCACTGTCTTTTACGTGGCATTATTTTCGGTGACTCTCGGGAGCTCTCGGGACTTTGTCGGATACATAGATAAAATGGCTGCCGCCGAGCCGAGCCCAAGATCAGAGTTTTTTTTTTTTGTAACTTTTTTTTTCTTCTCCGAATCTTGGTTTTGGCCACATTCCGTTCCGCGAGTAATCGCAGAGCTCACAATGGGCTCACCAAGGTGACCCTAAGCCAATAATTTATTATTATGTAATTTAATTGATCCAATTTTAATTTCTATGCCAATGAATTGAATGAAATGATAATTTTAAATTTTAAATAATACCTACATGTCTGTTATTCTTATCGTAATTTTAAGTTAAAATATTGTTAATATTATTTTATGTTGTTTTTATTAGCTTGTGTTATTTTTATTTCATTTTTTTGTACCTACCCACAAAGGCACTCGCTGAAAATCAGCGTCGTGGTTTGCGTTCTGCTGCTGCCACGACCAATGCTGAGCGGGTGCCTTTTTCGGCCTGAGCATATGTTTTTTTTTTTTAAATATATATGTAATTATTCTAACTTTTTGGTCGAATAAATTAATTTTCATTCTTTCATTTTCTTTCTTTAAAGAATTATTTTAAATACGAAAAGTTTTTGACTGAGCTTTTCTGTTTTCATGCCCGATGTGTCCAATAAACTCGGTAAAGACTGAGTACAATAAAATTATTAAATCTAATCGACTTTTTAGGACTTTAAACAAAGGTATACCTCTATGTATAAAGCTGAAGAGTTTGCTTGTTTTGTTTAAACACGCTAATGTCAGGAACTACTGGCCCGTTTTAAAAAAATCTTTTTGTGTTATACTATAGCTTATTTATCGAGTAAGGCTATAAAAGTTTCGCACTGTGACGGAAGGGGAAGGAGAATACTCAAAACGCGTGGACGCAGTCGCGAGGGACCGTTAGTATATTTATAATCTTCTTACCCGATATGGTCGATCATAGTAAAAGGCAGAGGTTTATGATGTTTTACCATTCCATGTTATTATTTTGTATCAGACCTCTCTTACTTACATATTATAGCTGGAAGCTCATGCAAACGCAATATTTGAAGCTCCGGTGCAGGATTATTACGTAATACATAACACGCAAGCGATCGCAATGCGATTTCAATCACTTATGCCCGGAGTAAACACTTGTAGCCCTTGCAAATAAATTGCGGGTATGCAGCTAGAAATTGTCTGTGTAGATTTTACTTGCGGTCCCCTGCAACTGCATTCGCCCGTTTTGAGTTTGGTCCGTTCCCTCTCATTGCAGCGTGATGTTTTAAAAGCCTAAAAGCCTTTCTCGATAAATACTTTTTTAATCTTTTTAACACTTTTTTAATCGGTCCAGTAGTTTCTGAGGTTATCGCGTTCGAACAAACAATCAAACTTTCCAGCTTTATAAAGCTGAAAAGTTTGATTGTAAAAAAAATTGACAGTTCTGACAAATCTATACTAATATTATAATATTTTGACAAATCTATAGTAAAATTATAATATTTTGTCAAATGCTATAGTGCTAACATTGAAGCTTTTTTTTTTAAATTTTAAACACAATCACATATATTTATCTGATCCTAAAGTAGCCAATGCACTTGTGCTATGGAAATCAGAAACACCCAGACCCGAGATAATTCATTATGATTTCGACGTTGACCCGACTTGAAACCAAACCCAGGACCTCGGTCGGAGCGGCAACGCCTTGAAACCAAGCTTGCTTGCCGTGCTTAGCCACTACACCACGGAAGTCGTCAGCTTCGGTAACAATACTTTACCACAATGATTGACTTACATACGTAATCGCCCTGCCGAATTCACCATCATTCGAGTGGGCCCCGCGTAGCCACCATAAATTTCATCGCGCAACTAGCAGGGTATTGAAACATGAAAAGTCAATCCACGTGTTAAACTTTTTCGATATAAGCGGTCGCTTTTACAATTGCCATTGTACCATTTTTATTGCTGTATTGTACCGTTGGCTGTTTGAATATGAAATGATGAAGAGCTTTAACTTTTAATAGTACGCCTTAAGAGTTATTTTTTCTTTACAATATTATTTTCTGAATGTTATACCCTTCTCAGAAAAAGACCTATTTTATTTAGGGTTTTCAATCCACCGTTTTAGGTCGCCATTACAACATGAACCTAAATACAGGGTGTTGTTTTGGTCAGCGACGCCCGACTCAGGGGCGGTAGTACTCGTACAAACGATACTGATGCCAAAAAATATATAATGTTTCTTTAATGAATAAAACTCACAAAATCAATTCATTATTGCGATACTAGCGAGCGAGTTTAAACTACTAACGCCAGGTCACCTTCGTAGCCTACTAGCTACGGCGTACTATTTTACTCACTGTGACTTTTAGCATCGATACAGTCACGATGCTAGCGCGCGTTAGCATCGGTACAGTCGCGCTTCTGCATCGATGCTAACGCACGACTGCATGGATGCTAAATAGAATATGTTCATTGCGTGAGTCGCATTGCTGAAGCGTGTTTTAAAAATGCGCGACTGCATCGATGCTAAAAACCGCAGTGTTTAAGGGGTCTTAGATACGCGCGAGGTTGCGAGTTTCCTCATTCTGTATAATTTTTATTAGAATGTCGTTAAAAGGTTTTCTTTTATAAAACGTGCATATAATTAAAAGAAATTATTTTTGACAATATGCATAACTTATCCCTGAGTTGGATGTCACTGACCAAAACAACATCCAGTATAATAGGTAATTCATTACTTTCCCGTGTAGTTACCAAGTCAATCGCTATTTTACTTGCTTGCTTATTTTATGTTACCAAAACTACAACACACTGAATACTTAAGGGACCGAGTATATATTAGAACAAGTTTCAGATTCATAGAAAAACCTTGTACACTTACATTTACTTTCCCAACAACTTTTCCATCTAGTTTTCACTCTGCACATTGAATGAGTGTGTTCAAGTTGAGCCCGAGTTTATGTAAGTATACATACATACATTACAGTGCTATGGAACTTTGTTGTGGCACAGTAAATGTAAGTATACATACATACATTACAGTGCTATGGAACTTTGTTGACTTCTTTGGAGTTGTTAAACATCGTAGAGAGTAATGCGGAGATCTACGCGCGAGTAAAATTAAACGTAAAGAGTTTTTTAAAATCGATAATACTTCTAAATTGCGTACCCTTTTTTGTTTGTTATCACTCATAATTTATGAGTCAATATATCACTATCAGACAAGCTTTAACTACAGGTTCGCAGCTTACACGAGCGTATGAATTAGTTCCACTTATTTGTATATTGCAACAAAGCCTATTAATATATCTGTAAACCGCCAATTGCGAGATAATCGCGTTCGACAACCGTTCTTAAACTTAGATTAAACTGAAAACCTCTTTTTAAGTCAGTTAAAAACAATAAACGATCGTATAGATACTGTACTGTACTGTATACAGAACCTATTATTTTTAATATAACTTGTACACCGCTTGATGTTTGTGAGCACAGGTGTTCTACGCTGCGATGGAAGACTTACCTCACACCGTAATATCTTCTGAGGCGCTGAAAATGTATTCTGATCTCCATTCACCCTGACCTACAAACCAGTTTCCGGACGGAGTCGTTAATTTCAACCTAAATATAGCCCCCGGCAACGCAAAGACGCTCGATAATAACATATTTTAGCTGTACCGAGTATGGACTTAGTATGGCTTTAAGCGAAGCCACTTATCAAAGATGGCAAGGACTGGAACCGTTAAGTTTCTTGAAAGATAATTTAATACCGATTTCAAGATATTCTGGGTTTCAGAGGAATTTATGCTTTTATGTCAGAATAGATGCTAACTTAATTGTTACTCAAGTTAAGACAAAACAAAGTCATTACCGCGCAAAAACTAAGTTAAGAAACTCTTTAAAGTTTTCGTAGATACTGCTCGAAGAAAGCAATCTCAGCACTTTGCATCTTATCCTGTTTGTAGCACAAAACGAACAATCGGAATATAAGCACTCGTAGAGCTAAAAACAAATTACCTTCAAGCTATCATGGCAGATTTACTGAATACTTAGCAAGTCTCTACTTAGTTTCCTTTTAAGTTTCAAATAGTGTTAAATGCAATAAAGTTTATTAAAAAATAGAGCGAAATTTACTAAACTATGAACTAAATCTGCAACCGTGCGATGCTTTTGAAGGAAGTAAAGCGTTTAATTTAAACTACTTTGGCAAGTATTTGACGTTAACTCGTTGGGTTACGGTTTTTTTTTTAAAAAAAACGTGCTGAGTTTTGATGCAAATGTTGATATATGAATTTATAAGTTGCAATATTATGCTTAAGAATGTTTTTAACACTCACAGTGTCATATTTTATATTCATAAAGATGAAATAAGAAACCAAAAATTTGCGCACGGGCGGGACTTGAACCAGCAACCTTTTGGCATACCGGGCCAAACGCTCTTACCAATTGAGCTACCGTGCTGTCAGTACGACCCGGCGAAATTTGTGGTTTCTTATGAAAACGTCAATTGCGTGACGCTTAGCGCCATCTAGCCGTCTGTTTATGAAACAAATGGCCCAAGCAGTTATTCTTTACAGAATAAATTCAACTTGGAAATTGATGTCGCTTCGCTATCTAATGCTTAAGAATGTTTTTAACACTCACAGTGTCATATTTTATATTCATAAAGATGAAATAAGAAACCAAAAATTTGCGCACGGGCGGGACTTGAACCAGCAACCTTTTGGCATACCGGGCCAAACGCTCTTACCAATTGAGCTACCGTGCTGTCAGTACGACCCGGCGAAATTTGTGGTTTCTTATGAAAACGTCAATTGCGTGACGCTTAGCGCCATCTAGTCGTCTGTTTATGAAACAAATGGCCCAAGCAGTTATTCTTTACAGAATAAATTCAACTTGGAAATTGATGTCGCTTCGCTATCTAATGCTTAAGAATGTTTTTAACACTCACAGTGTCATATTTTATATTCATAAAGATGAAATAAGAAACCAAAAATTTGCGCACGGGCGGGACTTGAACCAGCAACCTTTTGGCATACCGGGCCAAACGCTCTTACCAATTGAGCTACCGTGCTGTCAGTACGACCCGGCGAAATTTGTGGTTTCTTATGAAAACGTCAATTGCGTGACGCTTAGCGCCATCTAGCCCTCTGTTTATGAAACAAATGGCCCAAGCAGTTATTCTTTACAGAACCAAAAATTTTTGGTTTCTTATTTCATCTTTATGAATATAAAATATGACACTGTGAGTGTTAAAAACATTCTTAAGCATTAGATAGCGAAGCGACATCAATTTCCAAGTTGAATTTATTCTGTAAAGAATAACTGCTTGGGCCATTTGTTTCATAAACAGACGGCTAGATGGCGCTAAGCGTCACGTAATTGACGTTTTCATAAGAAACCACAAATTTCGCCGGGTCGTACTGACAGCACGGTAGCTCAATTGGTAAGAGCGTTTGGCCCGGTATGCCAAAAGGTTGCTGGTTCAAGTCCCGCCCGTGCGCAAATTTTTTGTTTCTTATTTCATTTTTATTGCAATATTATGTTTGTACTTATTTTAAAAAAATAGTTCATCACGACATAGGTTGGTACTACTTGGGTGTAAAAAATACTTTTGTTTTACACACATGTAAGTAACCGACAACGTTTAGCAAATTTTCTTGAAAAAGGGTTTTGTAGCAGCTACAAAACCCTTTCTCGAGAAAATGTTGCTAACCATGTTAATAAATCATATCAAATTAAAAATAAGTAAGTACTATCTAATTTTTATAAAACGATATTATTATTCTGCGTAAGACATTAGAATTCATTCAAGCCGCCTCCATTCAGCTCAGTTTAAATTCAAAAGTTAAAGATTTAATTCAGTTTCTTTTCAATTTTACGATCATTTCAATTTGCATTTACTTTTGTAGTTATTTAAGTTTTGTATTTTAAACTAACATTTTTCGTTGTAAGTTGCGATTGTAAGCAGTTATAAAAAGTTTATAATGGACCTTCAATTTATATAGAATAAAATTGTCAATTCACTTAAAAGCTTTGACGATGAAAATAGATAAAGTACAGTTACACAGACCTACCCAGAATCATAAGGAACTGAATGTTAATAATTTATTCATATTTTATTAAATTCACAAACAATATGAAGTACAAATGGTGGACTTAATGCTTTAAAGTATTCTCTACCTACCTAACAGTCAACCATTGGGTGAAGCAGAAACAGATGATTCAACATGTAGTTCATTTCAGTTTTAAGGATTTTTAAAAAGGCATTATTGATAAGGGAGATGAATGTGGCGACGACGTTTAACTGCGTCAAATTTCTTCAAGTGGCGATGACGAAGCGATCCAAGCGCACTCACCACATGGTTTGTTTAGGGCGGCAGTGATTAATACGTCTAGAGCGGTAATCGAGTAACTGTCAATTCGGTTGCGATTTCACGACGAGGATTTATGATGCAAGAGGCCGATGCCAGCAGTAAATTATTTATCGTCCGTCGATTTCTACCGGCCGTGATTAATGCCGGCAAAACCGTGAAAACTTTCGCTCCGATGGCGACTGTAATTTCCGATGTAGTCGGAAAATGCTAACAAAAGTGTACGCACTGTGTATATTTGCGGAAATTTATATAGAATGTAACTGTAACGAAAATTACGACGGACATTTATGGCTTTCAGCTCAGGTAAATCTACTTAGTAATATTCTCTGGTTACGAGTATTTGCTGTCAATATGTCACTACATGCAAACCCGATAAAGGCAGACGTTGTCACATTGAGGTGCGCTCAGCGGTGAACGCTAGTCACCTGACACCATCCTACTCGATTAGTCTTCAAGTAACGAGCTTATCCTACTTGAAGCTTGCTCATCCAATCCTGCGTATTAACAACCACTGTGATGTACGCCAGATTGTGTGTATAATCATGACATAGGTAGCCCATTAATTTGTGTGCAAACTTTACTCAGGTATATTCTTACTTAGGGCATTGTAAAAGTTTCATAAAAATCGATTAAGTAGTTTTAGAGATATATGTAAAAAACTAAAAAAATAAGAAGTAATGTTTTTAAAAATAATTAAACCGCCTTCAAAAAAAATCACATCTTAAAATAACGCATTTGGTGCGTGATTTGAAATTCACGTACAGCACGCATCGATTTCAAATTAATTTATCTAATTTTTGAACTTTATTTTTTTTAAAAGAAATTACCAGCGTACTGAAAGAGAATTCAAATTTTTCATATGGATGGTAGATATTAAAGGGATACCTAGCGTATGTCTAGCCATTTATGGCCAACATGGTCCAGATCTAAAGACCGCTCGCTCAGATATCCGAGAATCCAACAGGATGGATAATGGAAGCTGACAGTACATTCGACACTAGAGTGACGTCGGGTATAGGCTACCCGCAAGCCACACAAGTAACCGAATGCATGGCGAATCCAATTAGCTTGTAACTTGAACTGAAAACAAGTTACGAGTACCTCTACAATAAAAACGGTGGAAATGTAAAAGCAGTAACTACATAAACAGATAGCCATGGTAAAGTATTGTACAGCACCAACATTAAAATCGGTCAATTATAGTGCCACCAACTTATCTGAAGAATGGACAAAAATGGAACTACAGTTGCAACTTTGAAAAGGTCATTGCTGCCGGAGCATGTTAGTGTTACCACTTCTGATATCCAACATTTCTCGTAAGTAATGTAAAATAGGCGTTTTACCAAACAACGGCTGTTTTCATTTAATGCAGTCTATTTTTTGGTGAAAGCAGGTAAGAGAAGCAATAAAATGACCTACATTCAATACCTCTAGACCTAAAATATAAATGGTAAAGAAAAATATAAATGGTAGTAAAATTATAAATGCCGTTCGGCGTTATGTCCCCCATAGCTGTGCAATATAGCTAAATAAATACATGTTATTAATATTTCATAATGTAGTGTCGGCGAATATGTATTAAAAAAGCAAGAACTGTTTATTTTTTTAAAAGCTGCAACCCTTTTTGATCGTGGCGCTATGCTGGCACTCTTCAGATAACTTGGTGGCACTTGTACTCACATTTAAATCATTCATCCACATAGTTTTTTTTTTAATTCACTACATAAATGATGTAGTATCATATACTCAAATAGGTAACAGTAAAATTTTGCCTATTTTAATGCTTTCTTCACCGCTTGTTAAGAAAACTAACTAACTAATGCTTAACCTTACTTTTATATAATATATTACTAGATAAACAGCTACATATGGTAAAGAATTGTCATAATCACCAACACTAAAATCGTTTAACTACTATATTTAAATTACTCATTTACTTTAGTTATTTTTTGTTTTATAATTTAATTATTTATTCCTCAATGGCTACCTACATAAGTGTATTTAAGTACACATATATTTATACAAATAATGAGGCACCTTTGGGCGTTATTTGCTTACAGCTGATACGGTAGACTTCGTAAGACCCAATTAGCCCCTTGAAGTCGGCAGCGACGCTGCAGCCGAATGAACCGCTTTCAAGTGTATTCATCTGAGAAACACAAATTTACAAGAGAAATAAATGTTTGAAATGTTTTGGGTAAGACTGATTTGCTTCAATTTACACGAAAAACCTACAAACACGTTTAAGAAATTGGCTGCTATTTAATATATTAGGTATGAATTCCCATTATATATACTATTTATATGTATAGTATATTTACTATTTTTATATGTACTCCGATTATTGTTTTATTGAAAATTTAACGTAAGTATCTTACAAAAAAACTTTATAGGTTTACTTTATAGGTAACCCAGACCCTAAACATTTAAAGGTGTTTGTGCTATTTAATTAAAGTCTACAAACTTTAATTCAATGTTACTTTCATCAATAAATGAGTTGTTAATTGATTAAACTAACATTGAATCAAATCTCTATATTTTATTTATACTCGGTGTATCGGTGTAAAAGTATCAAGTTACAAAAAGGCAAGTGTACAAACTGTTATTACCCTTTGTCAGGGTGCCAGTTAGCTAGCGAACAGCTTGCATTCGGCCCAGAGGTCCAATAAATTCACTATGCAGCATTTTCTGAAATGCAACCCACGCTCAATGGATTTTTTTTTAGTCAAAACCCAACAGTCGGAATCGCTAGTGTTATATCATTATTTCAAAGGTTTTCATTTTTTTTTATTTTTATTTTTTTTACAACATCACATACATTGCTCCGATCCCAAGCTAAGTAGCTAAAGCACTTGTGTTATGGAAATCGGAAACAACGGTGGTACCACAACACCCAGACCCGAGACAAAAGTGAGATGTACTCGTAAATTCTTCTTTTTTTCTTCATATTTTCTTTAATCTTTTTCTTTACATTGTTATGTATGTTTCATTCTGACAAAAAATAAATGGGGCATAAATTTATTTAGGTTTCTTGTTCTTATCTTACAATTTTAATTTTGCATTTATTTAATATCCGATATTGCACTGTGTTAATCAAGCAGTAAACATTGTTATAAGGTGTACTTAGTTTGAACTTAGTGATTTAATAATGCATCGATTGTTATTCGGTTTGTTCCGAATAAAAATAAATAAATATGGCTAAAACTACATATTATCAATGTGGCAATTATAGTAAAAGTTCATGATATCATTAGAGGGTCAGTTTTACTTGCAAGATGTTTTACATACAAACACACAAATAGAGAGGAGTGATACTTTATGAAAGGTTTAGATTTTTTTAACGTTATATCTTCATGTATCTACCTAGGTATCCTGCCTGTCGCCGTTTCTTCTTTGGAGCGGAAGTTGCAGCGACAGACCGCTGAGACATTTTAATTAGCTGGCGAACCACTCTGAAAGCTCAATTTCGCCCTAATACAGACTTATTGAAAAATGGAAATTGGTGATTATTTTAAGTAGTAATTTTTTAAATCATCTGGCTTATAGGAAAAATGTATTTTAATTGGTTTATAATGTAAATTCACAATATATCAAGAAACATGTCTTCAAGTACGTAAATAGAAAACGATATAAGTACTCGTATATTTACCTTCGTTCCTATACGCCCTTATTAGAATTCTTTCTTATTTATAACAAAATTTTGCTCGATAGACTGCGATGGAAACTGCTTTTACAACCTCACTTTTCACTTCAAGAGACACCTAACGACTATGCTAAAGTTTAAAATTAGTTACGTGGCAATGAACACAAACGGAAAAACTCCCGCGCACAAAGTTCTCCAATTAAACTCGGTTCCGTTTGATTCGCATTAGCTACCTATAGGCGATCCCCGTAGTGCAACTTGCAATTTACTTAAAGCAGATAACTAGATGAACTGGTCGCTTGCTACAGAACTTCTCTTTCAATTCTGAAAGTTAAAAATTGAACTTCACAAATCCAATTCTGAAAAATCTGAGCTCCCACTGACAACGGAGTTTCGTCACAGATTAAAAAAGTTTAAAGTGTTCCTGACTATTTCGCCCTCGGAGATTTTCAAGCTACGGACGTTGTGAGGCGGCCAAGAATAAAGGTTTATAAAAGAGTACATCGAATTGTCGCTGTCGCTTCATTTTCGCTGGGCTTATTTTAGTCTCGGGGCTATTGAAGTCCAAACAATTTGGGATTCTGAATGAAGAGTTCTAGGGCAGGCTTTGTCATTCTTCAAATTGAGTAGAACCGACACCAAAATTTAGAGAACGATCTTCTTCATAGAACTGCGTTCGTAGTTCAGCAGAACTGAATATAATAAAATGTTATTTATTGCGTCGATTTAAAATCGTTAAATTGTAATCACGCGGTTCTTACCATATTACGGTGATAGTTTATCAGAACACAAATAATGATTATAATAAAAGGTTTATAACCGTTAGAATGTTATCATGTGATTTTTCTTATATTACGGCGTTTAAGTTTGTCAGAAAAATATATAATGATAGTAAATAAAAGCCTTCACGGTATATAATTTAGCGATATGCTAATTTCAACTGAACAGCCCCGAGGGGTAATAAGGATAATAAATTAAAAACTCATGCCTCACAGGCAGTTAAAATGCTTGTCGAGTAGAGCTTTATCTCGAAAACGCTCGCGGATGCACATTACTGACATATAAATGTAAAATACGATCACTATGTTCCTTTTGTAAATCAGCTAGGTATAATATATTGTTTTAAACTTTCATGGTCATTAAATTTTAATAGTAAGATACAGGATTGCTACCATGTACCTTATTATTTATGAGCTTCCGATATTTCAGCACCGTTGCAAGCGCCATGATGTTGGATTACTCCATGACTGCAGAGAACGTATGGGTGGGTTGTTATTGGCAGGCATTTTGTTCCACTCTTCTTTAAAGTCTTTTATTGCGCTCTCCGCTGGTCCTCAAACTCACAATTTTTAACCGACTTCAAAAGAGGAGGTATGTTTGTATGTTTTTTTTTTGTTTTTGTATCTATGTTAGGTACCTCATGTCTCAGTCATTTGTCGACCGAATCCAAAAAAAAATTTCGCCTAGAAGTTCAGTAATTATAATGACAGAACATTTGATAGGTAATTTGTAGCTTCTTAAAGAACAAAGTCATGTGGTGCAACTGCCCCCCACCCCCCTTTCCTGTTATCATTAAAAATGAAGAAATAAAATTAACTTTAAAAAAAGTAAAAACAGTCTTCAAAACCAAAATGCACAAAAAAGTCTTGGCCCCTTGAAAGGAAAGGAAGCTATTTTAGGCAAACTATTTTTTTTTTTGGAGTCCTTTCAAGGGTCAAGAGTTTATATGAGACTTTTTAGTGAATTTTGGTTTTGAAGTCGGTTTTACCTTTTTTTTTAAAGTTTTTTCGCATCTGTTCTATTTTATAGTTTAGTATAAATGTTTGACTCCATTTAATTAAATGTTGGTAAAGCGGTACCTTCTGAACCTGCAGCAAATTAGTCTATGTTCAGGCTCCCGATTCAGAACCATTCGGTTACGATTCGATAACTTTCACATATTAATAAAATTATAATAACGTGGATTTATTCTTTTTCCTAAATCTTTTACTAGCGGACTCAGTCAACTTTGTTTCGCTATCGACCCCGTTCCGCCCGGCCCCGGTACAAAACTAGGAGCTTTTAAATTTTATGATTTTATAATAACAAAAAAAGATTTTGTAAAATTTGTCCAGCCGATCACGCATATCGTGACCAAGTGAAATATGGATTCACTTTTATTATATTTACAATATTATTTGTTACCGAACTGACATATCGACATCCGATCAAAGTACCTACGACATTTATTTAAAAATAAAAATAAAATTTACCCGAACCCAAGCCGAAAAGCTTATCGAACGTTCTGAATCTCTCTGCAGGTGTGCTTGTCCATACTATTCAAAGTTGTGGATGGATTATTGGATTAACTTTTTCCAACGAGGACGGTGAGACCGTTTCCAAAGATGAAAGTTCATTTTTACCTTCCTTATGGTAAGGAAAATAGTCACTTACAACAATGAATTTAATTTTATACAACGTGTAGCCTAGAAAGGGAGCAAAAAAAATCATTTTTATAAATTAAAACTTATTATTACTGGAATCTGTTATCCTGGATAGGTTACTACTTACCTTAAGGGCCTAAATTAAAAAAAAATGCATCCACATTCTGCAGGCCTATTACATCCACTACCTGTATTTATGAATTGTCCAAAATACTTTTACTTGACACTTCAGATTTGCTAAAGTAGCCGAACTAACTCGAATAAACACAAACCCAAAATGGCGCCCTGTGTTTTATCATGCCTCGTCTCAGTTCACGGTAAGTTAATGTAACTTTGTTTCATAATAAACAGCAGCCGGCCCCTTTTTGTTCAGACAAATTTAATTTGAAGGCGTCACCTGGCTATGATCACACCCGTTTCACGAACCTTTATATTAATCTGAATCCGCTCTACCCTCTCTTATATGAAACATTTCATATGTTTCATACTTTATTTATTAAACCCTTGTTCTTATTGCAGTGTATTGTAATCTTTCTTTTGAGACTTGATTTAAATGTTACATAGGATATTACTAACATGTATTTTCTTATATTGTATCTACAAGCTTTACGTGTCCAACGTAAATAATTTAAGGCCCTTTAAACAGATTTATGGACTGATAAAGAAAATCATAAGTTGATTTTCTTGATCTGTCCAAAAACCAAAGAGGTCGTCGACTATTCCGACGGCTGTCAATTATCCGCCCACCCTGTCAAACGGGCTCTCATTCACAAGAAAAACTGTGATAAGTTGTAGCAAACACAATACAAGGCAAGACGATCGCCAGTTCGCTATTCATTTATCCGGTGTCGATCTCATGCCGAGGCTTGGCTGTTCCCTTTACGTAACGTGTTTTCATGTGGTGGACGCCTGGTTGGTGCTGTTCCCATTACTGGTTGATAAATGTGCTTTAACCTTTATCTCCATGACTACGCAAGGCGCCATAAGCGCTACTTTTGTGCCAGTTAGAGCTACACCGCATGCAAATGTACCTAGGTCTTAATTAAACATAATTAGCGACGAGTAAGCTAGTGGTGCAAGAGAATTGTGCGCGCAGAATCAGCTTCAACCAGACGAGTTGTGTAATTTGTTTGATTAGTAAAGTGGGAAGCTGCGGCTCCCGCCTCAGGTGACTTGATACCGCAGTCTAACTTGGTGGAATACCGAAAGCATCGGTTCTGTGCTGAAAGTTCAATACAACTGTGGTAGGATAGCGTAATTGGCTGAAGTACTGCGCCACAAACATGATGCCTTGAATAACGTTGTTACGTGTAAGAACTTCGTTTCTAAATAGCGTTTTTACTTATTTCTATTACAATCAACTTACTCTTAAAAGTACTGAACAATTCTAGCTTTATCAACAAAAAAAAAACAATGTTTTGCAGAACCTATTGAAGTAAGTACGTGTACATTAACTTGTATCTTTATCTACATACTTTTAATAAATAATTCAAGAAAGAATAAAAGGTAAAGCCCCGTTAAGACCGAAATTATCATTATAATTTTCGCATTTCAAGTTAACCGATTCAAAATTAAACCGCGCGGAAGGACGCCGCAGATTCATCCGCCAGTCTTAGGGAAATTGAATTGAAAATTTATCATTTTTACTGTGAATTCTGCTCTCATTCATTTTGCACCACGCTGTGGTGCCAAAGAGCAAAGGATATAAGAACCACTGGTGCCGCAAAGCGTAAAATGAACTGGCTTCACCGAGGTGGCCTGTCAGCGTATTTTCTTTATAATGCCTTTCTTGGCTCTCTGCTTCCCACTTCGCAGCTTCAACGATTTCTTAGTGTTTTATTAAACCTAGTTTTCTTCGTGAGTTCACAAACTTATGGGATGATAAATTGATGATAATAAGTTTATTTTTCTTGACAACGGTACAAGGTTTTTAGCACATTCATGGGAATATATTGCGTAGTTACGACGCATTGTGGAATGGAAGTGTTTTTTATGATAACACTAGCGGTCCCCCGCGACTTCGTCCGCGCGTTTTGAGTTTGCTCCCTCCCCTCCCGTCGCAGCGTCATGTTTTATATCCTAAAGCCTTTCTCGATAAATAAGCTATCCACAAACAATAATATTTTTTCAAATCGGTCCAGCAGTTCCTGAGATAAGCGCGTTCAAACAAACAAACTCTTCAGCTTTATAATATATTAGCGCAAGCGCACGTTGTACTTAAGCTGCGAACATTATTTTGGTGCGGAGTTATGTTAAAACTGTGATAGCTCCTAAGATATTTATTGAAATCAAATGATATAAAGGACAACTTGGTTCTAAATGGAATCCTCGTGATGATGAATGTATTTATTTTGATAAGAATAAGTACCTGTGTGTATAATGCACCTCTAAAAATAATGCATTATTTTTTTACAAATTTATTAACATAAAAAAGGTTGTTGTAAGTCAACCATAAAAGATAGACATATGCTGTCGCGGACTTTATTATAGAACTTTTAATGCTGATCAATCCTGTCATACATGATTTTTGTGTAACTTAAGCGGTTTCCGCAGCGTATGCAGCGGAAGCTCTCAAAAGGAATATCTTTCTCCCGTTTTCGCAACATTTTTCATTTCTGCTGTGGTCTTATGAGTCGTATCTTTATGTTATATAGCCTAAAGCCTTCCTCGATAAATGGACTATCCAACGTCAAAAAAATTTTTAAATCGGGCCAGTAGTTTTTGAGATTAGCGCGTTCAAACAAACAAACAAACAAACAAACTCTTCAGCTTCATAATATTAGTATAGATAAGTAAATGCCATATTATATGCTTCTTTACGTCTTGAAATAAGAGAAAGATTATTGTTTGTCTATGGATATTATTATACTATTATACAATATACATATTTGTGAGTTGATGTTACTTCGTGGGAGTTTGTTAAATGTTAAGCATTTCGTTTAGGATACGAGTTCACCACATAAGTTGAAACAAGTCGAGTTTACAAGTATTTGTTGGAAAATTTCAGCCCCACCCAGGTAATGGGCCGGAACTTAGCTGTCAAAGTGGAAGGTACGTAGGTGTTCGAGAATGAAACTTTACTGCCGATACGGGCGGGACCGCTTAAAACGGATGAGAGCGACATTCTATTCTTTAGTGCTGAAACCAGTTTGTAATACAAAAAACTACGATTTTAACGGCATGTCTTGTTGTTACGTTTTTTTAAGAAGATTTCTACTGCTAAACGCAAATGAACGAATGCAGAAAGTGAAAATCAGAATTTTAAGGAGATCACGGTGAACGGTAACTGAGTAACTTTTAAGATTATTCTTGAGAGAACAAATATTCCTCTGGTTCTTTTAGTTGGTCTTCGTGAGATGCTCCTCTTATTTGTGCGAGTATATATTACACTCTGGAACACTAATATTTATCGGTTACAAAAAGGAATGGTTTACTTTATGTGTGTATGTAAGAACTGTTTTTTAATCTTATAAAATTAAAAAAATGTCAGTAACCAAATCGAGGAGGCCGATCCTCGCGGCCATCGAACCTTTTTCGTGTGGTAATTCCATTGCGTGTGTAACCGTTTTGCCTAAAAAAAATCAAGTAAAATATCTACACGTTAAGAAAACAATCGCACAAACAAAATCTAAATACATAGAAATCGTGACACTGAGTAATGTAAAACTATTCTTTCTTCGACAAAGAAAATTCGATCGGTGAACTATTTTCATATACGAATTGCACGAGAAGTGCCCCCATTGAAATAAGGAAACTTCTTTAAAAAAGTTTCCATCAGGAGTTAGCTAAAGACACGAAAAAAGGCGCTGAATAAGGACATCTTATCACTAACCACAAAAGCTAAAATCGAAAATATATCTAACGTCGAGCATAAGTCCTTGTACAAAGAACGTTTGGTATTCCATTGAGTCCTACATAATGCGACCGGGCAGGCAAAAAGAGGGATTCGTGAAAATTTTCCTTTATGTGCCATAATCCTTTGAAAGATTAATTTTACATTACATTAGATCCGTTTCATAATTTAACAGCTGATTGTGTTTATTAGAAAGGGTTAACGTATTTGTTTATCCGTGTACATAAAAAATACCCTTTTAATTTGTGGCAATTGTTGCTTAATAAAGATTAATGAGTGATGCTTATTTTATCGTTTTATATTGTAAAAGTGGTAATACCATTATTTATAATTCCCTTCTATTTAGTTTATTAAAGAATGGTGTCGTTTTTATCACGGTTAATTCTGAAACCCATTTTGGAAGAATGATACGACATGAAAATCAATGAAGCAATAATCCAACTTTCAACTGTCGTTACAATGTTAGGTGCAATTAACAGTAAAAAAGTCATTTTAAACTAAATCCCCGGAAACGCCCATTACAGACTTGGTAATATCCGAAATTCACCTTTTAATCTAGCTGACGAGCCTGCAGGGGTTTAAAAGGTCCAAATTTTTTTTTTTTAAATATCCTCCTTGCATTAGGCAGATTTAATTAAAAGTCTTGATTGGCCGTTTAAGTAATGAAAGGAGCCATCAAGCGGCCGCTCCGTTCATGAAATTATCGTTAAACTCTTTCTGCGGTGATAATTTAGTTTTGGGAAGATTTTGGGGAAGAGTTTTTGTTTCGTTTCGCTTAATGACTCCAATTCATTACCATACGAAGTTTAATGGCTCCAACCGCTGGTTGAAACTGCATTTGACTATTTTGGTACAAGAAAAGCATAAAATGCTTAAGTAAATTTTGAAGTTTTATTTTAACAATAATTATGTTATACTTTAGACCCCTTACACACTGCGACTTTTAGCATCGATGCAGTCGGGCGTTTTGAAACGCGCTTCAGAGTCATGACTCATGCAATGAACAGATTGAATTTAGCATCGATGCAGTCGCCAAAATTAAGTACATAATTTGTCAATTTCCAGCTTCTGCATCGCGACTGTACAGGACTCTTTGCGATTCACTTCTTTCTGGTAAATTCTGTAGATAAATAAATAGTGTTTATTTTTTAAGAAGACGTTGAAAATATCATAATCATACATTAGAGAGAGATTAGATAGATTTAAAAATTGAATCAGTGCCATAAAATGGACAATAACAATAAATAAATATGCGCCAGACAACAAATTGTCTGGTTTCGTGGTAAGAATTGGATGGCGACTGCATCGCTGCTAAAAGTGTGTAAAGAGTGAGATGATGACCCTAAGAAGAGTTGCGATGCTGAAGCGCGTGTTCAAAACGCGCGCGACTGCTAAAAAGTCGCAATGTGTAATGGGTCTTAGCATTCAAACAAATCATAAATAAAGTAAAGTCACACAAAAAAAAAGATGCGTCAATTCGTTAATGGCTGAAAACTGCTGTCAGACACAGGCCTAAACCAATCACAGGGATAATAAGCGCAAATCAATTAAGCACCTCCCAATTACCTTGCCTTGATTTTTGACCGAATTCAACAAAAACTAGCGGACCGCCCGCTAATTCTGCGCTCGTTAATTTAAGGGGTACAATCGACGGGTAATTTGGACCCAAGTCCAGGGGCGTTGGAGACAAAACTCACGTACAATAAACCCACTGGTGCCCGCTGCTGAAAGAAACATACTGACTTTTAACAGACACATTCATTGCTTCGTAGCGAAAATGTCAACAATCTTAGTAGGTACGCAGCAAGAGATATGTCTATGTTGTTAACATTATATAGGTATCAGAAGGTAAGAAAATTATAACCGCGTTTGCGTACCGATATTCTTAGACTTATCTATTACACATTAACTATGTTACCTGCTACGGCGATGTACTACGTTATTTTTACGCGCTAACGCTTTGTTAAGAAAAATGACCAGCATTTCATTTTAAAATACGATTCCTTCCACTGGGTAAAGTTCGCCCACAAGTCACAAGGTGGCGCTTCCACAGAAGCGTAGCTGAGCGAAATAATGTATAAATTTAAAATGTCGTTTCTTAAAAGGCGTGCTTGTCATATTTTAAGCAACATCATTGGTAAGAAACCAAAAATTTGCGCACGGGCGGGACTTGAACCAGCAACCTTTTGGCTGACCGGGCCAAACGCTCTTACCAATTGAGCTACCGTGCTGTCAGTCCGACCTGGCGAAATTTGTAGTCTCTTATGAATACGTCGTTGCGTGACGCTAGCGCCATCTAGCCGTCTGTTTATGAAACAGATGGCCCAAGCAGTTATTCTTTACCATTGTCATTGGTAAATTTTACACAAATCTTCTCAGTTTCTTTACTTGAAACACATTATTAGTTTTCGCGCTTGTAGGTGCTAGCACATCTCGTATTTTTACAGTCAATTGGACGAGCAGGCATTAATCACGTGCGTCCGAATTTAAGCCCCACTTGACGATTTAGGACGCTCAGCCTGAATATCAATGTTCAACTGATTAAAAAGCAATTGCACCGGTGATTAAGCTTTTTCAGATTCTAACGACCGAACGTGTACAATGTAGCTATTAATTCATTACATGCTGTATTTGTAGGTATGTTTAATCTATCTCTAACAAGCGGACCCAGCAAACTTTGTATCCCCCTAGCCCCGTCCTGCGCAGCCCCGTAATTTTAAAAGTTAAGCCAGCGAACATTATTTCGCCCCGGCCCCGTTCCACCCCAGCCCCGGCCCCGTCGAACGGGATAAAAAGTATCCTATGTCCTTCTCCTGGTTCTAAGCTACCTCCCAATCGTTTCACCCTGGCACCGTCCCACCCCAGCCCCGGCCCTGTGTAACGAGATAAAAAGTAACGAAAAAAAACGTCACGTAACGTATTTCTCTTTTACGTATCTAGCTCTAGCGACCCGCCTGGCTTCGCACAGGTAGTAGGACATAGCATATAAGTCGTACC
The DNA here is from genome assembly GCA_963924145.1 of Pyrausta purpuralis. NCBI lineage: Eukaryota > Metazoa > Arthropoda > Insecta > Lepidoptera > Crambidae > Pyrausta > Pyrausta purpuralis. Next base: position 12,343,068 of record OZ001642.1, read on the forward strand.
TAAGCTCTTACTTAAGCGGGTAACAATTGTCTTTTGACAAATTAAAGAGAAGTCTCAGCGATTTGTTTTCACCAAATTTATTGAAAAAAACGCATTTTTATTTATTTATTTCCATGCAAATCAAAGGCTAGGCGAGCACTAGTGACTTTTTGTTACCATGACACACCGTGACTGTATTTCCATCCTCTTTTCAGTTACAAAAAGCTTAAAGAAAATAATGATTAATTTATGTATGTGATACTTGCCCCGTGCTATCATCGTAAACTCAGTTTTATTTCAAAATATTCGATTATTATTATCGGGTATCAAATTGAACGCGCGATTTTCTGATTTTAGATTGTAGTATATCCACGCAGTTCGCCCGTAATAAATATAACTGTTTTACATATAAGTGATACATAGTTACATAAAAAAACACATAATGAAGTCATTTATTTTTTTGTCTATTGGTGTGTCTGTGGATGTGCGTAATTCCTGTTACGTGTTGTATATGTAACATGCGCTTTAGTGAACGCTCCGCCGTTGATTAATCACTACATTAAAGAGGCACAACTCTATACTTCCGTTGATAAAATAAAATGTATTAACTCAAATCGCAAATATTATTTAACTAGTAACTATACCATTCGATCTCAATTATACAATTTACGCAATTATTTTAAAGAGTCCCTTCAAGCTTTTGCAACATTTATCTGGTTTCTTGTACCCGCTGGTTTTCGTCTTCAATCAATCCCAGTGATTTGGCAGCTGCCATTTGAGTCATAAAGAACATGAGAGGTGAGTTCGGGTAGCAATTGGACAAAGTCTCAATCGTTACATCTGGAAACAATCAGCTCAATATTAACGGTCGGCGTCGACTAATCAACCTGGCTCGGGAACGCCACCAACGAGGCGTCAACCATACGGAAGCGCGTTACGTAAAGGGAACACCAACGCCGATAGGATCCGCACCGGATAGCGAACGCCTCGCCTCGCCTCACTCGTATCGCGTTTAATACAACTTATGACAAATCTTCCTGTGAATGATAGCCTGTTTGACAGGGTGGACGGACAGTCGTCAACCAGCGGACGACGCGCCGTAAACGCGTTACAACGCATGCGCCGCTGGTCGAGAGTAAATCCCGAATTGATCTCGATCCAAGGTGGTGACGTTACGAAGTTGATAGATGTGCGTTGAAGTATGGAGTTTCATACAAAGAAAACTGAACACCTCGAGTTGATACGGTGTTGTCACCGTGGCGGGTGTATAAATGTGCTACAACCTTAAAACCACATTACGAAGTAGTTTTAAACTTATCGTCAAATATTGATCGTCGTTGAAAATATATGATTAATACTTTAAAGCGATAATAAATAAAATTAATATGAAACCAATCACATACATTGCTCTGATCCCAAAGTAAGTAACGCACTGTGTTATGGAAATCAGATACAACGGTGGTACCACAACACCGAGACCCGAGACAATATGGAAAATCTTGATATCTATATTGACCCGACCGGGAATCGAACCCGTCCCGGGTTCGATTCACTCATACATTCACTCGGAGCGGCGACGCCTTGAAATCAGCGTGCTTAGCCACTACACCGTCAAACTAATAATACTAATAGAGATAATACTTACTGACTCCGGCAGCACATGACAATAAGTCTACATGGCAGTGGTTGACCATTGGCTTAGATTGGAAACTAGACTCGGACATCCAAATCTTCGCACATACCGGCTCATACGTATCGACGCAGTATGTGGGGCATGTGTGGTTGCAAGCCTGAATAGCTCCCACTATGGTGAAGTCTTTCAATCTCCGACCACTGTTGTAATAATGTTTTCTACGATTTCTCAAACCGCACATATTGTCAGGAACTCGACGAAGTTCTACGGCATTTAATATTAATTACTTCCCCAAGTCAAACAGTTATTATATAGGTCAACTCGTTTAAGTAAAATTATTTTAATAGTGTCTTTGCATTGATCATAGAAACATATCACTCCCAAAATACTTAAATACATATTAAACATCCATGACTCAGGAACAAATGTTTGTGCTCATCACACAAACATTTTCCCCTTGCGGGATTCAAACCCGCGACAGCCGGCGTAATAGTCAAGAGCTCTAACCAATACACCAAACCAAATTCACCAAATATTTTTTCTTCTTTAATACGTCTATAATCATATATTTTTTCTTGAAATTATTTTCTATAGATTTGAAAATATTTTTTTCTGTAAAAAATATATATTTTTTTAAAACAGCATCCTGTCAATGCCCAATTTATCTTTTTCTCCAGACCAAACCCTAATTAATAAAACATGAAATTCTGATAAAAAAATTACCATAATCCCTATTTCAAAAACGAGGAGCCTCCAACTCACCTACCTCATCTTGCAATTCACACTGTATTTTATTGAAATGGCATTCATTCAGAAACTTTTTTATAATTCGTGCACCATCCTTTTTTGCCTCTCCACAAACATAGTCTATTACGTTTGAACACTCTATTTCCGAACACGATTGACATTTTGAAATATCTAGGACTGAAATAATGGTACCAATAATTTTAAATTGCACTCATTTTATGTTTTAGAACTGATTTTTCAATAGTCAGATAAGAAATATTCGTTGAACAAGATACAATATGGCAAATTTGAAAACGTCACTTAATTGTCAGCAATCATACGTAACTGTGTTTTTTTTTAAATCTGTGACTTTATAATTTATCAGTCTGTAAAGTTTTATCTGACGATTGATAAATCGACCCTTAATCGAAAAAAATGAGATTAAGATTTACTTACATTTTAATAAAACTAAGAAGCATACAAGTAAAATTAACATAATAAATCTTTCATGTATCGATTTCCCGTTTTACATGAAATAAATTCTTCCGTGTTCACGTAAACGAGATAATGCAATTACTTTTTAATGTTCCTTGGAGATTTACGACTGAATATTTGATTAAGTCTGCCATTAATTTCAGCTTCTCTATACAAGTTGTTTAAGGAATAATGCAAAATCTCTTAGGACTATTTCAACATACTATAATGATAAGTAAAGGATAGTTATTGAAATTCCTTTTAATCATACATTACATACTTGCGTATCTACATACCTACTAGCTAATTAATTAATTATGCAAAAGGGATGCATTTTTTAACAATAGTAACGCCAAAGGATTTTATTAACTTCGACGATACGCCGTATACAATAGCGTAAAATAAGAGTATGATGTTGTTAAAATCTGTGAAAGGAGAAACAAAAATATTAAACAATTTTAAAAATCCTTTTATAGAAATCGACACCGTACTTCAAACGACTTACTGAACTGTACGTAGTCATTGTGATAGCGCGAAATTTGAAGGCTGTGAAGTATAATGGCTTTTGTGATCTGGAAAAGGTATAATAATTGTTCAAGTAGGTAGGTACTGTTATTATATATATAATTTTAAAGGTTATTATTGTTTTCTGCATAAAACTAGTACCATTAAATATGTTGGTATCCTTGGTACCTACTCCAGTAAAAAAGAGTTTTCAAGTCATACCTTCTTACATTAAGATCTTCAGGTAGGACCTGAGTGTATTGTTTTCAGTTTATAACATTACAGTAGGATTAATATTTAGATATAAAATTTACGCAAACAGTACCTAATGATTTAATTAAAACACTTTTTAAATTTATTTCGTGCACTTTTATTTGAAATTATACGCAAAATGTTTGCCATGATGCTTTACAGCATCCGTGGTCACATGCAGACTAATCGTCAGTCGTGTAATCTCAAATAAAAATGCGGAAAACAAATCCGAAAACTGTTTTAATTTACTGAGTAGGATTTATAATAAATATAAGTCACCTCTGAAGCAAGACTAGTAGCGCCCTGCGGCATTGCGGATCGCAGCGATACCAGCCGCTCTCGTAAGCCGCATCAGCCACACCGGCACTCTACAACAAAAGCATAGGGGTATTATAAAATTCAAGACTATCTTAATGACGAGAATGTATGGACAGTCCAGCCTGCACCAAACTGATGTTCCTACCTGTTTATTTTGATTTGTAGGATTTTTGAGGCAGCTAGTGGTGACTGAGTTTGTTCCGGCGTTTCTTCTCAGCACTTGCCAAATTGTTTGTGTCTTGTCTCGAAGCGCTAGTAGGGCCCAAAAGATAAGGAGACATGTTTTAGCCCCATACGGGCCATAATTGATTGATATTACACTAATTATTGACGTTCATGAGTGGCATTTTGTGTCCTATTTGAATAAATTAATTTTGACTTTGACATAGTACATTAAACAATACAAATAGCTTTCAATAACAACCAGTCGCTATAGAACAATGTAATCAACAGTGGAAGTCCGGCGGCGGTTAAATGATGATGTCTTCATTTTAGCTTGCTTGCTCGGAAATTAAATCAAAAAGTATATGTCAAATATACTATTTCGTATACGATTTCGACTACGGTGGCCAGTCACAACGAATATCCCACTACGCAGGACATATTATTTAGTAAATGTGTGCACAACACACAGGTGCACTCTCTATTCCTTTCACTCTTAAAGGGCGATGGGACAGCAATCTGACACGACCTGAGAGAGATCAGACGCAGGACTCACGGTTTTACGTCCTTTCCGAGGCACGTGGTGAAAAACCGCCAACTTTCTTACTCCGGGCTACCCTGATAATTTCTAAACAGAAAAACCCAAATTCATATTTTTGGCCCGACCTGGGGATCAAACCCGGGCCCCTCTGGCGCAGCTGTCGCTTTTAAATTGCGACCCTCTAACTGCTGCACCACCAAGGCAGACAACTTTTTTAGTTTGAAAAAAAAACATCCAAGTATTATAATAAAGTAAATGTTTTCAGCGTGCAAACATACGTGAAATATTAACAAATAATTGGTACTAAATTTATTTTTTAATATGAAAGCATATGTCCAGTTTACCTTCGTTTTTACAAGACTCACAAAAAGTTTAGACTATTTTATTCCACTTTTCCGTGATGCCTGTACATACAGCCTTATATTCTAAATACATACTCGTATTACCTATTAAATACAAAGCATAAAATTAATATTCCTATCGGAATAGAAGGACAAGTAAAAGCTGTCAAACGAAACCGATTTAAGATGTCAGTAACTAACATAAGTAAGTAACATTAAGAGCTTTAAATGAGATAACCTTTCGATCAGGTGATTAAAAACAATGTTCCTAAGATAAACATATTAATTTTCTGCATGATAAACAGCCGACACAAAATATTGAACATGCAGCTCTAGTGTAAAACTAAATATTATTTCATTATATAAAAAATTCATATATACATTCCCTGTGTTATTCTGTCTTTACTTTTTACGTAAATTAACGTTTGTAGAATAGAATAATCAAACTGCGTACTTTAAATCTGAAGCGCATTGGTAAATATAAGTCGTATATTAAGAGGCTTCGGTTTGGACTAATTTACCTGTTGAATGATTATTTGTTGGGTTATTCCGCTGTAATGAACAACAATCAATCACCGATCAAGTCACCATGTTTCAACAGAAATATTTCTTCAAATTATACACAATTTCACATAAATTTTCAAAAACTCAAATGAGAGAAATTTTCAGCAAGCCTTCATAAGCCTCTGAACTGTTTGACATCTGCCAAAAATGGTTCTGCTACCCATCTCTTTTTATCACACAGTTGGCTGCTAGTGACATCTCGCTTTTGTCGTTCTATTCCAAAGGGATAATAATTTTATGATACAAAGTGTCAATATTCAACATATATCATCAAAATTTAAGAATCTTTTAAAGCGCATGCAAAGCCCCAGCGACCATTTGCAGGTTCAGATGAGCATTAGTCCTGCCCATTGTATAAGTGATTTATAAAAAGAAATCAAGACCCTGAGTGTATTTAACTCGCTAAAGTTGTCAATGGACGCTGATGATTTCAATCATTAATAGTGTCCGAGTAGGAAATAAGAGCGCTATTTATTTGACCCATTCTGTTTGCAAATAGCTGTCATTTTATCAACTGTCATTCGTCTGTCAATGGTAAGTGCAGACTGAGCATCCGCCATTTTGAAAAAGTATACGCTCTTTTTCTGTACGCACCAATGTATAAGCGGGCTTACATCCAGCAATTTTTCACGGGACCACATCCGGAACTGGATGATTCAGACCGTATCGGAGACGATCGTATTTTACGGGCGGAGAATTTTCGTAATTTTAAATTTATGTAACATGAGTTATGAGCATTTTCGAGAAAACTTCCAGTTTATATTTTGTTGAAACAGCAGCTTGTTCAAGATGCAGATGTTGCTATGAAAGAACTAGCTTTGAAAACATAAATAAAGGTTGAAGGACTCTAACCAACCGGCACGGTAACAGCCGCAATCAGGCGTCAACCATACGGAAGCACGTTACGTGAAGGGAATACCAACTCCTAGGATGGGATCGGCAGCGGATAGCGAACGCCTCGCCTCGGATCGTGTTGCTACAACTTATGACAGATCTTCTTCTGCATGACAGCTCATTTGACAGTGTAGACGGATAGTCATCAACCAGCGGACGACGCGCCGTAAGCGCGTAACCACGCATGCGCTGCTGGTAGAGAGTGGATCCCGATCCCGTTGGTCTCGATCCGAGGTGGTGACGTTACGAAGTTGATAGATGAGAGTTGATACGGTGCTCACCGTGACTGGTGTATAGATGTGCTAGAACCTTGAAGCAATATTCTTACTTATGAAAAAATTTAAAGGTTTATTATTCAACTGATTTTACAAAATTACTCACCGCTCTGTAAATATCGTCGGCGTACCAACATACCACTCCCATTTGAGTGAGTGCTGCGCCTATAAACAGCTTATTGCCCATTTCCATTACTGGCTCCAGAAACTAAAACAATATATTTGAGTTAGTTTAAAGTCCGAATAGTTATTCGAAAATTCGTTATTAGTGAGATTCAATACTGAAGTAGAAGCTGGGTAGTTGTGTGTGTATACATGATATTGGATTAATTTTAAGACCTAAATAAAGTCATTTATGTATGAACCACAAAGTTTAGTTTGTTGCCAGCCAGAATACTACTTATTTATTCACAAATATGCTCTTAACAAAACTTCAACAAGCTTTTCCCGGTTTGGCAGAAACAAATATAAACCTAAAAATAAATCACAAGTGTAACGGGCTGCAACTTCGCCTTGCAAAACACAAGTCCTTTTTTTTGGTTAAACAGCATTAAGTTGAGAGTGGATAAAAAAATGTGATGCTTACTAGAACCTCTAAAATTATCAATAGTTCGTTGAACGTGAAGAAATATACACACTGAACTGACAATAATTTCGTTTATAGTTGCGTCTCAGATGCTTATTCAGATATATATTTTTTGCAACATTTGCCGTTTTTAACATTAATAAACACGTCTGGTTTTTTAATACTCGCCGTAACTACATGTTATTTTTTTAACCATTTATTTAACTTTATAGCACAGACAAAGGTGATATTAACGGTGAAAAACATTCTCTACCACCTATTGGACCACCTATAAGACTCTGGAACTCCCTCCCTGATACCATCAAGACTTCATCTTCAAAGTATTCTTAAGTCTATTTGTAAGCTTTTTCTCAGTGAGAGTACCACGTGATGCTTGATAGTTTTAAGGTTTTCCTTCTCTGTCCCCCCTATTATAATCTCGGTTAGCTTAAATGTATGTATAATTTATGTATTCAAGTATGTTTATGTAAGTTTATTTTGAAGTATTTATGTAAGTATATTAGTAGCTAAAAATTAATTTATTGCTTTTTTTCTTTTACACCGCCTAAATTGTTTCTGCTTCAACCAATGGTTGACTGGTAAAGAATGGTGAAGCAGTAAGTCCGCCATTTAAATTTCTTTTTGTCCGTGCAATAAAGTATAAAATAAATAATAGCCGGCTTTGTAATATCGTCATTATCGTAACTTTACAAGTTAATAAAGTCCTATGTTTGTCTCCTAACGAATGTTATTAAAAAAGTAAATAAAAAATCAAAGCACAAGTTAAAACAAGGACTCTCAAAAGGAAACTTCTCGTTAGTTGATTGTTGTTACAAAAACAAATGGTCAACAAGAAACAAAGGAGAGTGCGCACCACCCGCAGATTGTTAGCTTCATTGAAAACTGCAATCTGGTATAAGTATAACTGTTAATGTTATTGAGGTAAGTACATAGGTTTAATATAAAATAGTGTAAATGCAGTTTAATATACAGTGGTGTGCACGGATTTAAGGACTGTCTGTGCTCCTCAGCACTTGTGGAAAACAATTTGTTTATATTTTGTATAAATAATTTTAAACCAAAATGAAATCACGTTCTAATTATTTGCAAACCCCCCGGCGCTCTAATTATAGGCACGCATTCCTTATATCACTTATAACTGGTAATAAATAGGAAGCGTTAGAACAAGTTGTATAAACGAATTGTTTTCCACACACCACTGTATAATACAAGACGATAAATGGTTTCCAACGCATTTTATGGATGATTAATCTAAGTGTCTATAAGTGAAATTGCTAAATACAAAATGATAAATAAATTAACTCACAACAATGCTGAATACGACGCAGCAAATGTTCACCGAACTCAAAAGAACGTTTAGTAGATTTACAACCGTAAATGCATTCTCCAAATCGTTGCCATAGCTTGAAAATTATATGAACATTTCATTAGAATACAATCGTCTATTAAAATTATTAGGTAACAACATCAAGTATGCGTATTTTCCATCAAATGGAACCTCGAGCCTTGGCCCAAACAAATATCGCCGTGCAAACTGCCATCACCCTTTTCCATTCCCTTACATGAAGGATGGTTTGATAAAAAACTTGTTTAACTCCTCTTCAGAGTTCCAAACTGCCTTTCTATCTTTCATAAAAAATAATATAGGTTTCGATATAAAATGGAATCAGACAGATGGTCTGTGCAGCTTTCGATTGATTTTTCATATAGATGAATGATAGTGCCCCTAGCCGATTTCGACTACGGTGGCCAGTTACAACGAATAACCGACTACGCGGGACATATTATAGTGCACAAGTGTGTGCGCAAACACAGGTGCACTCTCTATTTCTTTCACTCTCATAGCCCGACAGGACAGCAATCTGATACGACCGGAGAGAGATCAGGCGCAGGACCAACGGCTTTACGTGCCTTTCGAGGCACGGGGGTGAAACACTGCCAACTTCCAAACTCCGGACTACCCTAAGAATTCCTGAACAGCAAAACCTAGGTACATATTATAGGCCCGACCCAGGGATCGAACCCAGGATCTCTGGCGCAGCCTTCGCTTTAAAGTGCGACCCTCAAACCGCTGCGCCACTGAGACAGTTTTAAATGAATAATCTGCAGTCAAAAGGTAAAATCGCTAGAAATGAACTGCTACATATAGGTAGTTACCTGATAAGTCGTTGGTGTATTTTGACAGCATCTACTATCACATCATAGTTGTGTTTAGACCGTTCCCCTTTGTCTAGATGTTCGTCTTGCGCCACTGTGCCTATGAGCCGTATCTTGACTTGCAGGAGGCGCAGCAGCATACTGATGTGGCTGGCCATCGTTATGAACAAAATATCTGCGCTGAGCATTGAGTTCACAGACGATAAACCTTGAAAAGTGACTAAATTTAAGTATTTAATATTCGATATAAAAAAAACATAAAACAACAATTTTCAAACTTATACTAATAATCAATAGTGCAAGTATGAAAATTCAAATTTATGTTACTAAGAAAGGGAAACCGTTAAAGAATCCTTTAAGGTCACATTGGACACCAATCACATACATTGTTCTGATACCAAAGTAAGTAACTAATGCACTTGGGTTATGGAAATCAGACACAACGGTGGTACCACAACATTTTGATTTCTATATTCACCCGACCAGAAATCGAACCCTGCTTAGCCACTACACCATGGAAGTCGTCAATTTTTTTTTGACTACTTTGGAATCTTCCCATCCTGTAAGACTATATATGATCCTCAACAAACCACCTAATTAGAGAAAATGGATCAATAAAACAAGAGTTTTAAACTATCTAAAATACCTTTAAGTAATAAACGACCATACTATTTTTGCGTACTTACCACCATACATCTCAAAAAGAAACGCCATAGCGTGAGTCATACGTGTGTTTCTCTCAAATGGGTAATACACGTGCCAAATGTACCCCAGTTCGGCAGGTTCCCCCCTTGCCAAATCATAAAAATATAACACTATAGGAGTCAGGTTGTACATCCAAACACCAAAGACGTTCCAGAACATGTAAACTGAAAAAGTACAAGCAAAATCTGTATATACATGTACTAAAAAATATTTTCCAAATTGCGATATGAAAGCAATGTAAAATTCAGATTTGCTTGCAATGCGTATATATGAGTAGGCACTCTTTATGTATTAACTCATTGCTCGGTGAACTAGCGGTCTTCCGTAGCCGAATAGAGATCAAGAAAAGTATATAAAAACAATAGTACAGGACATGTTATGCCTTATTAAAACAAAAAAAAAATACAAATCTGCATAATCCTCAACGCGTTGAGACTATTCCTCTTGATCTCTGCAGAGGCGGCATCCGAGGTAGTCACTGGCCAAATGTCACTTAACTCATTCACAAGCTTCCGAAATGCCGACGTATTGTACCATATTAAAATGAATTTCCCGAAACCTGTAAGACGAGCGAGCTTATAACTTTAAATCATTCTGAACAAAAGGTTAATAGTTACATCAGTTTTTAAAAAAATATTTTTCAAGACATACCTGCCTTATTTAAAAGGTTCAAAAATTTATTTACTCATAGAATCGTATCCGGCAATATGCACATAGCTTTTGATTATCTCCTCCACAGATACAGAGCCACCAGAAAGCAATGACACTGTAAACGCAAACTCTCCAACCAACATAAGAAATAATGCCGACGCGGACGCTACGAATGCGAAATATACCTTAAACTTATCAATAAAGCTTTTCGGCGCGTCGTCTATGAACGACAGGCCATTCAACCTCATAAATATGTTGCTTTTACTCAAAGTTTCACGAATTTCTCTTTGTGCAATTACTCTTTCGTTTTCCGCCATTATTCTCAAATTATGGAGAAAATCTTCCTGCCGTTTCTTTTTTACCTCCGTTTTTTTTAAAGAATGTTTTTTACAAGCTGCCAGTATTTTTCACTCAACAACCGGAAAATAAAGGAAGACGTGAAATCTCGACATGAATACAGGACAAAATAATTTGTTTGCTTCGGACATCATACAAATATATCTATCTACCTCCCTTCGGAACCCCAGTTACATAATCATTTACCACGAAAAAGTTGGACTATAATAAAAAGATTGAACAGAATAATAAACTAATTTTTATATTAGAATAACAAATTAGAGTACAAAAAGTTTTCAAAGGGGCTTTCGATTTCGACGCCCACTTTCGTAGAAATTATTAGTTTTCATAACTAATCTGTATCGAATAAATTCGAAATGAAATTCCCTGGACTATGGCTTTATAAATATTGGGTTATTACTTATAACATTAATTGGCGGAGACATTACTTTGAAGGGAATTTCCAAATAACCTTCTTCATTTACATAACTTGAATAAAAGGGCTCACTAATATTATATTTTGATAAACTTTAACAAAAGTTGTTATTTATAATAATATATAAAGATGATTAGGAATAGGCGACTGGTGGGGAGGGAGCAAACTCATAACGCGCGGACGCAGTCTCGGGGGACCGCTAGTCATAGATAAACCTTTTTTATAGAGATTATTAAAAATATTTATGGTTTCATTTCAACGTGAACTATTTCTCTTGAATTTATTGAAGTATCCCTCTACACCTACTCTAGTCATAAAAAAGAAACGATATTCATTAGGCTCATTTTGAAATGGTATAGTATATTCAAAATTGATAACGTCGTTATAATATACCAATACGAAATCCGATCCGATTCTAATTATTTATTCAACCCTGGAGCATTAACTTGCTTCACAAAGCCGGGCCAAACTACGCGCGGCTACAGCACAATAATATCAGAGAAGGTAAACATAAATTAAAATCAATTCTCATTACCATGCTACAGTCTGTTCGATACGGAACTTCATTATTCCAATTTGTGGGCGAACGATGTCAACTGCAATCATTGAATTCATCACGCCTCGTGCGCGGCCAATTAACCCTGACCTCCGACGTAAACCGTACTTAAACCTTGTTTACAACCACCGACGGCTCACAGTTCACTGGATTATTGGCTAGATGTAATTAAAATATCACATAGAAACTGCGAAATCAGCTTCATCCGTTGTTGAGCTAAAATTTTCGTGTAACATTTTCGAGCGTCCGGGGGAAAACTGGAATGGGTCTCATGTTCGTAAAATTATCCACATGACTCGAGTTACGAAGTTTAGGTACGGCTGTGTCAGGTGCAACAAGGATTTCGCGGTTAGTATTACCGACAAGGGGCGCAAGTTGTCGCTGACGATGCAAGTTATGATGAGCGCCAGAAGTTTCTAACTGCATTCCAAGTCATACATAACATGAAGCGACTTACGACACCTGCTGAGCATTTCGCTAACCTGAAATTGTGTTACAGGTACCGACATTGTTGTAGCATGCCTGATATTATGTTATCAATGTTAAGACGATATTGCATATCTTCAGATCTGTTTGAAAGATCTCGAACGTTTGCTAGTCCTTAACTCTTAATCACTAATTACAAAGCTAGTTGAAACAAAAAAGCCAACAGCATTATATTATTTCGACCTAAAACTGACTAAACGACCTTAAAAGCGTATCTTGTTCACCCTAAATCCGAGGCAAAGTAGCTAAACTGAGTTTTTAGTGTTGTATTTAACTAAGCTGAAATCAATATGGCGCACAAACTTGATCCTGTACATAAAGTTCAAAATAGCTTATGTAGAATCGATTTTACCAAAATTAGCTAATGAATAATCGTCGAACAATATAAAACCGCATAATTTGATAACGTCATCTATTTGTCAGCAATCATTTATGTAAATATCATTTTCAAATTGGTCGTTTTATAATTATTCGGTAGGATAAGTCCTATCTGACGTTGGTAAAATTGACTCTTAGTGCGCTTTCTCAAAATAACATAAGACGTGGAACTCTACTCGTAGGTACTAATTAATATAACCTATTTGGTTCGTTCAGCTAAGGTTAAGATAATTTAGTTCCACATTTTCTAATCAACGCCGACGAATGCGATTCATCGTACGATCTCGATGCGTTTCGATTTCCCAGAGATTTATCTATACTAATATTATAAAGCTGAAGAGTTTGTTTGTTTGTTTGTTTGTTTGTTTGTTTGTTTGTTTGAACGCGCTAATCTCGAAAACTACTGGCCCGATTTGAAAAATTTTTTTTACGTTGGATATTCCATTTATCGAGGAAGGCTTTAAGCTATATAACATAAAGATACGACTCATAAGACCACAGCAGAAATGAAAAATGTTGCGAAAACGGGAGAAAGATATTCCTTTTGAGAGCTTCCGCTGCATACGCTGCTGAAACCGCTTAAGTTACACAAAAATCATGTATGACAGGATTGTTCAGCATTAAAAGTTCTATAATAAAGTCCGCGACAGCATATGTCTATCTTTTATGGTTGACTTACTACAACCTTTTTTATGTTAATAAATTTGTAAAAAAATGATGCATTATTTTTAGAGGTGTATTATACACAAAGTATCAAAATAAATACATTCATCATCACGAGCTTTTCATTTAGAACCAAATTGCCCTGCATATCATTTGATTTCAATAAATATCTTAGGAGCTATCACAGTTTTAACATAACTCCGCACCAAAATAATGTTCGCAGCTTAAGTACAACGTGCGCTTGCGCTAATATATTATAAAGCTAAGGAGTTTGTTTGTTTGAACGCGCTTATCTCAGAACTGCTGGACCGATTTGAAAAAATATTTCTGTGTTGGATAGCTTATTTATCGAGAAAGGCTTTAGGATATAAAACATGACGCTGCGACGGGAGGGGAGGGAGCAAACTCAAAACGCGCGGACGAAGTCGCGGGGGACCGCTAGTTGTAACATGGCCGACAAATCAAGTAGGTATTGATTCTCATCACTACGCCCCACCTGGCCGAGATTATTCCAGCAGCGCATTTAGCCGGCTTTGCGGGCTTAGGCGGCGGGATTCGCGAAAGTAAGCAGCTGTTCGTTATCCACTGACAGCTCGCTACTTTGTTTCGCATTGGGAGTCACGTCACGAGATGGCGTCGACGCGCGTCGCTGTCACGTTTAGTCGATCTTGGGGCTGTATTTTTTAATATACCGATTCAATCGTCAGTGTAGTCTACCTTTAATCTAGACATGATTTATTGTGAAAAGCACACTAATCAGTCGTCGGACGGTACTTAAAGTCCAAAATCATAAAAAACAATTACTGTAGGCACTCTATGTGATATTCTGCTTTAGCAGATCATTATCTGCTTAATTTATATAAAGCAAATATAAGATTTCATTTACCTTTGTAGATCACCACATATAAGTAAACCGAGAAAGGTTTGTAATATTAATTTTTCACATATTTTTGGCACTGTTAAAGAAGGACATGGAAGTCGATCCATATTATGCATTTTATGAAACTGACTTCAGTTTTATAAGTTTCCAGGTACTCGACTGGGCTTCCGAATGTCTAAGCCGAGTGAGGAGAAATGTGGAAGCCCCAGCTTATCTTCTTACACCGGCAATGAGACGGGAAGCCCACTCAACATTTCAACAGATGAAAGTGTATAGTGAACCATTTTTCACATATGATTAAAGTTTTGTGAAGAATGTCGCAAACCATGTTGTAAATAAATGCACAGAATATATGTATAAATAATGTGTTACCAAAATAATTGCACTTGTAAAAAGCAATTTTGGCAGTGACAGACGAGGAATCGAACCCGTCTTACGCTATCCGGGCGTATGCCTGTACCACTCGGCCACCGTCACATAAGCAAGCCTGTTGAATTTTGCAAGCGCTTACTTTAACGCGTAGGCTGTGTGACATCATCAATGTTGCAAAATTGCTCTCACAATATCCGAAGGAAATATTTCAACAAATATTTAACGATCCGTTAAGATGATTGAGAATACCTTTACACACTGCGCTACTTTTAGCATCGATACAGTCGCGATGCAGAAGTTGGCATTTGTCAAATTATGGACTCAATTTTGGCGACTGCATAGACACAAACGCGCGTTAGCACCGATGCAATCGCGCTTCTGCATCAATGCTAAATTGAATCTGTTCATTGCGTGAGTCGCGATGCTGAAGCGCATTTTAAAAACGCGCGACTGCATCGATGCTAAAAGTCGCAGTGTGTAAGTGGTCATTAGTATCTAAATTAATCTTATAGTTTTTTGAATTTTTTACTTTATATGCCTTTTTTTTAATCCTAAAGTTTGCCCTAACGCCATTTAGTGAGATGTTAATGATGGGTGATAATTGCTCATTAAATAAAAAGTAACAAAAAACGAAACCAAAAAATAATAGCAAAGTTTTTGTGCTGACTATTCACGTCACAAAAACACTGACAGCAAAATAATGACAAACTGATTTTTCAATTCGCCCTGTACCTACGTATAAATTGAGTTTGATAAAATTGGATAATTTTTTTGTGTGTTGATCTATTAAGGCTTCCATTAAAGCATAGTGATATAATTTAGCACGTGTGCAAAAATTCTTAAGTGCATGTATGTTCGTATATTTATATGTTTGTCTCACGATTTTACAAAAACGAGAATAGGTACATAGGGAGATGATTATTTTTTAGTTCCATAAGGTACAAGTACAGTATAAGTTTCATTAAAATCTGTCCAGTAGTTTTGAGACATAAGTAAGAACAAACAACGCAATAGAAAAATTGAAAAGGCTTTACAAATCTTTATAGCCCGTTATTAAAAGCGGTTGAATTTTTTAAATTATTTTTTGAAAACAAGCATACTCGGACATTATACTTTTGTAATAATAAATTCTTTCGGAAATATATTACTAATACTGTGTAGAATCCTCTTTGGCTTAATTGTCTCGAAAACAAAAAGAATACGTTGTATAATTGGGAAACTGTCCACAATACAATTAGGCTTGCTAGATACAAAACAAGGCCCAAAACAAGGTTTCAACTATTCTTATCACTTTCCGCTATATTCGTATCAGACTGCAAATTCATATGCCTAATATCGCTATCTCGGAATATTCCAATCTGAATTTACATAATACAGCCGGCATCGTCGGCCGGGTGCGAGTATACTCGAATTTCGGATGCATCCAGAAACGATGCAAATACTATTATTACTCTTCACATTTTCTCCGCATTTTAAAATATATTTTTTTGGTCCCTCTCAGTACTTTTAAATATTTCGCCACTGATTAAACTCTCTGCATTCCCAAACGGTTGACTAGTAGAGAATGCCAATAGGCATAAAGTCCAATTGTAACCCTTACAGTGCAATAAAGTTTAAATAATAAAACTTGTTATTCTCTCGTTAAATTACCAATACCGATATACATATAATACTTTTATTGCATTTAGGCTTAGAAAAGGTTCATTAACCCAGCCTATTTTCCGACTTCAAAAAAGGAGATTACAAACAACCAGTTATAACTAGTACAACTTATTCCTAATTCTTAATCAGTAATATCAGTTAATTAAACAGAAAACACGAGAATTCCTTAACTTAAAGTAGTATACAAACAACATGCAATAAAGAGATGAAAATATCACAGCTTTGAGAAACATAACAATAGAATATAATACTGAAACTCAATAACATCATTTACAATGGAGATCTCGAATGGACACGAAAAATAACCTTATAGAATAGACGAACTCTGCCAAAAGAGGGAAAATGGATATATAGGATGTTTAGAAAATGGTGTAACTATTACATTGAAATAACGATGTCATGCATGTTCCAGCAGCTGAACTCGGCTAGTTTATAAACAAATCGAGATTACTTCGTATGATATAAAATGTATGTAAGATTTTTTATTTAGCTTAGGCTTATCGTGCCAATTTTCTACCACCCTGTGTTATGTTATTTCAGAACTGTGCAGCAGGACGCAGCCCAGTAATGATGCAGGCCAGACAAACTCCGTCTCCACTTCAATTTGCCTCAACCGCTCTCCGGCTGAATTCAATTACGGATACATGAATAAACATACCTTTTTCTTCCATCCCCGAACTTCATCGGGATCACGACAAAACGAATCAAAGAAATGGGATTGTTTGGCCGGCTCACGTCGATACTCCGGTTTGAAATCGATCTTACATAAATGATTACATTATAAAACATGCATGCTGCCACCACGATGGCAACAGGTGACAATAGTGTATTTTGCAATGACACTTAGTAATTATAATAAAAGTAGTCACAAGTAAAAGCAAAAATAGCAAGTCACAACGACTAACTGAATGTGCGGGATATATTATAGTGCACAAGTGTGTGCGCAAACACAGGTGCACTCTCTATTACTTTCACTCTCATAGCCCAATGGGACAGCAATCTGACACGACCGGAGAGAGCTTTACGTGCTTTCCGAGGCACGGGGGTGAAACACCGCCATCTTCCCAACTCCGGGCTACCCTGAGAATTTCTGAACAGAAAATCCCAAGTACATGTTTTTAGCCCGACCCGGGGATCGAACCCGGGACCTCTGGCGCAGCTGTCGCTTTAAATTGCGATTTTCTAACCGCTGCGCCACCGAGGCAGTTGACTTATATCACTAACTAACTCAGTTAGTGATATAAGTGTAATGTCAGCTTACTTTAAAGGTAATGTTAACGTGCCAGGTAGAAGAAGGAAAGAAAATCATAATTTAATTTATCATACGCAAAATTAAGAACGCTTTTGGGTATCTGCGATTGTTTCGTTTGTTGTAACGTAGGCTTTAGTTACAATGACTATTGAGATATATCTTGCAACTCGAAGTCACACATTTTTTCGATATTCAAATGACGAAACCAAAATAAGCATGTATGTTGGGTCTTCGAACCTTGTCTCTACTAAATAACCAATGATTATCATGAACGTGAAAATTTCCATCACTTTGCAATGTATTTCAAAATATAATAATACTGTGAAAAGTAAATTTTTGGGGAACGTGCTCGTATTTCAAAATGACAAGCTGAGATCACACAACCCTAAACATTAATATATCAAGGTTTATGTTAGAAAACAAAGAGCCAATTGTGTTTATACAGACGTATGGTGTACAAAAAACGTTCCAGCGTGAAATTTTTAAACAATCCATTACGTTGAAGCACGCAATAGTCAGAGAGACGGCGGCCAATTTGAGGTCCAAACTCAAACAAATTAAATAAATCTTTAATATTGGTACAATGTGTTCATAGAAATTCAAGTGTAATCAGTTTTTTTTTATGATGAAAGTAAAGCTTTTATATTATAACAGATCAACTACATTGCAAAATCATTGTTAAATATCTTACTTAATTTGAGTTGGATAAACTTGCTCGCAATGTAGAAAGAGCAAATATGGCTACTATAACTTAAATGACTTTGAAAAAAATATGTAAAAATGTTAAGTAGGTTTAATATATGCCTTTATAACTCAGGAAAAGTAAGGTATTATAACGTTAAAATATAAGACAAGTGAGGTGTCCTTTTTTATGTATTTTATTGCGCTAAATCGAATGAGACTACACCCATACGTATAGGATCAATATTATGCGAGATATGACGGAATTTGTTGAAAAAAATGGGAACGTATAAAACATGCACATTTTACGAATGAGACAAGTGAGATACCATTCATTTTGTAGTTGTATGAACGATTAAGGGCAAAAGAATATATAGAAAACATTACATAGTTTTCAATAAAACACTTCATATCTCGCATAATATTGATCCTATAGGTATGGTCTCTCATTCGAATCAGCGCAAAAATACAAAGAAAATGACACTTCACTTGCCTAGTTTGTAAAACTTGCATTCCTAAACGTATCCCCTTCCCACATTCTCTGGAAGGGGGGAAAGACGCCAAAATTTTGGTAGGACTCAACAGATCCTGATTCCTAATGCCAAAAAGTTATAAACAAACGTTATTTTCGTGTACCACATAGTTAGCCGCCAAACTGGCTTATTTACGACTATTTTACCTAAGCAATTAATAAATCTACTGCGACCTTCCGGTCTACATTGCAAATCCAACCGATGCGCTATAAATCCTACGCGATGACACACCCCAATATAACACGTTCCCAATATAATATGTACCTACGTAATGTTTATTTAAAAGTCACCACTCGGAACCTATTCTATTGTATTGCGAACTAAACACAAAATATTTCAAACGCTCCCGGATAACAAATAGTCCCTTATTGGCCCTCTATTTTCTGGTGGTAATTAATTAAGCTCAATGATACGAATGAAGTTGCAATTAGGGTCCTCCGTCCTTTCCGAAGAAAGGTGTAACGAATATTTCCTGTTGCTATTGGTTATTTGAATTGAGTAACATTGGGATTAATTATTTCCTTTTGTCTCACTATATTAAACGTTTCTACTGTTTTATTTGCTAGATTATCGAAAATCAAAATGATACTTGAAATACAAATAACTTAATTACATAGTTTCAAGTTTTATTCATAAACAGACGGCTAGATGGCGCTAAGCGTCACGCAATTGACGTTTTCATAGGAAACCACAAATTTCGCAGGGTCGGACTAACAGCACGGTAGCTCAATTGGTAAGAGCGTTTGGCCCGGTATGCCAAAAGGTTGCTGGTTCAAGTCCCGCCCGTGCGCAAATTTTTGGTTTCTTATTTTCATCTTTATGAATATAAAATATGACACTGTGAGTGTTAAAAACATTCTAAAGCATGTTTTTGATGTTAAGGCCCTGTTAGGGTAGGGTAGCAATATTAAGTGATCACCTTTATTGTGTATCTACTATAGTCCTTTTCTAACTCAAACAGGGAAGGCCCCGCAAGTTGCTAATTCGCTAGAACCCTGTCTAATTAATATTCTCAAAATCTCTTTTGCAACGACAACGAAACATTTCTTGTATTAAAAGCTCAGAAGTAAAACACCAGACGATCCTTATTTACCCTTTATTTGAATTTACCAGCAACAGGACAAGCAGCGGGAAGGAGATGTTGACGGCTCGACGATAACAGCGAAAATAGACCCGTCCAAGATGGCGGACCACTATAGTGATGTTACTTTAGTGATGTCAGTAGTTTAATCAGAATCGATATTGTTCTGTGACTACCGTAATTAATCTAATTGTTAACAGTCGGCCATCCTGCAAGGGTGTCTGTCCCAGACATCAACAAACTCCATAAATAAACAATAGTTTCACAAATAATTGTTTGAAAAATAAATACAAAATCTGATACCGTAAAAGCAATTACATGTATAAGTTGTTATATTTAAATAAAAGAAAACAAAATAAATATATTTATTTCATATTTCAAGTAATAATGTATTCAATATAATCTATCTACTTCATATTTCTTTTCCATTTTATTTACAGGTCTTGCTACCAAATTATTTATTGTTATAAAATACACTTTATGCCTTAAATACGTTTAACAATTACTTATTTCTGTATTTTTCACAGAGGTGCAATAATAATATTATTATTTACTTAGGTAGTAAGTAGCAAGAAAATCAAAGTAATTTTAACTCGATTATCGGCTTACCGGCCATCCTACTAAACGTAATGTCCTCATTCTACTGTTACAACTTTAACAATACGGGGAAAATTCTTAATTATTTAATGTAAATATCTAAATCTTAATCACAACGCCTTGTTATATTGTCTTATTTAATACAACGCACCACTCTTGTATGATATGTGATAACACCAACGCGCACAAAAGGTCGGTTTAACACTCACGACAATTTTGGCATTATTCACTCCGAACTTTTTGCCATTGAACTTACCTTACACTGTACACTGAACACCACCGTCTCCTCGAAGGATACAGAATTGCAGACACAAGCAGTGCCATCACCAGCGTGCACATCCACTGTTGGCTACGGTTGACAGCACATGAGTAATTACGGTCTGACCCGTGCAGTGTAGTTAAGAGAAGCTGTGGCCTTCACTGGCGCGAGCCGTTTCCGCCAGCCCGCACGTTGATCTTCTGTATCGATTCGTACCGGCCATTGCCGCTTGCCCTCACAAGGAGCTACAGCCTTAACTCAACATCCATGAGACTGCACCGCCTGCCCACACAAGGAGCTACGGCTTCAGGTCATGAAACTGCACCGCCTGCCCACACAAGGAGCTACGGCTTCAAGTAATGAGACTGCACCGCCTGCCCACACAAGGAGCTACGGCTTCAAGTAATGAGACTGCACCGCCTGCCCACACAAGGAGCTACGGCTTCAAGTAATGAGACTGCACCGCCTGCCCACACAAGGAGCTACGGCTTCAAGTCATGAAACTGCACCGCCTGCCCACACAAGGAGCTATGGCGTCAGGTCATGAAACTGCACCGCCTGCCCACACAAGGAGCTATGGCGTCAGGTCATGAAACTGCACCGCCTGCCCACACAAGGAGCTACGGCTTCAAGTCATGAGACTGCACCGCCTGCCCACACAAGGAGCTACGGCTTCAAGTCATGAAACTGCACCGCCTGCCCACACAAGGAGCTACGGCGTCAGGTCATGAAACTGCACCGCCTGCCCACACAAGGAGCTACGGCTTCAAGTAATGAGACTGCACCGCCTGCCCACACAAGGAGCTACGGCTTCAAGTAATGAGACTGCACCGCCTGCCCACACAAGGAGCTACGGCTTCAAGTCATGAAACTGCACCGCCTGCCCACACAAGGAGCTACGGCTTCAAGTAATGAGACTGCACCGCCTGCCCACACAAGGAGCTACGGCTTCAAGTAATGAGACTGCACCGCCTGCCCACACAAGGAGCTACGGCGTCAGGTCATGAAACTGCACCGCCTGCCCACACAAGGAGCTACGGCTTCAAGTCATGAGACTGCACCGCCTGCCCACACAAGGAGCTACGGCTTCAAGTAATGAGACTGCACCGCCTGCCCACACAAGGAGCTACGGCTTCAAGTCATGAAACTGCACCGCCTGCCCACACAAGGAGCTACGGCTTCAAGTCATGAAACTGCACCGCCTGCCCACACAAGGAACTACGGCTTCAAGTCATGAGACTGCACCGCCTGCCCACACAAGGAGCTACGGCTTCAAGTAATGAGACTGCACCGCCTGCCCACACAAGGAGCTACGGCTTCAAGTCATGAAACTGCACCGCCTGCCCACACAAGGAGCTATGGCGTCAGGTCATGAAACTGCACCGCCTGCCCACACAAGGAGCTACGGCTTCAAGTCATGAAACTGCACCGCCTGCCCACACAAGGAGCTATGGCGTCAGGTCATGAAACTGCACCGCCTGCCCACACAAGGAGCTACGGATCAAAGGAGATAAACTTTTTTTTATCTGCAATAAATTTTCAAATTTCACTCAATGTTCACTCAAAAAATACTTAGTAATTGTGAAATATCTAAAAGGTTGCTAAGTAACTTCAAATTATTGTTAAATGTAAGCTATAACGATAAAGTCACATGTTTAATCAAATTACACAAATTAGATAAACCTCTGTCAATAAATATTTAAAAATATGTATTAAATTCACAAATATTCGAATAACACTAGACTATATGTAGGTATTCAACGTCATAGTCCGCCAGTTCATACCAAAAGCAACATCTGAATAGCATAACAGTTATTTCAAACTTCATAGCTACAATATAAAGTTAGTATAAAATATCTAAGATCTCCGAATCGATTGAAAGCTGAAGCATTAGATTATACCACAGCTCACTTGTTTACATTAGAACATTCAAATTGAAACACACGAAATTAGGTCAATCAAGTTATTTGTTATACTGACGAAGTACCTTCACTTAAAATAATAGCGACAGCTGCTTCTTGCACGAAAATATTGATTACTTACCAGTTATTCACTTTGTTATATTTTTATTTATCCATTTGAACGCTATTTTTTTACAATCAGCATTTACGTCAACCGTGAACAAAATCACCAATCACAATATATTTTTTCAAGCAATTGAATAAAAAGCAAGTAATCAAACCGTATGGTAAGAAGCGCTGCCGCAACGTTATACATAGGAAAGCATAATAATATACACCTTCAACCAAATTCACTGTAATACTCGCAGTAATAAAATTATTGTACACTCACTCACCCAGATGATTGAAATTTTTGGCCTTTGCGTAGGCAGTGCGACAGTCAGAGTATCCCACTTCTGAACTATTAAAAGCTCAGAAGTAAAACACCAGACGATCCTTATTTACCCTTTATTTGAATTTACCAGCAACAGGACAAGCAGCGGGAAGGAGATGTTGACGGCTCGACGATAACAGCGAAAATAGACCCGTCCAAGATGGCGGACCACTATAGTGATGTTACTTTAGTGATGTCAGTAGTTTAATCAGAATCGATATTGTTCTGTGACTACCGTAATTAATCTAATTGTTAACACTTGTATACAACTAGTTATTAATTAACACTTTGATTCCCTAAAAAGAAAAGAAGAATAGCCTAGGAAACCACAATTTGAACGCGTTTAGAAATATTTGCGCTATTATTATTTTTCAAAAACGTGCACACTCAGGCCTGAGTGATCGTCACACGGCGCGTGCTGACGGCCAAACATTCGGCCTTCAGGTCCGTGTGCTATGTATAAAATATAAAATGACGCTAGAAAAAACGTCGCCGTAAACACTCGGGTCCGAGTGGACGGCACAGCTGGAATGGTTCTTGCGCACTTAGGACCGAGTGCTCGGCACTGAAAAAGTTAACTGATTAAATATTTATTGTCAATAAAATTAGATATAAGTAACTTAAAAACCGGCCAAGTGCGAGTCGGACTCGCGCACTGAGGGTTCCGTGTCAACTTTAACTGAATTTGAGAATCCACTTACTTCTACTTAGTAAAATCCACAATATTTTGTTGACAGCAAATATAACTTTGTTTTTCATAGTGTTTGTATGAAGTACAAAGTTATATTTGCGATTGTTGAAAATGTGCTATATCTCAAAAACTTCTTATTCGATTCCGTCCGAACCAATTTTCGTTGAAAGTATTTGTTAAGATCTACATTTAGTATTTTTTTCAAAATTTACACTCGCTTAGTTTAGAAGTTAGATGGGGGGGACGCCCATTTTACCACTTTGGAAGCGTCTAGCTATGAAACTTTAGACTTTAAAAGAAAATGGTTTAAGGAACTTCGGTGTCATTTTAAAAGCCCTATCCATAGACCCCACACGTATAGGTTTGACTAAAAAAAATTTTTTGGTTTTAGTTTCATGTATGGGAGCCCCCCCCCCCCCCCCCCCTTGAATGACATATTTTTTATTTTTTGTATGAGTATCGTAAAGCGGTTAACAGGATACACCTTCCGATCAAATTTCAATGGTTTGATGCTTATAGATACAGAATAAAGTGGCTGTGAGATACGGACGGACAGACAGACAGACTTGACGAAACTATAAGGGTTCCGTTTTTTGCCATTCGGCTACGGAACCCTAAAAACAAGGTATCGGAAGAAATACGAGCATACGTCAAAAATGTGCGACCACGAGCGTACCACGGCTCGCGTTGCACCGCAAAGGGAATTCCCGTAGCTCGTAGTACAGTCCGGCTGAGTAGGAAATATTGGCTAAGTCATGAAACAAGATACCTACTTAAGCAAACGTGAATGCAAATTCCTCACCATTTTTAGTGCAAAAGAAATTTTCAGTATAAAAATAATTTGTGTTATTTTGTTTCTGGGCCTACCAGAGTAAGTTCGCATCTTGGTACCTACCTATGTATTTTCTTTCAAATCTATACTAATATTATAAAGCTGAAGAGTTTGTTTGTTTGTTTGTTTGTTTGTTTGTTTGAACGCGCTAATCTCAGAAACTACTGGCCCGATTTGAAAAATTATTTTTATGTTAGATAGTCCATTTATCCAGGAAGGCTTTAAGCTATATAACATAAAGATACGACTCACAAGACCACAGCAGCAATGAAAAATGTTGCGAAAACGGGAGAAAGATATTCCTTTTGAGAGCTTCCGCTGCGTACGCTGCGGAAACCGCTAAAGTTACACAAAAATCATGTATGACAAGATTGTTCAGCATTAAGAGTTCTATAATAAAGTCCGCGACAGCATAAGTCTATCTTTTATGGTTGACTTACTACAACCTTTTTTATGTTAATAAATTTGTAAAAAATAATACATCAGTTTTAGAGGTGTATTGTACACACAGGTATTTATTCTTATCAAAATAAATACATTCATCATCATGAGCATTTCATTTAGAACAAAGTTGCCCTTATATCATTTGATTCCAATAAATATCTTAGGAGCTATCACAGTTTTAACATAACTCCGCACCAAAATAATGTTCGCAGCTTAAGTACAACGTGCGCTTTCGCTAATTATATCATAAAGCTGAAGAGTTTGTTGGTTTGAACGGGCTTATCTCAGGAACTGCTGAACCGATTTGAAAAAATATTTCTGTGTTAGATAGCTTATTTATTGAGAAAGGCTTTAGGATATAAAACATGACGCTGCGACGGGAGGGGAGGGAGCAAACTCAAAACGCGCGGACGAAGTCGCGGGGGACCGCTAGTCAACTAATAAAACATCGACGTGACATCACCTAAGCGAATAAAGTTGTCTGAGAGAGGGCAGAAAAACAATCATGAAAAAGTGTAATTCAAAGAATCCGCATTGGAATAACTATGCATATAAGTCTTTTTCTGCAACTCATAAAGTTAAATTGTAAGTGCTTCTTTTCCAAGTGCCAGTTCAATTAAAGAGCAATCTCTTGATCTCTTCCGTCGAGGGCTTTTCTATACAAATAGAGATGTTTGTTTGTCAACATCGATAGCACCGCGGCAAAATTAACTTTTTTTTAATTTATTATTACACGCCGGATCGAATCTTGAGAGAAAGTAAGACGAAAAATTAGGTGATATTATAGCTAGTTCATTATCTAAACTGATTTATCACAGTATCAAATGGAGTCTATCTTGCAATGATTATTAAGAGAGTAATTAAAATTAACCAATACTTTAGTATTTAATTGTATATTTTGTAATTTAAAATATCAAATCAAAAAATTTGAAGAGTTATATCGACATGAGCGTTGGATGTCTCTATATTTAAATGCAAACAAATTCAGGAATGTCTGAATGAAACACAAAAAGAAATGAGGCTGCCGGAACTTTCCGGAACGTTACATGAATGAGAATATAATTAGGCCTACAGTTCGTTGAAGCATCATTAGGTAAATAAGCTGACGTAAAGAAAGATTCGCGCAACAAACGAACAAAAAATGCGTTCTGAAGGCATTAAAAATGAGTGGATTCCTTACCTGAGATTCCCTTTCAGACGCCCTTGATCTAGATCAAATTTATGCTAGTAGGATCCATTATTTATTCATTATCAAAGCTAATCTAGGAACAAGTAAAAAGTCCTATTAGATCCTTATAGGTGCTACATAGAATATTAGGTACTCGTACAAGATAATAATATTACATGAAGCAATGTTCCACTTTGCTTTATAACAAGGTTTTCATTTCACATGAATTATATCCAAAAGTGGAACTACAGTTGTTACTGTGATACGTCATTGCTATCGTTACAAGTCAGTGTGACCTTTAGTGATATACAAAAATTCTCGGCAGCAATTTTAAAAGACGTAATTTATTTATTTATGAAGTATTAACAACTACGAAGTAACAGGAAAAGCAACTTGATGTTTGTTTTTGTTGGATACCAATACCCACCGGCTTTTGTCATTGTAATATGTAAAATATTATTATGTTACTTCATTTGTATGTTCTATATATTATTTTTATTGCCGATATTAAAACCAGCAAAGCAGCGAACACTTTAATTCTGTTTAGCCCTAAAGTATAAGTAGTACTAAACGCCTTCAGCGTTATGTATACACATCAACATGGTCTAGGGAAATTTCAATTAAACCTAAATAACTAAAATTATAATATTTTCTTTAAGGACACCTACACATTAAAATAAACCTTGTTTAAAAACCTATGTAATCCGATTTAAAAAAAAAAAAATTTTAAACATCAAAACCTAAACAAAATAAACTTTAAATTAATAATCCATGGACCTCCACCACCATC
The DNA here is from genome assembly GCA_963924145.1 of Pyrausta purpuralis. Lineage (NCBI taxonomy): Eukaryota > Metazoa > Arthropoda > Insecta > Lepidoptera > Crambidae > Pyrausta > Pyrausta purpuralis. The sequence continues at coordinate 12,370,261 of OZ001642.1, forward strand.
CTTTTATATTAGCATCGATCTCTTTTGTCGAACGACATCAAAGTCAGAGGTGCGACACTTCGTCCCCTCCTGTCTCATCATCAGTGGAATTCCCAATTGATTGGGGACAAGCCGGTGGGTAAATGCTATTTCAAAGAAACGTTCTTAGCTTTATGGAACACGATTGGATTTCGTAGAGGCCCGTCCGACCGAGAAGTCAATAGAACGACAAAACGCAAACACCAACAAATGACCAATGAGAGACTTTCGGATTAAATGAAATTGTTGCGAAAACGCAGTCTTTGCTTGCTTATTTCTATATCACAAATGGCAGGATACCTCTTTAGAATTGATAATAATTCAAGGCGAGATAGGTGATTTATGCCTATATTCGTACCTCTAGTGCCTGACGAATTGAAATTATTTCTCGGAATATATTGTTCAAAAATATGGTTAATTGGCTAATGACGTACTGCCTTATTAACAAATATTTCAACTGGAATTAGAAGTTCTGTATGGTGTAGAATATCTTGACGTATGGCCGCCGGCATCAAAGGCCACCCGGCAGTGTATGTGATACACCATAGGAAAAGAAAACTTCAATACACCATATGATATTGTAACATTTGAATTAAAGATAAGAATTAGAATTAAAAATTGCATGCCTGCATGGAGGCAGAATACAATCACTCACTACTGTAATTTTAATATCTTATTTAATAAATTCTGATCTAAGCAAACAAATGTTTTGATTCTGATTTTATGTAGTTTTTAGAGCAAGATAGATTTTTGTCGGAAATTTAATATGATAAGGTTTGCATGCACCACCTTGGTTGGTAAAACATGTTTTTCTCCTAAGAGTTCTATAAAATAATAATATGTAATGTGAACATAAATCTTTAACATAAGATGGAAAAAATACACCAGGGTACAAGTGTTTAAACCATCCGGGCCCGTTCTCTCAAAATGAGCGAGCCAATGGTTCCGATATCAGATAGGATTTGTTCTGTCAGACCAATTTCTTTATCAAGCTATTCGTTTCAACGTACCCGAATTTATTGTTCAAAGGTTTTACTTATATACATCATCTTCAATCTTCGAATACTTAATTTTATCTTTGCAGAACTTAATTAAGTAGGAATTATTAAATCTTAGAGTACTATTTAACATTTCTTGTTTTTTTGTCTACTGTGCTATAAAATGTATTTTGGTTCCTGTATTTATGTTAACTTACCACATAAAAAAAAAACATTTATACTATTTCTTACGACATTTGGTGTGTCCCCATACAAACGACTAGTTGGGAATTGGAAGGAACACAAATTTTGACTTCGTAACTTTGTTCGGACTAGTATGGAGATCAACATGTCAAAATTTCCAGCCCTTGATAGGGAGGACCCCTCCTCCGAGGGCTCGTAGGTTAATTATTAGGTTTTTGACCGACTTCAAAAAATGTTTTCGCCTACCTAGAGTTCATACTTCCTTTTTTCTTCATTCTTGAGATATGGGCAAAAAATAATATTATGCAATAAAAAACATCACGTACAAACTTTATAACCGCTTTATAAAAAAAACTAAAGTTTTTTCCTGAAGAGAGAACAAAGGCATTTAGAGCCGAGATTTTTGAAGATGTATTTAAAGTTTGAACATATTTTTATTTTATTCCATAGTATTTCTTATTGCCCATATCTAAAAAGCTACTGAACCGATTTTGATGATACTGACACTGCTCCTTCTTCTTCTTATCGTGTCAATGGTAAACCGACTTAAATTTTTTGTGCCCAGTAATGGGCGACGCGGATTGCCTTGTCGTTAGCACACGTAAGGTCTTCTAGCAAGCACGAATCAGGGCACGCAGGACAAGACAATAAATGGGACATGTTTTGTGGAGTAAACCCGCAAACACAGGACAGATCTGTTCCGTCGGAAAATCCCCACTTGTACATGGAGTCCTTGCATCTACCCACTTGGGTCCGGAGTCTGTTAAGGGACTTCCAGGTGGGCCATGGCAGTTTGTGTCCTGCAGGAGGATGTTCGGAAGGAGGAACAAAAGGAGCAGGCGGTAAGGGGCCGTTAAGTCGGTATAATCAGTAAATTAAGAAGAATAGCTCGAAACAATAAATTACTTCCAATATAAAAGCGCTCTTAAGCTTACAATAATTTATGCAATATGCATTCTGTAGAATATTATGCATTGGTGCTGCATTTTTAATCATACGATGCTTCGCCTCGCTAGACGAATTACTTCGGATGAGTGCGTGCAATGAAAATGAGTAAGGCTTACGTTTCACTCTTACATAAAACGTGAGCTTTTAAAAGGTATCTAATAATAAGCAACATATTGTGTGTACATATCATTCTAATCAAAGAAAACGATACAGAAAGGATTTAATAGCCTATTTCCACTTATCCATTATAACTTCTTTGCGATTGGTAGGTATTATGTTTTCATTTTGTGGGTTAATATGTTCTGGGAATCATTTTGTCTGTGTACTCGTAAATTGAATATATATTCGTTTGAATCCATTCGAGAATCATTTAAAATTTTAGCTGTTTCCTAAATAACCTAAATATAAATAGTATTTTGTCGGAGTTGACCTACAGTCGTCAATTGGCAATCTTTCCATAACTCATGGTCATAAGCGTCTCGATACCGACGGCTATAAGTGTGAATGAATAAATGTTATTACGACTACGACTTGTTTCCAACACATTCATGACGAGGATATAAAATGGCTCGCAAAACAAACATGGGGCAGTAAAAAGTTTTAAGTATACGATTATTGCAGACGATGCTTCCAACGATGACGCACTGTAAGAACGATATTATTTCGTATCTCGTGAAAAATTTATTGCCTTCTCCTATTTTGACTAAAGAACTCCGAGATGGTACGAACGATATAACGGTATTATACCCGGCAGTGAAACGTACAAAGGCAGTTAAGTAGGCATCCAAGCTAGTAATGGCGTCAATGATACCTAAAATGATTAAAAAGACACTCGTTAAAAATACTGTTTTATAACTCGCCGGAAAATATTGCCGCAACAATGCAAAAGATAGACTGAAGCAGGTAAAAAACAGCTGTCATTTGTATGTGGTATGTAATTTCTTATATAAGGTACCGGCGCTAATATTACATATTTAAAAAAAACGGCTTAGTGCGAGTCGGACTCGCGCACTGAGGGTTCCATGCCAGCTGCAACTAAATTATGGTTCCACTTTCTAGCCATTTCCACTTAGCTAAAATACTATAAAATTTTGTTGACATACAAAAAAAAGGTTTTTCCAGTATTTGTATAAAGGACAAAATTTTATTTGCGGTCGTTTAAAATGTGCTATATCTCAAAAACTACTAGTTCGATCTAGTTCAAACCCCACTTTTCGTTGAAAGTTTTTTTTTCTCATATTATTGAGGACTATTATCTTATAAAGTTATCGACGATTTTACCAGACCTATCATACCTCATAAAAAACTAATATACACATACAAAAAAGTTAAACTTAATTCTAGGTGAGAGTCAGCGAGCATACTAGATAAGTTGGAAGTAGGTTCTCCCAGAATAGACTGGAAGATACCCATTCCAAGGCAGTTCAATTGATGAGCTTGTATGAAGGACCGCCGCTGGCTCTCATTTCTGACACATTCCGCCAACAAATGCTGAACATCATCTATCGTACCGCACTCCTCACAATTTGGTGAGTCAACTTTTTTCATGAGATATCCAAACTTAATCTATGTAATAACACAATGTCTACTAAATTTAGCTTTACAGCACTAGGGAATGATTGAAAGTATTTGTAAAGCACTACATCGTGCAATTTTATTTGAAAAATCATTGCTTCGTTCAAAAATTAGAGGGGGGGACGCCCATTTTACCACTATGAAAGCGTCTATCTACTAAATGTTAGACTTTTAGATGAAACAAATTTAGAAACCTTGATGTCATTTTAAGAGACCTCTCAATAGAAACCCCACATGCATAGGTCTCAGCAAAAAAAGTTTTTTTTTTTAGCTCTATGTATGGGAGCCACCTTCAAACGTCATTTTTTTTGTATGGGAATCGTTAAGCGGTTGACGGGATACACCTAACTACTAAATTTAATCTGTGTAATGCTAATAGTTACAGAATGTCTAAAAGTTTAAGTTGTGACATACGGAAGGACGGACAGACTTGACGTTGCTATAAGGATTCCGTTTTTGCCATTCGGTAACGGAACTCGACAGAAAAATATAAAAGTTAGACGTAAAGTATTGCGGACTTTTTTGTAGATATTAATGTTCTTTATAAAACTGTATTACATAACTTTGCTGTCTTCACACATTCGGTTACATTATTGAACGTTTTATAAGGATCCCTGATTTTTGTGAAAATGTTATATAGCCTATTATTTATCACTGATAATGCAGGATTCTAATGGTGAATATTTTTTTCAAATCGGTTCAGTAGTTTCGGATCCAAATCAAAACGAATAAACAATCAAATCTTTCCTCTTTATAATATTATATATATTAATATAGAAAAGATATAGATGTATGTAAAGATGAAAATATAATTGCTTTATTGAACATTAAAAATATAATGTACGACGACCGACGACCCGTTGACGACCCGTCTGGTGTAGTGGTCGAGAAATCGCCTACTACGCAGCGGGTGCGGGTTCGATCCCCGCACAATACAAACATTTGTGTGCATGAACATGTCTGTTTGTACTGGGCTGGGTGTTTTCTATGTATATCATGTATGTATTTACAAACAAAAAGTATTTAAGTATTATATCCGTTGTCTGGCACCCATAACACAAGCTTTGAGTAGCTTACTTTGGGACTAGATGGCGATGTGTGGGAATGTCCAAAGGATATTATTATTATTATTATAAAGATAGAAGCAAACGAAACCGCAGAGCAACTGTACCTCCCATTAATCCAAGTTGTGCGCACTGAACCATAGATCGCAAAATAATCTTTGGGTCGGTTATTCTCACGTATGCCCTTAATCCGATGGCGGACTCAAAGCGAACAGGAAAAAGTTTTTAGCGCAAGAAACATCTAGTACAAATTCCCATATTCAAGAGTAGTTATTACCCCATTACAGTGAGCGACTGCGGGCGGCTAAGTAGCGGAGATTGAAAGCGCAAATCTCGGCAAGTATACGTGGTACATTCAGACGGATGCCACAATGAAATCATATTTGTCGAAACAACCGAATAACTAAGACCCTTTACACACTGCGACTTTTAGCGATGCAGTCGCGATGCTAACGTGCGTTAGCATTGATGCTGAAGCGCGTTTTCAAATCGCACGACTGCATCGATGCTAAAAGTCGCAGTGTGTAAGGGGTCTAACACATGATAATAGTAATAGTTTATTATTTTTTATATGTCGTGATATTGTAACGGAAGCAGTTTTAAAATAATATAACCATCTGATTACTAGAATGAACACGTACTTTCTTTCAAACAAACATCACGGTACCGCTTAGCGCTATTGCACAAAATTAAAAGGCCAAGCTGAAATAATAGCGCAGAGTAAATTGTTTCGCGTTGGGGCCAACAAATCACTCCACACTTTACCAAGATAGTACAAAATAATAAAGAGCTGTTTTATTCCTGAAAGCACCGGGGAACTATCACTTTCTGAAATGAAAATAATTTTATAAGCTTATGTTAAGTTATTCAGAAAATACTTTTAAACCAGAGAAGCTGACATCATGACGTTCCTAAAATACTTGAACGATGAAAATTGTTTATCTGGTTAAAGATACTACTAATATCCTGGATATGTAAGTAACACACTTTAGTGTGTTAGGGCCTGTTTCACCGTCGACAAATAAGACCTACGTATGAATCATTCAAATATGAAACGTCATTTCGTATGAGGATATGGCCTGATGCTAACCTGGGGATGATTCTCGCGTCAAGTCAAATATCTACACGTAAAAAACTAGCGCACGAACAAAATCTAAATACATAGAAATCGTGACCCTGAGATATCAAAAACTATTTTTTTCTTCAACTAAGAAAATTCGATCGGTGAACTTTTTTCGTATACGAATCGCACAAGAATTGACCTACTGCACTTATTAAGACATAAGTATAATGATACTTATGTCTTAATAAAAACATATTTCGTAGAAATATACGCATAGTATATGTTTTTTTTCGGTCTTCCATATATATACCAGCAAGTAGCTAATATAAATTAATTTATGTAATGTCAACAGTGTTTACAATGTAAACAAAAGGCCTCGCTAGTAGGTACTTCAATTATTCGTCAGCTGTCACTGTGATTGACAAATAAACATTTCATTTTCCACACATTTATAGTATGAACGGAATCCTCTCGATTCATTCATGACTCCTCTCGAATATCCATCGTATTAGTCATACATTTATCTTGTGTCGCATCAATCTTGCTCGCGTGGGTAGCGATCTGACTCCGTTGCAGCGTGTCACAAAACGTAGTAGCGATTCATCACAAATGTTAGTGGAATTGAGTGCTTCTTCAGCGTAATTTTGTTGTGGCAACCACTGAACAAAGAAACGTTAAAAAGACTATCAAATATCGTTTGTATCGGATAGGCGTTACCAGAACCAGAAAAGGGCGCCTTTGGTTAAATTACAATAATAACTAAAGCATGGATTGGTGATCTTTTTCAGTAACTTCTAAAGCTTGATTTCCTCTTACGCTGACGCCAGTAGAGTGTACATATTAACACAATGTTCTATGGGACCCTTTACAGCGACCCTGATGTCCGCGGCAGGTTTTCTGCTTATATTAAGAGCGCTTTCACATTTAGCGGCGCGGCAGCAGCGCGAATTACGCGCGACAGTCGCGCTGCCGATGATTTCATACTATACATGGTAGCGCGGCAGCAGCGCCGCAGCGGCGTGTTAGTCGCGCGGGTCGTCCCACCATTCCCATTACCCATTGCAATGGTAATTATTATTAGCACTGAAATGGTTAATGGGTGTAGGGGGAGCGAGCCAGTCGCGCGACCGTCGCGCTGCAAATGTAAAAGCAATCCGCTGCTGCCGCGCTGCTGTCACGCTGCTGACGCTCTTAACGCATCGATTGAAAAAATAAATGTTACTTTCAGCTGATATAAGCTTTCAATTATTTTGGGGCCTTATTTTTGATTCACTCGCTTGAGTATGGCGTCCGAATTTCGGTCAAAAACGAATAAAATACCAATGGAAATCACGCGAAGTATAGATATTAGTACTCACAAAATTCAGTTCTTTTTTATCGCTCCTGTGTGTAATTATACTAATTTTCAATGGAAAATGGGATATTAATCAATTTATATAACACGCCATTTTGACGCGAGTGATTCAAAAATGAGGGCCCTAAAGAGAGTATATGACTCAAATCTCAAGTGGAACAATAAAGAAGAAAAAATGATGAAATCCAATCATTTGTCAAAACATACAGGATATCGTGCATGATGAATGAAATATTCGAAAAAACGAAAGATAATAACGGACTTTAATTTGACACCTGTGCGCCGAGAGCGCCGCAGCCGTAGCAATCTCCGCGTAATTGTTTCCGACTTCACCGTCGACGGGTAAACAACACTCGGGAACACGCTACACTTTACTCGTATCAAGGGAACGCGCGGAGTTAAATCATTGGAGCGAGGGGCTAACGTAGGGGTGAGTTTATCTTAGATTGACTTTTAAATTGACAGGCTAATTAAAAAAATACGCATCTAAGTAGGTGCTTTAACATCACTTACTTTAACAAAATCCATGTTACTTTTTAAGGTTTCGTTGTCCAAAAAGGAACCATTATACACAGTCTGGCCATAAATACTGTTACAATTAAAAATAAGAAAGATATTACTTGACTGGACTGACTGACTGAATTTGGACTCTGTCATTTTTATACGATTGCTCATTGTGTTTTCTAATTATGGCGACAGTACATTTAATAATATTTTGCGATATTAAAATAGAGTGGGGTGATAAAGAAAACCGAATCGCTGTGATTGCATTACACATAGTTGGTATGGAGCCAAATGCAATTTTTAAAACTCTCCATACGCTTGGTATTAGTCAAATGTTTTTGTACCGGGCTATCAATAGGTACAATGAGACCACCTTTGTTTGTGATAGAAAAAGATCTGACCTTCCACGTAGTGTTCGTAAAAAGGTGGCCAAAGCAGTAAGGGAAAGAATTCGCAGAAATCCTGTCCGAAAGCAAAAGATTTTATCTCGGGAGATGAAGAGAGCACCATGAACCATGTCGCGTATTTTATATGATGACTTAGGACTTGCAGCCTATAAGAGAAGCACTGGTCATTTTTTAACTGATGATTTAAAAAAGAATAGGGTTGAAAAATCGAAAAAACTACCGAAGCAAAGGGAGGTCACAGAAAAAAATTGTTTACGGATGAGAAAATCTTTTCAATTGAGCAACATTTTAACAAACAAAATGACCGTATTTATGCTAAAACCTCTAAGGAAGCTTCCCAATTAGTCGGCAGTGCAACGTGGGCATTACTCTATTCAGTGATGGTTTGGTGGGGTGTTAGCTATGAAGGAGTGACTTAGCCATATTTTTGTGAAAAAGGTATCAAAACATCGGCACAAGTGTATCAAGATACCATTCTTGAGAAGGTAGTTAAGCCCCTTAACAACACCATTTTCAATAACCAAGCATGGTTTTTTTCAACAAGACTCGGCGCTGGGTCATAAAGCTCGGTCCAAGCAGTCTTGGTTAGCTTCTAACCAAGACTGCGTGGACCGAGCTTTACGTTTTGGACGTAAACCTCGGTCCACTTACGTTTTACGTTTCGGACTTCATCAGAGCTGAAGACTGGACGTCGTCTAGTCCCGATCTTAATCCGCTGGATTATGATTTATGGTCAGTTTTAGAGAGTACGGCTTGCTCTCAACGCCATGATAATTTGGAGTCCTTAAAACAATCCATACGATTGGCAGTGAAGATTTTTCCCATGGAAAGAGTGTGTGCTACTATTGATAACTGGCCTCAATGTTTAAAGAACTGTATTGCAGCCAATGGAGACCACTTCGAATAAGCTTTTTCTATTTTAAATTGTTATATATTTATGTTTAAAATTAACACACTGTAAAAGTAATAAACATTATTTGCATTTTTTTTTTCTTTGTGACAATATTTATGGCAAGACTAGCAGTTTTGCTATGTCCATCTGTCCGCATTTCGGCGCCGAGTCTGTCCGCAGTTCAGCGCAGATGCTAGAAAACTGTAATTATTTGGCATACGTAGGCATATGTTATAATATCCTCGCCAGAGACTTGAATTTTTTTTTGTGGTGTCTCTCATACAAGTAACGTAGGGATGTTTTTTTTTAACCAAACCTATCGACAAAACGATTAAGTATATTTTGTTATTTTAAGGGAATCAAAACAATAAGGCAATCTGAATCACTTTTAAATGGACATTTTAGGGCAAGTAAAGTACTTCTAATAGATACGGAACCCTTCGTGCGCCAGTCCGACTTGCACTTGTCCAGTTTTTTGTAGCTACATGTATTGCTTACTAGATGTTCTTAAGAGTAACAGAAAATATATGTGTAATCCAATGTTTAGGCTGTATTACTGTTAAGTTACATAAAAAAAATATATTCATTAGTTTTAGCGTGTACTCGTCACGTAACCGTAACGCCATCTTCGTAGGTATATTCATTTATATATGCCCCCAATATTTAGAAAGGTATGCGGTTGACATTAAACTATGAATACTGTCAAAATCACTGCGATTTCATTAAATAAGGGTGGAATGTTTATCACGTTCTAACACAAGTCTGGGGAATTTATTTGCATGTTTGTCACGTGATAAAGCTTATGTAAGGGATGGCTCTAAGTTTGTATCACGTGCCTCATTCACACTCACGTGTCTTGTTACAAACTTTAGCTTCGCTTTACTATACTCAATTAGTGTCATAAAAGCACTCATTTAAAATACGTGCGATTAATTCTGTTGTAGATTAATAAAGTCAAGCCATATCTAGTAATGATTTTATCTTTCTTACATATTAGTTGTGAATAGTTATGAGTATTAATTTAAACAATTGTTTTGTGTTTTCTTAATCAAACTAACTGACGACCTACATTTGTTAACTACAGAAAGTTTTTAGGGTCCATACAGCAAATGTTGACCAACAAGCGAAGTGACCTCAATCGTAGAAAAGCCCGGCCTATAAAGTTTAAGGAAAAAAACTTATAAATAACAGGGGCTTATTATTGAATCACCCTCGTCAAAATATAATGTAATATTCATTGATCAACGTCCGATTTTTTAATGGAAAACAGTTTTATTACAGAGAGAAATGATAAAAAAAATATTAATTAATTTCGTTAGTATTCACGTATATATTTTAACCGACTTCAAAAAAGGAGGAGTTTATCAATTCGACTGTATGTTTTTTTTTGTATGTTTGTTACCTCATATCTCAGTCGTTTGTCAACCAAATCGAAAATTTTTTTCGCCTACTTAGAAGGTGTACCTTCTAGTTGGTCCCATTTTTTCCATTTTAGGATCTGATGATGGGATCTTGGTGTATTTGAGGGAAACCCTCAAATTTTAAAGGCACGTATAGTGTTTCTTTACTAGAATCTTAATGTTGACGTGTTGTTACGTCTGATAGTCAACATCTTGTGGGGCTGAGCTGATGGTGGAACTCCCATCACTTTGACCATCAAGCATCAACTATCAGAGCACCGACTCCAAAAAGAAATTATTTGCCTAAAACGGATTCCTTTCCTTTCAATGGTGAAGAGTTTATTTAAGACTTTTTAGTGCATTTTGGTTTTGAAGTCGGTTTTTACTTTTTTTAAAGTTTATGTTCGGTTATAGTTGATTTTTAGTACGCTTTCGTGAGAAAATCACACGCCATACAAGCGAGTGATTCAAAAATAGAGCCCAAGGAACCAAGTAAACAGGCAATAATGGTAGAAAAGCAAAAAAAACGCCATCAAGTTTACGCAACTTTGTCTGCGTTTGATATTCGACCTCGGAAAGAATCCCTATTTATGTATCAATAAGGAAGTCACCGTTGTATTATTCAAAAGACGTAAATATGGGAATACACAAGTAGTTTCAGCAATGAGTTTCAGACACATTAAAAACGCGGTCCCCCGCGACTTTCTCTGAGCGTTTTGAGTTTACTCCCTTCTCTATTCTATTCTATTCTATAGATATTCTACAATGAGAATGCCTTATTAAATTTATGCACACACTTAGTTTTAGATTGCGCCAGTCATCCTACTACATCTCCGTCTGTAAGACACGCGTTTTCTTAAATCTAACATTGAGCGTATTCATTTTATTAAAATACCAGATTAATATTACTAACGTGAAACTACTCCAGATTGAACCTCGAAACGTATTTATAGCGAGTTATTCTCGAAATATCTATTTAGAGTCCTTTTTGATTGTAGCCGTATAGAAATCCTATCGGAATTTGGAACATACTTCCATTTCTGGATTTATTTATTTCGCGCTTATTCCGCCTTTCATGGCGGCATCATAGGACTTTTTACTAACATTTACCCGTGACTGTACTTGCTGAAAAGAATCACATTTTTTTTTCTTAGATAAATGTCTGTGAATTCATAATACCTTCCATGCGGAATATGGCAATTACGTCTTAACTTTAGCATTCATGGACTAGGCAAATGGGTGGTACAATTTATGCGCTGTGGTACACTAACACTCAAAAAATCTGTAAATTATTGTAATAAGTACTAATTTGTAATGAAATAAATGCCTAAAATATCATGATACATATCACAAAACATATCTATTCAAATCAATGGTCTGTTTGCGTAACATTCTCCCCAAAAAACCTAGACGGCTATTATCTCAAAAATTTAATTGCCTGCCCTTAAATGACTCGTAAATAAATATACTCTGACGCAAACGCTCAACGCAAAATCGAATCGAAAATGGTTCTATTCGCAAAGAAACATATCTAATGGCGTTATGTGTGATATTGGGAAATTTCTATTTAGCGTTCACGCGCCCATCGAAGCATTAAGTGGAAGGGGCTTTATTGTTCGGCTCCAGCCCCTTGACGAATGGGACGTTTGATATGATCGTCAAATATTGAATAAGGATATGTACCCACACGCCTAACTACCGCGCCAGATGTATTTCATGTCCAAATCGAACCCTTTTTTCTTTTGTGTGAGTTTTCATTTATATGTAACGATAATGATCTTGTAAAAGAGTATATTAAAGAAGGCTTATGAGGAGCGTTTATGGATGGCTGTTTGTACTTAATTAATTACTGCGCAAAGTAAATTATCGATATCTCCATCTTATTGAACTCAATTTATAAATGATATTCAAAATAAATCTAATAAATTACTCTTTTCGTTCACTAGTTAATTAATTTGGTGGAATAGCTGTGTGAATGAAGTTTAGATTTCAATTTATTTTCATCAACGAGTTTTACACGTGTAGCTTTTAGATGAATTGTGCAAACTCTAGGTTTCACTTTCAAATTAAAGTAAACGAATAAATCATGATGAATCAAAGATTTTATGAATATTGAAATCCCAGAGTGTTATTTTTTATTCTAACAAGATGAAACTTGAAATAAAAAATTTTGGGTAGCCGGGCCAGTTATTTTGTTGCTGATACTATTTCATCTTGCCATGATGAATCAAAATGTAATTGAACATTCCCTCTCATTTAGCTGATACCTTTTGTGTTTAGTCAGTAATAAGCTGCTACTAAATCTCATTGCGAAGGATTGATGAGAAGCTCCGCCGCCTCCGGACCGCAATTAGTCTATTCCTCTTAATTGTGCTAATATTTCTCAAACGGCAGTCAATATAACAATGGCAATAAAGCATTTGTTTACGTCAACGCTCTAAGGAATATTTTACCTTCTGTAGAACACAGAGGTGAGAATGAAAAATGAGAAAAGAACCGTAAAGCGTTAGATACATGGTTAGATTCCTTGTGTGACAGTTGTTTTGTATAAGAGCAATTAATATTATCATAGTGGCAAAACACTTTTATATCAAAAATACCTACTTTATAAAAAATAGATCTTAACTTAAGATTATAAAAGCAGTTACAAATAAAAGATCATTATTTACTTGTTTTATACAATTTATACTGATAAAAACACAATACTAGTATTCTATGATAGTCCGCTAGGCGCTACGCCGTAGCACCGTAGCAAATCCTTTCAACAGATTGCTCTATCGACCAAAAATTTCTACAGCGCGCATTTACACTGACAATGGACTCTATCACATCCAGAAATCCAATTTATCAACTGCAGCAGTTCCTAACAAGTGGTCCAAGCATACACTGAAATAAAAACCCGCTGAAAGATTTTAAAATCATGCCATGTTTAGGTTACAAACCCTATTTATGTAAACAAGTCGACTAAAACTACTTAACTGCTTCTTTTTTTTCAACTTGCTAATTTTTAGAACCTCCCCCCAAACGAAACCACTACACGAGCTTTTAAAATCGAGGTTTTCCCTCGATTGCACCATGATCTCATCATAAAATCCCGAATAGGGTAGTAATAGGACCAATTAGAAGGTATAACCTCAAGGTAGGCGAAAATAATTATAATTTTATGTGACTGATTATTATTTGTGTGAGAAAAATATCACCCCAAGTACTCAAAAATTGTTTGCAAATATTATAACAAATGAGAGTTAACTGGTTAAGTGAAGGTTGAGACCCGCTATTAAACTAACACTCGGAGACTGCCGCGGTAAAGCTATTGCAAAGCATTTTTTATCAACGTATACAATTATATATTTATGTATTAATTTTATTTATACAACCAATGCCACCTAAAGGCGGATTGCTGAACTAAAGAGATAAGCGTTATATTTTAAAAAGTTATTAAAAGTTCTGCTATTCATCAGGGGTGCTAGGTTATTTTCGTTACGGAATTTCTGGATTCTGTCTTCACGCTCAAGGCCGGGATAGAAGCTATGAAATAGCTTAAAAAGACGTGGGCACATAGGTGGCACCCGCTTTAAAGCGGAGTGTTGAAGCGTGGCTAGATATTGCAATGGACATTCATTGTAGCCAGCCAAGCGCGAAAATGTCATAGATAGCGGAATACTCGCAATGTTTAAATATTAAACACAGTACAGGACAGATGCGAGGAATGTGTGATGTGAACATGTCAGAAAATTTCACAAAAAGTAAAACTATATACACAAAGACCTTAGAGATTTATTTTAAATACGAAAAGTTTTTGACTGAGCTTTTCTGTTTTCATGCCCGATGTGTCCAATAAACTCGGTAAAGACTTAGTAAAATAAAATTATTAAATCTAATCGACTTTTTAGGACTTTAAACAAAGTACCTCTATGTATAAGGCTGAAGAGTTTGCTTGTTTTGTTTAAACACGCTAATGTCAGGAACTACTGGCCCGTTTTAAAAAAATCTTTTTGTGTTATACTATAGCTTATTTATCGAGTAAGGCTATAAAAGTTTCGCACTGTGACGGAAGGGGAAGGAAAATACTCAAAACGCGTTGACGCAGTCGCGAGGGACCGTTAGTATATTTATAATCTTCTTACCCGATATGGTCGATCATAGTAAAAGGCAGAGGGTTATGATGTTTTACCATTCCATGTTATTATTTTTTATCAGACCCCTCTTACTTACATTTTATAGCTGGAAGCTCATGCAAACGCAATATTTGAAGCTCCGGTGCAGGATGATTACGTACATAACACGCAAGCGATCGCGATGCGATTTCAATCACTTATGCCCGGAGTAAACACTTGTAGCCCTTGCAAATAAATTGCGGGTATGCAGCTAGAAAGTGTCTGTGTAGATTTTACTTGCGGTCCCCTGCAGCTGCATTCGCCCGTTTTGAGTTTGATCCGTTCCCTCTCATTGCAGCGTGATGTTTTAAAAGCCTAAAAGCCTTTCTCGATAAATAAGGTATTCAACTAAAAAATACTTTTTTAATAGGTCCAGTAGTTTCTGAGGTTATCGCGTTCGAACAAACAATCAAACTTTCCAATAATAATAAATATTATAATATTATGACAAATCTATAGTAAAATTATAATATTTTGTCAAATGCTATAGTGCTAACATTGAAGCTTTTAAAAAAAATTTATACACAATCACATATATTTATCTGATCCTAAAGTAGCCAATGCACTTGTGCTATGGAAATCAGAAACACCCAGACCCGAGATAATTCATTAGGATTTCCACGTTGACCCGACTTGAAACCAAACCCAGGACCTCGGTCGGAGCGGCAACGCCTTGAAACCCAACTTGCTTGCCGTGCTTAGCCACTACACCACGGAAGTCGTCAGCTTCGGTAACAATACTTTACCACAACGATTGACTTACATACGTAATCGCCCTGCCGAATTCACCATCATTCGAGTGGGCCCCGCGTAGCCACCATAAATTTCATCGCGCAACTAGCAGGGTATTGAAACATGAAAAGTCAATCCACGTGTTAAACTTTTTCGATACGAGTATAAGCGGTCGCTTTTACGATTGCCATTGTACCATTTTTATTGCTGTATTGTACCGTTGGCAGTTTGAATATGAAATGATGAAGAGCTTTAACTTTTCATAGTACGCCTTAAGAGTTCTTTTTTCTTTACAGTATTATTTTCTGAATGTTACACCCTTCTCAGCAAAAGACCTATTTTATTTAGGCCATTACAACATGAACCTAAATACAGGGTGTTGTTTTGGTCAGCGACGCCCGACTCAGGGGTGGTAGTACAAACGATACTGATGCCAAAAAATGTATAATATTTTTTTAATGAATAAAACTCACAAAATCAATTCATTATTGCGATACTAGCGAGCGAGTTTAAACTACTAACGCCAGGTCACCTTCGTAGCTTACTAGCTACGGCGTACTATTTCTTAGACCCTTTACACACTGCGACTTTTAGGATCGATACAGTCACGATCTTAGCGCGCGTTAGCATCGATACAGTCGCGCTTCTGCATTGATGCCAACGCACGACTGCATGGATGCTAAATTGAATCTGTTCATTGAGTGAATAGCGATGCTGAAGCGCGTATTCAAAACGCGCGACTGCATCGATGCTAAAAACCGCAGTGTTTAAGGGGTCTTAGATACGTGCGAGGTTGCTTGTTTCCTCATTCTGTATAATTTTTATAAGAATGTCGTGAAGAGGTTTTCTTTTATAAAACGTGCATATAATTAAAAGATAGTATTTTTTTACAATATGCATAACTCGTCACTGAGTTGGATGTCACTGACCAAAAAACATATAAGTATAATAGGCAATTCATTACTTTTCCATGTCTATCTCCTAGTCAATCGCTGTTTTATTTGCTTGCTTATTTTATGTTACCAAAACTACAACACACTAAAAATTTTTGGGACCGAGTATATATTAGAACAAGTTTCAGATTCATAGAAAAACCTTGTTCACTTACATTTACTTTCCCAACAACTTTTCCATCTAGTTTTCACTCTGCAAATTGAATGAGTGTGTTCAAGTTGAGCCCGAGTTTATGTAAGTATACATACATACATTACAGTGCTATGGAACTTTGTTGTGGCATGACTTCTTTGGAGTTGTTAAACATCGTAGAAAGTAAAGCGGAGATCTACGCGCGAGTAAAATTAAACGTAAAGAGTTTTTAAAAATCGATTATACTTTTTAATTGTGAAGCCTTTTTTGTTCGTCGTCACTTATAATGTATGAGTCAATATATCACTATCAGACAAGCTCTAACTACGTGCTCGCAGCTTACACAAGCGTATAAACTAGTTCCACCTATTTTTTACTTATTAGAGCCTAGTTATTAATATTTACTATAAAGCGCATCAAAATCGGTTCAGCCAATCGCTAGATAATCACAGACAACCGTTCATAAACTTAGGTCAAACCGAGAACCAGTTGAAAAACAATAAACGATCGTATGGATAATTACAATACAGAACCTATTATTTTGAATATAACTTATACAGCGCTTGATGTTTGTGAGCACCAAGTGTTCTACGCTGCGATGGAAAACTTAACTCACACCGTAATATCTTCTGAGACGCTGAAAATGTATTCTGATCTCCATTCACCCTGACCTACAAACCAGTTTCCGGACGGAGTCGTTAATTTCAACCTAAATATAGCCCCCGGAAAAGCTAAGACGCTCGATGATAACATATTTTAGCTGTACCGAGTATGGACTTAGTATGGCTTTAAGCGAAGCCACTTATCTTAGATGGCAAGGACGGGAACCGTTAAGTTCCTTGAAAGATAATTTAATACCGATTTCAAGGTATTCTGGGTTTCAGAGGCATTTATGCTTTTATGTCAGAATAGATGCTAACTTAATATTACTTAAGTTAAGACAAAACAAAGTCATTACCGCGCAAAAACTAAGTTAAGAAACTCTTTAAAGTTTTCGTAGATACTGCTCGAAGAAAGCAATCTCAGCACTTTGCATCTTATCCTGTTTGTAGCACAAAACGAACAATCCGAATATAAGCACTCGTAGAGCTAAAAACAAATTACCTTCAAGCTATCATGGCAGATTCACTGAATACTTAGCAAGTACTACTTAGTTTCCTTTTAAGTTTCAAATACTGTTAAATGCAATAAAGTTTAATAAAAAGTAGAGCGAAATTTACTAAACTTTGAACTAAATCTGCAGCCGTGCGATGCTTTTGAAGGAAGTTAAGCATTTAATTTAAACTACTTTGGCAAGTATTTGACGTTAACTCAACTAAATTGGCTCAGTTGAAGTTACGGACTTTTTTTGAAAAAATATCAATGCTGAGTTTTGATGCAAATGTTGATTAATGGGTAGCAAAAATATCATGTTTGCACTTATTTAAAAAACCAGCTCATCATTCTTTTCAATTTTACGATCATTTCAATTTACATTTACTTTCGTAGTTATTTTAGTTTGGTATTTTAAACTACCATTGTATCTGACAGTTGTCATTGTAAGTTGCGATTGTAAGCAAGTTATAAAAAGTTTATAATGGACTTTCAATTTATACAGAATGAAATTGTCAATTCACTTAAAAGCATGAACATAGATAAATTTATACAGGTTTTACAGTCCTATCCAGAATCATAACGAACCAGATGTTTATTATTATTTTTGTATATTCTTTAATGCACAAACAAAATTAAGTACAAATGGTGGACTTAATCCTTTAAAGTATTCTCTAACAGTCAACCATTGGGTGAAGCAGTAACAGATGATTCAACATGTAGTTCATTTCAGTATTAAGGATTTTCAAAAAGGAATGATTGATAAGGGAGATGAATGTGGCGACGACGTTTAGCTGCGTCAAATTTCTTCAAGTGGCGATGACGAAGCGATCCAAGCGCACTCACAACATGGTTTGTTTAGGGCGGCAGTGATTAATACGTCTAGAGCGGTAATCGAGTAACTGTCAATTCGGTTGCGATTTCACGACGAGGATTTATGATGCAAGAGGCCGATGCCAGCAGTAAATTATTTATCGTCCGTCGATTTCTACCGGCCGTGATTAATGCCGGCAAAACCGTGAAAACTTTCGCTCCGATGGCGACTGTAATTTCCGATGTAGTCGGAAAAGCTAACGAAAGTGTACGCACTGTGTATATTTGTGGAAATTAATGGAGGATGTAACTGTTGCGAAAATTATGACGGACATTTATGGCTTTCTCTGGTTACGAGTATTTGCTGTCAATATGTCACTACATGCAGACCCGATAAAGGCAGACGTTGTCACATTGAGGTGCGCTCAGCGGTTAACGCTAGTCACCTGACACCATCCTACTCGATTAGTCTTCAAGTAACGAGCTTATTCCCTATTTGAAGCTTGCTCATTCAATCCTGCGTAGTAACAACCACTGTGATGTACGCCATTGTGTGTATAATCATGACATAGGTAGCCCATAAATTCGTGTGCAAACTTTACTCAGGTATATTCTTACTTAGGGAATTGTAATTTTTTCATTAAAATAGATTAAGTAGTTTTAGAGATATATGTAAAAAACTAAAAAAAAAGAAGTAAAGTTTTTAAAAATAATAAAACCATTTTCAAAAAAATTCTCATCTTAAAATAACGCATTTGGTGCGTGATTTGAAATTCACGTACAGCACGCATCGACTTCAAATTAATTTATCTAATTTTTGAACGTTATTTTCTTTAAAGAAATTACCAGCGTACTGAAAGAGAATTCAATTTTTTTATATGGATGGTAGATATTCAAGGGGTACCTAGCGTATGTCTAGCCATTTATGGCCAACATGGTCCAGATCTAAAGACCGCTCGCTCAGATATCCGAGAATCCAACAGGATGGATAATGGAAGCTGACAGTACATTCGACACTAGAGTGACGTCGGGTATGGGCTACCCGCAAGCCACACAAGTAACCGAATGCATGGCGAATCCAATTAGCTTGTAACTTGAACTGAAAACAAGTTACGAGTACCTCTACAATGAAAACGGTGGAAATGTAAAAGCAGTAACTACATAAACAGATACACATGGTAAAGTATTGTACAGCACCAACACTAAAATCGGTCAACTATAGTGCCACCAACTTATCTGAAGAATGGACAAAAATGGAACTACAGTTGCAACTTTGAAAAGGTCATTGCTGCCGGAGCAAGTTAGTGTTACCACTTCTGTGTTGGAAGTCTCGACATAGTTCCGTGTAAAACCACCAGGTGGCGCTCCAAAAATGCTGAGACAAAATCGGTGTTTTCGTGTATTTGGTGATTGAGAAGAATTTTTCAATTATGCTTAACAAACTACAATTATTTCTTAAGATTTATTAAAGATGTAACTACGTTAGTTAAAATGATATTGGATGAATTAGAAAATCATAAAATTGAAATTGTCGACGCGAAATGTCAAAAATGATGCATCAGACTTCGCCCGATCCAACATTTCTCGTAAGTAATGTAAAATAGGCGTTTTGCCAAACAACGGCTGTTTTCATTTAATGCAGTCTATTTTTTCATAAAAATACTCCATATTTTTTATCGGTGAAAGCAAGTTAAAGAAGCAATAAAATGACCTACATTCAATACCGCTGGACCTAAAATATAAATGGTAAAGAAAAATATAAATGGTAGTAAAATTATAAATGCCGTTCGGCGTTATGTCCCCCATTGATGTGCAATATAGCTAAATTAATACATGTTATTAATATTTCATAATGTAGTGTCGGCGAATATGTATTAAAAAAGCCAGAACTGTTGATTTTTTAAAAAGCTGCAACCCTTTTTGATCATGGCGCTATGCTGGCACTCTTCAGATAGCTTGGTGGCACTTGTACTCACATTTAAATCATTCATCCACATAGTTTTTTTTAATTCACTACATAAATGATGTAGTATCATATACTTAAATAGGTAACAGTAAATTTTTGCCTATTTTAATGCTTTCTTCACCGCTTGTTAAGAAAACTAACTAACTAATGCTAAACCTTACTATTATATAATATATTACTAGATAAACAGCTACATATGGTAAAGAATTGTCATAATCACCAACACTAAAATCGTATAACTACTATATTTAAATTACTCATTTATTTTAGTTATTTTTTGTTTTATAATTTAATTATTTATTCCTCAATGACTACCTACGTAAGTGCATTTAAGAACATGTCTATTTATACAAATAATGAGGCACCTTTGCGGGCGTTATTTGCTTACAGCTGATACGGTAGACTTCGTAAGACCCAATTAGCCCCTTGAAGTCGGCAGCGACGCTGCAGCCGAATGAACCGCTTTCAAGTGTATTCATCTGAGAAACACAAATTTACAAGAGAAATAAATGTTTGAAATGTTTTGGGTAAGACTGATTTGCTTCAATTAACACGTAACCTACAAACACGTTTAAGAAATTGGCTGCTATTTAATATATTAGGTACTAGCGGTCCCCCGCGACTTCGTCCGCGCGTTTTGAGTTTGCTCCCTCCCCTCCCGTCGCAGCGTGAAGTTTTATATCCTCAAATCGGTCCAGCAGTTCCTGAGATAAGCGCTTTCAAACAAACAAACAAACTCTTCAGCTTTATAATATATTAGCGCAAGCGCACGTTGTACTTAGCTGCGAACATTATTTGGTGCGGAGTTATGTTTAAACTGTGATAGCTCCTAAGATATTTATTGAAATCAAATAATATAAAGGGCAACTTTATTCTAAATGAAATGCTCGTGATGATGAATTTATTGTTTTTGATAAGAATAAATACCTGTGTGTATAATACACCTCTAAAAATAATGCATATTTTTTTTAACAAATTTATAACATATAAAAGGTAGTAGTAAGTCAACCATAAAAGATAGACATATGCTGTCGCGGACTTTGTTATAGAACTTTTAATGCTAAACAATCTTGTCATACATGATTTTTGTGTAACTTTAGCGGTTTCCGCAGCGTACGCAGCGGAAGCTCTCAAAAGGAATATCTGTCTCCCGTTTTCGCAACATTTTTCATTGCTGCTGTGGTCTTATGAGTTGTATCTTTATGTTATATAGCCTAAAGCCTTCCTCGATAAATAGACTATCCAACGTAAAAATAATTTTTCAAATCGGGCCAGTAGTTTCTGAGATTAGCGCGTTCAAACAAACAAACAAACAAACAAACAAACAAACAAACAAACAAACTCTTCAGCTTTATAATATTAGTATAGATGAATTCCGATTAATGTAGAGAACAATGGCAGGAATTTACCTGAGTTTATTTTGAGGCGTCTAAAAATGTGACCTATGCAAAAACTAATCATTTATTTAACATATTTTTTCACGAAAATGGTTTCTCATATATAAGCCGGGCTTATATTGTAAATGTAATAAAAAGCTCTCATTTGAATCTAATAAGTAAATTCACTGGTGCTGCCATTAAAAAAAAAATGATTGTACTCTTAAGAAAAACATGTAATAGAAATAACTAAGGTGTTCAACACAGAAAGTTTTAAATGTATTTTTAAACAATATAATATAACTTGATTGCAAAATGCTTTATTGAAAAAGATAATAGACTATTAACACAAATTATAAAATACAACGGCAACACTGACATCCGTCTAAAAAAACACAGAAGTCAAACGTCACATTGACAGTAGCTTGTCTTGATTACTTCGCTACGTAGTTATTTTTAAAAAAGTTTTTATTTCTGGATTATCTTTATTATTGACTCTCGCTTGGCTGTTTTTGGGCATTATTGTTATATTTTGACTGCCGAATTGCCTTTTAGGAACTTTAGTAGCTTTTTTAGATTTTTATTATATTAGACGCGTTCATTTCGATATAACCTAAAAATACAAAAATAAAGATAACATTTTTTTGTGGCCTCGACAAAACGAAACTCTTATTGATTATGATAATTCAGTGCAACTGCTATCATTGAATCATTTTTTCAATCGTAGACGCTTAAAATATTTTTCAGGTAAAACATTGTATGGGGCCTTGCCATTGTTCTTTAGTATTTATATACGTTATCGACAGATGAATAGAACCAATGTCCTATTTACCTGTTACTAACACTTTTTTACATTTGCAGTAAAAATGTTCTCCCACAATGTGTACCTTGTTTAAAAAGTAAATAATTTAATAATTTTATGTGTCAACGTTTCAAAATTAATTAATTTATCTGGTATTGAAACTTTTTAAAAGCACGTTGCTTGCGTCACATGAATAGAACCACAGATAATCCCCCTTCCGACTTTAGTTCTCTGCGAGCTGTCAAACGGTGTTCACGTGCCCTTTGCTTATTGTGACGCGATAATTACAATAAATTCCTATTTGCATTAAAATGGGACGTAAAAAGTGTCTTAGTGCCAAGGAAATAGGTAAAATCTTAGCATTGCACGAAGAAGGCTATTCTTTTAGGAAAATTGCAAAACGAATAAATCGTTTAGATCACGTGGTTAGAAAACTTCCTGAAAATTATGGCAAACGATTCAAAGGTCGCGTAAAACTTGCAACAACAGAACGTGAACGTCGGCTGATACTGCGCGAAACTTCCAACTCAACCCTTTCAGCCAAGCAAATTGCGCATAACGCGGGAACTGCAGCTTCTGTCAGAACAGTTCAGAGGATTATTAAGCAACGTCCGTACATAAAACGTAAAAAAATCTAAAGAAAGCCTGTTTTGAAAGACCAACATTACAAGGAGCGCCTAACATTCGCTCGCGATAAAATGCATTGGACCACAGAGTAGAACAATGTTATATTCAGTGACGAAAAAAGTTTAATTTAGATAGGCCTGATGGCTACAGTTACTATTTTCATGATTTGCGCAAAAATAAACTGATTATGTCCAAACGACGCGATGATGCCGGTTCTGTTATGCTTTGGGGGGCAATATCATACAACGGTCCTGTCGCCTTAGTTGAAATGGTAGATCGACAAAACGCCAACAGCTACATTAGTCTTCTACAAAGCCAAATAAGCAAAATAGAAGGTGTTCTGGGCCACGATTATTTCATTTTGCAACACGTTTTACATACAAACACACAAATAGAGAGGAGTGATACTTTATGAAAGGTTTAGATTTTTTTAATGTTATATCTTCATGTATCTACCTAGGTATCCTGCCTGTCGCCGTTTCTCCTTTGGAGCGGAAGTTGCAGCGACAGACAGCTGAGACATTTTAATTAGCTGGCGAACCACTCTGAAAGCTCAATTTCGACCTAATTGACAGACTTATTGGAAAATGGAAATTGGTGATTATTTTAAGTAGTCATTTTTTTAATCATCTGGCTTATAGGAAAAAGGTACTTTAATTGGTTTATAATGTAAATTCACAATATATCATGAAAAATGTCTTCAAGTACGTAAATAGAAAACAACTACTCATATATTTACCTTCGTTCCTACACGCGCATAATAAAAAGTGCCCTTATTAGAATTCTTTCTTATTTATAACAAAAGTTTGCGTCGATAGACTGCGATGGAAACTGCTTTTACAACCTCACTTTTCACTTCAAGAGACACCTAACGACTATGCTAAAGTTTAAAATTAGTTACGTGGCAATGAACACAAACGTAAAAACTCCCGCGCACAAAGTTCTCCAATTAAGCTCGGTTCCGTTTGATTCGCATTAGCTACCTATAGGCGATCCCCGAAGTGCAACTTGCAACCTACTTAAAGCAGATAACTAGATGAACTGGTCGCTTGCTACAGAACTTCTCTTTCAATTCCGAACTTCACAAATCCAATTCTGAAAAATCTGAGCTCCATCTGACAACGGAGTTTCGTCACAGATTAAAAAAGTTTAAAGTGTTCCTGACTATTTCGCCCTCAGAGATTTTCAAGCTACGGACGTTGTGAGGCGGCCAAGAATAGAGGTTTATAAAAAGAGTACATCGAATTGTCGCCGTCGCTTCATTTCCGCTGGGCTTATTTTATTCTCGGGGCTATTGAAGTCCAAACAATTTGGGATTCTGAATGAAGAGTTCTAGGGCAGGCTTTGTCATTCTTCAAATTGAGTAGAACTGACGCCAAAATTTAGAAAACAATCTTCTACATAGAACTGCGTTCGAAGTTCAGCACTGAATATAATAAAATGTTATTTATTGCGTCGATTTAAAATCGTTAAATTGTAATCACGCGGTTCTTACAATATTATGGTGATAGTTTATCAGAAAAACACAAATAATGATTGTAATGAAAGGTTTATAACCGTTAGAATGTTATCATGTGATTTTTCTAATATTACGGTGTTTAAGTTTGTCAGAAAAATATATAATAATAGTAAATAAAAGCCATCACGGTATATAATTTAGCGATATGCTAATTTCAACTGAACAGCCCAGAGGGGCAATAAGGATAATAAATTAAAAACTCATGCCTTACAGGCAGTTAAAATGGATGTCGAGTAGAGCTTTATCTCGAAAACGCTCGCGTGGATGCACATTACTGCCATATAAATGTAAACTACGATTACTATGTTCCTTTTATAAATCAGCTAGGTATAATATATTGTTTTAAACTTTCATGGTCATTAAATTTTAATAGTTAGATACAGGATTGCTACCATGTACCTTATTATTTATGAGCTTCCGATATTTTAGCACCGTTGCAAGCGCCATGATCTTGGATTACTCCATGACTGCAGAGAACGTATGGGTGGGTTGTTATTGGCAGGCATTTTGTTCCACTCTTCTTTAAAGTCTTTTATTGCGCTCGCCGCTGGTACCATTGTCCTCAAACTCACAATTTTTAACCGACTTCAAACGAGGAGGTATGTTTGTATGTTTTTTTTTTTGTTTTTGTATCTAACCTCATGTCTCAGTCATTTGTCGACCGAATCCAAAAAAAAAATTCGCCTAGAAGTTCAGTAATTATAATGACAGAA
The DNA here is from genome assembly GCA_963924145.1 of Pyrausta purpuralis. NCBI lineage: Eukaryota > Metazoa > Arthropoda > Insecta > Lepidoptera > Crambidae > Pyrausta > Pyrausta purpuralis. The sequence goes on from OZ001642.1 coordinate 12,395,550, forward strand.
CTTTTGATAGGTAATTTGTAGCTTCTTAAAGAACAAAGTCATGTGGTGCAACTGCCCCCCACCCCCCTCTCCTGTTATCATTAAAAATGAAGAAATAAAATTAACTTAAAGAAAGTTAAAACAGTCTTCAAAACCAAAATGCACAAAAAAGTCTTATATAAACTCTTGGCCCCTTGAAAGGAAAGGAAGCTATTTTAGGCAAACTAAGTATTTTTTTTTTGGAGTCCTTTCAAGGCTCAAGAGTTTATATGAGACTTTTTAGTGAATTTTGGTTTTGAAGTCGGTTTTACCTTTTTTTTAAGTTTTTTCGCATCTGTTCTATTTTATAGTTTAGTATAAATGTTTGACTCCATTCAATTAAATGTTGGTAAAGCGGTACCTTCTGAACCTGCAGCAAATTAGTCTATGTTCAGGCTCCCGATTCAGAACCATTCGGTTACGATTCGATAACTTTCACATATTAATAAAATTATAATAACGTGGATTTATTCTTTTTTCTAAATCTTTTACTAGCGGACTCGGTCAACTTTGTTTCGCTATCGGCCCCGTTCCGCCCCGGCCCCGGTACGAAACTAGGAGCTTTTAAATTTTATGATTTTCTGCACAATTTTCTTAAAGCTTTCTTTCAAAAGATCTTTCTTCTGATAATAACAAAAAAAGATTTAGTAAAATTAGTCCAGCCGATCACGCATATCGTGACCAAGTGAAATATGGATTCACTTTTATTATATTTACAATACCTATTATTTGTTACCAAACTGACATATCGACATCCGATCAAAGTACCTACGACATTTATTTAAAAATAAAAATAAAATTTAGCAGAACCCAAGCCGAAAAGCTTATCGAACGTTCTGAATCTCTTTGCAGGTGTGCTGTCCATAGTTCCATACTATTCAAAGTTGTGGATGGATTATTGGATTTACTTTTTCCAACGAGGACGGTGTGACCGTTTCCAAAGATAAAAGTTCATTTTTACCTTCCTTACAACAATGAAAAGAATTTTATATAACATGTAGCCTAGAAAGGGAGCAAAAAAAACATTTTTATAAATTAAAACTTATAATTACTGGAATCTGTAATCCTGGATGGGTTACTACTTACCTTAAGGGCCTAAATAAAAAAAAATGCATCCACATTCTGCAGGCCTATTACATCCACAACCTGTATTTATGAATTGTCCAAAATACTTTTACTTGACACTTCAGATTTGCTAAAGTAGCCGAACTAACTCGAATAAACACAAACCCAAAATGGCGCCCTGTGTTTTATCATGCCTCGTCTCAGTTCACGGTAAGTTAATGTAACTTTGTTTCATAATAAACAGCATCCGGCTCCTTTTGGTTCAGACAAATTTAATTTGAAGGCGTCACCTGGCTATGATCACACCCGTTTCACGAACCTTTATATTAATCTGAATCCGCTCTACCCTCTCTTATATGAAACATGTCTTATGTTTCATACTTTATTTATTAAACCCTTGTTCTTATTACAGTGTATTGTAATCTTTCTTTTGAGACTTGATTTAAATGTTACATAGGATATTACTAACATGTATTTTCTTATATTGTATCTACAAGCTTAACGTGTCCAACGTTAATAATTTAAGGCCCTTTAAACAGATTTATGGACTGATTAAGAAAATCATAAGTTGATTTTCTTGATCAGTCCAAAAACCAAAGAGGTCGTCGACTATTCCGACGGCTGTCAATTATCCGCCCACCCTGTCAAACGAGCTCTCATTCACAAGAAAAACTGTGATAAGTTGTAGCAAACATAATACAAGGCAAGGCGATCGCCAGTTCGCTATTCATTTATCCGATGTCGATCTCATGCCGAGGCGTGGCTGTTCCCTTTACGTACCGTGTTTTCATGTGGTGGACGCCTGGTTGGTGCCGTTCCCATTACTGGTTGATAAATGTGCTTTAACCTTTATCTCTAAGACGACGCAAAGCCATAAGCGCTACTTTTACTGTGCCAGTTAGAGCTACACCACATGCAAATGTACCCACGTCTTAATTAAACATAATCAGCGACGAGTAAGCTAGTGGTGCAAGAGGATTGTGCGCGCAGAATCAGCTTCAACGAGACTAGTTGTGTAATTTGTTTGATTAGTAAAGTGGGAAGCTGCGGCTCCCGCCTCAGGTGCTTGATACCGCAACCTAGGAACTTGGTGGAATACCTAAGCATCGGTTCTGTGCTGAAAGTTCAATACAACTGTGGTAGGATAGCGTAATTGGCTGAAGTACTGCACTATAAACATGATGCCTTCAATCAAGTGGTTATGTGTAAGAACTTCGTTTCTAAATAGCGTTTTTACTAATTGCTTTTAAAGCTACATACTCTCAAAAGTATGGAGAATTGAACAATTGTAGCTTGATCAAAAAACATTTGTACAGAAAGTGTACATTAACTAGTATCTACATACTTTTAATATAATTCAAAAAAGAATAAAAGGTAAAGCCCCGTTAAGAATGAAATTATCATTATAATTTTCGCATTTCAAGTTAACCGATTCAAAATTAAACCGCGCGGAAGGACGCCGCAGATTCATCCGCCAGTCTTAGGGAAATTGAATTGAAAATTTATCATTTTAACTGCGAATTCTGCTCTCATTCATTTTGCACCAAGCTGTGGTGCCAAAGAGCAAAGGATATAAGAACCACTGGTGCCGCAGAGCGTAAAATGAACTGGCTTCACCGAGGTGGCCTGTCAGCGTATTTTCTTTATAATATCTTTCTTGGCCCTCTGCTTCCCACTTCGCAGCTTCAAAGATTTCTTAGTGTTTTATTAAACCTAGTTTTCTTCGTGAGTTCACAAACTTATGGGATGATAAATTGATGATAATAAGTTTATTTTTCTTGACAACGTTTGTGCGAACACAATCGAGTTCAACCTAAATGCCATCATACTTGCCCTTTTTCTCCAGGGAAGTTACATGCTAATGATATATTTCTGGTAGGTGCAAGCATCGGTTTTTAGCACATTTATGGGAATATATTGCGTAGTTATGACGCATTGTGGATTGGAAGTGTTTTTTTTTTTATGATAATATAAGTAAGTGCCATATAATAAGCTTTACGTCTTGTAATAAGAAAAAGATTATTGTTTGTCTATGGATATTATTATACTACGAGGGTCAAACTGAAAGTTCTTAGAACTGGCCACTTATAAACAATATAATAAAAAAAATATTCTAAAATTTGAAAATAGAACTCTTTGCCAATATTACTGAGTATACATTTCATTCATTTGTCATTTGTTTTACGATTTGGCGGCAAATTGAAAATTGTCTGTGTCACGTCAACATGAATTTAACACGAGAAAATTTTCGTGCAATGATTTTTTATGACTTTCGATGTCATTTAAGTCAACAAGAAAGTTATGATAGACTACGATTGGCCTTTCACGATGAAGCCCCATCTCGTGCGACTGTTTACAACTGGTTTAATGAGTTTAAACGTGGTCGCACTAATTTCACTGATGATGTACGTGAGGGACGGCCTTCTACGGCGACGACTGAAAATAACATCTGTGTTGTGCGGCGTATGATAGAGACTGACAAAAGAGTGACCTATCAGCAGATTCGGACAAGCTTAGGCATCGGTATGAGTCAAGTGCACAAAATCCTCCACGAACATTTAGCGGTCAGGAAGCTTTGCGCCCGGTGGATACCTCATAATTTGACTAAGGCTCAAAAACTCCATCGTGTGGATTGGTGCCGTAAAATGATTGAAAGATTTAACGGAGGTGACTCAAATGCTGTGTTCGACATACTATCAGGTGACGAAAGCTGGATTTACTGTTATGATCCTGAAACCAAAAGACAATCTGCTCAGTGGGTGTTTCCTTTCGAGGAGTTGCCAACTAAAGTGAAGAGAGATCGAAGTGCGGGAAAAAAACAGTGGCCTCGTTCTTTGGAAGGATAGGTCATTTCGCAACAATTGTGTTAGAGGATCAAAAAACAGTTTCTGCAGAATGGTACACTACCAATTGTTTGCCACTTGTCTTGGAAAAAGTTCGAGAGAAACGACCTCGCAGTAGGATCCTCCTTCACCACGACAACGCCTCGTCGCACACCGCCAAGCGAACGATCGACTATTTGGCGACATCAAACGTTGAATTACTGGGTCACCCGCCGTATAGCCCCGACCTTGCGCCTTGTGATTTTTATTTATTTCCAAAAATTAAAGAAAAACTTAAAGGAAAGCGGTTTATGAATGCTGAAGAAGCGGTGGCTGCGTATCGCGATGCCATTGAAGAGACCCCTAAGGACGAGTGGGCAAAGTGCTTTTCCCAGTGGTTCCATCGCATGCAGCGGTGTATTGACGTCAATGGACAATATTTTGAAAAGATATAATAAAACTAATAACTGGCTAATGTAATCAGTTTTTGATTTTCTAAGAACTTTCAGTTTGACCCTCGTATTACACAATATACATCTTTGTGAGTTGATGTTACTTCGTGGGAGTTTGTTAAATGTTAAGCATTTCGTTTAGGATACGAGTTCACCACATAAGTTGAAACAAGTCAAGTTTACAAGTATTTGTTGGAAAATTTCAGCCCCACCCAGGTAATGGGCCGGAACTTAGCTGTCAAAGTGGAAGTCGAGAATGAAACTTTACTGCCGATACGGGCGGGAGCGCTTAAAACGGATGAGAGCGACATTCCATTCTTTAGTGCTGAAACCAGTTTGTAATACAAAAAACTACGATTTTAACGGCATGTAATAATAATATAATAATAAATCGTTTATTTCCAAAAAACAGTTTACAAGTATGTTACTGAGTTTTCCCGGTAAGTAGTCAAGGACACTTGTAGTGGGAATAACTCGCTTCTTCCCTCGTGGTTATCTTAAATTTCTATTTTATGATAAACGATGTGACAGAAAATAAAACGATTAATAACGAAAAAGTATTAATAAAGTTTGCTCGTTGGTCTGTGTGTGTGTGTGTGTGTGTGTGTGTGTGTGTGTGTGTGTGTGTGTGTGTGTGTGTCGTGCGTGCGTGCGTGCGTGCGTGCGTGCGTGCGTGCGTGCGTGCGTGCGTGCGTGCGTGCGTGCGTGCGTGCGTGCATGCTTGCGTGCTTGGGTATGTAATTTGTATCCAGGTTTTAAGTACAGGAGAGCGAGTATATCTAGGCATTTGTTCCTGTATGCCCTACGGAAGTGACTCCTTGGGATCGGCCAGAGCTTACCACATACAGGAACCATGATGTTGAATATCTTTAAGATGTTCTTTTGAGTAAATTCTCTACTTCCTCATACCTTAGTGTGCACAGCCATTGCATTATGGTTTTCTTACAAGTGTAAGGTAACATAGAATATATTTTAAGTACTTTATTTAATTTGTTGTATACAAGGGCTGACTGGCTCAAATATTGCCTTCTGGCAAAAGCTGTGCGAGTAGTAGTTAGTTAGTAGCATGTCTTGTTGTTACGTTTTTTTAAGAAGATTCCTACTGCTAAACGCAAATGAACGAATGTAGAAAGTGAAAATCAGAATTTTAAGGAGATCACGGTGAACGGTAACTAAGTAACTTTAGGATTATTCTTGATAGAAAAAATATTCCTCTGGTTCCTTTTAGTTGGTCTTCGTTAGATGCCCCTCTTATTTGTGCGAGTATATATTACACTCTGGAACACTAATATTTATCGGTTACAAAAAGGAATGGTTTACTTTATGTGTGTATGTAAGAACTGTTTTTTAATCTTATAAAATTAAAAAAAATGTCAGTAACCAAATCGAGGAGGCCGAACCTCGCGGCCATCGAACCTTTTTCGTGTGGTAATTCCATTGCGTGTGTAACCGTTTTGCCTAAAAATCAAGTAAAACAATCGCACAAACAAAATCTAATTACATAGAAATCGTGACACTGAGTAATGTAAAACTATTCTTTCTTCGACAAAGAAAATTCGATTAGTGAACTGTTTTCGTATACGAATGGCACGAGAAGTGTCCCCATTGAAATAAGGAAACCCCTTTAAAAAAGTTTCCATCAGGAGTTACCTATAGATACGAAAAAAGGCGCTGAATAAGGACATCTTATCACCAACCACGAAAGCTAAAATCGAAAATATATCTAACGTCGAGCATAAGTCCTTGTACAAAGAACGTTTGGTATTCCATTGAGTCCTACATAATGCGACCGGGCAGGCAAAAAGAGGGATTCGTGAAAATTTTCCTTTATGTGCCATAATCCTTTGAAAGATTAATTTTACATTACATTAGATCCGTTTCATAATTTAACAGCTGATTGTGTTTATTAGAAAGGGTTAACGTATTTGTTTATCCGTGTACATAAAAATACCCTTTTAATTTGTGGCAATTGTTGCTTAATAAAGATTAATGAATGATGCTTATTTTATCGTTTTATATTGTAAAAGTGGTAATACCATTATTTATAATTCCCTTCTATTTAGTTTATTAAAGAATGGTGTCGTTTTTATCACGGTTAATTCTGAAACCCATTTTGGAAGAATGATACGACATGGAAATCAATGAAGTAATAACCCAACTTTAAACTGTCGTTACAGTGTTGGGTGCAATTAACAGTAAAAAAGCCATTTTAAACTAAATCCCCGGAAACGCCCATTACAGACTTGGTAATATCCGAAATTCACCTTTTAATCTAGCTGACGAGCCTGCAGGGGTTTAAAAGGTCCAAATATATTTTTTGAATATCCTCCTTGCATTAGGCAGATTTAATTAAAAGTCTTGATTGGCCGTTTAAGTAATGAAAGGAGCCATCAAGCGGCCGCTCCGTTCATGAAATTATCGTTAAACTCTTTCTGCGGTGATAATTTAGTTTTGGGAAGATTGTGGGGAAGAGTTTTTGGTTCATTTCGCTTAATGACTCCAATTCATTACCATACGAAGTTTAATGGCTCCAACCGCTGGTTGAAACTGCATTTGACTAAGAAAAGCATAAAATGCTTAAGTAAATTTTGAAGTTTTATTTTAACAATATATATTAAAATGAATTGCTGTTCGTTAGTCTCACTAAAACTCGGGAACGGCTGAACGGATTTATCTTTTCTTAGTCTTGAAATATAAGTCGAGGTCTAGGAAAGGTTTAAAAGGCGAGAAAAAATAGAAAAACGCGCGGACGAAGTCGCGGGGGACCACTAGTTTTAACAATAATTATGTTATACCTTAGACCTCTTACACACTGCACTTACACTTTAGCATCGATGCAATCGGGCGTTTTGAAACGCGCTTCAGCATCATGACTCATGCAATGAACAGATTTAATTTAGCATCGATGCAGTCGCCAAAATTCAGTACATAATTTGTCAATTTCCAGCTTCTGCATCGCGACTGTACAGGACTTTTTGCGATTCACTTCTTTCTGGTAAATTCTTTAGATAAATAAATAGTGTTTATTTCTTAAGAAGACGTTAAAAATATCATAATCATACACGTAGTTTAAAAAATTGAATCAGTGCCATAAAATTAAAATTGACAATAACAATAAATAAATATGCGCAAGACAATTAAACCAATTATCTGGTAAAGTGGTAAGAATTGGATGGCGACTGCATCGCTGCTAAAAGTGTGTAAAGGGTGAGGTGACCCTAAGAAGCTGTGGTGTGAAAGTTCCGTTGCGATGCTGAAGCGCGTGTTCAAAACGCGCGCGACTGCATCGATGCTAAAAAGTCGCAATGTGTAATGGGTCTTAGTATTCAAACAAATCATAAATAAAGTAAAGTCACACAAAAAAAATGATGCGTCAAAGGCTGAAAACTGCTGTCAGACACAGGCCCAAACCAATCACAGGGATACTTAGCGCAAATCAATTAAGCACCTCCCAATTACCTTGCATTGATTTTTGACCGAATTCAACAAAAAACTAGCGGACCGCCCGCCCGTTAATTTAAGGGGTACAATCGACGGGTAATTTGGACCCAAGTCCAGGGGCGTTGGAGACAAAACTCACGTACAATAAACCCACTGGTGCCCGCTGCTGAAAGAAACACACTGACTTTTAACAGACACATTCATTGCTTCGTAGCGAAAATGTCAACAATTTTAGTGCGCAGCAAGAGATATGTCTATGTTGTTAACATTATATCAGAAGGTAAGAATATTATAACCACGTTTGCTACGGCTAACGCTTTGTTATGAAAAATGGCCAACATTTCATTTTAAAATACGATTCCTTTCACTGGGTAAAGTTCGCCCGCCCACAAGTCACAAGGTGGCGTTTCCACATATAATGTGAAACGCCACCTATAATTCGATAATGTATAAATTAAAATGTCGTTTCTTAAACGGCGTTTTGCTTGTCATATTTTAAGCAACATCATTGGTAAATTTTAAACAAGTCTTCTCAGTTTCTTTACTTGAAACACATTATTAGTTTTCGCGCTTGTAGGTGCTAGCACATCTCGTATTTTTACAGTCAATTGGACGAGCAGGCATTAATCACGTGCGTCCGAATTTAACACTTGACGATTTAGGACGCTTAGCCTGAATATCAATGTTCAACTGATTAAAAAGCAATTGCACCGGTGATTAAGCTTTTTCAGATTCTAACGACCGAACGTGTACATATGTAGCTATTAATTCATTACATGCTGTATTTGTAGGTATGTTTAATCTATCTCTAACAAGCAGACCCAGCAAATTTTGTATCGCCCTAGCCACGTCCCGCGCAGCCTCGTAATTTTAAAAGTTAAGCCAGCGAACATTATTTCGCCCCGGCCCCGTTCCACCCCAGCCCCGGCCCCGTGGAACGGGATAAAAAGTATCCTATGTCCTTCTCCTGGTTCTAAGCTACCTCCCAATCGTTTCACCCTGGCACCGTCCCACCCCAGCCCCGGCCCTGTGTAACGAGATAAAAAGTAACGAAAAAAAAACGTCACGTAACGTATTTCTCTTTTACGTATCTGGCTCTAGCGACCCGCCTGGCTTTGCACAGGTAGTAGGGCATAGCATATAAGTCGTACCTATTTAAGCGGAAAACAATTGTCTTTTGACAAATTAAAGAGAAGTGTCAGCGATTTGTTTTAACCAAATTTATTGAAAAAAACGCATTTTTATTTATTTTTTTCCATGCAGATGGCAAAGGCTAGGCGAGCACTAGTGACTTTTTGCTACCATGACACACCGTGACTGTATTTCCCTCCTCTTTTCAGATACGAAAAGCTTAAAGAAAATTATGATTAATTTATGTATGTGATACTTGCCCCGTGCTATCATCGTAAACTCAGTTTTATTTCAAAATATTCGATTATTATTATCGGGTATCAAATTGAACGCGCGATTTTCTGATTTTAGATTGTAGTGTATCCACGCAGTTCGCTCGTAATAAATATAACTGTTTTACATATAAATGATACATAGTTAACTGCCTCGGTGGCGCAGCGGTAGGAGGGTCGCACTTTAAAGCGACGGCTGCGCCAGAGGTCCCGGGTTCGATCCCCGGGTCGGGCCAAAAATATATACCTGAGTTTTTCTGTTTAGAAATTCTTAAGGTAGCCCGGAGTTTGGAAGTTGGCGGTGTTTCACCCCCGTGCCTCGGAAAAGCACGTAAAGCCGTTGGTCCTGCGCCTGAACTCTCTCCGGTCGTGTCAGATTGCTGTCCCATCGGGCTATGAGAGTGAAAGGAATAGAGAGTGCACCTGTGTTTGCGCACACACTTGTGCACTATAATATGTCCCGCGCAGTCGGTTAGTCGTTGTGACCGGCCACCGTAGTCGAAATCGGCTAGGGGACTACCTACCACATAGTTACATAAAAAAACACATTATGAAGTCATTTATTTTCTTGTCTATTGGTGTGTCTGTGGATGTGCGTAATTCCTGTTACGTGTTGTATATGTAACATGCGCTTTAGTGAACGTTCCGCCGTTGATTAATCACTACATTAAAGAGGCACAACTCTAATATACTTCCGCTGATAAAATAAAATGTATTAACTCAGATCGCAAATATTATTTTACTAGTAACCATACCATTCGATCTCAATTATACAATTTACGCAATTATTTTAAAGAGTCCCTTCAAGCTTTTGCAACATTTATCTGGTTTCTTGTACCCGCTGGTTTTCGTCTTCAATCAATCCCAGTGATTTGGCAGCTGCCATTTGAGTCATAAAGAACATGAGAGGTGAGTTTGGGTAGCAATTGGACAAAGTCTCAATCGTTACATCTGGAAACAATCAGCTCAATATTAACGGTCGGCGTCGACTAATCAACCTGGCTCGGGAACGCCACCAACGAGGCGTCAACCATACGGAAGCACGTTACGTAAAGGGAACACCAACGCCTCGGATAGGATTCGCACCGGATAGCGAACGCCTCGCCTCGTATCGTGTTTAATACAACTTATGACAAATCTTCTTGTGAATGATAGCCCGTTTGACAGGGTGGACGGACAGTCGTCAACCAGCGGACGACGTGCCGTAAACGCGTTACAACGCATGTGCCGCTGGTCGAGAGTGGGGTCCCGAGTTGGTCTCGATCCAAGGTGGAGACGTTACGAAGTTGATAGATGTGCGTTAAAGTATAAAGTTTTGAACGCCTCGAGTTGATACGGTGCTGTCACCGGGACCGGTATATTATATGCTTCAACCTTAAAACCACATTACGAAGAAGTTTTAAACTTGTCGTCTAATATTGATCGTCGTTGAAAATATAAGATTAATACTTTAAAGCGATAACAAATAAAATTAATATAAGTTCTGTACCTACGCTAATCACATACATTGCTCTGATCCCAAAGTAAGTAGCGAATTGCACTTGTGCACTCGAGACAATATAGTAATATTTATAATTCTGGATTGACCCGACCGGGAATCGATCCCGGGACCTCGGAGCGGCGACGCTTTGAAACCAGCTAGCTTAGCCACTTCACCACGGAGGTCGTAAAAATAATACTACTAATAGAGATAATACTTACTGACTCCGGCAGCACATGACAATAAGTCTACATGGCAGTGGTTGACCATTGGCTTAGACTGGAAACTAGACTCGGACATCCAAATCTTCGCACATACGGGCTCATACGTATCGACGCAGTATGTGGGGCATGTGTGGTTGCAAGCCTGAATAGCTCCCACGATCATGAAGTCTTTCAATCTCCGACCACTGTTGTAATAATGTTTTCTACGATTTCTTAAACCGCACATATTGTCAGGAACTCGACGAAGTTCTACGGCATTTATATTAATTAATTCCCCAAGTCAAACAGTTATTATATAGGTCAAATCGTTTAAGTAAAAATTATTTTAATAGTGTCTTCGCAATGATCATAGAAACATATCACTCCCATAAATACTTAAATGCATATTAACACTTTCACGGACGGTACTCCAGACACAATATACGTTTTATTGTTATCCCGCCTATAGGCGGTCTCTGTCCGTGAAAGATTTAAACATCCATGACTCAGGTACAAATGTTCGTGCTCATCACACAATCATTTGCCCCTTGCGGGATTCAAACCCGCGACAGCCGGCGTAATAGTCAGGAGCTCTAACCAATACACCAAACGCGTCGTCAAATATTTTTTCTTCTTTAATACGTGTATAATCATATATTTTTTTCTTGAAATTATTTTATATAGATTTGAAAATATTTTTTCTGTAAAAAAATATATTTTTTTGAAACAGCACCCTGTCAATGCCCAATTTATCTTTTCCTCTAGTCCAAACCCTAATTAATAAAACATGAAATTCTGATAAAAAAATTACCATAATCCCTATTTCAAAAACGAGGAGCCTCCAACTCACCTACCTCATCTTGCAATTCACACTGTATTTTATTGAAATGGCATTCATTCAGAAACTTTTTTATAATTCGTGCACCATCCTTTTTTGCCTCTCCACAAACATAGTCTATTACGTTTGAACACTCTATTTCCGAACACGATTGACATTTTGAAATATCTAGGACTGAAATAATGGTACCAATAATTTTAAATTGCACTCAATTTATGTTTTAGAGCTGATTTTTCAATAGTCAGATAAGAAATATTCGTTGAATGAAATACAATATGGCAAATTTGAAAACGTCACATAATTGTCAGCAATCATACGTAACTGTGTTTTTTTTAATCTTTGACTTATAATTTATCAGTCTGTTAAGTTTTATCTGACGACTGATAAATCGACCCTTAATCGAAAAAAATGAGATTAAGATTTACTTACATTTTAATAAAACTAAGAAGCATACAAGTAAAATTAACATAATAAATCTTTCATGTATCGATTTCCCGTTTTGCATGAAATAAATTCTTCCGTGTTCACGTAAACGAGATAATGCAATTACTTTTTAATGTTCCTTGGAGATTTACGACTGAATATTTGATTAAGTCTGCCATTAATTTCAGCTTCTCTATACAAGTTGTTTGAGGAATAATGCAAAATCTCTTAGGATTATTTCAACAAACTATAATAATAAGTAAAGAATAGTTATTTAAATTCCTTTTAATCATACATTACATACTTGCGTATCTACATACCTACTAGCTAATTAATTAATTATACAAAAGGGATGCATTTTTTAACAATAGTAACGCCAAAGGATTTTATTAACTTCGACGATACGCCGTATACAATAGCGTAAAATAAGAGTATGATGTTGTTAAAATCTGTGAAAGGAGAAACAAAAGTATTAAACAACTTTAAAAATCCTTTTATAGAAATCGACACCGTACTTCAAACGACTTACTGAACTGTACGTAGTCATTGTGATAGCGCGAAATTTGAAGGCTGTGAAGTATAATGGCTTTTGTGATCTGGAAAAGGTATAATAATTGTTCAAGTAGGTAGGTAGTGTTATCTATACTAATATTATAAAGCTGAAGAGTTTGTTTGTTTGTTTGTTTGTTTGAACGCGCTAATCTCAAAAACTACTGGCCCGATTTGAAAAAAATTTTTTACGTTGGATAGTCCATTTATCGAGGAAGGCTTTAGGCTATTGTATGAGTCGTATCTTTATAACATAAAGATACGACTCAAAAGACCACAGCAGAAATGAAAAATGTTGCGAAAACGGGAGTTAGATATTCCTTTTGAGAGCTTCCGCTGCATACGCTGCGGAAACCGCTTAAGTTACACAAAAATCATGTATGACAGGATTGTTTAACATAATAAAGTCCGCAACAGCATATGTCTATCTTTTATGGTTGACTTACTACAACCTTTTTTATGTTAATAAATTTGTAAAAAAAATAATGCATTATTTTTAGAGGTGTATTATACACACAGGTATTTATTCTTATCAAAATAAATACACTCATCATCACGAGCATTTCATTTAGAACCAAGTTGCCCTTTATATCATTTGATTTCAATAAATATCTTAGGAGCTATCACAGTTTTAACATAACTCCGCACCAAAATAATGTTCGCAGCTTAAGAACAACGTGCGCTTGCGCTAATATATTATAAAGCTGACTTTGTTTGTTTGAACGCGCTTATCTCAGTAACTGCTGGACCGATTTGAAAAAAATATTTCTGTGTTGGATAGCTTATTTATCGAGAAAGGCTTTAGGATATAAAACATGACGTTGCGACGGGAGGGGAGGGAGCAAACTCAAAACGCGCGGACGAAGTCGCGGGGGACCGCTAGTTATATATATAATTTTAAAGGTTATTATTGTTTTCTGCATAAAACTAGTACCATTAAATATTGTGGTATCCTTGGTACCTACTCCAGTAAAAAAGAGTTTTCAAGTTATACCTTCTTACATTAAGACCTTCAGGTAGGACCTAAGTGTATTGTTTTTAGTTTATAACATTACAGTAGGATTAATATTTAGATGTAAAATTTACGCAAACAGTACCTAATGATTTAATTAAAACACTTTTTAACTTTATTTCGTGCACTTTTATTTGAAATTATACGCAAAATGTTTGCCATGATGCTTTACAGCATCCGTGGTCACATGCAGACTAATCGTCAGTCGTGTAATCTCAAATAAAAATGCGGAAAACAAATCCGAAAACTGTATTAATTTACTGAGTAGGATTGATAATAAATATAAGTCACCTCTGAAGCAAGACTAGTAGCGCCCTGCGGCATTGCGGATCGCAGCGATACCAGCCGCTCTCGTAAGCCGCATCAGCCACACCGGCACTCTACAACAAAAGCATAGGGGTATTATAAAATTCAAGACTATCTTAATGACGAGAATGTATGGACAGTCCAGCCTGCACCAAACTGATGTACCTACCTGTTTATTTTGATTTGTATCATTTTTGAGGCAGCTAGTGGTGACTGAGTTTGTTCCGGTGTTTCTTCTCAGCACTTGCCAAATTGTTTGTGTCTTGTCTCGAAGCGCTAGTAGGGCCCAAAAGATAAGGAGACATGTTCTAGCCCCATACGGGCCATAATTGATTAATATAACACTAATTAATGACGTTCATGAGTGGCATTTTGTGTCCTAATTTGAATAAATTATTTTTGACTTTGACTTTGACATAGTACATTAAACAATACAGCTTTCAATAAAAACCAGTCGCTATAAAACAATGTAATCAACAGTGGAAGTCCGGCGGCGGTTAAATGATGATGACATCGAAAGTTATCATGAAACATGAAACGACCGAAGCGTCTTCATTTTAGCTTGCTTGCTCGGAAATTAAATCAGAAAGTATATGTCAAATATACTATTTCGTATAAGATTTCGACTACGGTGGCCAGTCACAACGAATATCCGACTACGCAGGACATATTATTTAGTAAATGTGTGCACAACACACGGGTGCACTCTCTATTCCTTTCACTCTTAAAGGCCGAAGGGACAGCAATCTGACACGACCTGAGAGAGGTCAGACGCAGGACTAACGGTTTTACGTCCTTTCCGAGGCACGTGGTGAAAACTGCCAACTTTCTTACTCCGGGCTACCCTGATAATTTCTAAACAGAAAAACCCAGATTCATATTTTTGGCCGGACCTGGGGATCAAACCCGGGCTCCTCTGGCGCAGCTGTCGCTTTTAAATTGCGATCCTCTACTTGCTGCACCACCAAGGCAGACAACTTTTTTAGTTTGAATAAAAAGTCTAAGTATTATAATAAAGTAAATGTTTTCAGCGTGCAACAATACGTGAAATATATACAAATAATTGGTACTAAATTTATTTTTTAATGCTTTCATATGTTCAGTTAACCTTCGTTTTTACGAGACTCACAAAAAGTTTAGACTATTTTATTCCACTTTTCCGTGATGCCTGTACATACAGCCTTATATTCTAAATACATACTCGTATTACCTATTAAATACAAACTGTCAATATTCAAAAAAAATATAAGATACTGTTATCAGCAAAATTTAAGAATCTTTTAAAGCGCATGCAAAGCCCCAGCGACCATTTGCAAGTTCAGATGAGCATTAGTCCTGCCCATTGTACAAGTGATTTATAAAAAGAAATCAAGACCCTGAGTGTATTTAACTCGCTAATGTCGTCAATGGACGCTGATGATTTTAATCATTATTAGTGTCCGAGTAGGAATTAAGAGCGCTATTTATTTGACCCATTCTGTTTGCAAATAGCTGTCATTTTATCAATTGTCATTCGTCTGTCAATGGTAAGTGCAGACTGAGCATCCGCCATTTTGAAAAAGTATACGCTCTTTTTCTGTACGCACCAATGTATAAGCGGGCTTACATCCAGCAATTTTTCACGGGACCACATCCGGAACTGGATGATTCAGACCGTATCGGAGACGATCGTATTTTACGGGCGGAGAATTTTCGGAATTTTAAATTTATGTAACATGAGTTATGAGCATTTTCGAGAAAACTTCCAGTTTATATTTTGTTGAAACAGCAGCTTGTTCAAGATGCAGATGTTGCTATGAAAGAACTAGCTTTGAAAACATAAATAAAGGTTGAAGGAATCTAACCACCCGGCACGGTAACAGCCGCAATCAGGCGTCAACCATACGGAAGAACGTTACGTGAAGGGAACACCAACTCTTAGGATGGGATCGGCAGCTGATAGCGAACGCCTCGCCTCGGATCGTGATTGCTACAACTTATGACAGATCTTCTTCTGAATGACAGCTCATTTGACAGTGTGGACGGATAGTCATCAACCAGCGGACGACGCGCCGTAAGCGCGTAACCACGCATGCGCTGCTGGTAGAGAGTGGATCCCGAGTTCGTCTCGATCCGAGGTGGTGACGTTACGAAGTTGATAGATGAGAGTTGATACAGTGCTCACCTTGACTGGTGTATAGATGTGCTAGATCCTTAAAGCAATATTCTTACTTATGAAAAAATTTAAAGGTTTATTATTCAAGTGGTTTTACAAAATTACTCACCGCTCTGTAAATATCGTCGGCGTACCAACATACCACTCCCATTTGAGTAAGTGCTGCGCCTATAAACAGCTTATTGCCCATTTCCATTACTGGCTCCAGAAACTAAAACAATATATTTGAGTTAGTTTAAAGTCCAAATAATTATTCGAAAATTCGTTATTAGTGAGTTTCAATACTGAAGTAGAAGCTGGGTAGTTGTGTGTGTATACATAGTATTGGATTAATTTTAAGACCTAAATAAAGTCATTTATGTATGAACCACAAAGTTTAGTTTGTTGCTAGCCAGAATACTACTTATTTATTCACAAATATGCTCTTAACAAAACCTCAACAAGCTTTTCCCGGTTTGGCAGAAACAAATATAAACCTCAAAATAAATCACAAGTGTAACGGGCTGCAGCTTTGCCTTCCACACCACAAGTTCTTTATTTTTGCTTAAACTAAATTATCAATAGTTCGTTGAACGTGAACAAATATACACACTGAACTGACAATTATTTCGTTTACAATTACGTCTCAGATGCTTTTAAAGATATATATTTTTGCAACATTTGCCGTTTTTAACATTAATAAACACTTCTGGCTTTTTAATACTCGCCGTAATTACATGTTATTTTTTTAACAAGCATTTATTTTAACTTTATTGCACAGACAAAGGTGATATTAACGCTAAAAAACATTATCTACCACCTAGGGGACCACCTATAAGACTCTGGAACTCCCTCCCTAATACCATCAAGACTTCATCGTCAAAGTATTCTTAAGTCTATCCGTAAGCTTTTTCTCAGTGAGAGTAGGTACCACGTGATGCTTGATAGTTTTAAGGTTTTCCTTCTCTGTTTCCCCTATTATAATCTCTGTTAGCTTAAATGTATGGATAATTTTACTCGTATGTATTCAAGTATGTTAATGTAGGTTTATTTTGAAGTATTTATGTAAGTTTATTAGTAGCTTAAAATTAATTTGTTGCTTGAGTCCATTTGTCTATGTTTGTCTTACAAAGGATATTGTGCAAGAAGTAAATAAAAAATCAAAGCACAAGTTGAAACAAGGGCTCTCAAAAGGAAACTTATTGTTAGTTGATTGTCGTTGCAAGAACAAATGGTCAACAACAAACAAAGGAGAGTACGTTCCACTCGCAGATTGTTAACTTCATTGAAAACTGCAATCTGGTATAACTGTTAATGTTATTGAGGTAGGTAGGTAGGTTTTATATAAAATTGTGAAAATGCAATTTAATATACCGTGGTGTGCACGGATATAAGGACGGTCTGTGCTCCTCAGCACTTGTGGAAAACAATTTGTTTATACATTGTAAAAATAATTTTAGACCAAAATGAAATCGTATTCTAATTATTATCACACCCCCCGGCGCTCTTATTATAGGCACGCATTCCTTATATCACTTATAACTCTTAATAAATAGGAAGCGTTAAAACCAAGTCGTAAAAACGAATTGTTTTCCACACACAACTGTATAATACAAGACGATTATCAATGGTTTTCAACGCATTTTATCGATGATTTAATCTTAGTGTCTATAAGTGAGATTGCTTTATACAAAATGATAAATAAATCAACTCACAACAATGCTGAATACGACGCAGCAAATGTTCACCGAACTCAGAAGCACGTTTAGTAGATTCACAACCGTAAATGCATTCTCCAAATCGTTGCCATAGCTTGAAAATTATATAAATATATATCATTAGAATACAATCGTCTATTAAAATTATTAAGTAACAAAATCAAGTATGCGCATTTTACATCAAACGGAACCTCGAGCCTTGGCCCAAACAAATATCGCCGGGAAAACTGCCATCACCCTTTTCCATTCCCTTACATGAATGATGGTTTGATAAAAAACTTGTTTAACTCCTCTTCAGAGTTCCAAACTGGCTCTCTATCTTTCATAAAAAATAATGTAGGTTTCGATATAAAATGGAATCAGACAGATGGTCTGTGCAGCTTTCGATTGATTTTTCATATAGATGAATAATAGTCCCCCTAGCCGATTTCGACTACGGTGGCCAGTTACAACGAATAACCGACTACGCGGGACATATTATAGTGCACAAGTGTGTGCGCAAACACAGGTGCACTCTCTATTTCTTTCACTCTCATAGCCCGATGGGACAACAATCTGATACGACCGGTAAGAGATCAGGCGCAGGACCAACGGCTTTACGTGCTTTTCGAGGCACGGGGGTGACACACCGCCAACTTCCAAACTCCGGACTACCCTTAAAATTCCTGAACAGAAAAACCTAGGTACATATTTTTGGCCCGACCCGGGGATCGAACCCAGGATCTCTGGCGCAGCCTTCGCTTTAAAGTGCGACCCTCAAACCGCTGCGCCACTGAGACAGTTTTAAATGAATAATCTGCAGTCAAAAGGTGAAATCGCTTGAAATGAACTGCTATATATAGGTAGTTACCTGATAAGTCGTTGGTGTATTTTGACAGCATCTACTATCACATCATAGTTGTGTTTAGACCGTTCCCCTTTGTCTAGATGTTCGTCTTGCGCCACTGTGCCTATGAGCCGTATCTTGACTTGCAGGAGGCGCAGCAGCATACTGATGTGGCTGGCCATCGTTATGAACAAAATATCTGCGCTGAGCATCGAGTTTACAGAAGATAAACCTTGAAAAGCGACTAAATTTAAGTATTTAATATTCGATATAAAAAACAGAAAACATCAATTTTCAAACTTACACTAATAATCAATAGTGCAAGTATGAAAATTCAAATTTATGTTATTAAGAAAGGGAAACCGTTAAAAAATCCTTTAAGGTCATATTGGACACCAATCACATACATTGTTCTGATACCAAAGTAAGTAACTAATGCACTTGGGTTATGGAAATCAGACACAACGGTGGTACCACAACATTTTGATTTCTATATTTACCCTACCAGAAATCGAACCCTGCTTAGCCACTACACCATGGAAGTCGTCAATTTTTTTTTGACTACTTTGGAATCTTCCCATCCTGTAAGACTATATATGATCCTCAACAAACCACCGAATTAGAGAAAATGGATCAATAAAACAAGAGTTTTAAACTATCTAAAATACCTTTAAGTAATAAACCACCATACTATTTTTGCGTACTTACCACCATACATCTCAAAAAGAAACGCCATAGCGTGAGTCATACGTGTGTTTCTCTCAAATGGGTAATACACGTGCCAAATGTACCCCACTTCGGCAGGTTCCCCCCTTGCCAAATCATAAAAATATAACACTATAGGAGTCAGGTTGTACATCCAAACACCAAAAACGTTCCAGAACATGTAAACTGTAAAAAAAAAAAAGGAACAAAATCCGTATATTAATAAATAAATATGTCTTATGGAAATCGGAAACAACGGTGGTACCACAACACCCTGTACTAAAAGATATTTCCCAAATTGCGATTTAAAAGCAATGTGAAATTCAGATGTGCTTGCAATGCGTAAATAGGTATATGAGAGGCACTGTTTATGTATTGACTTATAGCTCGGTGAACTGGCGGTCTCCCGTAGCCGAATACAGACCAAGAAAATTAAATAAAAACAATAGTACAGAACATGTTATGCCTTATTAAAACAACAAAAAATTACAAATCTGCATAATCCTCAACGCGTTGAGACTATTCCTCTTGATCTCTGCAGAGGCGGCATCCGAGGTAGTCACTGGCCAAATGTCACTTAACTCATTCACCAGCTTCCGAAATGCCGTCGTATTGTACCATATTAAAATGAATTTCCCGAAACCTGTAAGAAGAGCAAGCTTATAACTTTAAATCATCCTGAACAAAAGGTTAATAGTTACATCAGTTTATTTAAAAATATTTTTCAAGACATACCTGCCTTATTTAAAAGGTTCAAAAATTTACTTACTCATAGAATCGTATCCGGCAATATGCACATAGCTTTTGATT
Source organism: Pyrausta purpuralis (assembly GCA_963924145.1). NCBI lineage: Eukaryota > Metazoa > Arthropoda > Insecta > Lepidoptera > Crambidae > Pyrausta > Pyrausta purpuralis. The sequence continues at coordinate 12,415,755 of OZ001642.1, forward strand.
ATCTCCTCCACAGATACAGAGCCACCAGAAAGCAATGACACTGTAAACGCAAACTCTCCAACCAACATAAGAAATAATGCCGACGCGGACACTACGAATGCGAAATATACCTTAAACTTATCAATAAAGCTTTTCGGCGCGTCGTCTATGAACGACAGGCCATTCAACCTCATAAATATGTTGCTTTTACTCAAAGTTTCACGAATTTCTCTTTGTGCAATTACTCTTTCGTTTTCCGCCATTATTCTCAAATTATGGAGAAAAACTTCGTGCCGTTTCTTTTTTACCTCCGTTTTTTTAAAGGAATGCTTTTTACAAGCTGTCAGTATTTTTCACTCAACAACCGGAAAATAAATGAAGACGTGAAATCTCGACATGAATACAGCACAAAATAATTTGTTTACTTCGGACATCATACAAATATATCTATCTACCTCCCTTCGGAACCCCAGTTACATAATCATTTACCACGAAAAAGTTGGACTATAATAAAAAGATTGAACAGAATAATAAACTAATTTTTATATAAGAATAACAAATTAGAGTACAAAAAGTTTTCAAAGGGGCTTTCGATGTCGACGCCCACTTTCGTAGAAATTATTAGTTTTCATAACTAATCTGTATCGAATAAATTCGAAATGAAATTCCCTAGACTATGGCTTTATAAATATTGGGTTATTACTTATTACATTAATTGGCTGAGACATAACTTTGAACGGAGTTTCCAAATAACCTTCTTCATTTATATAACTTGAATAAAAGGGCTCACAAAAATTATATATTGATCAACTTCATCAAAAGTTGTTATTTAATATTATAATTGTAATGTACTTATAACTATGTATGTATGCATGTGTCAGCGTTCGCCGCCAGGCGGCGCTAGTCGTGAATAAACAGTCCTATGCATAACTTGTGTTTCTCTCAAATATTACAGTGGGTAACGAGGATTCATTTTGTATTCAAGAATAGACATTTACTGTGAATATGTCGATCGGCAAGCTTACGGAATTCAACGTAAGGTCAGGGAATTGGACTATGTATGTGGAACGTGCCGAGATGTTTTTTAAAGTCAACGGGGTTAAAGAAGAACTATGGCTACCCACTTTAATCGCGGCGATGGGTGACGAAGCATACGAACTTTTAAGTAATTTATCAAGCCCGGACAAACCTAGTGCTAAACAATATAGGGAAGTGGTGAAGATGATGACGGATCACTTACAACCAAACCCGTCTTGTTATCGCTTTCGACAAAGACGGCAAGTGGCGGGTGAATCGATTTCCCAATATATTTCCGAACTTAAAAAGTTGTCTAAGTTTTGTCAATTCAATGCAGTGTTGGAAGAAAACTTGCGTGATCAGTTAGTTTGTGGACTTAAGGGGGAAGCCATTCGACAGCGGTTGTTTGCGGAAGAGCAGTTGACGTACGCAAATGCGGTTAAAATTGCGTGCGCAATGGAGGCAGCGGAACGAGATGCGACGGCGGTTGACCGGGCGCCGGAGAGCGAGGGCGCGCCGCTGCACGCGCTGGTGGCGCGGCGCGGGCGCAGGGCTCCTGCTCACCAGAACCAAGGCGCGAGTGGACAGAAACCAGACTGGAGAATGGGTGGACCGGACGACTCGAAACCAAAATGCTACGCATGTGGAGCACAGAACCGTCGAAGCGACGATTATCGTTACAACAGTTTCATCTGCGGGAAGTATAAGCAGAAAGGCCATCTACGTCGAGTATGCCCTAATCGCTTTTCTGGTAGGCACGAGCAAACGGGGGCCGCCGGGAACAATATGGTGACTCACGTGCACGCGATAGAGAAGCGAGGGGAACGTCCCAACAACAACATCCCAACCTCGACCGGGGAGGACGAGCCGCTATCTTCGGAAGAAGAGGATTGGCAGGTGGAAGAAGAATTGCATCAACTCAGTTTAAATAGTTATAAGGCGGTAAGCTTACTTGTATCAGTTGAAGGGGTTAAATTGCCTATGGAAATAGACACGGGGTCTTTAGTGTCTTGTATAAGTAAAGAGACCTTTGGGAAATATTTTTATAAGAAACCTATTAAAAAATCTAATTTAGTATTTAAGTTCTATGATGGCAGTAAGGTCATACCACTTGGTGTCATTAATGTAATAGTTTGTTACGGAGGTAGTTCTAAGGAATTAGAACTTTTTATAATAGAGGGTGGTACGACTTCGTTATTGGGAAGGCAATGGCTTTTCGAATTAGAGATTCGGATACCTAGATTGCATAATGTTGGCATGAACCATAATAAAGAAATAACACAATTGCTCGACAGGTATAAGAAGTTGTTTACGCCGGGGCTGGGCCGGTTCAAAGGGAGCGTGGCGCGGCTGCAGGTGCGGGAGGGAGCGACACCCATATTCTGCCGCGCGAGGCGCGTGCCGTACGCCCTGCGCGAGCGCGTGGAGGCCGAGCTGGAAGCGATGCAGCGGGACGGCGTCATCGAGCCCGTGGACTGCGCGGACTGGGCCACGCCTTTAGTGCCCGTACATAAGGCGTATGGTGGACTTCGTATCTGTGCAGACTATAAGGTTAAACTAAATCCTGTTCTTAAGGTTGATCGATATCCATTGCCGAGAATTAATGATTTGTTAACTTTGGCACCATTTAGTGCCAAAGTTTTTACAAAAATTGATTTAAGCCAAGCATACAACCAGATAGAACTGGATGATCCTGAGAATTTAACTGTAATAACCACTCATAAAGGTCTTTTTAAATATAAAAGACTAGTCTATGGTCTTTCTTCAAGCCCAGGTATTTTTCAGAGAATTTTGTCAACATTATTGAATGACATACCAAATTTTGGGGTTTTCCTCGACGATATTATAATCGGAACCCCTGATAGAAATCTGCATTTAGAAGTATTAGAAACAGTACTTAAATGATTCCATGATAACAGAATGAAGCTTAAATTAAATAAGTGTAGTTTTATTACAAATGAGATATTTAGGATATATTATTGCAGCAGAAGGAATCAAAGTTGACCCTGAAAAGGTTGACGGTATATTAAACATACCCCGGCCAACCAATATCAAAGATTTGAGAGCCTTTTTAGGCACAGTTAACTTTTATGCTAAATTCATACAAGATTTAAGCTCTATTTTAACACCATTGTACAATTTATTAAAGAAAGGAATAGTTTGGTTTTGGAGTAAGGACTGTGAACTAGCCTTTAGAAAAATTAAATCAATATTAATAAGCGCCGATGTCTTAGCTCATTACGACCCAAACAAACCCTTGTTTTTAACTTGTGACGCCAGCGCATGTGGCATAGGCGGAGTGCTGAGTCAGATGTGTGAGCGGGACGGCGCGAATACGAGCTCGCGCGAGTGCGAGCGTCCAGTAGTTTACGTGTCCCGTGCGCTTACGCCTGCAGAAAAACATTATTCACAAATCGAACGCGAGGCATTGGCTTTAGTTTTCGGTTTAGAGAAATTACATCAGTATTTATATGGCAGACTTTTCACCTTGCGTACTGACCATAAACCTTTGGTAACTATTTTCGGACCAAAACAGGGAATAACTTCGATGGTAGCCAGTAGATTGCAAAGATGGGCTATTAAATTATCCGCCTATACTTATAGTATTGAGTATGTATCATCCAAACTAAACGTGGCCGACGGTTTATCTTGCTTACCAGTGGTTCCTTCTGTCGAACGGAAAACCATGCCCGAACAGACATATTTACATTTCGCCCAGAACGCGATGTTACTTAACTACGAAGACGTCAAACGACAGACTACTCGTGATCCCTTATTGAGTCGAATTCTTAGTTACATACGTAGCGAGTGGCCCGTCGAGAACGAAGTTAAAGCACTCCAGCCTTTCTTTAACCGCAAAAACGAGTTATATGAAGAATTAGGATGTGTTTTGTGGGGCCACAGGGTAGTAGTGCCCGAGCATTGTAGATCAGGAATCTTATCGGAGCTACACGAGAGTCATATGGGCGTAGTCAAAACAAAGTCATTCGCTAGAAGTTATGTTTGGTGGCCCGGTATTGACGAAGCCGTCGAGGCAATGTGTCGCAGCTGCCGGGTCTGCGCGGCGGAGAGTGACTCACCCTCGCGGCATGCACCTTGCCCGTGGCCTTGGCCAGATAAACCGTGGTCCAGGGTTCACGTAGATTTCTTAGGTTCCATAGCAGGTAAAATGTTTTTTGTTTTAATAGACGCAAAAACTAAATGGTTAGAGGTGACCCAGGTCGGTAGTACTGCGGCTAGTCACAGCATAAATTTTTTGAGAGATTTTTCTCTCGTTTTGGATTGCCAAAACAATTGGTGTCAGACAATGGCCCACCTTTTAGTAGCCAAGACTTTTCACAGTTTCTAAAATCTTTAGGGGTACAACACATATTTTCAGCACCATACCACCCGGCATCTAACGGCGCTGCCGAAAATGCAGTAAAAACAGTAAAAAAATATATTAAGAAGGCAATGAAAGAAAACTTAGATATAGCTGCATCCTTAAATACATTTTTATTGTATTATAGAAACACAGAGCACTGCACAACGGGGGAATCGCCGGCAATGCTGATGTTTGGACGCAGGTTACGAACTAAACTTGATGCCCTGAGACCGGATAGGAATGCCAAGATCGTCAAGGCCCAGGCACGGCAGCAGCTGGAAAGCGGCGCCAAAGCATCACGTACTTTTAGCCCAGGTGACGAAGTTTGGCTGCGTCAGTATAGGGGGCATGATAAATGGATGCTAGGAAAAGTAACAGAAAAAATAGGGCTTTGTGACTATAGGGTTATCGATGAGTTAGGTAGGGATTCACACAGACATATCGATCAACTTAAGAAACGGATGCGTGGTTCACTAATCTGTCCTTCCAGCCTTTCGGAGCCAGGTGCCACGGAAATAGCACCGCACCGTAAGCCCATGACTCCAAATACGGAGCAGTCTTCCTCGGTAATGAACGAGGATTCGACGGCTCAGTTCCAGGATTGCATAGATGGAGACGCAGCCGCAGGCCCGGCGCCGACTTCTCTCTCAACTTCCCCGCCCCTCTCTGAACCGACCCAGCCTCGTCCGGTGCGCCAATGTCGAATTGATAACCCACCACGATACAAGTTTAAGAATGCTGCTATACGACTTGTATTGCATAGCCTAAGTAACTGTGGAATGGAATATGGAACTTAGCATAAAGAATTGTATATCACTGTTCACATTATTCTGAATTTGTTGTTTTTATTTTTATTTAAGTACCTAAATTATTACTATGTAAGATTGTTGTTGATCTTCTGATAATTTGCTATGAGTATGTACCTTGATTACTTTACGAAATATCATAACCATGTACTGTGGTTAAATGTACCGATTATTGTAAGATTCGATGTACCTAGTCCCATATCATCTACTAATAAGTAAGAGTCAGTTTCTTTTGAACTAGTAAATGTAGTAATGTAAGAAAAATCTGAGCAAGGAAGCTAAGCAATCATTGTCAATTATAGATAGATATTATTAGATAAGGGTGAAGGTATGTAATGTACTTATAACTATGTATGTATGCATGTGTCAGCGTTCGCCGCCAGGCGGCGCCAGTCGTGAATAAATGGTCCTATGCATAACTTGTGTTTCTCTCAAATATTAGAATAATGATGATTAGGAATAGGCGACGGGTGGGGAGGGAGCAAACTCAAAACGCGCGGACGCAGTCTCGGGGGACCGCTAGTCATAGATAAACCTTTTTTTTATAGAGAATTTTAAAAATATTCATGGTTACATTTCTGTTGAATTTATTGCAGTATCTCTCTCCGCCTACTCTACCTCTAGTCAGTGTGTAGGTGATGCATAATGAATTAAAAGGAACGATGTTCATTTGGCTTATTTTGTAATGGTATTCATTAATAATGACGCTATACGAAATACGAAATCCGATCCGATTCTAATTATTTATTCAACCCTGGAGCATTTACTTGCTTCACAAAGCCGGGCCAAACTACGCGGGGCTACAGCACAATAATAGCAGGGAAGGTAAACATAAATTAAAATCAATTCTCATTACCATGCTACAGTCTGTTTGATTCGTAACTTCATTATTCCAATTTGTGGGCGAACGATGTCAACTGCAATCATTGAATTCATCACGCCTCGTGCGCGGCCAATAAACCCTGACCTCCGACGTAAACCGTACTTAAACCTTGTTTACAACCACCGACGGCTCACAGTTCACTGGATTATTGGCTAGATGTAATTAAAATATCACATAGAAACTGCGAAATCAGCTTCATCCGTTGTTGAGCTAAAATTTTCGTGTAACATTTTCGAGCGTCCGGGGGAAAACTGGAATGGGTCTCATGTTCGTAAAATTATCCACATGACTCGAGTTACGAAGTTTACGGCTGTGTCAGGTGCAACAAGGATTTCGCGGTTAGTATTACCGACAAGGGGCGCAAGTTGTCGCTGACGATGCAAGTTATGATGAGCGCCAGGAGTTTCTAACTGCATTCCAAGTCTAAAGTACGGACAACAGCTCGTCATGGTAAACACTGCAGTATCTTATGCAGTTGTAATAAGGGCTAGTTTGCAACAAATGTGGGTAACCTGATGAGCTGTCGACTGTACATACATAATACGGAGCGACTTACGACACCTGCTGAGAATACAGGTAAGCGAAATTGTGTTGCAGGTACGAACCTACATTGTTGTAGCATGCCTGATATTATGTAATCAATGTTAAGACGATATTGCATATCTTCAGATTTGTCTGAAAGATCTCGAACGTTTGCTAGTCTTTAACTCTTAATAACTTAATTACAAATTTCGTTGAAACAAAAAAGCCAACAGCATTATATTATTCTGACCTCTGACTAAACGACCTTAAAAGCGCATCTTGTTCACCCTAAATCCGAGACAAAGTAGCTAAACTGAGTGTTAAGTGTTGTGTTTAACTAAACTGAAATCAATATGGCGCACAAACTTGATCTTGTACATAAAGTTCAAAATAGCTCATTAGATTCCATTTTACCGAAGTCAGAAAAGGAATAATCGTCGAATACAATTAATATCGCCTAATTTGAAAACGTCATCTATTTGTCAGCAATTATTTCTGTAAATATCATTTTCAAATTGGTCGTTTTATAATTATTTGGTCAGAAAAGTGAGTCCTATCTGACGTTGTTAAAATTAACTCTTAGTGCGCTTTCTCAAAATAACATGTACTCTACTCGTACTAATATAAATAACCTATTTGGTTCGTTCAGAACTAAAGTCAAGATAATTTAGTTCGTATGTTCCCCACATTTTCTAATCAACGCGGACGAATGCGATTCATCGTACGATCTCGATGCGTTTCGATTTCCCGGAGATTCATTGTAACATGTCCAACAAATCGAGTATCGATTCTCATCACTACGCCCCACCTGGCCGAGATTATTCCAGCAGCGCATTTAGCCGGCTTTGCGGGCTTAGGCGGCGGGATTCGCGAAAGTAAGCAGCTGTTCGTTATCCACTGACAGCTCGCTACTTTGTTTCGCATTGGGAGTCACGTCACGAGATGGCGTCGACGCGCGTCGCTGTCACGTTAAGTCGATCTTGGGGCTGTATTTTTAGGGTTCCGTAGCCGAATGGCTACAAACGGAACCCTTATAGTTTCGTCAAGTCTGTCTGTCTGTCCGTCCGTATGTCACAGCCATTTTATTCTGAAACTATAAGCAGCACAGTGTTGAAATTTTGTAGGAAGATGTATCTTGTTAACCGCTTTACGATTCTCATACAAAAAATAAAAAATAACCACATTTAAGGGGGACTCCCATACATGAAACTAAAATCAAAAATTTTTAACCTATGCGTGTCTATGGATAGGTCTTTTAAAATGACGTAGAGGTTCCTAAAGCCATTTTTTTTTAAGTCTAACGTTTCATAGCTAGGCGCTTCCAAAGTGATAAAATGGGCGTCCCCCCCATCTAACTTCTAAACTAAGCGAGTGTAAATTTTGAAAAAAATGCATAATTTAGATCTTAGCAAACACTTTTAACGAAAATTGGTTCGGACGGGATCGAACGAGAAGTTTTTGAGATATAGCACATTTTCAACAACCGCAAACATAACTTTGTACTTCATACAAAAACTATGAAAAACAAAGTTATATTTGCTGTCAACAAAATATTGTTGTATTTACTAAGTGGAAGTAAGTGGATCCCTTAATGCAGTTAAAGTTGGTTACGTTTGGCAGTGCGCGAGTCCGACTCGCACTTGGCCGTTTTTTTAATATACCGATTCAATCGTCAGTCTAGTTTATCTTTAATCTAGATATGATTTATTGTGAAAGGCACACTAATCAGTTGTCGGACGGTACTTAAAATCCAAAAACTTAAAAAACAATTACTGTAGGCACTCTATGTGATACGAGGGTCAAACTGAAAGTTCTTAGAAAATCAAAAACTGATTACATTAGCCAGTTATTAGTTTTATTATATCTTTTCAAAATATTGTCCATTGACGTCAATACACCGCTGCATGCGATGGAACCACTGGGAAAAGCACTTTGCCCACTCGTCCTTAGGGGTCTCTTCAATGGCATCGCGATACGCAGCCACCGCTTCTTCAGCATTCATAAACCGCTTTCCTTTAAGTTTTTCTTTAATTTTTGGAAATAAATAAAAATCACAAGGCGCGAGGTCGGGGCTATACGGCGGGTGACCCAGTAATTCAACGTTTGATGTCGCCAAATAGTCGATCGTTCGCTTGGCGGTGTGCGACGAGGCGTTGTCGTGGTGAAGGAGGATCCTACTGCGAGGTCGTTTCTCTCGAACTTTTTCCAAGACAAGTGGCAAACAATTGGTAGTGTACCATTCTGCAGAAACTGTTTTTTGATCCTCTAACACAATTGTTGCGAAATGACCTATCCTTCCAAAGAACGAGGCCACCATTTTTTTTCCCGCACTTCGATCTCTCTTCACTTTAGTTGGCAACTCCTCGAAAGGAAACACCCACTGAGCAGATTGTCTTTTGGTTTCAGGATCATAACAGTAAATCCAGCTTTCGTCACCTGTTAGTATGTCGAACACAGCATTTGAGTCACCTCCGTTAAATCTTTCAATCATTTTACGGCACCAATCCACACGATGGAGTTTTTGAGCCTTAGTCAAATTATGTGGTATCCACCGGGCGCAAAGCTTCCTGACCGCTAAATGTTCGTGGAGGATTTTGTGCACTTGACTCATACCGATGCCTAAGCTTGTCCGAATCTGCTGATAGGTCACTCTTTTGTCAGTCTCTATCATACGCCGCACAACACAGATGTTATTTTCAGTCGTCGCCGTAGAAGGCCGTCCCTCACGTACATCATCAGTGAGATTAGTGCGACCACGTTTAAACTCATTAAACCAGTTGTAAACAGTCGCACGAGATGGGGCTTCATCGTGAAAGGTCAATCGTAGTCTATCATAACTTTCTTGTTGACTTAAATGACATCGAAAGTCATAAAAAATCATTGCACGAAAATTTTCTCGTGTTAAATTCATGTTGACGTGACACAGACAATTTTCAATTTGCCGCCAAATCGTAAAACAAATGACAAATGAATGAAATATATACTCAGTAATATTGGCAAAGAGTTCTATTTTCAAATTTTAGAATATTTTTTTTATTATATTGTTTATAAGTGGCCAGTTCTAAGAACTTTCAGTTTGACCCTCGTATTCTGCTTTAGCAGAATATTATCTGCTAAATTTATATAAAGCAAATATAAGGTTTCATTTACCTTTATAGATCACCACATATAAGTAAACCGAGAAAGGTTTGTAATGTTAATTTTTCACATGTTTTTGGCACTGTTAAAGAAATACATGGAAGTCGATCCATATACCATTTTAAAATATGTCACGATTTGCGACAATTTTCACAAAACTTTAATCATATGTGAAAAATGACTTACTATACACCTTCATCTGTTGAAATGTTGAGTGGGCTTCCCGTCTCATTGCCGGTGTAAGAAGATAAGCTGGGGCTTCCACATTTCTCCACACTCGGCTTAGACATTCGGAAGCCTAGTCGAGTACCTGGAAACTTATAAAACTGACTTTATAAAATGCATTTTGTAAATAAATGCACAGGATATATGTATAAATAATGTGTTACCAAAATAATTGCACTTGTAAAAAGCAACTTTGGCAGTGACAGACGAGGAGTCGAACCCGTCTTACGCTATCCGGGCCTATGCCTATACCACTCGGTCACCGTCACATAAGCAAGCCTATAGAATTTTGCAAGCGCTTACTTTAACGCGTAGGCTGCTTACATCATCAATGTTGCAAAATTGCTCTCACAATATCCGAAGGAAATATTTCAACAAATCTCTAACAATCGGTTAAGATGAATGAGGATACCTTTACACACTGCGCTACTTTTAGCATCGATACAGTCGCGATGCAGAAGTTGGCATTTGTTAAATTATGAACTAAATTTTGGCGACTGCATCGACACAAACGCGCGTTAGCACCGATGCAATCGCGCTTCTGCGTCAATGCTAAATTGAATCTGTTCATTGCGTGAGTCGCGATGCTGAAGCGCGTTTTAAAAACGCGCGACTGCATCGATGCTAAAAGTCGCAGTGTGTAAGTGGTCATTAGTATCTAAATTAATCTTATAGTATTTTGAAATTTTTACTTTATGTGCCATTTTTTTTTAATCCTAAAGTTTGCCCTAACGCCATTTAGTGAGAGGTAAATGATGGGTGATAATTGCTCATAAAGTAAAAAGTAACAAAAACGAAACCAAAAAATAATAGCAAAGTTTTTGTGCTGACTATTCGTGGTTGTAGTAAAGTTGACAACGTCACACAAACACTGATAGCAAACTAATGACGAACTGATTTTTACCGACTTCAAAAAATGAGGTAATCAATTCGCCCTGTACCTTCGTATAAATTGGGTTTGACAAAATTGGACATTTTTTTGTGTGTTGATCTATTATGGCTTCCATTAAGGCTTAGTGATATAATTTAGCACGTGTGCAAAAATTCGTAAGTGTATGTATGTTCGTATATTTGTATGTTTGTCTCACGATTTTACAAAAACGAAAATAGGTACATAGGGAGATGATTCTTTTTTAGTTCCATAAGGTACAAGTACAGTATAAGTTTCATTAAAATCTGTCCAGTAGTTTTTGAGACATAAGTAAGAACGAAAAAAGCAATGAAAAAATTGAAAGGCCTTATAAATCTTTATAGTCCGTTTTTAAAAGCGGTTGAATTTTTCATAATTATTTTTTGAAAACAAGCATACTCGGACATTATACTTCTGTAAGAATAAATTCTTTCGGAAGAATATTACTAATACTGTGTAGAATCCTCTTTGGTTTAATTGTCTCGAAAACAAAAAGAATACGTTGTATAATTGGGAAACTCTCCACAATATAATTAGGCTTGCTAGATACAAAACAAGGCCCAAAACAAGGTTTTAACTATCCTTATCGCTTTCCGCTATATTCGGATCAGGGGTGCGATTGTGTAAAGCAATCGTATTCGTTTGACAGTTCAAAACGTACGGTATGGTCTGTCAAATCGCAAAGAACAAAGGGTTTGACAAATCATATCGTACGTTTTGAACTGTCAAATGAATACGATTGCTTAACACAATTCCACCTCAGACTACAAATTCATATGCCTAATATTGCTATCCCGGAATATTCCAATTTGAATTTTCATAATACAGCCGACATCGTCGCCCGGGTGCGAGTATACTCGAATTTCGGGTGCATCCAGAAACGATGCAAAAACTATTATTACTCTTTCCGCATTTTCTCCGCATTTTAAAATATATTTTTTGGTCCCTCTCAGTACTTTTAAATATTCCGCGAATGATTAAACTCTCTGCATTTACCTAAACGGTTGACTGATGGAGAATGCCATTATACAGTATAGATTAAATACTATAAAAGTAATAAAAATAAAAAATCTTCTGAAGTACTAATTCCGAGATATACAGCTTTTTTTCATTGCTGCATTTAGTCTGGGAAAAGGTTCCCAGTCTATTTTTCGACTTCAAAAAAGGAGATTATTAACAATCAAGTAACTAGTAAAACTCATTCTTAATTCTCAATCAGTGATATCAGTTAATTAAACAGAAAACACGAGAATTCCTAAACTTAAAGTAAGAATGCAAACAACATGCAATAAAGAGACGAAAATATCACAGCTTTGAGTAACATAACAATAGAATATAATACTGAAACTCAATAACATCATTTACAATGGAGATCTCGAATGGACACGAAAAATAACCTTATAGACTAGACGAACTCTGCCAAAAGCGAAAAATAGATATATAGGGTGTTTAGAAAATTGTGTAAATTTTACATTAAAATAACGATGTCATGCATGTTCTAGCAGCTGAACTCGGCTAGTTTATAAACAGATCGAGATTACTTCGTATTATATAAAATGTATGTAAGATTTATTTATTTAGCTTAGCCTTATCGTGCCAATTTTCTACCACCCTGTGTTATGTTATTTCAGAACGGTGCAGCAGGACGCAGGCCAGTAATGATGCAGGCCAGGCAAACTCCGTCTCCACTTCAATTTGCCTCAACCGCTCTCCGGCTGAATTCAATTACGGATACATGAATAAACATACCTTTTTCTTCCATCCCCGAACTTCATCGGGATCACGACAAAAGGAATTAAAGAAATGGGATTGTTTGGCCTGGTCACGTCGATACTCCGGTTTGAAATCGATCTTACATAAATGATTACATTATAAAACATGCATGCTGCCACCACAATGGCAATAGTTGTATTTCGCAGTGACACTTCGTAATTATAATAAACGTAGTCCCAAGTAAAAGTAAAAATAGCAAGTCACAACGACTAACTGAATGCGCGGGACATATTATAGTGCACAAGTGTGTGCGCAAACACAGGTGCACTCTCTATTACTTTCACTCTCATAGCCCAATGGGACAGCAATCTGACACGACCGGAGAGAAATCAGGCACAGGACCAACGGCTTGACGTGCTTTCCGAGGCACGGGGGTGAAACACCGCCATCTTTCAAACTCCAGGCTACCCTGAGAATTTCTGAACAGAAAAACCCAGGTACATGTTTTTAGCCCGACCCGAGGATCGAACCCGGGATCTCTGGCGCAGCCTTCGCTTTAAAGTGCGATCTTCTAACCGCTGCGCCACCGAGGCAGTTGACTGAGTTAGTTAGTGATATAAGTGTAATGTCAGCTTGCTATATACGAGTAGGTAATGTTAACGGGCCAGGTGGAAGAAAGAAAGAAAATCATAATTTAAAATAAGAACGCTTTTGGAGTATCTGCGATTGTTTAGTTTGCAGTTACGTAGGCTTTAGTTACAATGACTATTGAGATCTATCTTGCAACCCGCAGTCACACATTTTTTCGATATTCAAACGACGAAACCAAAATAAGTATAATGTATGTATAATTTTAAACAATCCATTACGTTGAAGCAAGCAATAGTCAGAGAGACGGCGGCCAATGTGAGGTCCAAACTCAAACAAATTAAATAAATATTTAATACTAGTGGTCCCCCGCGACTTCGTCCGCGCGTTTTTCGTTTTTTTCTCGCCTTTTAAACCTTCCCTAGACCTCCATGAAAATTTCAAGACTAAGATAAGATAAATCCGTTCAGCCGCTCTCGAGTTTTAGTGAGACTAACGAATAGCAATTCATTTTTATATTTATAGATTGGTATAATGTGTTCTTAGAAATTCAAGTGTAATCAGTTTTGTTAACGATGAAAGAAAACTTTCATATTATAACAGATCAACTATATTGCAAAATCATTGTTAAATATCTAACTTAATTTGAGTTGGATAAACTTGCTCGCAATGTAGAAAGAGCAAATATGGCTACTATAACTTAAATGACTTTGAAAAAATATGTTAAAATGTTAAGTAGGTTAATTATTATGCTTTTATAACTTAGGAAAAGTAAGGTATTATGACGTTAAAATATAAGACAAGAGAGGTGTCCTTTTTTATGTATTTTATTGCGCTAAATCGAATGAGAACACACCCATACGTATAGGATCAATATTATTATATATATATATATATATATTATTATTTTATTTTATGACGGAATTTGTTGAAAAAAAATGGGAACGTATAAAACATGCACATTTTTCGAATAAGACAAGTGAGATACCATTCATTTTGTATTTGTATGAACGATTCAGGGCAAAAGAATATATAGAAAACAATACATAGTTTTCAATAAAACACTTCATATCTCGCATAATATTGATCCTATAGGTATGGTCTCTCATTCGAATCAGCGCAAAAATACAAAGAAAATGACACTTCACTTGCCTAGTTTGTAAAACGTGCATTCCTAAACGTATCCCCCTTCCCACATTCTCTGGAAGGGGGGAAAGACGCCAAAATTTTGGTAGGACTCAACAGATCCTGATTCCTAATGCCAAAAAGTTATAAACAAACGTTTTTTTCATGTACTACATAGTTAGCCGCCAAACTGGCTTATTTACGACTATTTTACCTGAGCAATTAATACCTAAATCTACTGCGACCTCCCGGTCTACATAGCAAATCCAACCGATGCGCTATAAATCCTACGCGATGACACACCCCACGTTCTTCTGAGCTTTTAACACGTTTCCAATATAATATGTACCTACGTAATGTTTATTTAAAAGTCACCACTCGGGACCTATTCTATTGTATTGCGAACTACACACAAAATATTTCAGACGCTCCCGGATAACAAATAGCTTATTGGCCCTCTATTTTCTGGTGGTAATTAATTAAGCTCAATGATACGAATGAAGTTGCAATTAGGGTTTTCCGTCCTTTCCGAAGAAAGGTTTTACGAATATTTCCTGTTGCTATTGGTTATTGGAATTGAGTAACATTGGGATTAATTATTTCTTTTTGTCTCACTATATTAAACGTTTCTACTGTTTTATTTGCTAGATTATCGAAAATCAAAATATAACTTGAAATACAAATAACTTAATTCAAAATCAAAATCAAAAATATTTATTCAATTTAGGACACAATATGCCACTTATGAACGTCAAATGTACAGTGAAAAATAAAATAAAAATAATTGTGCCCTGAAGGGGCCGAATCATGTCTCCTTATCTTTTGGGCCCTACCAGCGCTTCGAGACAGAACACAGACAATTAGGCAAGTGCTGAGAAGAAACGCCGGAACAAACTCAGTCACCACTAGCTGCCGTAAAATCAAAATCATCAAAGGTAAGTACATCAGTCGGTGCAGGCTGGACAGACCACACATTCGTGTCGTTCAGGTAGTCTTGAACCTTATAATAGCCTTTAGACATAAGCGTGTTTTTAACGTGTTTCTTAAATTTATCAACCGCCAATTCGACAAGATTGTGTGGTATATTATTAAAGAATTTTATACAATTTCCCATGAACGAATTACTAGTTTTAACTAATCTGAAGTTAGGAACGACAAGCTTGTGTTTATTTCTTGTGAAAGAAAAGAAAGAAGAGCGACATTCACTCATATAAATGAGTGAATGTCGCTCTTCTTCATGAAATTATCTAAATTTTTACGGACGTACATTATATTGTCAAAAATGTATTGAGAAGCCACAGTTAATATGTTGATTTTCTTAAAGACCTCTCTTAGGGAGTAACGAGGACTAAGTTTATAAATAGCACGAATGGCTCTTTTCTGCAAAATAAATATGGTATCAATGTCTGCAGCAGAACCCCACAAGAGAAGACCGTAAGACATAATACTGTGGAAGTAACTAAAATACACAAGCCTCGCCGTTTCAACATCAGTCAGATACCTTATTTTTCTAACTGCAAAGGCAGCCGAGCTTAGCCTTCTAGCTAGGGCTTCAATATGAGGTCCCCACTATAATTTTGAGTCAAGTGTAATGCCCAGAAACACAGTGGAGTCTATTAAAACTAGATTATTACCATTTAGTACAATATTTGGTGTAAGTTGCTTTACATTAGGCAAAGTGAATTTTACACATTTAGTTTTACTAGCATTCAGCAACAAGTTATTGGTGGTGAACCAATTCAATACTTTGGAGAGAGTATTGTTTACTTCGTCAAAATTTTCTTCATGTCTTTTCATTTTAAAAATCAAAGAAGTATCATCAGCAAACAGAACTATCTCACAAAGACTTGTGGAATAAAATGGCAGGTCATTTACATATATCAGGAAAAGTAAAGGCCCCAATATTGAGCCCTGGGGGACCCCCATTTGAAGAGGGGCTCCGGAAGAGTAGGTACCATTTATGTTAACTGATTGTATTCTACCCGATAAGTACGAACTTAACAACTTAGATGAGTTTTCCGAGACACCATAGTGTTCTAACTTATTGAGCAGTGTCTGATGGTCTACAATTACATAGTTTAAAATTTAATCAACTGCATAATGTACATGTTTTTGGTGATAAGGCCCTGTTAGGGTAGGGTAGCAATATTAAGTGATTACCTATATTGTGTATGTACTATATTCCTTTTCTACCTCAAACAGGGAAGGCCCCGCAAGTTGCTAATTCGCTAGAACCCTGTCTAATTAATATTCTCAAAATCTCTTTTGCAACTACAATGAAACATTTTTTGTATACAACGAGTTATACACGTCGATTCCCTAAAAACCACAATTTTAACGCGTTTAGGAATATTTGCGCTATTATGATTTTTCAAAAACGTGCACACTCATGCCTGAGTGGTCGGCACACGGCGTGTGCTGATGGCAAAACACGGGTCCGAGTGCATGTATAAAATAACGCCAGAAAAAGACGTCGCCGTAAACACCCGGGCCCGAGTGGCCGGCACGACTGGAATGATTCACGCGCACTCGAGTCCGAGTGAACGACACTTAACGAGTTAACTAATTTAATATTTATCGTCAATAAAATAAGAGTTATGTAACTTAAAAAACAAGGTATCGAAAGAAATACGAGCATACGTCAAAAATATGTCCGCCAGGCGCATTAGAATTTACCGTGTTCCAAATTCAAAATATCATATTTTTATTATTGTACCGGCCAAATATAAAAATGTCTTCGCAGTTCCGTAGCGGTTCGTAGCAATGCGCACAGCAGCCCACGCTTCGTAGCATTCGTGCTACGAATCCCACACGAATTTTCCGCCTACGAGCGTACCACGGTATCACGGCTCGCGTTGCACTTCACTGCAAAGGGAATTCCCTTAGCTCGTAGTACAGTCCGGCTGAGTAGGAAATATTGGCTAAGTCTTGAAACAAGATACCTACTTAAGCAAACGTGAATGCAAATTCCTCACCATTTTTTAGTGCAAAAGAAATTTTCAGTATAAAAATAATTTGTGTTATTTTGTTTCTGGGCCTACCAGAGTAAGTTCGCATCTTGGTACCTACCTATATATTTTCTTTCAAATCAACAAATAAAACATCGAGGTAACATCACCTAAGCGAATTAAGTTGTCTGAAAGACGGCAGAAAAACAATCAGGAAAAAGTGTAATTCAAAGAATCCGCATTGGAATAACTATGCATATAAGTCTTTTTCTGCAACTCATAAAGTTAAATTGTAAGTGCTTCTTTTCCAAGTGCCAGTTCAATTAAAGAGCAATCTCTTGATCTCTTCCGTCGAGGGCTTTTCTATACAAATAGAGATGTTTGTTTGTCAACATCGATAGCACCACGGCAAATTAACTTTTTTTAAATATATTATTACACGTCGGATTGAATCTTGAGAGAAAGTAAGACGAAAAGTTAGGTGATATTATAGCTAGTTCATTATCTAAACTGATTTATTACAGTATCAAATGGAGTCTATCTTGCAATGATTATTAAGAGAGTAATTTAAATTAACCAATACTTTAGTATTTAATTGTATATTTTGTAATTTTAAATATCAAATCAAAAAATTTGGAGAGTTATATCGACATGAGCGTTGGATGTCTCTATATTTAAATGCAAACAAATTCAGGAATGTCTGAATGAAACACAAAAAGAAATGAGGCTGCCGGAACTTTCCGGAACGTTACATGAATGAGAATATAATTAGGCCTACAGTTCGTTGAAGCATCATTAGGTAAATAAGCTGACGTAAAGAAAGATTCGCGCAACAAACGAACAAAAAATGCTTTCTGAAGGCATTAAAAATGAGTAGATTCCTTAGCTGAGATTCCTTTTCAGACGCTCTTGATCTAGATCAAATTTATCCTAATAGGATCCATTATTTATTCATTATCAAAGCTAATCTAGGAACAAGTAAAAAGCCCTATTAGATCCTTAAGAAGCTACTCATACAAGATAATAATATTACATGAAGCAATGTTCCACTTTGTTTTATACCAAGGTTTTCATTTCACATGAATTATATCCAAAAGTGGAACTACAGTTGTTACTGTGATACGTCATTGCTATCGTTACAAGTCAGTGTGACCTTTAGTGATATACAAAAATTCTCGGCAGCAATTTTAAAAGACGTAATTTATTTATTTATGAAGTATTACTAACTACGAAGTATCAGGAAAAGCAACTTGATGTTTGTTTTTGTTGGATACCAATACCCACCGGCTTTTGTCATTGTAATATGTAAAATATTATTATGTTACTTCATTTGTATGTTCTATATATTATTTTTATTGCCGATATTAAAACCAGCAAAGCAGCGAACACTTTAATTCTGTTTAGCCCTAAGGTATAAGTAGTAGTAAACGCCTTCAGCGTTATGTATACACATCAACATGGTCTAGGGAAATTTCGATTAAACCTAAATAACTAAAATTCTAATATTTTCTTTAAGGACACCTACACATTAAAATAAACCTTGTTTAAAAACCTATGTAATCCGATTTAAAAAAAAAACCTTTTTTTTAAACATCAAAACCTAAACAAAACAACTTGAAATTAATAATCCATGGATCCACCTGAGACTCTCCTGGCATATCTGCAGTAGTTCTGTATAATCAAAACAAAGATTAAGCAATGTGCTGACGACAATGTACTTAAAACTGATAATAGTACATTATGATACAAGTGTGCTAAGTTGACCATTATATACAAGGCGATATTGTGTGCGCACGAGCGAAAGCGAGTGCGCCATAAGAAAGCCGCGTATATAATGGTCACAGGCCTTGGATGAATTAACCACTGGATATGAAACGCAAGAGCGAATGTATGAAAACATCGTTAGCCAATTTCTGCGGGGCGGGGGGAGCTTGTCGTGTCAATTTTTGACATTTAGTGCATGGAAGTGTCGATATTTTTTTATCGATATGTGTGGAACGAATGAATGAACGAATCTTTTGTAAAATTATATTTAATTTTATCATCAAAACAAGCAATTACATTATGGGAATATAATGCACAAACCATCAAATGAACAATTGAAACATAGAAAGTCGTTTTATATGAACGATCTGGCAAGTATCACTTAGTGTGAACTTCCTAAGACATTTTGAAACAGCCCGTTAGTACACAATATAGCCTTGCACCAATAAAATCCTCCTATGGGATAATTAAGCAGTAGATTTTTTGCGTTGGCATTCAATCACGCTTGGCGTAAATTGGATGCAACATATTTGGTGATGTTTTGTGGGGATCCATTATGCCTCTCTTTGGACTGCTTCTACCCACTTTATTTCCCTAAATGGATCTACAGAAAATATAAAATAATATTATAAAGATGTATTGTCAAATATGTAGTTTAAAATTTTAAACCAAACTGTTGTATTTTTAAGATTACCTTAATCTACTTTCGAGTGAAACATTTTACAGATTTATCATTATATTTTAAAAGAATTTATATTAAAAATTTAATAAATGTTTATCGATATGATTTATCGACAATTGTCAAGCACAATTAAAATTAAACTGACAAGAGAACGAATGATAAACATATGATAACCCTACCGTATAAAGTATACATTATCTTGTTGATTTTGTAGTAACTGACCACCACTTTTTTAAATGGCAATGTTACTTTTCTCTTGGAAAACACATTTTACTATTTTCATGAAAAATAACAGCTTTTTTGGGATAAAACGTTACTTATGGATTAAAATAAATATTTTTTGTCTTGCCGCTATAATTTTTCCACAAAAATAAGCCACATTTACCCCTTTTTTTCCGTCAATGTTTCTCACTGAGCTCTATCACCGTACTGACAAGACGTCACCTGTAAGTGAGGCCAAAAAGCCCGCTTCGTGGCTAAGGGGGCACAACATTGCGCGTCCAGTGGTTTATTCGTCCAAGTCACAGGCACACGTGTTTCATACGACGTTTTTCAACACACTTGCCATTAATCCAAACTTCGTCACACCACAGCCGCTAACTATTTACGAAAAATGGCGCGTTTTTTTTTTCTTGCCGCGAAACTGATGCGCGCGCAAGGTTAAGGCGCGAACTAGATCGGCCAACAGCCAAGATAAAAAATGTAATAATTCGTTATTTAAAACACAAATTATAGAAAATTTTAAATGAATTTGAGTTATTTTTAGTAATAAAGCTGGATTTACCATTTATTGAAATAAATATGTACATACTGTTATTTTTCTCATAAATACTGTTTGTTGTGTAAGTTATAACCCGACGAAATTATATCGCTTCATCTTTTTACTTACTACTTGGTACTAGGGTACAAATGTAAATTGGTCGGGTTAATAAACAAAAGGCACTAGTGCAATAATATACATAAAAAGCACGCGTGTTTAATATCTATGATTATGTGCCAAAAATCGGTGGAATAAAAACGTCATTTTGAGCAAGTGTGTTGAAAAGTTTATTTTATTTAGTTTTCATATACCCAGGTAGTCGCAAAACAAAGCTACTAGGATATGGAACAACAAATCCTACGTAACGCCCTAGGGAGCACATCCGTTTGTCCCTATAAGATACGTGTCGGTCCAAACGCTAAATTGTAGAGAATTTTTTGGTCGATTCCAGCCACTAATGTGATCCGCGGGGATCGCTCGCAGAATAGCCACAAGAATAGAGTTGATTTTACGTAAGTCGGATTGATGCGGGCGACGCTGAGGCGATGGGAAATGCAAATGTTTTGTTTACGGAAATTCGTCTTACGTAACGGTGAAGGACGTTGTTAGATTGTAAGGTATACTCCTTATCCCTTACTCCTATCAACTGTTAGTAATGAGTACTTTCATTGTATTTATATATACTTACGAATATAGACTTGAAAATATGTGTTTATAAAATGTTATCACGCTACAACATAAAGAAATGGACACCAATCACATACATTGCTCTGATCCCAAAGTAAGTAGCAAATGCACTTGTGTTTTGGAAATCAGACACAACGGTGGTACCATTACACCCAGACCCAAGACAATATAGAAAATTTTGATTTCCATATTGACCCGACCGGTAATAGAACCCGGGAACTCGCAGCGGCGACGCCTTAAAACCAGCGTACTTAATCACTACACCACGGAGGTCTTCAAAAGTGCTGGGGCAATCTAACTTCAGGTATTTAACCATGATAATAGATGTTTTTATATACTCCATCGAAACACGGTTTTTTGGTATATTTTTACAAAGAGATCTTAAAAAAATATTTTAAATTCTGTGAATCGTTAAAATCCATAATGTTTGCAGGTACACGATTTTCGCTTAACAATTGAATAATTTCCGAGAATCTATTATTCGGCAACAGGTAGGACCGCTTAACCACGGAAAATATTATCAAAACAAAGTTTGCTCTGTTAAGTAAAACAACAGGGGGCGGAAGCTGAATCTAATTAGCGGAGATTTTCCTTTTACAGCCCAAAGTGTTACTTTAATTTCAAAGGTTCACTTTTGAATATACATAATATGTAAAAGTGAACCTTATATTATATAATACGAGTAAATTAAAGCAGTTTCTTCAGTGGTAAGTTTTATTTCTTGTGATAGATTAAGAGCGGTCTTGTAATAGCCAGATATTTGGCCATTGAACGTAACGGTAGGTGATGATGCGGCAAAAGGTTGTATTTTTCAAGTATCTATTTCTACTACTTATAGATTTTATCATATCACATATAACTAACTACATTTCACTTTATTTCTACTCATATCCTTTGCGGAAACCTGCAAATATCGTTCTATCCAAGGAGAATACTTTATGTTTACTATCAATTGAAGTTGTGGAAGTGTATGAGAAACCTATTTTGGGAGATTTTCTTAGGTTAAAAGAGCGGAACCTTTCACTGCCTTAAAAAAAACAAGCCAGCAAATATTGCGCGAAACTGAAAGGTCAGGTATTCAACTCACGACAGAAGGAAATTAGTTTTTATATTAGCATCGATCTCTTTTGTCGAACGACATCAAAGTCAGAGGTGGGACACTTCGTCCCCTCCTATCTCATCATCAGTGGAATTTCCAATTGATCGGGGACAAGCCGGTGGGTAAATGCTATTTCAAAGAAACGTTCTTAGCTTTATGGAACACGATTGGATTTCGTAGAGGCCCGTCCGATCGAGAAATCAATAGAACGACAAAACGCAAACACCAACAAATGACCAATGAGAGACTTTCGGATTAAAAGAAATTGTTGCGAAAACGCAGTCTTTGCTTGCTTATTCTATATCACAAATGGCAGGATACCTCTTTAGAATTGATAATAATTCAAGGCGAGATGAAATTACTTGATGGAATATATTGTTCAAAAATATGGTTAATTGGTTATTAACGTACAGACTTATTAACAAATATTTCAACTGGAATTAGAATTTCCATGGTGCAGAATTTCTTGACGTATGGCCGCTGGCATCAAAGGCCACCCGGCAGTGTGTGTGATACACCATAAAAAAAGAAAACTTCGATACACCATATATGATATTGTAACATCTGAATTTGTATAAAAAATTGCATGCATGTATGCAGGCAGAATACACTCACTCACTACCCTAATTTCAAAATCTAATTTAATAAATTCTGTTCTAAGCAAACAAATGTTTTGATTCTGATTTTATGTAGTTTTTAGAGCAAGATAGATTTTTGACGGAAATTTAATATGATAGGGTTTGCATGCACCACCTTGGTTGGTAAAACGTGTTTTTCTCCTAAGAGTTCTATGAAATTATGATATGTAATGTGAACATAAATCTTTAACATAATATCGAAAAAATACACCAGGATACAAGAGTTTAAACCATCCGGGCCCGTTTTCTCAAAATGAGCGAGCCAATGGTTCCGAAATCAGATAGGATTTGTTCTGTCAGACCAATTTCTTTATCAAGCTATTCGTTTCAACGCACACGAATTTATTGTTCAAAGGTTTTACTTATATATATCATCTTCAATCTTCGAATACTTAATTTTATCTTCGCAGAACTTAATTAAGTAGGAATTACTAAATCTTTGAGTGCTATTTAACATTTCTTGCTTGTTTTTGACTACTGTGTTATAAAATGTATTTTGGTTCTTACCACATGTTAACTTACCACAAAAAAAAAAACATTTATACTATTTCTTACGACATTTGGTGTGTCACCATACAAACGACGAGTTGAGAACAAATGGAATATGAATACAAATATTGCTATTCTCGTGTGACGCGAGTGCTCACCTCCGCAAGAACGCTCGAAACTTCGCCATTTTTGTTGAAGCACCATCGAGTACATTCGCGCACATTCGCACTTTTCGCTCAACATTGGAATTGAACGACTCCCCACTTGCTTGGCAAAGCATTTTTCAAATAAGTGGATTCTCAATACATTCCCTTTGTATTGTGTAAATAATGGTGTTGACAAAAATAAAAGCCTCCTTAAATCTCGAATATAAACCAGAGCAGACAGTATTTACGTAACAAGCTATTTTCCGAATCGATGTTATGTTCATATTTATAAGAGAAAAGGTTAAGTAACTTGAGCTAGCCCCATCGTTTTATAGTTGAATGAAACATGAAAACGAAAGCACCTCCATTTTTACGCTCAGTAAGTAAAGTGTGCAGATACAATACAGATTCAATAGATAAGACATGTCCTGGCACTTGAGGGAAACAGCATCTCGCCGTATCAGCGAAGCTATCTACGAAAGTAAAACCCAAAGACGCTATGTACGGCGAGTAATTTTATCATATTTAAAGCCTTCATCATCATCATCATCATACTCACTAACAAAGTAGGTTTACTGCATTTCCAAAATCTCTTTCAAAGATTTTAAGTTTTTGATTTGAAGTCGGATGATTCTTGTACTTGCATTGCGTTGCACAGTACGAGACAAATCATACACACAGTCCACAGTTAAATAAATGTCAGTAAAATAAGTATCGTTAAACCTTGGGAATTGGAAGGAACATAATTTTTGACTTCGTAACTTTGTTTGGACTAGTAAGGAGATCAACATATCAAAATTTCCCGCCCGTAGCTCTTAAGCCGGAAGGAGGCGGAGGTTCGTAGGTTAATTATGTAGGTTTTGAACCGTCTACAAAAAAGGAGTTTTTTTGAATTGTATTTATGTTACCTCATATCACAGTCATTTTAGATAAATGTTTTCGCCTACCTAGAGGTTATACCTTCTAGTTGGTCCCATTGGTGCCAAGTCGGGATCTGATGATGGGATCTTGGTGCAGTCGAGGGAAACCCTAAAATTTGAAAGGCTCGTATGTTTTTTTTTTTGTAGTAGAATCTTAATGTTGACATGTTGTTTCCTCTGATATAATATCGTGTGGAACTGAGCTAATGGTGGAACTACTCAACGCTTAGGAGTTCTGTGATTGTAATGACAGAACTTATGATAGGTAATTTTTAGCTTTTTAAAGATGCAATAAAAAAACAAAAATTGCGCACGGGCGGCATTCGAACCAGCAACTTTCTGTCTAACCGGGCCAAACGCTCTTCCAATTGAGCTACCGTGCCGTCGGTCCGACCGTGTTAAATTTCTGGTCTCTTATGAATACTTACATCATTACGCGTGACGTCTGCGCTGCCAACTGTTTTACGAGGGTCAAACTGAAAGTTCTTAGAAAATCAAAAACTGATTACATTAGCCAGTTATTAGTTTTATTATATCTTTTCAAAATATTGTCCATTGACGTCAATACACCGCTGCATGCGATGGAACCACTGGGAAAAGCACTTTGCCCACTCGTCCTTAGGGGTCTCTTCAATGGCATCGCGATACGCAGCCACCGCTTCTTCAGCATTCATAAACCGCTTTCCTTTAAGTTTTTCTTTAATTTTTGGAAATAAATAAAAATCACAAGGCGCGAGGTCGGGCTATACGGCGGGTGACCCAGTAATTCAACGTTTGATGTCGCCAAATAGTCGATCGTTCGCTTGGCGGTGTGCGACGAGGCGTTGTCGTGGTGAAGGAGGATCCTACTGCGAGTTCGTTTCTCTCGAACTTTTTCCAAGACAAGTGGCAAACAATTGGTAGTGTACCATTCTGCAGAAACTGTTTTTTGATCCTCTAACACAATTGTTGCGAAATGACCTATCCTTCCAAAGAACGAGGCCACCATTTTTTTTCCCGCACTTCGATCTCTCTTCACTTTAGTTGGCAACTCCTCGAAAGGAAACACCCACTGAGCAGATTGTCTTTTGGTTTCAGGATCATAACAGTAAATCCAGCTTTCGTCACCTGTTAGTATGTCGAACACAGCATTTGAGTCACCTCCGTTAAATCTTTCAATCATTTTACGGCACCAATCCACACGATGGAGTTTTTGAGCCTTAGTCAAATTATGAGGTATCCACCGGACGCAAAGCTTCCTGACCGCTAAATGTTCGTGGAGGATTTTGTGCACTTGACTCATACCGATGCCTAAGCTTGTCCGAATCTGCTGATAGGTCACTCTTTTGTCAGTCTCTATCATACGCCGCACAACACAGATGTTATTTTCAGTCGTCGCCGTAGAAGGCCGTCCCTCACGTACATCATCAGTGAGATTAGTGCGACCACGTTTAAACTCATTAAACCAGTTGTAAACAGTCGCACGAGATGGGGCTTCATCGTGAAAGGCCAATCGTAGTCTATCATAACTTTCTTGTTGACTTAAATGACATCGAAAGTCATAAAAAATCATTGCACGAAAATTTTCTCGTGTTAAATTCATGTTGACGTGACACAGACAATTTTCAATTTGCCGCCAAATCGTAAAACAAATGACAAATGAATGAAATATATACTCAGTAATATTGGCAAAGAGTTCTATTTTCAAATTTTAGAATATTTTTTTATTATATTGTTTATAAGTGGCCAGTTCTAATAACTTTCAGTTTGACCCTCGTACATCAGCAGTGGGCCAAGTACGAGTAGTTATTCATTACAGAATAAATTCAACTTGGAAATTGATAACGCTTCGCTATCCATTGGTTTAAAATGTTGTTTAGCGTCAAACTTCGTTCAGTTGTTTTTAAAATATGGGCAAAAAATAATACTATGATGGAATAAAAAACATCAAGTACTTACCATCTTTATAATTGCTTTAAAAAAACTCTAGTTTTTTCCTGAAGAGAAGACAAAGGTGTTATTACAGCTTTTTATCGAGATTTTTGAAGGTGTGTTTAAAGTTTGAACATATGTTTTTATTCCATAGTATTTCTTTTTGCCTATATCTCAGAAACTACTGAACCGGTTTGGATGATACTGAAACTGCTCCTTAAGTCGGTAAAATCAGTCAATTAAGAAGAATAACTCGAAACAATAAATTGCTTTCAACTTTTATTAGTAAACAAATACAAAATTTTATATTTATACAGATATCAATCAATCAAATATTAGCCAATTCAAACCTTAATGCAAACCACTTTTTTTGAAGTCGGTTTAAAACTTGACTTAGAAAAACTTTAAGGAAATCTTGTTAGCTTTGATTTTGTAGGTCGCATGGTTTTCTACATACGAGTACATATATGCAGCTATGCTCCCAGCTCAAGAGGTACGGGGTGGGATTTGATATGATACTTCACTAACTACGGGGTATTATGCAACTTTCACTTGTAGGTAAATATGGCTTGGATGAATTAACCACTGGATATGAAACGCAAGAGCGAATGTATCAAAACATCATTAGCCAATTTCTGCGGGGCGGGGGGAGCTTGTCGTGTCAATTTTTGACATTAAGTGCATGAAAGTGTCGATATTTTTTATCGATATGTGTGGAACGAATGAATGAACGAATCTTTTGTAAAAATACATATAGTTTTAAACACCAAAACATAATAAATAAATTACATGATGGACATGTTTAATGCACAAACCATCGAATGAACAACTGAAACATAGAACGTTTATATGAACGGTCTGGCAAGAACCACTAACTAGAACTTCCTAAGACATTGTGAAACCGCCCGTAAGTACATACATACAGCCCAGCACCATTTAAATCTTCCTATGGGATAATTAAGCAGTAGGTTTTTGCGTTGGCAATAAATCACACTGGTGTTAAATGGATACCACATATTCGGTGATATTTTGTGTGGATCCCTTTTTTTCTCCCTTCGACCCACTTTATATTCCTTAATGGATCTACAGGAAATCTGAAATTATATTTTGAAAGCCATAAAAGTCATTTATTTATGCAAATAGGCCCATTGAGGACACTTTTACACGTCCCAATATAAACCCTACCACAGCTTCGGGACAATTTTGGGCTAGTGCTGAGAAGAAGCTGCGCAACAAACTCAGTCACTATTGTCAATGCCTCTTTTCAAAAGGTTTACAATGTTTGTAGTATTCATGCAAGTCCATACATTATTATCTTTCAAATAATCATCTACTTTATAATACCCTTTCGTCATAAGGGTTTCTTTAATGACAGTTTTAAATTTATTGATCAGTAAGTTTACAATGTATTCTAGTAGTTTATTAAAAAATTTAATACATTAAGGATGTATTGTCATAAAATGAACTTCATGTTCAAATTTTAAAGCAAACTGTTGTATTTTTAAGATTTTCTTTATCTAGAGACACATTTTTAGGATTAATAATTGTATTTTTAACTAGCAGCCCGTCCCGGCTTCGCACGGGGTAGACAATTATTTATTTTTGGAAATTTGGATATAAAACACTTTTTTCACAAATATTTTTATTTATTAAAAAAACATTATGTATTAATCATATGTTTTAAAAAAAAACACTGTTATATTTGTATGTCAGTCTATTTATGTTCAATTTCTTTGATGGCTTAAGTGGCGGGCACTTAAGTAAGTAATCCTTACAAAATTATTATTTAGTATTTAATGGCAAACCCTTTTTAATAAAAAATAAAAAACACAAAAAAATATATAAAAAAACAAAATAATAAACACAAAACAACAAAACCAAACAAAAAAAAATATTAAAAGGGTTTGTCATTAATCATTTTCATTCTTATTATTAGTTAATATTTTACATTTTTAGTATTTTTTTATTTTACAGGTTTACTTTTACATTATTTACAGATATAATATTGAGGTAGATTTACGTTTTTGACTTTTATATTTGTCAGTTTTTATCTCAAAGCTTCACTGTAAACTACGTTGGCAGTGGTATTTGTAGATGGCAACAAAATATATTGATTTTCAGGAGATCCCACTCGAGAAAGGGCAACATATAGTTGTCCATGAGAAAAGCATTCTTTTCTTAGGTCGATGCCAACCATTGAAAATGTTTGACCCTGGGACTTATTTATTGTGAGGGCAAATGATGTTTTTAGAGGAAACTGTAACCTCTTAAAAGATATAGGCAAGTCCGTAGGAATCATGGGGATCCGCGGTATGTGGGCGAGCTGTCCGGCCGCGGCCCCGGTGATTATAGTGGCTACTATGACGTTCTCCCGCAATTCCTTCACCAGAAGTCTCGTGCCATTGCACATGCTGGGAGGGCATAGGTTCCTCAGCAGCATTACGGGAGTGCCTACCTTTAATTGTAGTTCGTGGGACGGCAAGCCGGAAGGATTCAGGGAATTTAAAAATTCTTGTGGATAGTGCACTGTATCTTCGATGTTGCATACTGTGTCAATAGATTTGTAAGATTTGAATTCACCGGGTACTTTTTCCATAATAATTTTGTTAATCTCATTAACCGAATCATTTCGCGGGGACACTATCGCTCTCGAACAGAGCCAATTGAAATTTCTCTCCGTAAGATTTTGTATGTCCGGATATATTGTGTCCACAAGAATTTCTAGACTCTGAACGATTTGACCCAATTCGTTATCCAACAATACCTGGGGACTGTTTGCAACCGGAGACGGTAATTTTCCGTCTCCAAGTTTTTGAAGTTTTTGTGAGAAATTATTATCGTCATTATCACTTAAATGTGCTCTCATATTTGTGCGCAGATTAAGAGTTTCAATCGATTGCCATAAAGTTGATGATTTAAGGCAAGCTCGAATAACGTCAGCTCGAGTACCTTTTGTTATAACTGGTAAAGTTTGACGAAAGTCTCCAGCTAAAACAAACGTCACGCCCCCCATTATACGGTCTGAGCTTCGGATGTCTCTCAGCGTGCGCTCCACGGCTTCCACGTGCGCCCTGTGGCTCATGGTGCACTCGTCCCAGATGACCAGCGAAGTGTCTTGTAAGAGCTGACCCAGCGGACCGTTTTTGCGGATCGAGCACACAGATTGTTGTTCCAAAGACACAGCCATGCAATGGTAATTTAAATGTAGAGTGAGCAGTCTTTCCATCATTTAATAGGGTTGCAGCAATTCCGGACGATGCCACTGCGACAGTTTTTTTTCTAGATTGACGTACTTTTGCCAACACTAAATTGGCAAGGAAGGTTTTGCCTGTTCCACCGGGCGCGTCCAAAAAAAACAGTTTACCGCTGTGATTTTCAACACTCTGTACTATAGCATCGAATGCTATTTTTTGATCTGCCACTAACTTGGGTACATGCGTGTTGACAAATACAGACAACTCGTTAATATCATGCGGACGGCACGGTATCGCATGGACGATGTTTTGTTGCCGATTCGGGGATGGCAATCCAAAATCTGCTAAATGCTTGTCGTTCAGTTCCAAAAGCTTGTTTTCTATTTGTATCAAGCCTTCGTTGTGTACGTCACAATCCTGATCTTGTTGTTGAGCTGCACGTATGATGTCCTCACACAAATCGTCTTTGAAAGTGTCCCATAATTTGAGAGGTTCAGAGGGGAAACAAAATAATAAAATGACCACAAACAGCTCTCTCAACTTTAACGGGCAGTCAGAAACCGAAGCTTCTCTCAAAGTCATCTCCCATTGGTTGTCATTTTCTAGTAAACCTAAATCTCTGCAAGCAGCTTGGTATGTTTCTTTAACAATGCCATCAACGGTTTTCAAGTCTTGGAACGATGTCGGGCCGCGCACATGATGAAGTAATATCCTGAGATAAAAGCACTCGGATTGAGAAGGATGGACGCTGTACACTCGGCCCAACGCCGCATCTTTTTTTACATCGGGATGACCGACTACGTCTTGGCCGCGTTTCCTTCTTGAGAATTTGTTATTGGCCCATGTGTAATAATGAGGGACCTCATGATAGAGTAACGTTTTGGCAAATTCATCACTGCGACACAGGTCAAAAAACGCCGTGAGAGTCGTTTTTGGTGGATTTTCAATTACACGTTGTATATTTTCAGCTGAAAAATATACCCGTTGCCCATTTTCTAAGTGTACAGCCAAGTGAACAACGGTAGGGTGTCGATCGTGAATAAGAAACTCTAACAATCTCCACACTGCCTCCGATGTACTAATGTACCGTCCGTTCAAAAAATTTTCCACTTCGTCGTGAGCATTTCTGACACCGAAAGTGGCTTGGTCCGATCCTTTGTTGATGTATTTGCAAATATACTTAATTGCTTGGACGGAATGGCAGAATTCAACGTTTATGTGAGCATTAAAAAATCGCAATAAAATTGGAGAATATGGAACGATCCACCTGTTGTCTATGTTCACCGTTCTGCCTCGGATGTTTAAAGTAGCGACCTGACCTCCGCTGCTGGAGTCGCGACGTCGATATACGGGATATCCGTCCTCACCGGTCTGGGTCTCATTTATGAATCGTCGTGGGTATTTTTTTGAGCATATGCCATTCTTTATGCATGGTGAATTCAAATTTTCTTGCCCACATGGCCCGTGTACCATATTTTTTGTTACTATGTCAAATAACACTGGGTCTTCGTCTTTATTAGGCAGCTCAGCGACGATTATTTCGTCGATCTGATCGGGCTGTATTTTTGTCTCCAGCCAAAACAACATATGACAATGCGGCAATCCTCTTTTTTGCCATTCAACACTAAGCATATAACATTTGACCGGTCCAAAAATCACGTCTTTCGTGAATATTTTTATATTTTTTTTCATTTTTAGATGGAATACTCGAGCAATGATGTCATGCCGGTCGAAAGACCGTTGGCCGGGGAAAAGTTCCTGCTTTATCTCTTCCCATTCAGGGTTGCACGTAAAAGTGACGAATAGATCTGGCCGGCCGTGGTTGCACACATAGGACATAGCATCATGCGTCTTTTCGTTTAGAAACCTCGCACATCCAGGAAATGATGACGGTAAGATGACGCGCTGTCCGATGTCGGCGGCATTCACGCTTGCGTCTTGGTTCAAAGCATCCCTCAGATGAATATAGTCATCTGCTCTAAGTTTTTGTTGGTTTCGCCTTATAAAATTTAATCGTTCAGAAATCATCTTTGCCATCATACGAGGGTCAAACTGAAAGTTCTTAGAACTGGCCACTTATAAACAATATAATAAAAAAAATATCTAAAATTTGAAAATAGAACTCTTTGCCAATATTACTGAGTATATATTTCATTCATTTGTCATTTGTTTTACGATTTGGCGGCAAATTGAAAATTGTCTGTGTCACGTCAACATGAATTTAACACGAGAAAATTTTCGTGCAATGATTTTTTATGACTTTCGATGTCATTTAAGTCAACAAGAAAGTTATGATAGACTACGATTGGCCTTTCACGATGAAGCCCCATCTCGTGCGACTGTTTACAACTGGTTTAATGAGTTTAAACGTGGTCGCACTAATCTCACTGATGATGTACGTGAGGGACGGCCTTCTACGGCGACGACTGAAAATAACATCTGTGTTGTGCGGCGTATGATAGAGACTGACAAAAGAGTGACCTATCAGCAGATTCGGACAAGCTTAGGCATCGGTATGAGTCAAGTGCACAAAATCCTCCACGAACATTTAGCGGTCAGGAAGCTTTGCGCCCGGTGGATACCTCATAATTTGACTAAGGCTCAAAAACTCCATCGTGTGGATTGGTGCCGTAAAATGATTGAAAGATTTAACGGAGGTGACTCAAATGCTGTGTTCGACATACTAACAGGTGACGAAAGCTGGATTTACTGTTATGATCCTGAAACCAAAAGACAATCTGCTCAGTGGGTGTTTCCTTTCGAGGAGTTTCCAACTAAAGTGAAGAGAGATCGAAGTGCGGGAAAAAAAATGGTGGCCTCGTTCTTTGGAAGGATAGGTCATTTCGCAA
Organism: Pyrausta purpuralis; assembly: GCA_963924145.1. NCBI lineage: Eukaryota > Metazoa > Arthropoda > Insecta > Lepidoptera > Crambidae > Pyrausta > Pyrausta purpuralis. Next base: position 12,448,112 of record OZ001642.1, read on the forward strand.
CAATTGTGTTAGAGGATCAAAAAACAGTTTCTGCAGAATGGTACACTACCAATTGTTTGCCACTTGTCTTGGAAAAAGTTCGAGAGAAACGACCTCGCAGTAGGATCCTCCTTCACCACGACAACGCCTCGTCGCACACCGCCAAGCGAACGATCGACTATTTGGCGACATCAAACGTTGAATTACTGGGTCACCCGCCGTATAGCCCCGACCTCGCGCCTTGTGATTTTTATTTATTTCCAAAAATTAAAGAAAAACTTAAAGGAAAGCGGTTTATGAATGCTGAAGAAGCGGTGGCTGCGTATCGCGATGCCATTGAAGAGACCCCTAAGGACGAGTGGGCAAAGTGCTTTTCCCAGTGGTTCCATCGCATGCAGCGGTGTATTGACGTCAATGGACAATATTTTGAAAAGATATAATAAAACTAATAACTGGCTAATGTAATCAGTTTTTGATTTTCTAAGAACTTTCAGTTTGACCCTCGTATCCACACAATATTGACTAAATAAATCCTTGTGATAGTGCAGCGAATTAAATTGCATGGTCCTAATCATTAAGCGGTATGCGTAATATTACATGCATGATACAGTCTTATTTCTTAAGGAATCCTGCTGAGGAATAGTTAAGTAATATCCGTCGTCTCCTGATACGAACATTAGCGGATATTGTAACGGATAATAAGCCCTATGCAATTCCGACACTCGCTTCAGCTGCCCGTCTCTACCGTGCAGCACTATATCTCTGGGGCCTTTGTCTTCATCAACCAAGAGAACGGCCACTTCGTTGACGGAAGGCGCGTTGTATCTGCCTCGGTGTTCTGCTTGAGGTGTGCGGTCAGCGTGAATAATTAATTTTAAATTCTCTGGAGATGTCGATTCGATACTTTGTTTAAAACTTCGTATGTAAACGTTGTGAATATTCAACATGGTCTGCAATTCGTCGATCAAATCCAGTTTTAGCATAGGAGCCATGTTAGAGCGCAAAGATAGTTGGTCAGCATCGGAAATAAAATATATCTGCAGAAATTGTGGGCTTTGTCCGGATGGCGGCAGGAGGCTGCCTTTGAGGAGGTCCCTCTACCTTAAAGGTTGGCATGAAATTCCCCTCCCTAATTTCTTTCGCCCCGAACGATGTCATCTGAAACAGATTATTGTAACGACGTGCGTTTTTTAAAAAATGCGCGGATAGTGTACTATTGTTCGTCAGAAGGCTTTTGATTGGTTCTGGAGGCTCTACGATACTGGGAATTATTACTTTTCCAGCCGCGCAACACATACCAATTGCTTCGTCTCTCCATTTTTTCGCGGAACATTTAGGGCATATCTTATCCATCGCTCCAATTTGAATGCTGTTTTGATCGGCGTAGTTAATTTGTGGATCGTAGCTGAATGCCGATCTATTGCTGTGAGCTAAATTCCCATCACGCCTTCTAATTGCTACTGCACGTTGTCTCTCTCTCTGTGCCGTAAGTCGTTGCGAGCGGTCACCGCTAGACTCTCGGGCACGTGCCTGTGAGTTTCTGGCTCTCAGTCCAGCAAGCCGCTGTGAGCGCTCGGTGCTAGATTCTCTAGCACGTGCCCGCGAGTTTCTATCTCTGTTTCCAGCAAGGCGTTGTGAACGTTCGGAGCTCGACTCTCGTTCGTAAATCTGAGAAGATCGTTCATTTTGTTCTGCAAGGCGAAGTGAGCGTTCGACACTGCACTCTCTTGTCCGTGTTTGCGAAATTCTTGTTCGATTTTCGTCAAGGCGTTGCGCGCGTTCTGCGCTCGACTGTCTTTCGCGAACCTCTGACGATCTGACATTTTGATTTGCAAGACGAATCGAACGATCGGCGCTACTTTCCCTTGCGCGAGCTTGCGAAGTTCGCTCTCTATTCTCAGCAAGTCGCTGCGAGCGTTCGGCGCTAGATTCTCTGGCCCGTGATTGTGATGCATATTCTCTTTGACTTTCGAGTCGATCAGAATATTCTGAAGATGATTCTCCAACACGGCGAATCTTTGCTAATCTCGCTTGGGAGCTATGTTGAGATAATTGGGACCTTTTTTTTTTAGGCATAATTGTTTGAAAGTTTTGGTTTTCAAGTAAAATAAATAAGAATTAATATGATTTTAATATGAACAGTTTATGGAATAGAAGTTTTGTGTCACTCAAAGTGACACTGCTATAAAAATAAACTGTCAAGGTTTAATCAAGTAATTTATGCGCAGTTTTGAAAATAACTCCTAATCGATAGAAAGAAAATGTGCTCTATCTGAAATGTGTTCTATGGAAAAATCTAAATGTTCAATATCGGTATTATTTATTATTATTGGTTGTTGGGCTCTAATGTTGCCAGCTCGATCAGGTATGATCTATTGTGGCGCCCTTATATTTAATATTTCACTGCTTAGTCCCGTTGAGTCTATAAATTTCCAGATTCTTTGGAGCGTGATATCTGCTATCTCATCCGTGTGCATGATGTGCCGCCCGAGATGGATACTTCTTTTGCTCATGAGCGGTCCGCATGAGCAGAGAATATGCATGGCCGTTTCTTCTTCTGTATTACAGAATCTACATAGAGCGTCTTCGGTCAATATCGGTAGCGTCCGCTGCGTAAGGAGCCGCTACCTCCTTACATACGTGCACGTCCCACTCCTGTATTTCAGTGCCCCCTCCACCCCGCCCGCCGCGATGCCTGGCGCGCTTTTCAGACTGCATCGCAAACAACGGCCACGGCGCTATGGCGGTTTGGTTTACTGTTTGATTTTTTTAATTCGTAATATGTTTTGAATGGAAAGTCCAATTTAAATAATTTAAAAACTATTTTATAGGTAGTTAAATGGTCTTGACCATAAAATAATTTATTTGGATAAGGATTAATATAAACACATAAATAGCATGGTTTGAATTTGGTTAGCATTTTCATTAATGTTTAAAATGAAAAAAGTTGTTGTAGTGACATAACTACAATAGTTGAACATATGCTACCGCGGAGTTTTTTGTAGACATTATGATGTTCTTCAATATTGTTGTACATTCTTTTGTTCTATCGCTAATAGTTTCGGTAGCGCATTCGACGAAAGACATTTAAAGACTCATTTTTCTACACCTTCGGTTACATTGTTCAAATTTTACCAAGGATCCCTAATTTTTTTCAAAATGAAATGTAGCCTGTGTCAAATTGGAAGAATGTAGCATTCTATTGGTGAAAGAATTTTTTAAATCGGCCCAGTACTTTTTGAGCCTATTCATTACAAACATACAAACATACAAAAATAGGTACAAATCTTTCCTCTTTATAATATTAGTGTAGAAGTATTCATATTAATAATTTAATAATACCAAAAACCAAAAAAAAAAAAAAAAAAAATTAATAATAGTACGTTTATCGACAATTGCCAAGCACAATTAAAACCACAGATTAGTAAGAGTATGTCTAAAGATTAAAACTAAACTGACAAGGGAACGAATGATGAACGAACGACAATCCTACCGTATTAGGTATACGTTATCTTGTTGATTTTGTAGTAACTGACCACTACTTTTTCTATGGCAATGTAACTTTTCTCTTGGAAAACGCATTTCACTATTTTCAAGAAAAAATAACAGCTTTATTGGGATAAAAAGTTACTCACGGATGAAAAGAAATATTTTTTGTGTTGCCGCTATAATTTTTACACAAAAATAAGCCACATTTACCCATTTTTTCCGACAATGTTTCTCACTGAGCTCTATCACCATACTGACAAGACGTCACCTGTAAGTGAGGCCAAAAAGCCCGCTTCGTGGCTAAGGGGGCACAAGCGAAATGGCCCGTCATTGCGCGTCCAGTGGTTTATTCGTCCAAGAAATATAGTTATCTATTTTTGATTACCTTTCCGACGTTTCGACGTTGATATGATAACCTCCTAACTAGTCAAAAAAAAGTTACGAGACAAAAAAAACGTTCCAAGTGGTTCCAAGCGATTCTCTATAGTAGCCTTCTTTTCCTGCCCTAATTGGTATTCTGCTCAAACATCTTGCATGTCAATGGACTGCCAAAGACATGCAATTGTCAACTGTTGTCAAACAGAGAAACTTGGCGTGTGTAATAAAATTTCAAATAAAGCTTATTAATAATGTCATAAATCATTAAACTAAAGTTCTCAGTGATACGCTGCCATGATTTTTACATGGCAGCTTTTGATAAATATAGTTTTATCAGGTCACTTATGTAACGTAGTAGGTCAATATTATAGTAAACCAAATCCCAAAGATTGGAAAGTTGCGGAATCTCTCGCTGAGCAACATCCCTCCGTTGTGGCATTACTGAATCGTACCAAAGGGTACATGTGCACGGGCATTATAATTAACAAGGCAACCGTTTTGACCTCTGGGAGCTGCATCGACCCAGCTCTTCATTACATAGCCGTTGCAACGGCCGTCCTGCGCAAGAGCATCAGTAACAGGAGCCTACTTGAAATCGCTTCATCAAAATTACACTCGGATTACAGGTTTGAATTGTCAGTATCGGATCCCAACGTCACTCAGATGCACAGCAATATCGGCTTAGTTTTTTCTGCTATCCCAAAGTTAGAAGTTTACGTCTCACATGCCGATTTAAGCAACTATTTCGCATCTGAACTTAAAGAGAGAGAAGTGAAAGTGGTCGGCTATGGGCAACTTCCGGAGAGCAACGTCGTTATTTTGCAACATCAGACCTACCTCCAAGCGCCGTGTCCAAATCCTAAGTGGTATTACTGTATTTGTGGATACGAAGATCCAGTTTCGACGATCGGCAAAACTTATGAAGACGATTTCGGAAAAGGAGCCCCAGTTTTTTTTGGACAAGAGCTTGTTGGTGTCGCGGCGACTCCATGTGGAACTTTGGCCTTACCGTCCAATGGCCAAAATTATAATATTTTTACGGTTCTCGGACCATATTTAGCGTGGATTCAAAATAATCATGCGAACATTACAGAAACGGTTCAATTCCGTGCGAATAGTACAGGACACAGAAGCACTGGTATTCAGTTTGTTTATATTTCGTTTGTGTTTAGCAAAGTAATGCAATAAAAACTATTTCAGGTACCCCTGTTTACATCAAAGACCATTACCTTTTTATCGCGTCATAAATATCAATGAATGAGTATTTTGCTAGACGGATTCAGCAATTTTCAAGTGATAATTGAATCGGGTTTCCTTGCATTATAATCGAGAAAGGCCTACTCTGATTGGAACTATGAGTATTTTCTCAGAGCATTTTACTACATTTTGTAGAAATAAAGTAAAATGCATATATTTGTATTTATTGGAGCACCTGCTGCTTATAATTTCCCCACAGAATGCAAGCGAGCAGAAATAACCTAATTAAACCGTGGCTGTTCGAGGGGCCGCTTTAGTTATGCGCGGGGAGCGAATGGCAACTCTTTTTAGCGTTCCGTAGCCGAATGGCAAAAATCAGGACCCTTATAGATTTCGTCAAGTCTATTATCTGTCTGTCTCTCCATCCGTATGTCACAGCCACTTTATTCTGAAACTATTAGTATTACACCGTTGAAACTTAGTAGGTAGATTCTTGTTTACCGCTTTACGATTCTTATACAAAAAATAAAAAATAATGATACTTCAAGGGCCTCCCCCTCCCATACATGAAACTAAAACATAATTTACGTTATAGTTTCAAAAAAATTGTTTGTCTATGAATAGGTTTTTAAAAATGACATAGAGGTTCCTAAAACCATTTTCAGTAAAAGTCAACGTTTTAGAGATAGAGACCTCCAAGGTGGTAAAATGGGCGTCACCCCCATCTTACTTCTACACTAAGCGAGTGTAAATTTAGAAAAAAATAATAATGTAGATCTTGACAATCGATCTTGGTTTGAACGAGATCGAACTAGTAGGTTTTGAGATGGAGAACATTTTCAATTTTTCAATAACCGCAAACATAACTTTGTTATTCATACAAATACTATAAATAACAAAGTTATATTTGTTGTCAACAAAATATTGTGGTATTTTGTCTAAGTAGAAGTAAGTGGAGCTCCGACTCGCACTTGGCCGGTTTACATCAGGGTAGGTACTACACTTTCGTTCTGCACAAGGAAGTAGCACTGTGCTTCATTCAGTCTGTCTGTAGAGTCCATATTAATTGCGAAGCAGAGTTGCTACACTCTACTCCTCGGTAAGTTTCGTTAGAAATTAATGTTCCTACTTTTGTGAGCTTAATTTATATTTTACTTACAATCCTCCTCGTTTCAATTTCTTGGGAGTGGTGTCCGTAGTATTAGTTCCGTTTATTAAGATTCTCTTTTCTCATTTTTCTTTTTACTTAAAAGCATTAAAGGATGATTCATAAAATAAAATATGTAATAGTCTCTCAGTGAAATAGTATCACTTAGGGCCTGCTTGTAAAAATCTAAAAGTAAGCACTACTAAAGGAAAGATCATTTAATGATAAGTATACTATTTTTTATTTATTAGAAGTTTAACTACGTGTAGAAAGTTCAAACTTACTTTTACCTAGTTACCTGAAATACATGAACACAACTTAAAATATTATTTTAACCTTTCAAATTGAGTTCATAAATCGACAATTATTTTGCAACCAAATCTAATTGTAAGTTATGAAAATTCTTAACAATATTGTGTTACACAAATCAAAATACTTTATATCTTATTGAAGTTATCTTATCCAAAGATGAATGATAAATAAAACAATAAATAATGACAATCGTAAATATTCTAACAACTTATTTATCTGATCTCATTATAACGAAATGTTATCTTGTTTATTTATGATGTAATTTAAAAATGTTTTGAGCATCGCACCACAATCTCACTGACCTCAGGGACAGAGACCGCTAGGAGATAACAAGTATCACTGGATATTGAGAGTATTGGACGCGAGTTACAAGTAGACACTGTACTAATTAAAAATGAATTCTATCAGAGTGTTTGCGAGAAAAATGAGCCAGACGAAATGGGAGCCTTGGAGCCGTGTCGGGATCATCGGAGTGCCGTTCGAGAAGGGGCAGAAGAAGTATGGAGTGAGCGTTGCACCAGCGGCAATGAGAGATGCAGGACTTATCGAGCAACTCGAAGAGATTGGTAAGTAAATATGTGCTAGAACTAGAACTATACAACGTCTAATGTTAAATGTGCAAAACCTCAGACACTCCAAATGGTTTTTAAATCGATTGACCTAATTCTGAAAAAAAAACATATAATAAAATAATTTAATGTTTTACGTAGGGTTGCGATCATTTCTTGCTCTGCGGACGACGCTCTGTCGAGAGAGGAGTGTGAAGCATGGGCGTGCATTTCATATAGGCAGTTAAGCAGTGCCTACCTCGCCATTATAATGGCAAATCAATATTACAATATAACTTTAAACTAAGCTTAAACTAAAAGCATTTTTATTATCAACTTACATACATTAAGTACTAACGCTCAACTTTGAAACGAAAATATTTAGGTAGTAGGCTGCCCAGCGGCTGCTTGCTAAATACACGCACACTCTTGCAATCGCCCCTCGTACCTACAATGTCACACAATGATGATATAAACCCGACCGAATTAAAAATGACGCTCTGTTCGTACAATTCAAGGTGACAGGTGATATTCGCATCATGGACTCCTAAAGTAGGCATGCATACTATCTTCTTTCTCTATCAGTTTCCTACTGGAGAGTGATTTTGTCCTAGTCGCGCGCAAATGACGTAAAATACTTCGGAGTCTAATCAAAACACATCTCTTAGAAGAAACTTTAATTTGGAATTAAGGTAGAAACATAGATTTATATTAATAAACCATGGTTTTAATTTAAAGTGATTGTGATATAGAAAAACGAATGTAACATTAATTAAAAGAAATATAAATCTTTTAAAGGAGATTGTGTGCAAGTGGAAATTTCGGTGTTACTCGTCTACCCGATACTAGATGGCGCGACGTTGCAATTTCCTACGCCTTTTTCCTAATTCATAATCTTTTATAATTCTCAAACTAATGATATTGTGAACACAGGAAAGTCCGTAATTTTACTATAATTTATTTTTCTTATGCAAGTAATTCAACCCGGCTAAAGTGTTGGTATAAAAGTAATGCAAACATTCTTTAAAAGTTTGCGGCAGCCATTTTTAACTATGGAGTTCTTGTTTTGCTTTTCGCTTCCTTCCCGCGAGTGTTAAAAATCTTAAATTTCAAGTAAACAGTTGTATTTCGATTGAATAAGTGTTTTCGGGGTTTGTTTATTTTGTATTCGAAACGATAGTGAAATTGCAGTGTTACTTTGAGTGCCATAAAAGTCATGTTGTGTGTGATGAGGGTTCAAAAGAAGATTCGTTTTGTTTTGAAAGTTTTAACTGTGCGCTGATGCCCTAAATAAAGGCAAGACCTTTGCTTGAGAATAAGGAAGCCCAAAATTGTATCATAGCCACTATGGGTATCAGTTAAATGGCATGTCATTAGAAAATCATCCATTTCCTTGATACTTGTGTGGTGTAAAATCATCGCAAACACAGCTTGTATGCTTCCTTCATAAATTGCAAAAAAAAAACCTAGGTAAGTTATTATTTGCTGGCATTACACCGTCATTTTCATACAGCTCTATACTAGATGCAAAATCTAAAATCGATATTGAATTTGTTAAGAAGTTTGTAATCAAAATTAGTAGATGCATACTCCATCGAAAATTTAATGCACGCCCCTGGTGTGAAGGTAGTTGTAATACCTGGCCGCTGCGTTGCGCTGTCATTATTATTATTACTATCTACGCTTATAAATAACTAACCGTTGAAATACGTATTTTATCGGGTTTGCGCACGTGATGACTTGTCTTATTTATAGATAGACAGGGTAACATTTTAATGAAGATTTTAAAAAAAAGTGAGCCTTATTAAAAAATGTCTTATTTGATTCTACTCGATATTTCAATCAAACTATTTTCAGATTTTGCGCACTTAATGTTACACGTTGTATAGTTTTCCTAAATTCCTTAATAACTTTGGCAAGCGACAGAATAAAGGACCCATTTCTAGTGAAAGTGCGTCAGTCCAATCCGTGTATAAACCAACAAGACTTTGGCAACTTTTGTTTCTTAACCCCTTGGAGAAACAAGACGTTTTTTACAATTATTTGTAAATTATTCAGTACTTCAAAAACCCAGCTTTATAGGGTTCCGTAGTCCAACTAGAAACCCTCATAACTTCGCCATGTCCTTCTGTCCATCTGTTTAATTTATCATGGGTATGTATTCTAGTCAAACTGCCTGTAAAAATACGGGCCCAAATCTACTACATAAAACCACTGCTTGCTAAATAATAACAGGGTTTATTTGCAAAGCGAACGAACATACATTGGCACCGAATGCCTATAAGCAATAACAAAATCCAAACACTACCGCGAGTTATCTCAGTACAGCGCCATCTCTCGGTGCAACTAATGTAAACAAGCACGATACAATTTTCTTACGATCTAGTAACAATTTGACACTGCCAAAAAGGTAAAATAAAATAATGGATATTTTTTTTTTGGGGTAAGTACCTCTCATATGAGTAAGGATTGATTTTATTTTCTCTAACCTTAGCTATCGTGTGAGGGGTATCGTTAAATAGGTCTTTATATAATAATTATGACTTTGCTTACATTATTTTTCAATAAAATGGCCTGTTCCAAATCCTATCCAAACGGTGGCATGTAAAGTCCGTTTGTCTCAGCTAGTTCAATATTGTAAACAATATTTTCATAACTTTTAAAATAATATCAGTGAATGAAAGTGCTGTACTATTCAATGAAGAAGACGGTGTATTTTTTCTTTTTTTATCTTAATTTAAAATGAATCATTCCGTAAAAAATGAATGTCAAGATTGTTTACAATATACGGGGCTAGCAAAGAATTAGTTCATTCGTGAAAAACTATAGCAGTAACGTATATATGATGAATTTAGAAGGAAAACTAACACGGCTATGATACGTTAACAAATTACACATTGTACTCAAATAAAGCAAATTATTTTTCGACTATTATTTTTTCCTCCAAAACGCGTAAAAAAAATAAAACTTAAACTGTAGCCGAATATTAACTTTGTGTTTTTTCTTTCAGTTGAAAATAAATAAAAATAATAAGGCTATCTTAATCATGTTTTAGAGGACATATTATTAGAGCAATAAAAGTGTTTACATACATTTTAGATACAGAACCCTTCGTGCGCGAGTCCGACTCACACTTGGCCGTTTTTTATTAATCATTCTAATACACTTCAACTCAAAATAAAGTTACGTGCAAACCTTATGAGTACGATTTTATGACACCAAAGTGAAATAAGTTTTTAGAACTTATTTCAATCGTACGAATAAAAGAGTGGAATTAGTAAAGTAATTCTACTAGAACTAGTTTTAATTCTTATATTAAAATTTGTACAACAAAATTTTCTTTAATAAACAGAGTTAATTCTGTAACTATGTATCTAAACCTTAAAGTGAATTAAGGTTTCGACGGGACGAAATTCACTTGCAAATTATTTAGCATCGTGGAACGTGGGTTAACATAGTAAATTCTACCTATAAGACTGTACTGTACATTTGGGTAGTATGTTGTAGCTGCAGGCGGGCAGGCAAAAGGGGTGTAACAGAAATAAGATAAATTCCCTGTGCAGACTGAGAGCTAAAACATCGCTGCCAAAACAAACTAAAGGACAACACACAACTGAGGAGTCCAACATTGTTTCGTTTCGTTTCAAAGCCGTCGAAAAAGTTACATTGTGGAAGAGAATTAGGTACCCGGTTTCTACCCACTTTAAATGACTGTTTGGAAAGTACTAACCACTTTTGGAAATGTCGGTAATTCAACTCTTGTTCGTTCGGAAAGGGTAAGAGTTAATTAAAATGATTGTGGTATCCTGTTCTTTATTCCTGCCGAATGAGAATTTACAATTGCATCATTAGTACGCATACAAAGACATGAATAAAATAAACGTAGATATTGAATACTGCTATATAGTTTACCTTACGATTGTATACCTAACTTTATATTTTATTTTATATGATATGAATTTGCCCTTGTCTCTAGACTATACCAGACAAGGCATAGGCAGGGACAATGATAAAGCGAGCTCACCCAGAAAAAGCCTGTTCACTCTTTTTTTGAAAATAACAAGGTTGTAGACTTTAGGGCGCATGAATTCTAGTGGTCCCCCGGGGCTTGATTCCGCGCGCTTTGACTTTGCACGTCCCAGTCCCCCCCTATAAAGAATTCTTCAAATTTGTTCAATAGTTAGTTAGTTAGTTTGGCGCGTTCAAACAAACATACTAACTCTTCAGCTGTGTAATATTAGTATAGATGTAACGATAGTTTATATTTTATTTTATCAGGTGGTCTAGACGTAAAAGACTACGGAGACGTGGACATCAGCTCCTCCACCGAGACCGTTTCCGTGGCCAACATGGCGCATCTACCCCTGGTGTCCGAGTGCAATAGAAGGCTTTCCAACAAAGTGTCTCAGGTCCTGATGGATAAAAGAGTAGCGGTCACGATTGGCGGGGACCACTCTATAGGAGTTGGTGAGTCGTTTGAGAACGATTCTTTATTGTGTTTTGATGCTAGAAATTTGTGTTAGATGAAGTTTTTTTTCCGTCATTTTACTCAGGCAGATATAAGTACTACTTTTAAGGGTGGCAAAGATCGATGTTAGTGAATGTATTGAAATACCTAAGTACGGTCGAGATCTCTCGTTCCTAACCACTTTCACTGACTTCAAAAAAAGGAGGTAATCAATTCGACCTGTATGTATGTGATATCGTTAGAATTGGATAAAATTTTAGTATGTTGATCTCTTAAGGCTCTCTAACAAGTATGCGAAATCTTTATCAAAAACAGGACGTCATAGCGAGATGATTATTTACAGTTTAATCAGATTGTAGTTCAACAACAATATAAGTTTCATCAAAATCGGTTCAGCAGTTTTTGAGATATGAGTAATAACTAAAAACCATGAAAGGAAATAAATAACAATTTAAAAAAATAAACAGTCTTCAAAAAACTGACTAAAAAGCTTAAAATAACGCATTTGTCTTCCATTCCATTTTCATTTTAGAGTCTGTACATGATGACAAACTTACCAACACCAACAGTCTATACATATCATCCGACTTAAAAGAATTTGTTACTGCTAAATATAGGACAAATGCTTTATAAAATAACTAGCTTTATAGTCAATTGTTTGAACGGTAAAATTTTTAACAAATCTCGCTTGCACACGGCATAAACGAGATCACTTCAAAAGAAAGACGATGCAAGGTGCAAAAGATGTTACCTCTTAAGGTGGTGCCTAATCAGTGCCACCTTATATAAGACCAGATCCCCGTCTGGTGTATTGGTCGAGAAATCGCCTACTACGCAGCGGGTGCGGGTTCGATCCCCGCACAATACAAACATTTGTGTGCATGAACATGTCTGTTTGTATTGGTCTGGGTGTTTTTCTATGTATATCATGTATGCATTTACAAACAAAAAGTATTTAAGTATTATATCCGTTGTCTGGCACCCATAACACAAGCTTTGAGTAGCTTACTTTGGGGCTAGATGGCGATGTGTGGGAATGTCCAAAGGATATTTATATTTATTTATTTTATTTATTTAGATAACTCCATACAAGAACATAAGTAAAGGAAATAAGTGGAGTGATAAATTAGTATACTCGTAGTACGAAAAATCGAAAGTTATTAGAGGCAGTCTGAACCTCAACACACTCTGAAATTGCAAGTTCACATTATGCTCCGAACTGAAAAAAGTATTTTCAGTTCCAGTTAGTTACTGTACCGTAGCTTCCAATTCCCTGCTCTACGTAACATTTTCGTAGCTTATTTATACTAAAGAACGCTTTCCGCAAAATTTGATACTAAAAAGTGAAGTTTACGGCTATTTCGGTCTGTAACTTTCAGGCCTCGGGGACATTTGGATTCAGGTGTACAGGAAATACCTTTTTCCAGTCGGGACTATTTGCACGTGGAAAACAAAGAGGGTTGGTTACACATTGAAATATATATTATGTAGCACGCCGCTTCAAGCTTTTGTTTCTTATTTATATTGAGATTAAATCAAAGAATATATTTGTGTAGTAATAGGGGCTGTCATAGAATCCAGTAGAGTTAAAATATATTATACTTTAACGAATACTTTAGTACTTAATCTAGTTGTCTATTTTGATATCATATAGGTAAATTAATCGATAAAAGTAGCTAAGTTAAGTAATAAGTTTTATTTGTGTTATTATTTAAGTTTCGACATGTGTTTAAATTACTGTCTGCCTACATGTGGGTAAATATAGCATATACTAATCGAATGGACCGATTTGGATGCTTTTTGTATCAATTAAATCTTAGTCTTATTTCTAATTTCTCAGGTACAGTCGACGGCCACTACAACGTGAATGAAGACATGATCCTCATCTGGGTGGACGCTCACGCAGACATCAACACGAACAAGACCTCGGAGTCGGGCTCCGTTCACGGCATGCCCGTGGCTCTGCTAGTCAAAGAGCTGTCCGACTACTGGCCCTATCTACCTACAATGGACTGGCAGGTGCCCAAGTAGGTATAAAGCCAAACTAACTTATTCCAAAACTATTATTTTTCAATGCCTATCATCAGTTTTATTAGTCAAAGAAAGGCCACTGCTAAATATGCCTCCCTCAATGTTTTACACAACGACCGGTTGCACGCAAAAAACTTCAAATGATCCGTCTTCGTTTATGAATTCAGTCATATCTGATTTTCACACCTTCGATTACATAATTGAAGGTTGCATTCGGATCCCTAACTTTTTTTAAATGTAATATAACCTATGTTCATCACAGAAAATGTAGGATTTTAATGGTGAAAGAATTTTTCAAATCAGTCTAGTAGTTTCGGAGCCAAATCGATGCAAATAAACAATTAATGAAATCTGTCCTCTTTTTTATATTAGTATAGATGTATGTAATATGTATGTAATACACATTTGGCAGTACATTTTCAATAAAATATTAACCATTGATATGACATAATGTGTTGACAAACAAGCCGGACATAAGCAAACAAAACGCACGGTAGTAGGTCACCCACGTCATATCAAACACGGCGTTTAGGTGTATGCCCACGTTCACAGAAGTTACCCACAAATCGGGCTCGACAGTCCAACAGACTTGCTCTGTCAGCTTACACAGTACTCAAATCAACTGAATTATTCTATAAGCTCAAACAGCCACACGACCCTTTGACATAATGCCAGAGGTGGCGGAGCGCCGTGAATAGCAATAGATCTACCTACATGCATAGACGACTCAGATGCTTAGGGGAACCTATCTAACTTTGCTTTACTTATTTAATAATGTTGAGAATCTTGAAGACTTTTGAGGATTTTGGGAATTAAATGATGAAGACGTGACTGGTCGGTTTCAAAGAAGTGTAATAAAAAAAAGGGTTAAGGCGCTACCCGGATTTTTACCGTGCACACTAGCGCCACTTTACTAGAAAAATCATAACTCGTCAAATAAAATACCAATCAAAAATCTGGTAGATAGGATTGTAGCTCTGATTATGTGGTTTAGATACAATGTTCAAGTTCCATAAAACAGAGTTAACTGCAGTTGCAGTTAGAAAAATTGCTAAAAGTCGCCATATTTAGCAGTTTTTCTAACTCTAACTACAGTAAACTACTTTAGAAACAATTTAAACGTACTAAATAAACAATAGAACCTGTACTACAATCGTATCTACCAGATTTTTGATTGGTCTTTTATTTAACGAGTTATGATTTTTCTAGAAAAGTGGCGCTAGTGTGCGCGTTAAAAATCCGGGTAGCCCCTTAAGGTAATTGACACGTATCAATCAATGCTGGAGCGTAGCATTGCTTTTAAATTTAACTAGGCGTTAGGATTACTTTTAAAAACAACTAAAAACTTAAAATTAATATCAAAGATGATCTTGGTCTCCAACAAATAACGTACTTACCTACAACGCCGATTGAATAGCAAAATGTTGCGTAAGGAATTTCGAAGGGTAAACTAAAAGTTCTGTGGGTTGGCTAGCGAATAAGTAATAAGTGAAGAAATATTAACGCCAGTCGACATGTTAAAAAGCAACGGTTACAAAAATCATGATCTCGTGAAAGTCGCACTACTTCCAGCATTCCCTAAATAATTAAATCAATGGCAATAAGATGGATTTCCTTTTCTTATCTTAAGCTGCTTATGTGCTTTTCAGGTTTTCTATAAAAAATCTTGGCTACGTGGGATTGCGTTCCGTCGATAATTACGAGAGGCTGGCTATCGAAAAATATAATGTTCCAGCCTTCGCCATGGAAGATGTTGAGCAGTAAGTTTTAAATATAACTCGAACCTACTAACCACAAGCGACAGACATTTTTTTGGATTGTATCTCTACGTTAAGTATCTACTTATGGTAGATGATCGAAGTTGTTTTATTACCAAAAAATCATAATCATAAATTTTAATATTATAACACCACTCGTAATCACAGATTTTATTATTTCCTTATTTAAATCAGAAACATAAAAGGCATTACTAAAAGGTGTTGTTATTTTTTGCGCGTCAATAGGAATCTCTATAAATTCATCATATCGATATTCAATTCTCCTTTCTTTATTTACTGAGCGCTTTTCTACGAAAGGAAATGCTATTAACGCTTAAAAGGGCGAGGTTATTCATTATGTAACACCTGTTTTAATTTTCGACATTATTAGGGTTACGTAGCCGAATGGCAAAAAGGGAACCCTTATAGTATCGTCAAGTCTGTCTGCCAGCCTGTCCGTCCCTATGTCCAGCCTCTTTATTCAGTAACTAAGCATCAAACTGTTGAAATTTGGTAGGTAGATGCATCCTGTTAACCGCTTTACGATTTTTATACAAAAAATAAAAAATAATGATATTTAAGCGGGGGCGCATACGTCCCGTCCCATACATGAAACTGAAACCGAAAAAAAAATTTTTACTCAAACATATGCGCGTGGGTGTCTGAATAGGTCTTTTAAAATCACATAGAGGTTCCTTAAACCATTTTCTTTTAAAGTGGTTCCCTCTATCTGGCAGAATCTTTTTGCTCCGAAAGTCACTTGGCATAATTTTCTTTAGTCGAGTATTATTCAGGCAGAATTTTCTGTTAGCATAATTATTGTTTGGTCGAATATTTATATGCCCGAATTTACAATGGCATACTTTTAAGATAGCAGAAAGTTATAAGGCATAATTACCTTTGGAAAAATTTTACTTTGCATACTTTCGCTAAGCATAATGTTTATTTGGCATAATTTGACTAGGCATACTATGAAGAAAGCAGATTTTCCTTTAGAATAATTTCACTACGCATATTGCTATTTCTTTTAAATAGTATTTTACACTAAGATTGAATTAAAAAGTCATTAAGTTGTACTACAAAAGTTAGTAACAGAAACGAATCGGTGCAAAACCGACTTTACGCAGTCTTGTTTGCCCCACTCCTAGAGTGTAATTCAAAATCGCGTAGGCGCGGAGGAGCGAGGCAGACCGCGAGCTGAGGAGCAGATGGTTTGAAAGCTCGCCGCCGCGGCTGAGGCTGGCAGGCGAAGCCGGCCAGCAAGCCGAGGCTGCGGTGGTGAGCGAAAACCATCTGCGACGATAAGCTCGCGTGGGACTGCCGGAGCCCCGCAGCGCCGGAGCCGTGACAGAAACCATGCATGTTGCATGCTTGCATGCTGCATGCAAGTTGTTGCTTGCTTGCATGCTTCATGCTTGCTTACTTGCTGCATGCTTGCTTGCTTGCTGCATGCTTTGCTTGCTTGCTTGCATGCTGAATGCTTGCTTGCATGCTGCATGTTTTATTTGCCATGCATGTTGTATGTTAGTATTGCTGAGATAGAACTACTTGGGATACACAGAGAAATTAAGTTTTATAGGAGAATATTAAATATGAAAAATATGCCAAAAGACGATTCGGACTGTGAATTTTCTGCGATAGGATGATTCTGCCTATTAATGACTATATATACGAATAGTATGCCACAAGACGATTCTATCTGTGAACTTTCTGCGTTAGGATGATTCTGCTTTAAGACTATTATGGATATTAAATTTCTGCCTAAAGATGATTCTAGCTTACACGATTATTCGTTTTGAACGTCTGATAAATGAGTGAATGCTAATTGATGTTCTGCGAAAGGAAGTTTATGCTATTTCATGATATGCCAAATAAAATTATGACAATAAAAATTATGTGTAACAAGGTAGACCCCTTTTAAAGTGTAACGTTTGATAGATAGACGCTTCCAAAGTGGTAAAACCCCCTTCTTACTTCAAAACTAAGTGAATGTAAATCCTGAAAAACAACATATAATGTAGATGGCGCTAAACGTCACGCCGGGTTCGACAGACCGCACGGTAGCTTAATTGGTAGAGCGTTTGGCCCGGTTAGCCAGCCAGAAAGTGCTCATTCAAGTCCCGTCCGTGCCCAGTATTTTGGTTTCTTATTTCATCTTTATGAATATAAAACATGACACTGTGAGTGGTCAAAACATTCTAAACCATTAGATAGCGAAGCGTCATCAATTTCCAAGTTGAATTTAATCTGTAAAGAATAACTACTTGGCCCACTGTTGCATAAACAGATGGCGCTAAACGTCACGCATAATGACGTATTCGTAAGAGACCACAAATTTCGCAGGGTCCGACAGACAGCACGGTAGCTCAATTGGTAAAGCGTTTGGCCCGGATAGCCAGAAAGTGCTAGTTCAAGTCCCGCCCGTGCGCAAATTTTTGGTTTCTTATTTCATCGTTATGAACCGTAGACAAAACTTTGTTCTTCATACAAACACTATTTACAAAGTTATATTTGCTGTCAACAAAATATTTTGGTATTTTAGCTACTTGGAAGTAAGTGGATTCCCTAACTTAGTTAAAATTGGCACGGAACCCTCAGTACGCGAGTCCGACTCGCACTTGGTCGGTTTTTTTCTTAGCAGTAACTAAGTTTCGTCTCAGTAAGACCCTTTAAAAAAACATGTGCGTATGCTATGAAGTTACACACATAAAAAATGGATGGATTCCCTAATTTAGTTAAAATTGGCACGGAACCCTCAGTGCGCGAGTCCGACTCGCACTTGGTTGGTTTTTAACATAGGGTAAGTTCGGCACAAAAGTACCAACTCCCTTTGCATAATTGCCTATTAAAAAGTAGATGGTATGGTAGCCATAAACACCTGTAACCATATTCAAGGTGGGTTAAAGTTTATAAAAGCGAGATTATTTAGTATACAGGGCAGGGGTTTCGATTTATTTTGATTGAAAATAAAAATAAATTTATTTTACATTAATGTAAATTAAAAACTGGTTACCTAAAGGGCTATGTTTAAAATTTTTGCTCCTATTACAGGCCACACGTTGTATGTATCTATCTTTAAACGGACAGCCTTTATGAGTCTAGTTAAATTATACTACATATTACGGTCAATTTAATCTTTGTATTTTCTTACCTCAAACTTGCTATGCAAATAAACTATTAATTTTAGATTGGGTTTACAAATATACGTCAATATTTTTTCAGACACGGCATCGAGAAGACTATACACCATATCCTGAAAGTGTTGGACCCGGGCAAGAACAAGCCCATACACGTCAGCTTCGATATCGACTCCCTCGACGCGTTGGAAGCACCTAGCACTGGAACACCAGGTATCGTACAGATTCATCCAATTTTCCACACTTAAAATCGACACTAGAAAACGGGACTTTTTGTCATTTTATCCACACTGACGGGCTTATACGGTGGGAAAAAGGACAAATATTCCACTTTTCCACATCAGTAGGGAATTGAGGAAATTGATTACTTCAGGTTAAAAAGTATGTATAATAACTGTTTTATTTTTTTAGTATTTTTACTAATAGATTCTACAAATACATTGATTAAAACACAATTTACATTAAAAAAACGTCGTGATTTCATGTAATTTTAGCAAAACTTGTTGTTATTTTACGAAATCTCTTATTTATAAACGTTTTTTTCAAATAATTAAATAAAGTTTATAGAAAAGTGGAACATTAATTTGTCCATTTTACCACACCAAGCCTTCTGTGTGGATAAATGGTCAAAGAGTTAAAAATCCACACCAGTTTGTGAAATATGGCACAAACTGGTGTGGATTTTTAACGTGGAAAATTAGAATGACTCTTTTATCTATGCTATGAATTTAGTTAGACGAATGACTCTATAGTCTAGACTAGTTGCTAGATAGACTAAACCAGACGTGGTATAGTGGCCGACGAAGGAGCGGGCTTACCTAGAAGAAGCCTGTTAACTCTGACTATGACTATTCGTTCAACTATCCATAGCATTGTAACATGGTTTACCTTCCATTTTGCACTTGACAAAAACAATCTTATAGAGTTTTAACTACCTTACTTCAGGTAAAACAAGCATTTTAATTTTCATAAAGATGAAATAAGAAACCAAAAATTTGCGCACGGGCAGGGCTTGAACCAGCACTTTCTGGCTTACCGGGCTTTCTGGCTTGTGGTTTCTTACGGATACGTCATCATGCATGACGCCTAGCGCCATCTACCCATCTGTTTATGCAACAGTGCAGGGTCCGATAGACAGCACGGTACCTAGCTCAATTGGTAGAGCGTTTGGCCCGGTAAGCCAGAAAGTGATGGTTCATGTCCCGCCCGTGCGCAAATTTTTGGTTTCTTATTTCATCTTTATGAACATAAAATATGACACGGTGAGTGTTAAATAACATTCTAAACCATAAGCTTATTATTTATCAAGTTTCTTAAGATAGAAATTCTCAAGGGAACGAACCTGTACACCAAAAAAAAAGTAGTCCAAACGCCAACCAAATCATACCTATATAAGTCATCACTGAAGTATGTTAGCAGGACGGGAGTGGTAGAGAAACGACAGTGTAAACAAATATTTAATAAGGTCACGAGCATTTCAACATTCGAGCCCACCCCCTCTCACCTCTCACATACCTTACGCGAGGACTGATCCACTATATCTGACCATTCAAATTCTGCCGACAGTTCGCGGTGGGCTCACACTCCGTGAGGCGATTTCACTCATGGAAATTATCCACTCAACGGGGAGACTTCGCGCTTTCGACCTGGTTGAGATCAACCCAGCTCTGGGCAACGATTCCGACCGACGGAAAACTTTGGAAGCGGGTCTTTGTGTACTGAAAGCTGCTTTAGGTTTTTCTAGGAGAGGTACTGCACCTAGAGGCGTTTTGGACTTGCCTGTGCAGACTTATCATAACGAGAAAGATGACAGCGCTCAGAAGCTGGTGTCATAATAACACTTAAATTTCGAACTTATAGCATAACAGAAGGTATTACCTATTGATAATAGGCACGTTGACCATAGCATTGAGTTAAATTAATAAATTAGTTTTTTGTTAACTCCATCCATAACATTATGAAGTCACAATTTTGGTATTTACTACACTAAGTATAAATACCAAAATTGTGATTTGTTCTTGGTGGAAACTAGTCTCTAATTTATAAGTGCCTAGATACTGCTAAAAAGTTGTTTTTATGATAAGAAATTTGCACCATCATAAGTATCTTATATCAAATGATACCTTTAGGTATCAGTCGAACTTTACGAAAAACACTAACCTGTCAGTTAACCATTTATATGACGATATACTTAGTCTTACTTTAACATATATATTTATTTTTTCGACTTACCTCATATTTGAGGTAAGGTCTTTGCCCAGCAGTGGGACGTTAATACAAGTTAACCTTACTTTTACTTTTTAAGAACCATATGCAATTACCGCTCAACTAACAGTGTATAACCAGCAGATAAAATAATAAATATAAGTATCACATAATATTCCAGTTTCATTTCGATTGCCCCGTATTCAATTTGTTACACGAGCCGCGCTTTGAATAAATTGTTGATAGGCGTAACGACGGCAGTTAATAATTTGATTGGATTGTACAGAACAAAAAGTACTTATTAAACATTAATTTAATCACGAGTCTCGAGGTTTTAATTAAAGTCACTCAGTATGGAAGCAAGATGATTGGAATCCTAGTAAGATACATTTTCAAATTCATAACGGAATCAAATTGTCAGAGCTACACACACATTTTAAAAACTTTTACGTTTTACAGGTGATTGCTATTTTTTTTACTTTGGCACAAACAGTGGAACCACAAAAAGACGAAATTGACGAAGAAATATCAAACATTCTTACTAAGTACATAAGCAAGATACCAGACTTGCCGCCTAAATATGTTATTAATGAAGGTCTCAACAAATTGGTGTCGAAGTATTACGACGGAAAAGTTAACACTTTTCCTTTGTATAAAATTAGTTTCAAGATAGATCGCAAGCCCGTCAAAATACCCTGGACTCTAAGGACTCCAGATAACGTGAAAAGTAATAAAACTGGTGAAAAGAAATACACTTTTGTGAAAGTGAACAAGCCCGATGAACCCAAATCGACTACCAAATAAAAGAATATAAATATTTTCATGTTTTTATTGATTTTCATTCTTACATTATATGTCTTGTGTCGGATTAGGATTGACAACCGTAACATTAGAGTCGTATCGAATTAGATTTTTTTTTATGTAACATTATGTCATAAGTAGAAATCGAACATAATCAGGGCAGGAGAAAACTATGTTTAAACTATCAATACACATCATTATATCAGGTACTTTTATAATAGTTATCGATATCATATCGGAAAACGATTGGCGTACAAAAATAATTCTGAACCGATATAGGAATTGCATTTGATATAACATAAGTATTTAAAAACTTAAAAGAGTTGTAAAGTTAAATCCAAAGATAGTGTTACGATCATAATATCTAAAAGAATTCATATTATCTTAAATAGTTTTCGATACATATGGTTCTTGTAGCAGAATTGTTGTTTTTATTACTCTATCACTTTATTTATTGCAAAGTCTATTGCAAAGGAAAAGTAAGTACCATTTTTGACCATTATTATCTATTCAATCTCTCGACACAATTAGTACTAAATAATTACTTGATGAACTGTAAAACTGCCTGCAGTTGGTCCTTTAGAAAAACAACCAATTTATAACAAAATTTAATGTATGTCTAAACTTCAAACTTTCATTAAATTCTATCAAGTGTTATGAAAATCTCGGATATAATAAGAACATGTATTTTTCATGCATGTTACCTTCATGACGTTTCCTTTAATTAATTTCCTCTAATTAAATCTAGAACAGCCTAATATTTTATTGAATCTTCAGCCCTAAAGTTTAGAAAAAATAGAAAAGAAAACCGATTATAAAAATATTATGAAAGAGTAGCGTTGGGTTTGTGACCGGTAATTTACTCAATTTCGAGTAAATTACCAAAAACTTGTAATTTACTTGGTAAAATTACCGATGACTGGGAAAATATTCAAATGATTTTAATTACAAAACTTAATGTATAAATATACTTAAATCCTTTACCAAATTACCATGAATAACATTTCACTCATTTTTACTGTCTTAGCATGATGATACTTCTTTACATGCCAATACGAACACGAACTTTTGAGCTGGATTCACATCACACAAAAATATATTTATTAGGTTTATTTTTGTTTTGTACTTTGTAATTTATGAGTGATATTGTGTTTGTAATATAAACATATTAATGTTTATTTTAAAAAAGGAGGTTATCAATTCGACCTATAAGGTATGTGATATTGTTAGAATTTTATATGTTCGAGTGAGTTAATCTTTTAAGGCTACCAAAGTTCCAAACACGTGATCAAAATTTCGTAAGTGTATGTGTGTTTTGATGTTTTTTTCACCACGGATTTCTAGAAAACGAGAAGTCATAGCGAGATGATTATTTTTTGTTCAATCAGATATATTGCTACTTAGGGAACCTACAGTGTAAGTTCCATCAAAACCAGTAGTTTTCGTTTTATATGTTATTAATTTAATAACTGAAAATGACGAAAAAGGGTACAATTTTTGAAAAAAAGTGCCTCCTTATCATACTGACCTAAAAGCTTAGCTTATCATTCACCTCACCATCGTCTGCGTCGCCGGTTCCTTTTCACTTTCTTACTCAAGATATTCAAGTATTTAAACAAACTAACGAGTTGCAGAGCGCAAGCCACAACTAATTCAACCTTCGGCATCTTCATTTACAGCAAATGCTATGATTAATCTCGCGCATGTGTGAATCACGAAGCGTCTCGCACGTAGGTTTGATGACTTCCAGCCTCCCGAACAAGCCGAATTCTGAAAAGGCTACAATACCATAGACCACATCTATTAAGGCAAATTATACAGAAGTCCGAGAAGTACGAGTATAATATGCCTCTATGTTTAGCGTTTGTGGACTATGAGAAGGCTTTTGATTCGATCAAAACTTGGGCGGTGCTTAGGCCTCTTCAGTGGTGTCACATAGACGATAGGTGTTTAAGTGTCTGTATAACATCGCCACCATGGTCGGTCCGAGTACAGGAACAAAATACGAAGGCGATTCCATTGCGGAGAGGTGTAAGACAGGGAGACCGTATATCTCCGAAACTGTTTACAGCGGCATTGGAAGACGCCTTTAAGCTCCTGGAATGAGAAGGATTCGGCATCTGCGTCAATAGCGAATACATAACACGCCTCCGGTTTGCCGATGATATAGTCGTTGTGGCAAAGACGCAGAATGATCTTGGCACTATGCTCGCCCAAGTATCCCATCTTTGAAAAAAACATGGAAAAGACGAAAATTACGTCAAGTTCCCGTGTTATACCTACCTTAGTATCCGTTGGAAACTCAACTCTTGAAGTTGTCGACGAGTACGTCTACCTTAGATAAAAGATCCAATTAGATAGGTCCAACTTTGAGAAAGAGGTCAATTGACGAATCCAACTCGGCTAGGCAGCGTTCGGGAAACTGCATAAGAGCGTCCTCTCGTGTCAATTACCTCAGTGTCTGAAGACGAAAGTTTTCAACCAGTGTATGTCACCAGTGAAGACATTCGGATCCGTTACGTGGTCTCTAACTATGGGCCTCATAAAGAAGCTTAAAATCACACAACGAGCAATGGAGTGGGCTATGCTCGGTGATCGAATCAGAAGCGAGGAGATACGTAGAAGAACTAAGGTAACGGACATATCCCTACGAATCAGTAAGCTTTAGTGGCAGTGGGCAATTTGGCAGGGCACATAGCAGGGAACTGATGGCCGCTGGGGCAGAAAAGTTCTAGATTGGAAACCCTTCGACCAAAAGCGCAGCGTGGGATGTCCACCGACAAGATGGACAGACGACAGGACCAAACTGGATGCAGACCGCTCACAACCGGTCGCTGTGGAAAGCCGTGGGGGTGGCATATGTTCAGCAGTGGACGTCTTTTGGTTGATAATGATGATGATGATGTGTGAACATCAATGTGAACAGCAAGCTCGCGTCAGCTCTCGTGCACGAATATTTCCTCGAACGTTTCCTCAATAACCAGACGAGAAGCGAGCGCGAACGTTAAATGCCATTTAATAATTTACGCAACGCGCACGAATATTTGTTTTCTGTTTTATATGGTGACCCAAGTAACGTAAAAAATAATCAATTTTTGAAGTGTTTTCTACCATCAACACCGCTAACAACCGTTTGGATTAAAGCTTTAATCATGCACAAATTATAAAATAAATAAATATAGCAACTGAATATTTTACGGTCTATTTGGTAAATTACGAGTATTTTACCATTTTTACCATAAATTACCATATTTTTCATTACTTACCATTTTGTTTTTTTACCTGCCCAACTCTATGAAAGAGTAATTGCAATAATAGGTAGGTTTTAAAATATCAATAATAATGGCTGTGAAACAATTGAATTAAACGATCAAATAGGTTTTGGAAAACGTATGGTTTATTTTCAAATATATATCACAACTACTCACATCAACACTCATACAAACACACACATACATACACTATAATTTTCTGTATTCATTATGTCAAAATGGTACATGGGTATTAGAAAGACGAATTCACACAGGCTTGGTCTAGCCATCATGAGAGTACCTTAATTATATATTTTTTGCCATTAGAGTTTTAAAAATATGGGCAAAAGCAATGCGTACGAAATTGTGTGTTTTAAACTGGTAGTACTAACCTTTAAACAGGTCTCTAAAGTTATGCTGAACTATGATCCATAAAAATGAAAATCTGATCTGATCATAAATATTGCAACATGTATAAAATCTTTAAAATATCTCAATTGGTGTTTGCGCTTTTGAACATTAAATAACGTTAGATTTTAAAGTGAAGATAATTTCATCTAGGAATGTAGGTAGAACGTGTTTTTTTAAATTATGTTTTATAACTTTTTAAGCTCATAGTTGTTAATGTTTCAAATATCGTAGCTGTGTTATATTAGGCATGGAAATAATTGCTACTTTTTATTCATTTTCATTTCATGAAATGATGATTTTTTTTTCATATGAAATCACATGCGAAATTTCATTGCCAATGATTTTTTTCGCAGTATGAATTGCGACGCGAGGATGCGATAGAAGAAAGTAATGGATTTCATATTTCATATAAATTTCACTATACGCAAATAATGCGATTTTCTTACCGAGCCGCTACAAACTCATAACAAAATGATCTCGACTTTACGACTATGAGAATAAAATCCAATTTTTGACTGCTGAGCGTCATTAGTCATTAGTCAATATGACCGCATAGAAAGAGCATACTCATTCATACTCGCTCACTCGCGCTCAAGGATTTCACCCGCTACATTACATTCCTCAATGAAATGAAATCCGTATGATTTTATGATTTCGCAGAGTGAAAAAAAGTTGCAGGTGTGAATAATGAATTTCATTTCATATGAAATTTCATCTGCTTTTCATGAAATGTTCCATGCCTAGTTTATATGCTATGTTTTCTCCAACATGCTTCCATGTCCAATGAATGGGGGTTATGTTAAAATGAGTCCTAGTAGTGATCGTAAGCAGTGTAACGGCAGCATGTTTACAATTGGTACTAACAGAGCATGTCTAAAAGTTGACCTGTGGCCGGTAATGTTTCTGGAACTTGTTGGCCTTGAGCGAGAGCTTCATCTGCCATTTCGCCTGCACTCGCTTCATGAAATGGATGTCTCGTGCTTTTCTGCAAATCGAAAAAATAATAATAAATCTAAGTTTATTGGCATGTCCTAAGAATTATATTTTTGTTTTTATAGTGTTTTGTCACTTATTAAGTTTGTATCTTAAAAATATAAATTGCACTTGTAAAAAGCAACTTTGGCTGTGTGACAGATGAGGAATCAAACCCCGTGTCTAACGCTATCCGGGCGTATGCTTATACCACTGTGCCACCGTTACATTAGCAATCCTGTGGAATTTTGCAAGCGAAACACATCCTATTTAATGTTTTATCGTTGAACACTGGAACATTCTAAAATGAAATAGTTAATACATTTTTCACTCATATTATTTAAAAAGTTAAATAAAGAACACTGGAATATTCTTACATGAAATGGTTAATAAATTACTCACAGATATTATTTTAAAAATTGTTTACAACATTCAACAAGTAAAGAAAAACAGTCACAATCACGCGACCTATGGTATTCAAATAATTGTTCTGCCCTGTGATAGTGTCGCATTCTTTCGTCAAATACATTACAAAGTGCCATTAATAAAAACGTGAATTCATGCGTATGCGTTTCGGCTTTATATTTACTCGTGTAGGTATATCGATACTAACTGCGTAGTTGGTATGTTTGTATAACTTATGGAAACGTCACAATAGCCTGTTATAACGAAATGGTACTTATTGTTAAACTGAGCTGTTTAAATAACTGCAAAACCACTAAGGGTCGATTTTACCAATATCAGATAAGAGTTATCCCACTGAATAAGTATAAAACAACCGATTTCAGAATGTCATTTACATTAGGCGCTTTGTATTATATTCGACGAATATTGCTTATCTGACGTTGGTTCAATTGGGCCTAAATGACGTGGTAATGCGGTAACTGCGCAAAAAAGGTATATTTACCTACGCGTTACTTCTTTTACAGTCTTGTTAGTAAGGTTTTTTGGAAAACAATGAATGCCTAAATCAACTACTGGCTAGGGGTAATTTGTTCTAGCAAAAAACGCTCATTCAAGTAGCTACCATAATTTGAACTTTGATCTCCCTTTTTGTGCTGCTTTATTCGCATTAAATAAAAGCAGTCTATCTACTCATCATCATCATAATCAGCCAGAGAACGTCCAGACGTCCACTGCGATCGCTAGTGGTCTGCATCCAGTGTGATCCTGCGATCTTCAAAAGGTCGTCCGTCCATCCGGTGGACGTCCTACACTGCGCCTTTGGTCGATAAATCTCCAATCTAGAACTTTCCTGCGCCAACGGCCATCATTCTCGCTTTGTGCCCTTTGCCACTTGAGCTTACTGATTCTCAGGGCTACGTCCGTTACCTTATTTGTTCTATGTATGTAATAGGCTTCTACGAAAATCGAAATCCGTTAATACGATTATCGTGTTCAAACTTTTTAGTATGGAAACCTTACTAAGAAATGTTTCGGATCCGCAAAACGATATGGACGGTTTTTTTCTAGTAGTAGGCCCCCATGTTGTTTTCATCAGTGATGTGAGGTATCTACTTACTTTGCCGCTAGTGCTTGCTCCTTCGGCGCCCAGCCGAGCGCTCTATACACTCCTAGAAGCCTGTGTAATTTGCGATCAGACTTCTTTACTAATGCTTGGCTATTGTTGGTGGTTATGTGTTGCTTGTAATATCTGAAAAAAAAAAGGTATATGATTAC
This sequence comes from Pyrausta purpuralis, assembly GCA_963924145.1. NCBI lineage: Eukaryota > Metazoa > Arthropoda > Insecta > Lepidoptera > Crambidae > Pyrausta > Pyrausta purpuralis. The sequence goes on from OZ001642.1 coordinate 12,475,875, forward strand.
TCTACACTTTTTACGTATTAATAAATTTTGTAAATGGTCAAATGTTTACACAGCTTTCGCAGTCAACTCGAGTCATTATTTATCTATTTCATTTGTTTCAAAAATAAAAGTCCATATTAGCGATAGTTATCTATTGTAAGGATATTATTAATGTGCGAATTTATTTACCTACGCCTTTTCCGTTGGCGTAATATCCCCGATTAACTAATAATTACATGTTTTGAACAACAACATAACAACATATCCGACATGCATTAATAACTCTAAAGTCTAAACTGACCTTGCAACTGCTAAATTATACTGTAAATTCAAATTAAACTTCACTGAATAGCACTCATTCAGGAAATCCTAGTGAAATCAGTGTGGCTTAGGTGAGCTCAGGCAGAGTTTCCCCTTTATATGCCAATACTGGTTCTATTGAAAATCTTAGCTCGGTTACAAGCAGAATGTTTTTTTTTTTTATTTAAATTAAATAATTACTTCTGAACATTGTGGTCAGCAAAACAGACTTCAAAAACAAAGTGCACTAAAAACTCTGAAAAAAAATTCTTGAAAGGAATCCATTTTAAGCAATTTCTTTTTGGAGTTGGCCCTCTGGAATAAGAGATCCTTTCAAGCTTTTTTTGAAGAAGGTTTTTACTTTTTTTGTAATAGTTCAGTTATTTTAAGCAGAGGGGGAGTGTGGGGAGGGTTGCACCTTTTGACTGCCTTCACACGCTACAAAGAACCAACCATAAGTTCTGGCGTCATTATCACTGAACACTTAAGGGCTAAGGAGCTCCACCATCAGCTCAGCTCCACAAAATGGTGAGGATCATAATAAAATAAAATCAGTCAACAAAAGACTGAGATTTCAGGTTCATATCCACAAAAACAAAATATACAGGTGAATTAAAACCTCTTACTTTTTGAAGTCTGTTAAAAACTAATTAGAAAGTGTAGGAGTAGGGTTGAAACCACTTCATACTTGAGGTGTGACCTTTGCCCAGCAGGCTAATATTTTGGTTGTATATAATAGTTAGCAAGCTTCCTACTAGGGATGTAAAGAATATACAAATAATAAAAAAAACAATTATATTTATTGTAAAATCTATTAAACTAAACCGTTTATATTGCAAATAATTGATTAATAAAAAATGATTTTACTCTGCCAAATAGTTTAGTTGTATGTTGATTGTAATTATAAGACCTTAATTTCTGTTGATTATTTTATAATGTCTTACTTATGTTAATTTTTAAATATTTAAACAATATTTTTGCGTTAACTACGGAATTCATTGCAAAACTGTTTAATTACAAAATCTATTATTTTTAAAGAAATTTACTATCAACTAATCGATTTTTCTTGCTGAAGTAACAATCGATTAATTTATAATACATTTTTCTTGTAGAATGTCACATAACCACTTCCTACTTACTTCATGAGTGACCGATGGCCCACGACGACGCCCGAGGGCAGCACCAGCTGGAAGTCGTCGCTATCCAGCGCAGCGGGGGAGTCCACTTCTTCGTCCACGTCCATGGTCTCATCGCCGTCTTTGTGGTCCGGGTATGACGCACTGGAAATATTGTTTCATGAGACATTGTTCCAAGTACCAACAACAGCTTAAGGTAAACACTGCTGTATCTTATGCGGATGTAATAAGGGTTAGTTTTCAACGAAAAGGTATAGCCTGATGTTCTGGCAACTGTTCAACCACATGAAAGTCATTTATTGTGCATGATGACCCATAGTGATACTTAGATAAGCTAAAATCTTATCTAAGTATCCCCCAGTACTCACTTAAGACAATTATTTGCATAATTGATAGTAAAAAATATAATACTAAAATTCTGATACCAGGAGTGTCTATTTTTATAAGATTTAAGATTAAGATTATTAGTGTTTTCATGTACCTACCAACCAATGATACGAGAAAAAAATTAGAGCCTTTTAAACTATCCTCTTCATTTGCTGGCTAGATTAATGAGAAAAATCACTATATGTCATAATACAAGTAGTACTATTATAGTAACACAAACCTGTAGTCATAATAGTCTGCATACTCAGCCAAGGCAAGCCCTTCATGCAGCATCTTGCAATGACCCTTGTCAATCATATGACCACGAGCTGCTTCCATTGAGTAGAAAGTCCTTCCTGTGTCATTGCACCACAGGCACATAAAGCCTTGTGATATCTGTAAACAATCCATAAACTTACAAGAAATTTGTCAAATATTTTTATAACTTAAAAGAATATATTATACTTATATGTATACATACAGGGTGTAAAAAGTACAAGCCAAATTCAAGGGTTGTCAATCAAGTTTAGAATACTAGAAAACTATTAAATAAATATATATAAAAAAAATACAAGATTTTTTAATTTTATTTCCTGTGTTCAATCAAGACTCGACTCTTAACCACCTACATGAATTGGGTGTCCTTTTTATGAGAAAGAAAAAGAGTAGTTATAAGATTAAATGTCCACAGATCCCTTAAATTCCATGCAGGGGGTAAAACAGTATGAGCCAAATTCAAGGGGGTGTTCAATAGTTGAGGTACAATACAGTAAGAGAAAAAAGTGTTTTTATATATCTTTTTTTTTCCTGTATGCTATACTCCATTGACAACTACCCCCTCAAATTTGGCTTGCATCATTTTTTACACCATGTATAGTAAGCTCCGAATGCTCTTGGAACTAATGCCTTTTAGTTAGTTAGTTAGTAGTTAAAACTAACTAACTAATGCCTTGAATGATATCTTAAGTTGGAATTGCAACAAGAATCTAATTAGAACTTGCCATGCTTTTCTTTCTCTTGCTGTTCTTTGCCATCTTGGCCTAGCTATTTTGCAGAGTTAATCTGATAAGAAAAAAATATTGGACAAAAGATGAACGGAAGCTAACTGGAGGAGAATTATGTGTGTCAAAGAAACTTGAGGAGTTCTTTTTCAGAAGGCAGACTAAATTGAGAGACATTCTACAAGCTGTCTTAATGTGTTTTCTGTTTCTGTTTATGTATGTGTATGTGTTATGATGTGTCTTTGTGTACCTTATTTATTAGCTTAAAATCAAAATATCACCATACCTTTTCTCCCAAATAAAGTAAAAGGCCTTTCACATCAGTACAGTACTCCACATCTGGTATGAAGAACGAGTGGCTCTCAGACATGTGTTTGAGGTTCTTTACCATATTCTTGCTGTGGTAGGAGCAGAACAGGCAGTCTCGCGGCTTGATAAGGGAGTCACTACCTTTAATCCTACATTCTTCCCACTCATCAGAATCAAGCTGAAAGAAAACAATCAGCAATTATCACACAATTCAAAATGGTTTAATCCATAAATAAAAAGTACCAAGGTTTATACTAATAAAAACAGTAGATCTCTAAATATAAATTATGTAGTAACTTTTTATTGAGAAAGAATCAAAATTTCTAGCCATGCCACAATATTTTTATATTTTTAATCTTCTTAGAAATAAAAACATGATTCACAAACCTCTTCTATTTCAGAATCTGTCTCTATATCTTCATCACCTGAATCATTAGGATTGACAACTACAAACTTTCCAGGAGCATCAGTTGGCTTCGTCTCAACTTTCTCAAAACTATCAGTGTCAGAAGGAGCATTCTGCTCCTCCTCCACATAACGTTCTTGGGCTAACTTGTGCTTCTTACTGTTGAGGTGATTGTTGTAAGCATTCTTAGTGTTGAACAACTTTGAGCAACACTTACAAAACTCTGATTCACCCTGACTAACACTCTCAGCCTGCTCTTTGTGTTCCTTGGCTCTTTGATCAAATTCTTCAAGAGACACGGGGGGTATTGCAGCTACTTTTCGCTTAAGGTTATATCTATGCCAATCCAATTTATAATGCTCACGCTGCAGCTCGGGAGTCTTGAAAAGCACCTGGCAGGTAATGCACGTGAAGGTATCAGGCATTGTGGTTATAACTATAAAAACGGTATTTCAAACTCACTACGAAGTATCACAGGCTAATAATGAACACAATGTACTTGTGAAACACAAATGAACTATGGATTTCTGTTCTCAAAGCGAATAATAAAACAGAGGTAATAGTTTAGCTTTTGGCTGATAATGATAAGCGGAGAAAGAGATGGGAAATACAATTCTCATAAGGTAAGCAGTAAGCAAGATAGAGATGACACTATTTTCATCACATTATAATGCATTAAAATCCAAGGTGACCATTTCAGCCCTAGCCATAGACGATGAGAAGTTTTGACATTGACATTCCTATACTCTTTGTTTATTACGAATCTGTGATTACCCACCTATGAGGAATAATTATTTTATGGATATAACTATCTATACTAAAATTAGCCAACATGGTATAATAACACTTAAGGTACTAATTATTAATTACTTAATTTAAACGTTATTATATTAGTATTTTAGTCTTGCTAGACTGATATATGATATAATTAGCAGATGTTATTTTATTAGTTACTGATGTTACTGCTATATTATTAGTACTGCAAACAGAAAACTGTTTTAAAACAAAGAAATAAAAACTTAATTTTTAATGTCGTAAAAAGTGTTAAAATTCCAAGTATTATGTTTATTAGCTACTAGCTGTGCCCACGAACTCATCCGCGTGGAATAGTGCCTTTTGGTAAACATTTTAATTATTTAGGTTCGACGCTAATGATTCTACAAATAAGATTCTTATGTATTAGTATGAGTACGTAAGATATAAAGTTTTTATAGGAGTTTATTTAAGTTCATTTTTACAAACTACGTTTCATGTTGTCCCATCTTTTGCGAAATCCTAAAGATTTAGAGGATTTGATACATGTGAGCATGCCATATAGAGTTGCCCATGGGATAAACTTTTATCAAAGATAATTCCTGCAATATGTCCCTGAACTTTTTTATTTGTTATTGCAAATGCTGCTTTAAGGAATGTAGCGCTGGTTGTGTACGGCGCGACACTAAGCAAGCTTATTACTCGTGTTAACTGCAGTTTTACATTTTGTAATGACTTCGTAAATATGAAATCAATTCTTACGTAATATTTACAAAGAAGGAGCTATTCAGCACTAATAATAATAATTTGTCCGTTCGGCACTTATATCCAAACCTACAAACTTTTACCCTCAATTCTCTATAGTTATTTTATCGACATAAGTAAGGGTATTTTTTTAAAAACTTTAAATATCATTTTATTTATATCTATTTAAGATCCATGCTTAATTAATCATACACCATAGCAAACGTGTCGTTGTTCTAGCTTCAAAAATGACTAATTTGCAAACAAACTTTTTTTACCCCTTAAGGATATTTTTTTAGATAATTTGAATGTCATGTTTGTTTATATCTAATTACGAGCCCTTAAACAAAGTTTAAGCTTCTAGCTTTGAAAATGACGATACTTTCATACAACTTTTTATGCCCATTTTCAACCCCTTAAAACCCTTTTTTCGCATTAAAATTAGCCTATGGCCTGTTTCAGGCTATAGACTATGTGTTTGTCAAGTTTGAATAAATAGGTTCAGTAGTTGTGGCGTGAAATCACGACTGACAGGCAGACATAATTTTCACATTTATTATATTAGGTAAAGTTCTAAGGGAACTATATAATTAGATATATCGCCACGAAATATTTTCGTTCGCAGATAAATAAATCTGTTTCCAGGTAGGAATCACCAAATTAATGTTAATATATGTTTAAAATATCGATCGATCGATCGATCATCAAATAAATTGTAGTGCATTGATTGAATATAAACTTAGTTCTCATAATAATAGTTTTGTTACTTAGAGAATAGGTTTGTCCTAAAAATGGTAGAAATGTCACCAAATAAATCTATTTTCGATCCCAGACTGCGATTCCCTTTAATTTGTTATTTTGTCACCAATAAGTGGTCACACTTATTTCATTGATTTATCAAAATAATATTGTTCGTTACCAATTTACAATACATCAATTGTCAATATAAATAAAAAAATGTTCAACTAGGCGGAGCAAAAAGGGCGCCCTGCAAAGTCCAAACCAGCCCTGATTATTCAGTAATACTCGTTTTATTAAATAATTAATGTTAATTATTTCACTTAAATTATGTGTTTTATTTACTATCCTACCAAAAATTAAATCTGAATACTGTTTTTACCTGTGGAAATTAAGATCCTTGGGGGAGGCATATGTCCAGTAAAGTAGTAGGTAGACTGTTTTCGTTGAAACGATGATGATGATGATAGTTCCTATTTTTTTTTAAACTTTTTTAAATTATGTAGCGAAAAAAATATGATTTATTGGTTATCACTTTAAATTAGCTACTAAACTTATTAGGACAAACCTATTAAGATACATTCAAAAATATTAATTTGATACTAGACCCTATATCAAATGCCCGTGGACAAATTTTTGGTTTCTTATTTCATCTTTATGATTATAAAATATGACACTGTGAGTGTTAAAATCATTCTAAACCATGAAGGGTTAATATAAGTTTTACCACTAATCAATGATTATAAAGAATAAATACGTTATACGCTTTCAAAACAAACGAAAATCTGTGCCTGGTTGAGAGCAACAGCACACATCTGCAATTCTTATTCACCATATTTCGAGACGATGAGTGAAATGGATTGCAAAGGAAAAACGAGAGAGTGAGTGCTAGTGAAATACTAGGTCGATCAATAAGTGCCCGTTTTGGACAATAGGTGGCGTAAGTTATTCAATTTTATATAACTATCATTAATGACATTGTGCTAAATTCGAGGTTATTTGATTGGCGGCCTTTTTTGAAAGCTGTTATTATCTCTCGTGTCTGGTCTTCCTTGATGCAATGGAATACATATCATTTCAACTAAACTTGTTATAATTATTATCAGTACAACTACCTACTGTTTTAAAACTGACTATTCACTTACTTACTGTTGTTTTATCTATAGTCAATGTTTGTATACAGGGTGGCCAAAACATTGACGTCCAAAATTTTATTTTGGGAAGCCTTACATCCAGGTCGATCCAAATATACAATATTTTTGATAGCCATTTTTTAGTTTTCAAGGCTTTTAAAAAAAATAGTCTTAGTTTCAGCTAGCTCACGCCCACGTTCTTTTATATTGACTAAACATCATTATTTAATAGTTATTTTGTTTGTTAAAGTTGAAGTAAAGTAAGCATGTTCTAAACTAACTAAAACTACCGATTTCCGGTCTGTCATCACCCCATATTAACAAATAATCGTTTTTACCCATGATTTGGGAATTTACCTTAGTTGACTGTTGGTGATATAAAAGTACTGGTCAGCAGATTCCGGGTCCTTTTTCTTGGATTTTGCGTCGTGAAGTTCACACTAACCTTTCTACCGCCCAACAGTGCCACCAGTTTCATAGATCAGTCCCCGAGACCGTTACTCAATTTCAAATCTTTTAATTAATTCTTGGAGGTCACAGGAGACGGCATGGCAGGCGTGATACAGCAGTCGACTCGGCGCTGAAATCCGTCATTCCAACCCCTTTTGAGGGTTTTTTTTTGGTTTTGCTTTGATTTTATCCCATTACCTCCTCTTCGGGTGCCTTCGGGATCTACGTTTGCGGAGAACCCCGGCCTGCCAAATCCGCTCCAGGGTCTCCGATTTCTCTCCGGCCCGAGGCATCTACCCCGGTAACCCGTATAGGGATCTTTACTCTTTCTTATAATACGGTGCTGCACCCAGCAGTGCCTGGCGCCCACACCTTTATATTTATTTAATTTTGACATTACTTTAAATTAACACTGTGATTGCTCCCTAAATCATTTTATACGTATCGGCTCCGGTCTCACCCCAAAGTCTACCCACAACTCCCTTTGTGTTCTGCCATAGGCTAGACCGGCTCTTTTTTTTAATATTGTTTAGTTTAGCGATTTAATTAATTGTTTAACGAAGTTTGTAATTTAAATTTAAATGAACTATTTAATAAATCAGATATTTAAAAGATTTTTTTTTTTATTATTTAACAGTGGCTTTTTTATTATTTAATTTTGACGACCCGTCTGGTGTAGTGGTCGAGAAATGGCCTACTACGCAGCGGGTGCGGGTTCGATCCCCGCACAATACAAACATTTGTGTGCATGAACATGTCTGTTTGTATTGGTCTGGGTGTTTTCTATGTATATCATGTATGTATTTACAAAAAAAAAAGTATTTAAGTATTATATCCGTTGTCTGGCACCCATAACACAAGCTTTGAGTAGCTTACTTTGGGGCTAGATGGCGATGTGTGGGAATGTCCAAAAAGGATATTATTATTATTATTATTACCCGGGTAAAAACCGTATATTTACTCAAAATGGGTATTTACCCGGTATTTTCTCAATAGGCATTTTCCCGTCACCCATCTCTAAACCACGTCTACTTTTGAATCATACTTTAAACAAACAAATAATACAAACAAGTACGGTTAACAGCCCGTCAAGGTATGCACTGCGGTAACTTATGCAGTTGTTATAAGGGCTAGCTTGCAACAAAAGTGGGTAACCTGATGTGCTGGGCACTGAACAAAAATACCAAAAGTACACAATGTTGGTATAAATATAGACGCAATTATATTTATACTTGCAGATGCAAATAGACATTGCGTCTTTATTTCGCACCTCAACTTGAATATCAAACAGTCTTTTTAGACCATTATTTCCCTCAACTCATTCATGAGCGAGGAAACGTATTGAATAAGCGGTTAACTTAACATATGAAAATACATATACTCCAAGTTGTAGGGACTGACGTATGCGGGGAATCGTATTAAGCGGGGACGTTCTATCGGGGTTCTTCTGTATCTCAACTCATTCTTATATGAAAAATAAAAACATCCCAATTGCCTGCGTTGCGTGAACACCCTTCGACCCAAAATTTTCAAGTCAGTACCGAGGTGGAAAATTTTGCCTGGACGGATTGGTACTTACCATTACCAATTTTGTCTGCACCGGAAACAAGTCTCAGCATATCAAAACCAAAAATAGCCAACTCGGCACATCATTGGTCGGTACGTACATGTCGGTAACGGTTACCCGCCTCTATGTCTTCACCTTACCTCTCTATAACCCTGACTGGAGTGGAGTTTAGCGCGGGAAACGAAAAGGGAAGAATGGACCATATTTCTTTATTTTAGCGTTGAGCACTTTTGTGGAATGGGGGGAAAAAAGTGAAACTCGCGTCAGGACACGTGGGCTGATCGAAAAACCGTAAGACGGTTGGCGAAATTATGGATGTAAGTTGATTTTTCTGAGAGATAAACTTTTTAATGTAATTTAATATAATATAAATTGTAATGTTTGTGTACGATAGCGCAATAAATAAATATTGTATTCTATAAAAATATATTATTATTATTATTATTATTATTATTGTATTCTATTACAAAAATGATAGTACTTTTATATTGATAATAAGAGCAATTCATTCAAAATTATTCCCTAACTATTCCAAAAAATCAAAAATGCACAACGTTGATATTCAAGTTTTCACTTCTGCCGGCACTCCCGGAGTGCAATTTTGTGTTCTTTTTCGGGTCAATTTTATTGTGTTTGTGTTGTGGAATTGCCCAAGAAATCAATGAAGTTAAAGTGAAAATTATGGTGAAGCGAGCTTTAATAGGGCCGTCTTACTCGGATCGCTGTTCCTGCGCTTAGCTTCCTTGTTGAGCATTGGAATGCAGGCCACCTCGCATTTCAATGAGTTAGGTTAAGTTAGGCTAGTTTAGTGTTAGTTTTAGTTGTTTGTTAAAACATGAAAATACAAATAAAGAATTGTCTGTATGGCGTACAGCCAAAGACGATAAACTTGAATATAAAAAAATGACCTGACTGGTTTCTTGTCAGGTCAGTCAAGTTGAGATGTGTGGAAAAGCGCGGGAACTCTCAAAGAGTAAAGGCGGACTTTTTAAATAATTTTATTATTTAATAAATAAAAGCTTATTACTTGCGAGTTTTAGGCGGAAAAACAGTCATGGGGAAGCGTGGTGGTAAGAAACGAAAAAAAGGGGAGGATATACCAGATAGTGATCCCAACCGGGACTGTACTACTTCAGACTCAGAAGACGAGGGAGAGCACGAAATCAATCATGCCCCCTATTATGTGACCGACTATACCAGACTTTACCCCGAGGACTCCACACAAAAGGAATTTATTGTGTTTGTCGCATCAACAGAAAATGAAAAACCAATCGGCACTCAAGACCTTCTGAGTATATCAAACTGTCTCAGGAAGTATAATAAAGGAGTGATGTACCTTAGGGCGCTCAATAAATACAAAGTTGGCGTTTACTTCGAAAAGCCAGGATTAGCTAATGCATTCCTAAATAACAAAACTTTTCTCAAAGACAATAACTTCTCAGCTAGCATACCGGCTGCTTCAACAGAAACTACTGGTGTCATTCGCAACGTCCCAATTAAATACACAAACAAGAAAATCTTCACACTGCTTAGAAGCAGCAAAAAAATAATCTGTGTCTGACGTTTTTACAGGAAAGTGACAACTCCCACTGGTTTTACAAGGCAACCAACACCTACAGTCGCCATCACGTTCGCAGCTACCACCCTACCAGAGTATGTCGACTTAGAAGGTTGGAGACACAACATTGCTCAGTACGTACCTCCAGTAAAGCAGTGCTACCGATGTCTAAGGTATGGCCACATTTCCAAGTATTGCAAAAACAATGAGCGATGTTCTATTTGTGGTGAAAGTCACAATTACAAAGACTGCACTACAAACAAAGAGAATGCTGTCTGTACTCACTGTAAGGGGAATCATATTAGTATTTCTGGTCAGTGCCCTGTGAAACAAAAAAAAATTCAAGAAAATAGAGTAAAACACAAGGCTACTACTTATGCAGATTTATTTAATAAACAAAACTTCCCAGAGTTAAAGATTACAAAAGATAAAAAGCCACACACCAACTTATTGAGTTTAATTAATTCTGATGCAACAACAATGAATCTTTTGATTGAAACAATTATTAAAATCATCACTTTAAATAAAACTAATGACACAATAATCTCATCAAAAAATGTTTTAGATGCCCTTACAGAGACTTTTAGTAAGAAAGATATGTCAACAAGTTCAAAGAGCAATTAAAAATTATGCAGTGGAATGCTCAGAGCTTGCTGAGCAGTCGCCTTATACTTACTAAGTACTTATATGACAATAGCATAGACATGGCTGTAATATCTGAAACATGGCTTAGGCCCTATCACAAACTTAGTATCAAAGGTTACCATTTAGAACGCAATGATTGTGGAAATGAACACAATGGTGTTGCTATTTTAATTCATAAAAGCATTCAATATCATAGGCTTCAAACATATTTTGATAATTCACTACAAAATTTAGCAATTCAAGTATCATTTCAAAACAAGAAATACAGTATAGCTTCAGTTTATTGTCCCAGTAATAGTTCATCAAGGTTCCACATTGATAAATTCAAACATTTAGTAAACAGTTTACCAAAGCCAGTTCTTGTAGCTGGAGACTTTAATGCTCATCACACGATTTGGGGGTGTAATTCTGTAGACTTACGTGGTAGAGAGTTGCTAGATAGTTTAGATGAATCCGATTTGGTTTTGTTAAATGATCAACAAGTCACAACTGTAGGATCAAATTATTGGAGGCCAAACGGCTTGGATTTCACCATGGTAAGCTCCTGTTTGGCATTGAAATGTATTTGGCGAGTTACTGATGATCCTTTAGGTAGCTATCACTTGCCTACTTTAACTTTTATACAGTTAGCAGCTGCAATTACGAATTATCAGGAATATTCAAATCCCGTTTCTTCTGGAAATCGCCTTCTAAATCATCCAAATCTAAAGTTAGTTAACTGGGAATGTTACTCGGAATTAGCCAATGAAACGTTGAGCGATTTTTCAGTTGCTGATTTTGTAAATCCTCTTGAGGCCTATCAAGTTTTTTGTGAAACTATCAAATCAGCTGTAAATATGTCAATGCCAAATACCCAAAAAAACAAAACTTTGCGTTCCGTTTCACAGTCATCACATTCTCATAGTATAAATTTAAAATATCCTTCCGTTCCATGGTGGAATGAACGCTGCGCTAGTGCTGTAAAAAAATCTAAAGATGCCTATATTAAATTCAAGAATGACCCTACGACTGAAAATTATATTGAGTTCAAAAGGTTGCAGGCACTTAAAAAGCGCATTATTAGCAATGAAAGGAATGAGAATTGGAAATCATTTTGTTCAAACATAAATAGACTGACCCCTATATCACGAATATGGAATACCATAAGAAAATTAAATAAAAGTTCTAAATATTTATCTAATGATGATGGTTGTCCGTTGTGGGTTAATGAGTTCTTAAGGAAATATACACCTGATCACGTAGAAGTACCTATTAATTTTGACAGCAACACAAGCGATCATTTACCCAGTAGTACTGCAGACAAAAGCTATTTATTAGATATGTTTAGCCTTTCAGAATTGCAATCAGCTATAAAGACACGTAAAGATACCGCTTGTGGCTTAGATTTTATCTCCTATAAAATGTTGAAAAAATTGTCAAACAAGAATCTTACTCAATTATTATCAATTATTAACAGTTTATGGATAAATAATACTATACCTGAAGAATGGAAGGTTGATTGTCTAGTACCAATATTAAAACCAGGCAAAAATAAAGATTGCTCTGATTCATATCGTCCAATTGCATTGACTTCTTGCATAAATTTTTGAACAATTACTAAAGCAACGTTTAGAGTTTTTTATTGAGAGTAATCATTTACTTCCTAGTAATCAGTTTGGATTTAGACGTGGTCGTTCAGCCCGGGAGAGTTTAGGGTGTTTATTTACAGATATTCAGAAAGCTGTCAACGATAATAGATATTTAGTTTGTGTATTTTTTGATATTATAGGAGCATTTAATAATATTAATATATCCATCCTGTCAAATGTCTTACTATCTTTGGGTATCCCTAGCAAAATGGTAGCTTGGCTACATTTATTTCTGAGTGGACGTAAGGTATATGCTAAGGTAAATAATGAATTGTACAGTCCCAGGCTCTCCTATAAAGGAGTATGTCAAGGAGGAATTCTAAGTCCTTTATTGTATATATTGTACATATTTAGATTAAACCCTAATATTATAAATTTGCAATTTGCAGATGATTTAGCTATTTACACACAAGGTCCTAATCTTTCATCCGTCATCACTAAATTAAACGGTATTTAAAAAAATCTTCACCATTACTTATCCTATTTGAATTTGGATGTAAATACAAGCAAAAGTAAAGTTGTTATCTTCAAAAAACCTAGTATTAATTTATTTAGTTCCAGTATTAAATACAACAACGAAGAGTTGCCACTAGAATCCAGCGCTAAGTTTCTCGGTGTTATTTTTCAACAGAATTTTACTTGGACCACATACGTAGATTGTTTGATAGAACGTTCTCTTAGAGCCACAAATATACTTAAAGCCCTGAGTGGTACGCGATGGGGAGCTGACCCTAAAATTCTGCTTTTATTGTATAAATCTCTTGTAAGAAGTCATTTTGAATATGCTTTCTTTTGTTTCGCGTCAAATAAAAATCTTGTTGAAAAACTCAATAAATTACAAAATAAAAATATGCGTATAATCTTAGGCGCTATGAATACCTCCCCAATCAATTCAATGCAAATAGAATGTAATTTATCACCCTTAGATTTACGGTTTGATTATTTAAGAAAAACATTTTTGATGAAATTATTGGTTGTAAATAATAGTCTTTTATTACAAAAATTAGATAGTATTAACTTTCCTACCTATCTTAATGTTGCATTAGATGATATAAGGAAAATAAAAGAAGAAAATAATGTGTACACTAGTAATGAACTACCTTGCTATAAAGGAGAGTATATAAGTAAATTTGTTGAGATGAAAATTGTTATTAATAGAAAACTATTTTGTAAATATGATGTAAATAATGAACTTAATACTTGGGAAGGATACAGACATTTGTACACAGATGGGGCTAAAACTAAAGAAAATGTATCAATGGCATTTTATGATATGAGACTAAAAACGGGGCATGGAATTAAATTACCATCAACTACGACCATATATACTGCTGAAGCGTGTGCTATACTAACAGCTTTAGACTTTATCGGAAAAAACAATAGTCAAAATTGGATTATTATAACAGATAGCATGAGTGTTTTAGAGGCATTGTCGAATCCGGGTCACAACGCAAATACGAATTATATAATTTTGGAAATTAGATCAAAATATTTTGACTTGATGAAGACGGGTAAAGATATAATCTTATTTTGGACACCCTCGCATATCGGGGTGACTGGCAATGAGGAAGCAGATACTTTTGCTAAGATTATAACAAGTACTTCGGAAGTCGTCCCAGTCAAAAGGATAAAACTACCGCATTCGGATTGCATAACCCTCTTCAAAGAATCTTTGGTTAAGAAGTGGAAAGAGCATTGGCAAGAGACACTGGTAGTTAAAGGAGCATGGTATAAGGAAATAAATGATGCTATACGAGCGCCCTGGTTCAGAAAAGGTACATACAAAAATAGTCGGTTTTATTCATACATTTCACGTTTAAGAATTGGGCATTGCCGATTCAATGAACACCTGCATAGGATGAACATGATTTCCTCCCCATCATGTAACTATTGCGATCAAGCTGTTCAGTCACTCCATCATATTTTCTTCGAGTGTATGAAATTTTCACTTCAGAGATTTGTCCTAATTGAAGATTTATTAGAAATTTATAAAAAACCTGAAGACATCCCGCGCCGTCTACAGGACCTTCTGAAGAATGAAGAATGTTATATACCACTTTTTAAGTATATATGTACTACAGTAGAAGAAATCTGAATCTGAAGAATTTCTTTTCCCATTTCAACTACAGCAATAATAAATTACTGATGTCCAGGCTGTATGGTTTAAACCTTTGCCTTTTCCAATCCAAACGGAAAGAAGAGAACCAAAAAAAAAAAGTCAAGTTGACAAACATTTAAATATAATCTGTGACTTTGTGATAATAATGGCTGCGTTCCGAATTGCGCTGACAGCGAAAATATCACTGATATCGCGCTTACAAACCGTTCCGATTTGGGCTGCGTTCCGAATTGCGCTGACAGCGAAAATATCACTGATATCGCGCTTACAAACCGTTCCGATTTGGCGTTAGCGAGTCAACGATAGCTGTAGTGACGTCACGGCTGACGTCACTATCACCGCCATCTTGCGTTCACAGTGCAATCGTTTTGCTGCGTTAGCACCGTGAGCGTCTTAGAGCGGACTGTCACATTGACGCATTTGACGTCTTTTTGCTTCAAAGAACAGCAAATGTGATCTAAAGCCGTTCCGAAATGAAATCGCGTCAACAGCGCTGTCAGCACGCTAATCAAATCGGAACGGCTTTTGACGCTCACAGTGCCAACAGTGATATTGGCGCAATACGGAACGCACCCTACGACTGACTGTTGTTATGACACAAAAGTCAAATCCTGCCATCAAAAAAATATTTGTTTGCCTACCTATTTTGTGGTTTGTGGAGACAGAAAACTGGTTCTATGGTTCGAATTCATTAATATTTTACTTATTATTAATGGTATTCCGATGAAATTGGTATAAAGTTAAGAGGCTCGCTAACAAATCGACAGCGCTGTGATGTTAGAAACTGAGGAAATAGATGATGATTACTTTACTCCGGCATCAAGGTAAGGCAATAATATTTTTTTCCTTATATTCTAGTTTTGGCTACAAACTTGTAATTTTTAAGTAAAAATGTAACTGCACTGTCTCCTGCTGTGTGAGGACCATTTGAAGTCTTTGTTGTCAAGCTTAATAATTATTGTAAGAACTATAATATTTTTTTCAACACACTTGCTCATAACGACGTCTTTATTCCACCGATTTTTGGCTCATAATCATAGATATTAAACACGCGTGCTTTTTTATTATATTATTGCACTAGTGCCTTTAGTTTATTAACCCGACCAATTTAGGTTTGTACCCTAGTACCAAGTCGTAAGTAAGAAGAAGAAGCGATATAATTTAGTCGGGTTATACAATACTTTTATTTTAGCAACAAACAGTATTTATGCGAAAAATAACAGTATCTACATATTTATTTCAATAAATGGTAAATCCAGATTTATTACTAAAAAATAACTCAAACACATTTAACATTTTCTGTGATTTGTGTTTTATACACGAATTATTACATTTTTAGTCTTGGCTTTTGGCCGATCTAGTTCGCGCCTAAGCCTTGCGCGAGCATCGGTATCGCGGCAAGAAAAAAAAACAATGCGCCATTTTTCGTAAATAATAATTGTCGGCTGTGAAGAAGTTTGCATTATTTATGAAGTTTAATATTAATGAAAATGCCTTCTTCAAGTGAAGAAAATGAAGAAAACCTATTATTTACTCCGCCGGACATACGTAACGAGGCATAAAACGCGTGCGAAAGTCTTTGCCATCAAAATCGAGTGAAATGTATTTTTACTAAATGTTTTAATAATTAAAAACTTAGTAAATGAAGAGTCTTGTTTTTTCCTCGCAAGTGTGTTGAAAAACGTCGTATGATACGCGTGTGCCTGTGACCATTATATACGCGGCTTTCTTATGGCGCACTCGCTTTCGCTCGTGCGCACACAATATCGCCTTGTATATAATGGTCAACTTAGCACACTTGTATCATAATGTACTATTTCAGCACGTCACTGGCAAATATATTTGGAAAAGCCCAAAAAGGAAATGGTACCGAAAATGAATCTTTAAAATATACACCTCCAAAATCTACTAAATCAGAGGAACAAAAAGCCACACAATGTGTTTTTGCTTGTGCTTTGATGGGATATGAATGGTTAGTAAAAAGAAACATTCTTATAAAATGATGCTATTTGTTATTTGTTAACATTTTCAGTTTACACTTTCAGGAAAGATGGTGCATATATAGCTCGTGGTAAATTAGGATTTGCTATCCTGAAAATGATTAATAGTGTTATTCACAACTTTGTTTTATATGACTCTGATAAAACCACATTGTCATGTGCTACATTGTCATCAACATTTGAGGTAACTTGTAAAGAAAATTTATATTTTTCCTATCATGATAATCAGCAAAAGTATTGGAGCTTGTATGCTTCTGAAAATGATCTTAAAAATATTATTGATATTTGCAAGAGTTTGGATATCTCTGTCAAATGTTCTTCAGTAGAAGATGCAGAACAGCCACAACCTTCAAATGAAGCTGTAGATAGCACCATCAAACATGCTGCTAATGAAGAGAAAGAAAGTGATACAGATTCATCTAATAACAGGAGAACTAAAATATCAATATTAAATAGAATGTCAAGTATGGGACAGTCTGTATTCCCACCTCATGCTGTGCCTGCAGAAAGAACAAGTGATTCTTCTGACACAAGTGATACAAATAACTACAAAACAGTCAGACATAAGCCTGTAAAAAGTGTGATAAAAAGAAACAGTTCTGATAAAAATTTTCTTGAATGTCAGACTTTAATAGGATCAAGCCCTCAAAATATTGAAAATTCTTCAAACAATGTGCCATTTTTTACATATGTTAATGGTCAACTTGTTCCCGTGACAAACAGCAACATTATTAGCTGTAGTCCTAGTGGTAGTGATATGAAGTACTTCATTTCTGAACAAAGAGTAAGCAATAGTGAAATCAGAATAAATATGAATAGATTAAATGACAAAGTCGATCTAATTCTGGGTAAACTTACAGTTGAAGAGGGTAAAGATAAAAGCAACTCAACAAATAATTTTCAAATGGAGGTATTGCAAAAGTTGCTTGCAGAATATGAAAACAAAATTAAAATGTATGAAGACTTTATCAAAGTCAAAAAAGTAAATGATAGCACACCATCAATGAATTTTATCGCAAAAGAGGGTGCAAAAAATATAGAAGAAGATTTATGTGAAAAAAATAAATATCTAGAGCAACTAAATAAAAGCAAAGATGATAAAATTGCACAGTTAGAAAATGATTGTAAATTGTTAAGTGATAAGTTTCATACAGTAGTTAGTGAAGAAAAGAATAATCATGAACTACTCTCTGCAGAAATAAGCAAATTAAAACAAGAATTAAATTCTAAAACTGAAGCACTAAATGAAACTAACCAAAAATTAAATGAAACACTATCTACTAGTGAAATTGATAATAATCTTGGTGACAAAATTAAAAATATAATGAATGACACATACCGTGCTATATCTGCAAATTTTGAAAATAACCAAGAATACTCTGGAGAAAGTGTTAAATTTATTGTTGCATCAATAATTAAAAAAGTAACCATTGAAGCTCTCAATAACTTGCAGTAGGTGGGTGAATGATACCTCAAAAAAATGATCTTACCTTTTTTTAGGGTTCCGTAGCCGAATCGCAATAAACGGAACCCTTATAGTTTCGTCAAGTCTGTCTGTCTGTCTGTCTGTCTGTCCGTCCGTCCGTCCGTCCGTATGTCACAGCCATTTTATTCTGTAACTATAAGCATTACACTTTTGAAATTTGGTAGGAAGATGTATCCTGTTAACCGCTTACCGATTCTCATACAAAAAATAAAAAATAATGTTATTTAAGGGGGGGCTCCCATACATGAAACTAAAACAAAAAAAAAATTTTGTCAAATCTATGAGTGTGGGGTGTCTATGGATAGGTCTATTAAAATGACATGGAGGTTTCTAAAATCATTTTCGTTTAAAGTCTAACGTTTCGTTGCTAGACGCTTCCAAAGTGGTAAAATGGGCGTCCACCCCCATCTAACTTCTAAACCAAGCAAGTGTAAATTTTGAAAAAAATATATAATGTAGATCGTAACATATTCTTTCAACGAAAATTGGTTCGGACGAGATCGAACGAGAAGTTTTTGAGATATAACACATTTTCAACAACCGCAAACATAACTTTGTACTTCATACAAACACTATGAAAAACAAAGTTATATTTGCAGTCAACAAAATATTGTGGTATTTTACTAAGTAGAAGTAAGTGGATTGCCTAATTCAGTTAAAGTTAGCACGGAACCCTCAGTGCGCGAGTCCGACTCGCACTTGGCCGGTTTTTTAAGGTTCCGTACATTTTCAATTTCAACAACCGCAAACGTAACTTTGTACTTCATACAAACACTATGAAAAACAAAGTTATATTTGCAGTCACCAAAATATTGTTGTATTTTAACTAACTGGAAGTAAGTGGATTCCCTAATTCAGTCAAATTTGGCACGGGACGGAACCCTCAGTGCGCAAGTCCAACTCGCACTTAGACAGCTTTTTTTGGATTTTGTACTATCGAGGTCACTGCCGCCTTACCCTCTTTAGAGCCAAATAACAGTTTGCAACTCGCGTGGTCTATTTTTTTAACTGCCGCCCGTTTTTGTGTCATGTGCATAAGCAATGCTCGTTGCGTTGAAAAGTGGTAAGGCAACAGAGACGTCAACTGTATAAAATGACTTTATATAATTTTAATGTATTTTAAATGTAACACTATTATAATTTAATAAATAATCTCTTCATTGTATATCTAAGAATTATTTTTATTTTTTTCTATACACACTACAACTTACAAATTCCTGTGTGTAACCCTTTTGTAATCCTAGACATACAACACAAGCTATTTTTTTATTAAAAGCAAGAAGCGTTTTATAATTATTATTATATTAATTGTTTACACCAAGGTATCAGTGCAATATATATTGTTATTAGTGGTCCCCCCCCCCGCGACTTCGCCCGCGCATTTTTCGATTTTTTCTCGCCTTTTAAACCTTCCCTACTCGAACTCCGAACTCGGCAACAAGCAGCAGTGCTGCTGTTGCTGCAGTACTGCCCAGCAGTGCTGCCGCGACACTACTGGTACCCATACTCTGGTCTGTCGCGGCGGCCGGGCGACACTGATGCGCAGCAGTGCTGCCGCTACATTGCTGCCTAGCTCGGAATGTAATCTCATATAAGCTTATAGAAATTGTATGGGGACCAGTAGTGCAGCACTGCAGTAACAGCACTACTGCTTGTTGCCGAGTTCGGAATCATACCTTAACGAACAGCAATTTATTTTTAACCGACTTGAAAAAAGGAGGAGGTTATCAATTCGACTGTATGTTTTTTTTTTTTTTGTATCTATGTTACCTTATAGTCATATCTCAGTCGTTTGTCGACCGATTCGAAAAAATTTTTCGCCTACTTAGAGGGTATACCTTCTAATTGGTCCCATTTTTTTCAATTTGGGATCTGATGATGGGATCTTGGTGAGAATCCACGTATAGTGTTTCTTTACTTGAAGCTTAATGTTGACGTGTTGTTACGTCTTAAGTCAACATCTTGTGGGGCTGAGCTGATGGTGAAACTCCTTAACGCTTAGGAGTTCAGTGGTTATAATGAAAGAACTTATAATAGGTAGTTTTTAGCTTCTTAAAAAACAGAGTCATAAGGTCTCCCCCCCCCATTCTCCTGTTATCTCTCAAAATGAAGAAATAAAATTAACTTTTAAAAAGTAAAAACCGACTTCAAAACCAAAATGCACTAAAAAGTCTTAAATAAACTCTCGACTATTGAAAGGAAAGGAACCCATATTAGGCAAACAATTTCTTTTTGGAGTCGGTGCTGTGATAGTTAATGCTTGATGGTCAAAGTGATGGCACCGACTCCAAAAAGAAATTGTTTGCCTAAAATGGGTTTCTTTCCTTCCAATAGTCGAGAGTTTATTTAAGACTTTTTAGTGCATTTTGGTTTTGAAATCGGTTTTTTACTAAAATTTAATTATATATTAGTATATAAACTAGTTTAGCCGAAGTCAGTGCTTACAAGCAAAATGATGGATACTCCGCTTAAATATCCAGTCCAGTATTTTGTAGCAAAGCAACTAGGCGCTATATATTTTACCTTCAAGAATGGCCTAGCTCACTGCTGGTTGACTAATTTTGCAGAAGAACTATGCTGTGCAAGATTCAGATTCGCTGCTAAGTTCTTGCAGCGCTTACTAAGGCTGCGTTCCGTATTGCGCTAACAGCGAAAATGACACTGATATCGCGCTTACAAACCGTTTCGATTTGGCGTTACCGTTAGCGAGTCAACGAAAGCTATAGTCACGTCACGGCTGACTTCACTATCACCGCCATATTGCGTTCACAGTGCAATCGCTTTGCTACGTTAGCACCGTGAGCGGACTGTCACATTGACACATTTGACGTTTTTTTTTGCTTCAAAGAACAGCAAATGTAATTGAAATGTTTCAAAGTTGTACTTGGATGCAACATTATTCACATACCCTTTTATTCTATGAATTGGCTCTCAAGATTTCTTACTGTAAAATTGTACCTACTGCGAAATCCTCATCATCTTCTTTTGAAGACGATGATGACTGACTGTCACAATCATCATCGCTGTCTAATAATACAGTATTTATTTCATAAATATTCATAATAATTTATTATTACTTTATTTGGTACTCTATCTTTGTTTTTAGCAAGGTCTTAGGTTATCATTTAATTACAAAACATATCGCTCGCTTACGATGCGCCAAGTAACCGTTCCGAAATGAAATCGCGTCAACAGCGCTGTCAGCACGCTAATCAAAACGGAACGGCTTTTGTCGCTCACACTTACGCAGAGCTAAGGCTCCGTTCCGTTTTGCGCACCAACCAAACAGCCAATTCTAAGGTATTGGCTGTTTGGTTCAGCTCGGTTGCCTTCTTCTTGCCCCTGGTGAATAAACATAACTACTACTGTCAAAAGTCTCAATGGAAAGAAAAGAACCAAAAAAAAAATGTCAAAAGTCTGTACTGTCAGTGCCAACAACTGTCAATGGAAGGTCTAATTGATTTTTGTGTTTTTTCGTTAAATAATTAATAATAATTGTTTGTTTACTGATCTTTATTTTGATTGGTTTGCATGGGCGGAAAGATTTTTATAAAATGGAAGATATCAAGACTTCTCTGAGTCAATACAATGACCAGGTGATTAATAAAATAATATATGTTTTTTTGGTTTAAAATTTACTGAAGGACTTATTAGTTTCGTTTTTATAGCTGTCCATGGTCAACGAAGCCTTGACGACGGTGCAGGATAATAGTGAGAGAGAATCATTAATGGCCTTACAGTCTGAACTTCAAGAGCTAATTAAGTTAACCCAAGAAAGCTTGGATACCCTGATTGCTAAAGAAAGTGCACAAAATTGTGAAGAAACAGGACTAGCATCCAAAGATGAAACCAATGAAATTGATGATGAATATGCCTTGTTTATGGTAGTTGACTATTTATCTCCATAAATATCATATAGTGATTGTAAACTTTTAGTATTGCCTTCAAAACTTTTGTTGTGTTATAGTTAATTAAACAACATAATATAATTGTATTAAAAATATTAACTACATTTTCCTCATCAGGAAATGATTGTTTCCATATTGTGAACAATCACAGCAAACCTTTTATATTTCAATCATTTGTTTTTCAGCAAGAAATGGCTAAAAGTGGTGCATATGATAGAAATAGCCAAGATCAGCCAGAATGCTCTAACAGTGATTGCAAAAAAGATGATGTACAGGCGAGAAGAAGTCCCGACTGTACAGTATATAAAAGGTTAAGATGGAAACTAACTCCCTAGTGGCGTAGATATCCCTTTGCCTAAGATACTAAGTCCCTAGAGCCCTAGCCCAGCCTAACAATAGATACTTAGATATAATAAGGATGTTAAGGTAGGAGAGCTGCACCCAGGTCGCCCAGGGTAGCAGCGTTAGGACGGTGGGTAGGTGGCGTGGACCCGCTGCCAGTCTGGCAGGCTCACCAGACTGATCATAGTGACGGCTAAAGGTGTCTTGGCCGCAGCGGAGGGAAATGAGAACCAACACGGACGGTTGATATCTAGTTTATTGTTGTTCCGATACATGTATTTATAATGATTTAATTGTATGTAAACATATAAAGGTTTATGCTTGTGTGCCGCCGGTGTGAGTGCCGACGGTGCTTGCTGGGTCCATCGGTCAGCTGCTGCGATGTAGGTCGCTGACGCCGTGGTTGTCGCAATGTACGATGCTAGCTCGTACATATTGGCATCTTCAAAAAGAAGAGAGGAAGAAGATGCGGCCCCGTCTCCTGGTTTCTAGTGATGTGTCTCGAAGATGCGACGTACTGCTAGCGCCATCTGTGGTTGTTGTTGGCGTTGTCTGCTGACTCGATGGAAATGTTGTTTGTTATTGGCTTGAACTACTGATTAGCCTCAAGTTAATGTTTGGTCAAGTCAATAATATAACGGAAAGTGGTGGTTGTAAGTCATCACTCCCGTTAGTCGATGTCATGCTATGTCGGAAAGCGGTGGTTGTAAATCACCACTCCCAGCTAATAGTCTTGTTTTAATTTCCCTAACCTACCTTACCAATGTTAGTCACGTTCGACGTTTAAAATGTAGGTCAGCTAAAATATTAATAATGTCCCTCGATAGAATGTAATTACCTACTGAATTTGCTGAATCGCGTTAGGCGCTAATGCAAGAATGCCTGAGTTCTCACATTTCACTTGCACTGAACAAGTGTAGGTGATATTACTTTGATAATTGAAATATTTTAAATAAGTTAATTGTAATTAAGTACTGCCGGTATAGTTTTAAATTGAACGGCAGACTTACTGCTTAGCTAGTTTCTACCAGTCAACGTCATTTGACATAACTGCAGTCAGTTAGTTTATGAATGTACGTTGCTGTTCCATGGTCACTGATGATCTATCCGGCTCGAAGATGTACAGGCGAGAAGAAGTCCCGACTGTACAGTATATAAAAGGTTAAGATGGAAACTAACTCCCTAGTGGCGTAGATATCCCTTTGCCTAAGATACTAAGTCCCTAGAGCCCTAGCCCAGCCTAACAATAGATACTTAGATATAATAAGGATGTTAAGGTAGGAGAGCTGCACCCAGGTCGCCCAGGGTAGCAGCGTTAGGACGGTGGGTAGGTGGCGTGGACCCGCTGCCAGTCTGGCAGGCTCACCAGACTGATCATAGTGACGGCTAAAGGTGTCTTGGCCGCAGCGGAGGGAAATGAGAACCAACACGGACGGTTGATATCTAGTTTATTGTTGTTCCGATACATGTATTTATAATGATTTAATTGTATGTAAACATATAAAGGTTTATGCTTGTGTGCCGCCGGTGTGAGTGCCGACGGTGCTTGCTGGGTCCATCGGTCAGCTGCTGCGATGTAGGTCGCTGACGCCGTGGTTGTCGCAATGTACGATGCTAGCTCGTACAGATGATGATAGTGATATAGAGGTAACTATTTCAGTTATAACTATGATTTTTGTCAGTGCACCTACACTATTCTGATAATAGTTCATAACTATATTATACCTTTTTTTTTCACAAGAATAATTCATGATACAATAGAAAAAAAAAAGAAAAAATTAACCCTCAATTAAAATAAATAAATAGACTATTTACAAATAAAAACATTTCCCAAAGCTGGGATTTAGCGGCATGGTGCCGAGAAGGCTGGCTGCATTTCCTCTTTGGATTGCTAAACTAATTAGGTAATTTTGATTGTGTAATTATGACTGTCTGTTACCTCTTCAAGGTTCAGCTGCAAAATGATTTATCAGTTTATTAATCCCTCAAGCGTATGTGAACGAGACACAATGCAAATTCTATTGTTATGCGGTTGCCTGCAACCGCTCGGGTGTTGAAGCATTAAAGTGTAGAGGTAATTGAGTCCATAAAAAGTAAATAAGGATCAAGGAAAATCTTATATCAGCATAAAAGTGAAGCTGTGAGGGATGACTTTTTTGACATGAATCGCTTAAAATAGTTGTATAATAGTCTCTCATAGCAAAATTAAATGAACATTCGCTTGCAGAATGAATTAGCTTCATTGCTGGGAATGAAGTGTGCTGTGTACCACACCCACAAATGGGGTGGTCAGCCTACTCTACACAATGCAATGGTCAGTGAAGTGGTGCCAAGGCAAGATGATGACCAGTTCAAAGACCTTCAGGTACCTAAAAATCTTATTGTTTTTAAGTTCTTGACACTTTAGTATAATCCTAAGTACTGGAATGTCACAATTATTGGGATTTCTAAAATTTTTGTATATTTTGGATTACATACTTACAACCATGAACCATTTTATTTATGACAATATCTTACCCATTGGATCTATACTTAGATAGTTTATCATGGCAGCTGTAACAGAAGGTACTGATATATCGGAAAATTAAAAGGTACGTTATGGGAATCCTATTGTTTCTGAGATTCCAAACAGTGACTGTGATGATTCTGTATTAATTATATTCATATAATTTTACTTGTTTTTGCAGGTTCGTGTTTTGTTTACACATCCAACACATACAGAAATGCTGCCATGCCCCTTCTATCTTGATGGAGATTGCAGATTTGAAGATGAACAATGTAGGTGAGTTTGTAACTTGTATCAAATTTAAATAATACTATTTCATATTCCTCAAATGGAAACTACCTACTTATTTTCTAATAATTTTCAGATATTCACATGGTGATATAGTGCCTCTATCAAACTTGAAAGATGCTATAGACCCCAACTTTAGTTCTATCAAAATTGGGAGCAGTATTTTGGTAAAGTTAACACCGCCAGAAGGAGAGGTAAAAATATTTATTATAATATCTATTCTCCTGCTTACTTTGATGTTTATTATAATATAATTAATATAAGGAATTTATTTCAACTTCAGGACATTAGCCTTACAAAAAAGGGATCAGAAAAATACCACTTGTGGCATAGAGCTATTGTGAAAAATGTTGATCTAGAGAAAAAAACTTGTATTGCTAAATTAGAGCATGGTGTGAAAACAGGGGAAAAGAGAAAGTCTGGTTCTGAAGAAATTTATGTGAAGTTTGAGGAAATATTTCCATTAAATGGTGGGTAATAATTTATATATTTCGGTCTTTGGTGCAATGAACACTTAGGTTTCCATTCTATCAATTGACACGTTATTTAAACCAAGCAAATAAAATATTCTATTGGTTTTCAGCCGACGCGTACGACAGTAGTGATTCAGACGACAGTATAAGCGACACAGAGTACCCAGAAAGCAAAACCGCTCGGCCACAAGATGAAAGTGATGGTCGCGCCTTGCTCATTGAAAAGAGCCTCATGAATAACACACCAGCTATGGGCGAGTGGGAACGGCACACTAGAGTGAGTATGTATTATGAAATACTATTCCTTGCCCAACTAGCACAAAACCGTTGCTTAAGAGCTTTGGAGTCAATCCGATTATTACCAAAGGCGCCAAGCTTTAGCGCCAAAGCGTGCACTTCAGACCTAATGCAGCCGCTTTGCAGCCAAAAAGGCACAACTTTTTGCAACCTGCAGTTCCATTAGAACTTCAAGCTAGTGGCATAAAAGGGCAGCAGGAGCTGCAACGAATAATTATTACCACACTCAAGCTCTTGTGGAGCTTATTGAATGAATAACAGGTTTGTGTGAACGGATTAGATCAGTGATCATTCACCTTGTCTCTCATATATTAAATCTTACAGCTGTTATTTGTCAGACATTACAGAATGTAAATAAATAATTCAGTAAAGTGAAGTAAGTATTTTTGAGCTATATTTCGTATTATATGCAAGTGACTAAAAACTTAGATCAGTTTACCGTGCAAATAGTTGATATAGTTAGAGTATTTTTTACGCGCCTCAATAATTATCTCATAATATCCTAAAATATGAGAAATTTCATTATTCAAATAATATTATGTCACATACCTACACAATCTAAAACATACATACTTGACTACATTTGTATTTTGTAAGTTTCTGGTTCTATATTTAGTGATATTTTACTACAAATTACGATAAAAACCTATATTATATTCATATAATATTGTCCTGTAAACATGGCATTTATGAGAAGCAGCTTTGAGTTGCAACTTCAACCTCAATACTTTCTCTCTGAGCGTCAAAGCGTTAAGTTTCACTCTTCTGAAGGTCCAAGTAATAACTGGACCACTAATGCAGTTCAAGCCTTTACAATAACTTTTATTCCATATTTACTGCAGCTATGGAACTTCATTAAGGTTACTTGATTAGAGATCCGTAAAACTCGTTGCAAACCCTAAAATACGATGATCGTTTGCAGCTGCTTCTATAGTTTTCGCCCTTTGAATTGTTTAACTATGTCTTACCATGTTTTCAGAATGAGTATATGCATTGTCCATTACGCTTCGACTGCTTCTATTGTAAAGCCTTAATGCCACTATAAGTAACACAGTTGATCAAATTGCTACTTAAATCTGCGCAAAAGTGCAAATAACCTCTGTAATGAAACTTTCAGTGGCAGAACAGTGATAAATATATCTTTTTTACAGTTGCGTCAAAAAGTCTGCAATTACAGTCTTTATGCAGTTATGAAGCCTACAACAGCGGCACTAGAAGCTTTTTAGCAGCTTTGAGCTGTAACATACATGTTTGAACTCTCTTTTAAAGCTAGAGCAGTAAATGGGTTGTAAAATGAACTCTTGTAAAGCCTAGAGTGGCATTTGGTTCAGCTTCTGCTACCCCTAGTGATATTTACAGCTATGGGCAGTAACGGAAGCAATAGTAGAACTTAAAACCTCTTTCTAAACCCCTAAAGCGCTACTGTACAGCTGCGAGTTGCAAAATAGGCTGCTATTTCCACTAATGTGCTAGTTGGGTGGTTATTTTATTTTATAACCTTAGGGGTCAGCTACATTTGGTAGTGTCAAATCACACTCTGAGACCTCTTACACACTGCAACTTTTAGCACCGTGACTCCAGCAAAGAACTGATTTTGGCATCGATGCTAACGCGCGTTAGTATCGATAGTTGCCAATATACAGATACAGTTGTCAACGGCCAGCTTCTGCATTGCGACTGCATCGATATTAACGGGCGACAGCATCGCGACTGTATGGATGCAGTAGCGCAAGTGTGTAAACGTGGTCCATTTGCGACTGTATCGATGCTGCATCGCGACAGTATCGCGACTGCAACGCTGCTAAAAGTCGTATTGTGTAAAGGGTCTTAATGATTCTATCCTTTTCATCACCCAACCACGAATATATAATAACTTCTCAGTTTTCAACAGAGTCCTTTCAGAGTCATGTCTATTAAGTGCCAGTGGTTAAGTGCTAGCGAGAAATAAATCGAAGAGGCACTCGCGCTCTGCAGTCCGTTTTTCTTTGCAAGTCGAATATTGTAAACAATCGTGACATTCGTTTTTAACTAATCGAAATCACACTATTACAAAATCGTATCGGCTATTCAATTAATCGCCCAAAATTGAATTTCTACAACACTACGCAAGGTGAACGCACATTTGCCCGAACCGTACGCGCCGAACGAAACGAATTTTAGAATTCTTTATATGAAATCTAATGAAACCTCGCACACTAATTCGCGTCGAATCGTCAGAATCTGGAAGAACCCCAGAAATCCTAGACGAATTCGGATGACGTCATCAGATTCGGCGCGGCTAATGCGGTCGACTCGGACGACTCGCCGGGTATTCAATTTTTACTCCCGCCTTAGATGTCGCTCATAGCGCTATCTCATGACTTCTTCGACGCGGTCCATTCGACCGAATCGGTCGAATTGCCAGATAAAATTTTCATACTCACCTTTAGATGTCACTCATAGCGCTCTCATTCTTTCTTCGACGCGGACGATTCGTCCGATTCGGTCAATTCGGCCGAATCGGCTAAGTGTGCGAGGCCTGCTTGACTTCGATTCTTTCGGCGCGTTCGGCTCTGATAAATGTGCGTTTACCTTCATTAATAAAAAGTGCAATCTAAGCTGTCATTCTGGTATATCTAATTAAAAATCAGATAACAGTTCCTTATCCTCTTACATCACGTGAATTACAACGTGCTCGTTCGTTATCAGGGCATCGGTTCGAAGCTAATGCTGGCCATGGGCTATGTCCCCGGCGCGGGGCTGGGCGCCGCGGGCGAGGGCCGCGTGCTGCCGGTTGAGGCGCGCGCGCTGCCCGCCGGCCGGAGCCTCGACCAGTGCATGGCGATATCAGAGAAGCACGCTGGACAGGACCCTTTGAAGGTAATACAGGGTCTAACGAAGCCTAACCTCGCATTCAGTATCACACACCAATCGTATGCAACAAAATAGTCTAATATATCTGGCATTAGTATTTTTAGGCATTGAAAATGAAAGTTTAATTAATTATAACTAAATAGAATTAAACTAATTTAAACGTGAGTAAACTTATATTTAGAAAACGTAAATAAAATAAGACGTGCTTGTGTGCGTGCGAGCTATCTGCGCCCGCGCCACACCGTCATCCTATTAACCTTCGGAATGCAACAGGGGTGACACGTCACCCCAAACACTCGAGAAATGTATCAATATCTATTTTATTATGCTTTTTTCTTTCTTACGCTCGGTCTTTTCTGTAATCGGAGTGACTCTTTTCAGTCGCATGCGTCGACGTATTGCGGTAAGTTGTTGTTAAAGTTATATTAACTTTAGCAACAACTTATTAGATCCATATTTTACGCGATATCGTTTAGTTTAGATGTGTGTCGATAGAGCTGACGCAATCGATGCAATTGATACTACTATTCATTAATTGGTATTATTTTTTGCTGTCTAGGTGGAACAAAGACTCAAAAGACTACAGAAGAAAGAAGAGGAAAGAAATAAAAGAGCTTATGAAAGAGAAAAGGAAAGGGAAAGAAGGAACGTTTTCAATTTTATCAACAGAACTTTGGGAGATAATGAAGACGATGAAGAACCGTCTGCTTCATCCATTGATATTAAGCAATCGACAAACAAAGATTTGAACATTGAACAATTTAAACTTACGGAAGACACAAAGAGAGTTGAAAAGGATCTTATGAAACTCAATAGTTCTTTGTCGCGTCATGCGCCAGGGTCGAGCTTGCATAATAATGTCAAAGCGCAGATCGTTGAGAAAAATAAGGAATTGAACACACTCCGAAATAGAGAACAACAGATCACTAAAGAGCAGAGACATAGAAAGGATAAGCAGAAAATGACAGTTTTTTAACGTAGGTTAAGTTTTTTGTTTATTTAGGTTAAAATTGTGTTGTAAAATCATTGTAAAGAAGTTATTATAGTTTATAACTATAAAACTATTTATTTCTCTTTGGTAACATTATACAATGACTTCCGAGAACGAAAATGATCTGAACTAGATCATTATTAACAATTAGCTGTTCGGAAACTAACCGTAAAGAATGAAGGGAGCTACTCAGAATAAGTAATATAACAATTTTCTACTACAATAATAGATCAAAATGTACCAAAAAATTAATCTCCATAGAAATTAGACGGGTCACGGGACCGATTCTGCGGCCTTCGGGAGTAAAATGAAAGACATATTAATTACAAATTTCTATATTTACATATGTGATGTTTTTAGTTTAAAATAAGCGTACATGGCATAAAATTACAATTGATATAGATACGAAATATTTTTTTCTATAAATTAGATATTTGTACTATCAAACAATATAACAAAGTACTTAGACATGTTATTGGGTAGTGTGACTAGCAAATAATATTTGCCGAATTAAATTAAAATTTTATTTCATTTTTAGCAACAGTGGGTCAAATATTTTAAACTAAATTACCTAACATTATCTATTCTATACCTACGTCGGTATGGAATCGTGGCTTCGTAAGCCTGATTTAGTTTTGCAAGCATTAAAATTGTATAATTTTGCATATTACGAAACGCCTTCGAAAAAGTCGATTAACAGCTATTAAAATGAGTATAAGATGTTATATTAAATTGCATAAAATATTATACATTAAACGACAACATACCCTTAATTTTGCTACATGAGCAATACATTTGTACTTTTAACCCCAACTCAGCAGCAGTAATGTAAATTCGCGCGCGACACTGCGCCTATACTACAATTAAGATCTAATTTGAGAGAATCTTTAGGGACCCACTGTACTGTACAACTCTTATGTATGTACATCCCGAAACCACCTGCAAAAGTACGAATATCATCGTCAGTACTTGCGCTATTAAGTATCTGGTACATGTGCTACAAGGAACGTGATTTGTATGGATTGCGACAACTTAAAATCACTCCCGTACGCGTGAAGCAAACAATGCCGACTTGTGCAATTGTCATGTTAAGATTCAGTTAAAGTTATTCTGCTACCCGGACCTGCCTGCGTAAACATACTACAAATAATCACTAACTAATAACTATGCATTGAAAATTCACAAATAATAAAATTTCCTAAACAAATTCATCACAGAGATTTGTTGCATCCTCGTCACGAGTCATCCGTCGCACTCATACTTAGTAGATATTAAAATTTAGTGCCTATATTACGTTAGATATATTACAATAGAGAGTGATGAATAAAAGAGAGACATTCTTTGTACTAAACTAAACGTCTTGAAAATTAATAAGTACACGCGTGATGAGACTCCTCGCCGCTTTGTGATGTCTTTATTCCGTTTGTGATCGGCCGCGATATACGAATTGTGATTACGTACTACGTTGTGTGATAAGAAAATAAAAATAACGTGTGAGATTCAGTTGTAAAGGCCGTGTGGCTGAATTCACTGTGTGTCGGATGGTTCGTTGCTGGCATTGGAACGTATAGAGGCGGCATGTATAGGTTGGTCACAGTGTGGTAATATCGTGACGTTATGTGGTCTGTTGGATCGTTCGTAAGCGGTTGACGACGAACGCGATGGTCGCGTCTACGTTATCGAACACCGGCACGCCGGAGCGGTGCGCCAGGTCTATGAGATAGTGGCGCCCGCGGTTGTAGTCTTTGATGGCAGCTTCGCTGTACTGTAAAACACAATCGTAACTTTTAGTTAACACACTATATTGACGCTGAAGTGGCGATCGTTTGGCTCTGTAAACTGATATAACATAATTTACTGTTACTGTAACCACAAAAAGAATCCTTCTCTGCAATCGGGTAATAACGAGCCGTATCGTTACCATGAGTTGAGGTTCAACTCGCTAGCGAGCGACGACGTAATAAAAGTCTATGGAAAATTACACAGCGCCTCTAGCGGTCACTTGCAGAACTTCCTTTGGAAGGAGAGATACCCCAACACTTCACCTATACCGCTAACGGAACAGCTCCTCCCTGGACATAGTCTTCCTAGGGCAAACTTGGAAGTCCTTAAATTGACTGCGGACACAAGTCGGCCGAAGCAAGGAGAATATATACAGATGGAGTTATGTTGCGGACGACGCATGCTTGTGTGGTGTCTCTCCACAGACGATGGTACACCTCTTGTCTTGCCCTACGTGTCCCTTCACCTGCACACGTGCGGACCTGTACAACGCCACTGAAAACGCTGTGTCAGTCGCCGAGTACTGGTCCTCAAAAATATAACGCCAAAGTCGACACGAAATGAAGAAGAAGAAGCAGAACTAAACATTTCCATACACTTTTTTTACGTCGTCGCTAGCGAATAAAACCAGGGCTTGAAACCGGTTCAAGATTTACCGGTATTATAACGGTTAAAATGGTTTTATCGTAAAATTCCGTACCGGAACCAAATAAGAGCGATACTGTGAACCTAAATAAACCGGTTAATTCGTAGCCGATCGCGACGATCGCAACGCGACTTGTTTTTAAACTGAATTTTCTTTAAAAGATGTTAAACTAATTATCAGATGCTTCAGGATTATTTCTTTTGCCATTATATTGTTTAATATTATAATTAAAAGTTACAAAAATAATTTGAAGAAATACCAATGTACGTATTTGATAGGATATATCAACAAAATACGTTTTATTGAATAAAAACAAACGTCAGATGCGCTCACCGCTCGGAGATCTTAACGAAGTTCACAGGGCTTGGAAACCGGTATTTTTTTTGAACCGGTTTAACGAAAATACAGGTGGAACTTTTTGAAAAAGGTTATGTTCTTTTAAACCGGTTTTTAAACCGGTTTAGAAAAATATGGGTATTTTGCATTAACCGGTTCAACTTTTCGTTCAGGCAGGACAACCACTCTGAACTTCGTTAAGATCTACAAGCGGTGAGCGCATCTGACGTTTGTTTCTGAATCTGATAATTAGTTTAGAATCTTTTGAAGAATATTCGGTCTAAAAACAAGTCGCGTTGCGATCGTCACGAGCGGCTACGAATTAACCGGTTTATTGAGGTTCACAGTATCGCTCTTATTTGGTTCCGCTCCGGAGCGGAATTTTTAGATAAAACCGATTTAACCGTTATAATACCGGTAAATCTTGAACCAGTTTCAAGCCTTGGAAGTTCAGTGTGGTTGTCCTGCCTGAACGAAAAGTTGAACAGGTTAAGGCAAAATACCCATATTTTTCCAAACCGGTTTAAAGGAACATAACCTTTTTCAAAAAGTTCCACCTGTATTTTCGTTAAACCGGTTCAAAAAAAATACCGGTTTCCAAGCCCTGAGTAAAACCGCCGTAAACTCATGGTACACAGTATGGACATCTATTCGACAGCGAATTTGTAATACGTGTCAACTCACCATCACGTTTGGCCCCATAGTTTGCACGAGCAGCACGATGTTGGCTCGCTGCAAGCCCATGTAGTGCGCGGCCAGCACCATCGCGGCGAAGCTCGGCGACTCCGCGCTCAGGCTGAACACCAGAATGCGCGAGCCGAGTAACAGATCCTCGTCGTACATTCCTGCGAAACAATAACATGAAATTGCTGTTATATGAATTTAAACGGATCACAAATAATAAGACTTGGTTTGGGAAATATAATGCGGCTAGTAGTTTGTATCTTTTTTCTATCTAATGTATATCTTATGCAGAGTCCAGACGTAAAAAACTTTTTCATTTCTTCTGTTCGGAAAATTGAACTTTCATGTGAAGATAGACGGGTGGAAAATAGCTTTTCCATCCCTAGGGTGAAAAGTAATCTAGTTTTAATTGCTACGATCAGACATGGAGCTAAACGTAATTGAGTCACATTATATTATTAAAATAAACAAGCTTTTCATATTTTTAAGATTAGATAAACATTAAAAGCATGTTTATTATGGTGACTGATTTGAAAAATGTACGATTGGTCTATTTTTTTTTTTCAATTTAAAATCTACAAATATATTTCGGTTGCCCACCATAGGTACATAGTGTCACTTTTTTTTTTTTCATTTTAAATTGTCACATTTTGTTTGTCTTTGACGATAT
The DNA here is from genome assembly GCA_963924145.1 of Pyrausta purpuralis. Classification (NCBI taxonomy): domain Eukaryota; kingdom Metazoa; phylum Arthropoda; class Insecta; order Lepidoptera; family Crambidae; genus Pyrausta; species Pyrausta purpuralis. The sequence continues at coordinate 12,509,969 of OZ001642.1, forward strand.
TTTTTTTAGTTTGGTCGATTATTGCATAGATTATTAAGCAGGCGGAGGCGACTTGCCGCCATTTATGTTGTTCTAATCTTTTTACTCACTCCCACCTTTAGCTGTCATACATAGCGCTATCTCATGAGGCAAAATTGAACCTGGAATTTGACATAATCTGTGGTAGTTTTGGTGACAAGTAACCTTGTTTTCGCAAGGTTGCGTTCTTCTCTTATTATTATTTTCTGTGAGAAAAAATTCGATCGATATTTTTAACAATGATTTGAAATAGTTGATATCGTCCGCGTTTTATGTAGTACTCTGTTGTTTTGCGTGCCTTTACTGTCCTTCTAATCTTGTGTTTTATGTATAACGACAGTAAACAAACTGATATGTGATGTAAAAACTTGAGGTTTCATCTCTCGCCAAACAACATAATATCTAAATAAATTTATTTATTTTTCCTCACAGTCGAAATGAAAAATAGTATGTATAACTCGGGTGAAAGCACCCATTTCACTCTCGAATTACTAGAACTTCTCGAGTGAAATGGGTCACTTTCTCCCCTTGTATAACAATCTACTATTCATCTCTGCTGTTCGGAAAATTGAACTTTCATGTGAAGATAGACGGGTGGAAAATAGCTTTTCCATCCCTAGGGTGGAAAGTAATTTAGTTTTAATTGCTACAATAAAAAATAGAGTTAAAGATAATTCAGTCACATCATATTATTAAAATAAACAAGTTTTCCAAATTTTTAAGATTAGCTAAACATTAAAAACGTGATTATTATGGGCACTGATTTTAAAAATTTACAATTGGTCTAATTTTTTGCAATTTAAAATCTACAAATATAATATTTGGTTGCCCGCCATACATAGGGTTTTTTTTTTTTTTCGATCGATCGATCTGTATACAAAAATAGTCGTGTTAGTTATACTAAGTATTTAACTCGAGAACAGGTATATAGATTTGTATGATTTTTGCGTCGTTGGATTCGTCACTGACACGAATAATAAGAGAGAAACTAAGTTCTCTGAGAGCGCTACTTGATTTTAATCTACGCGTCTTATGTTTAAACAGTGTGGTCAACCATAGTCTAATTATCTGTCATCGGCCATTAGTGTCTTTCTTTGTAGCTTAGCCTTAATCTTATACATAAAATTCTCGTGTCACAATGTTCGTTCCCGTACTCCTCCGAAACGGCTTTACCGATTCTTACCAACTTTCATATGCGTATTCAGTAGGTCTAAGAATCGGCTACTATCTATTTTTCATACCCCTTAGTAATAAGGGAACATTTTTCTCTAATTACGTGGCTGGGCGGGACGAGGATGGGGGCGAAACAAAGTTCGCCGGGTCCGCTACTGGCATATAAACACAACCCACCTTTGAAAGGTTGCGGCGTCGAATCCTCAGTGACCGTATAAAAGTCTGAAGCGCTGAGCCTCTCCGTGGGATCCGCCGCGGCCGACCGTTCCCGAAGCTGGACCTCGTCTGCGGGCGAAGTGGGCGTGGCCAGCGGCGAGGGGCGTGGCTTCTTGTCGCGCCGCGGCGACTCGGGGTGCGCGGGCGCGGAGCGACGCGCCGGCGCAGAGAACATTCGGGTGTAGTCGTTCGCGCGCGGTATCACGTACGTGAAGCCCTCGCGTCGCAGTATCTCCTCGGGTCGCGTGCTGTTCGACTGCGCGACAAATATGAATCATTCGAATGCAGCTCTTAATAAAAATTCAATTTATTTATTTCAGATAACTTAGATCCAAAAGTGTTAGTAACAGAGTTCTTAGGTCTAATTTTAGTATAAATGCGATAAGATTAAAATAATTACATAACAATAATATTTTAACCAATTAAATTTAATTTATATTGGTCCGACTTTGGGTTAATTAGGGCAGTGATCCAATGCAAATGGCTGGCTGTCATTACGAAAAGTAAATAAACCAAAGTTTTTTCAATGAAAAATTGTATCATCCATTTTATTCTATTCAATCGATTTTTTCTTATTAATATAATAAAATAAGATGCACGCGGGGCTATGCCAATTTTGTACTACGATTTTTAGAGAAATAGTGCCCGAAGTCCGCCATTGTTGGAATTTTTTGGTCACTGCACGCTCTGTCATCGATTCGGGTTCTCCCACTACCTACTTCGCACACAATGTATACGATAACATTTTCAAGAGATCTTTCTTTCTATGCGATTAAGTTATCGATTCATAATCTACATAATATCAGTTGATACTATACAACGGCGTTCACTGGATATCATATCTTGCTATAGTAATAAATGTCACGAAAACGACAAGAAACCGAAAAACTCACATCATAATGAAGGCACTTGGTTTTCCTATACCTACTTACATTTTAAACAGTGGAGAAATAATTAAACGTATTGCAATCATAGTACCTACGAGCTATAGTTTAGTGACGGTGCTCTTTAAGATTTTTAATCTATTCTGTCTGCCACTGCATACATTGGCGTTATTTGATATATTGATCAATCATCAAAAAACAATATTTTATTAAACAGCGCCTGCGCCTATATCCGCGACTCGAACAAAAAAATGTATTAGACACTATGATTTCATAGTCTTGACAAGCACACTTACAGGGAAAGCCCCGGCGAGGTATACGTCGTGCATGGGCGCGCCCAACATGGCCGGCAGCCGCTCCAGCCGCCGCTCCGTGCCGGGCGTGAAGACTGAGTCATTGCTGCTGTCAGACGTAGCGGCTGTACCGCCGGTCTCGCTGTCCACTGCTGGCCGGTTGCCGCCGTTCTATAAATTTTATTTAAAGTTATAAAGTTATATTGGACATCAATCACATACATTGCTCTGATCCCAAAGTAAGTAGCTAATGCACTTGTGTTATGGAAATCAGACACGACGGTGGTAACACGACACCTAGACCCGAGACAATATAGAAATGTTTGATTTCTTTATTGACCCGACCGGGAATCGAACCTTAATTAAGCTTAAGCGACGCCTAAACCAGCGTGCTTAAAAATAAAAATAAAAATTACTTTATTGACCACTAAAAAAAATATTAATACAGTGTCTAAGCTTAAATTAAACAAAGAAAAAGCCATTAAGTCTCGCCAGTTACCAGAGGCTCTCAAACTAGACTTTGCCTGTATCTTGAGAGACCAGATGCAATGTAATATGCTGAAGTATTGGCACTTTTAAGATCAGTGAATGGTGTAAGTGTGTGGTTTTTACTGTGTGTGTTGTGTGTGTGTGTGCTTAGCCACAAATAAAAGAATGAAAATTAACATAAGACAATCAAGACCGTGAATCGTATACCAAAGCGAACACGTACGTTTAGTTCTTAAAATGACCGCTAGAAGCGCTGTGCAATCCACAAAAAATATTTACATCGTCGCTAGAGGGCACGACTGTTCCAACGTGTTGGAAACTTATGGTAACGCTAAAGAGTGAATCGCTTATGCAGTACGGTTTGAGTTCTCATGGTAGCCTCGTGTTTATTCGGCGCTAAGAGTAAAATGACTTACAGCTTTTTATGGAGTGCATCTAGAAACTATCACTCGTTTTTCGTCTAACTAGCTTTAAACAGTTTTTAACGAGCAAAAAAATTTATCCCTCATATCAGCTTATCGGCTTTTTCGTGAATAAGGCCTGTTATAAGCTTCACAACTTATGAGTGCTATGGTTAATCAATCGATACGTGCCATGGCACGGGGATGACGCAACCTACCGTGGAACATTAACGTCGTAATTCAGAGTTACGTCATCCCTAATCAAACACCGTCACACGTCGCTGCGCGTCCACACACGCGAAGATGTCATGCGATTAAATGACTTTTGAAAGGTTAATGCTTTGTATTCATTGTTTTGTTTTCTTGTACAGTCGACAGCACATCAGGTTACCCACTTTTGTTGCAAACTAGCCCTTATTACAAATGAACAAGATACCGCAGTGTTTACCTTGACGTGCTGTTGTCCGTACTATACATTAATGTTAAAAAGAATTGAAATTGATTTTTCAAATAATATTTCGTTTTCATTACTATTCCCTTTGTAAGCTTTTCTTACTATATAACTATATAAACTTATATTACAAAGCTGAAGATTTTGCTTGTTTGAAAAAAAATGTGTTGAATAGCTTGCTTATTGAGGAAGGCTTTAGGCTACAAAACATCACGCTGCAACGGGAGGGAGGGAGCAAACTCAAAACGCGCGGACAAAGACGCAAGGGACCACTAGTCTTTAACAATGATGTATGTTCTATTGATAAAAACAAGTTTTATTAACGTAGGTACCTAATACGTATATCCTGGTGACTAGTGTTGCTTGTACGATTTAACTTCATATCATTTATTAGTCCATCATGTCGTAGATTATCATCAATATTTTATTCATTTTGTTAGTTTTTTTTGTTATTTTACGCCGCCTCAACTGTTTCTGCCTTACCCAATGGTTGACTGGTAGAGAATGCTTTAAAGCATTAAGTCCGCTATTTGTACTTCATTTTGTTTGTGTAATAAAGAATAAAGAAAGAAGAAGATGAAAGAATATTTTGTTCACGGCGCGGATTCGACTGACAGGTAGCTGAAGTATGGAGGATTACTTATATTATATATTGTTTAAAAGTATTATTTTGAAGCTGTGAAACGGTAAACATGAATAAAATTTACATTTATAGCTTAGCTCATCATTTAAATACTATAATCCTTTAACACTTGTGACGCCGATAAATAGATAAAGTTAGTATTCACTTTACTGCATTACCTACTTATTTTGACTTATTGACTGCGTATGAGTATTTATTAATTGGCATTTAAATAGAGATAACATCGATTTATGCGAATACATGAAGTAATCGATTAAATAAGTACGATTATGTCATACATTACATTTCATTTATATATTCTACGTCTTATGTAAACAACTAAAATGTTAAAAACTTCTGTCTATCACTCGATTATAACTGATAACAGTTGATAGAATTATTAGTTACGTAATCGCGTAAAACACTTTACTTTATTACTTTAAACGTGACGTATTCTTCAGTATTCCCGGTGATCTACTGTTCTAGCCAAAATAGTATGTTATCTTAACGATATCAATACATCATAATTATTTATTAATGACTTTATTTTTTATAATGTTTTCAAGAATAAAGATTGCTTCTGACTCAGTAAGTAATATCTTTAATCAGGAACAATTAACATGTCAAAGTACACGATAATCGATGCCCACGCACTTTCGTTTCCCAAAACAATAGCCAGACCAGGCTAGTTCAGTTACCTTAGGAATGAATAGTCCGAGTTTCCTCCCGTACGCCTTGAGTCGTGCGTTGCACACGTGTAGTCCGTTGGTCTCCCGTACATTTTCCGTAACGCGCTCAGTCGCGTCCCGGCCGCCTGGGACCAACTCCGATTTCGGCTCACCCTCCGCCCCGTTACGGTCTTGACTCTCTGAAGACAAACACATAAACATTTATAACCAATAATTGCACAATAAACTAATGATTTGAGTTAAATATACAGTCATGAGTAAAATCAAACACGAAACCTTCACACTCAAAACATCATTTGAGGAAGAAACAACTGGTGACTGTTCCTTTCAAGGAACGAATGACTGGCGATTAGATAATGCGTGTTTACAGCTGTCATGAGATGACGAATGTTGTAAGGGTACGCATACGAATGCGTATACGCATACTATGAGTTGACTTTACCTAATGATACTACGTAGGAAATAATCGACTTAAATCAGTTTTGCAAAATCAAAGAAAGCAAGCATTATGATTAAGCCTTACAATAATGCAAATTCAAAACTCAAAAATTAAACGTAAGAGCAAGTAGTAAAAATGAATTATGAGAGGAAACGTGTCGCTGAGTGAAAACATAGCGCGAATATTGAGCGATTAGATTAAATTCAACTTGATTCAATGATATATGAACGCGTTTAGTGACTAATCAAACTGTCCCGTTATGTGTATGTTCCGTTTAGTGACTAATCAAACTGTATTATTATATTGATATCTCACTATCTAAGATTGATTTAACAGTTCTTTCTGCGCAGGTTCAATTTACTGTGCACGAGACTGACTTCGTTGTCATAATTTGTCAATTTCTCAAATAACGTTAGATTAAATTAATTGGTACACACGCGGTTTAGGTAAATCGGTCCACTGTACATTGTTTGATCAGTCCATACAAACTATTCGGAAGAGATATAGCAGAGGTTTGGTTAAGAGAATTCATGGATCCAATTAAGATGCTTGATATGAGACCGAAATGTTTGAATCCGATGTCTTAAAATATTGGTCAAAATTATAGTAAATTGGTTAGCTCCTTTCACTATCACTATTTCTTTCTTTTTAGGGTTCCGTAGCCGAATAGCAAAAAACGGAACCCTTATAGTTTCGTCAAGTCTGTCTGTCTGTCCGTCCGTATATCACAGCCAATTTGTTCTGTAACTATAAGCTATAATATAACTATAATAACAACCCTAGTGCGCGAGTCCGATTCGCACTTGGCCGGTTTTTTTTTCCGTAGATCGCACGTCATAAGCATAGCTGTAAAACCACCATATCAAAGCTCGCTATCCTTGCTCGCAACACCGATCTTACTAGACTAGAGTGATGCAATGGAGTATGGGATTAGGGTGTGTTCAGTGCGTGACGCACCGGGAGCGGAAGCGGGAGCGGGAGCGGGCGCGGGCGAGAGCATGCCGCGGAGCGAGCGCAGCACGCGGCGGACCGCGCCCGCCACGCCGCCGCTCGTCGCCGCCTCGCGCGCCCGCCCTTCAAACAAATACCACCACCCTTACGAACGAACTATGGGTAGAACAGATGAAAAGGTCAGGAGGGTCATCACGCCCCGTTTCATCGAAATCTATGTCACCCCCTTAAACCAACACCACCCTTATGGACTAACTACAGAATGGAGAAGTGATATGGAGGGGACATAATACCCCGTTAAATATCGGAATAGGTGTCACCCATTCAAACAAATATACCACTACAATTACGTATTACCACAGAAAATAAAGTAAATGATAGAAGAGCCATCATACCACTTTTTTATTGCACGCAAGATGCTATGATATTAACCAATGTATGTAACGCGTAAAAATAAACGCGTATTTGATTAATATTGCAGTCGGTATCGCTACAGAAACGTGTTAGTACTTATGTTCTCTTTTAATAGATCAATTTATAATTTTCTAAATGTCTGTCGCATTGATATTATCCTTCTACTCCTTATCTATTATCTGATACCAACTACCAACTACCACCGAACACTTATCGCATAAGAGAAACAAAAACATCGATTTTGAGATTGACAGCTGTGTTTATCGTACGCTCTATCCAATGCCACGTTTAATCCATTTATGACGAGTAAGGTCAAGCATTTAATACTACCATAACAAGTAAACCTTACTAAAAAATTACATTCGGTGCAAGGCATTAAAAGAAACCTTATTTATCTTTTTATATTGACCCGCCTTTATTTGATTTCAAACCTTGGACGTTTTAGCGGTAAGCGACTCGTTCGTATTACATATTATGTAAATCTTCCGTCGAGTATAAAAAGTACAATAACATGACGTAACTCTAACATGGCATTCGATCATTTGACCGATAACGATTTTCTCACGAGCGCGTAACGTGCACACGTTTGTTAAATTGATGTTAGTAACTCACCAGGGTCGGCGGCGAGTTCAGCGACGGCTGCGCAAAACGTTTCAAAGTCCACGGCGTCGACGCCGGGCAGGCAAGCCTCGGCGGCTTCACGAGAGCATTTCGTCACATCTTTCAAAGCGTCGACTGCTTTCGTGCGAGGCAAGAGTCCGTTCCTGCCACCGGCCGTGTCGTAGGTCCTCTTCAAACGGCGTATGGTATAGCCTAGCAGGTGTCGAGGGTGGGTTCGGGCGCCGCGTATGACAGAGCGTGCGCATAACAAAGCTTTCTGTATATCCGTGAACACCGGCAGCCCGCGTCGCTCCACCGCCTCTTGCAACGTCGCCCGCGCGCGCGACAACTCCACGTATTCGCTGAAACAAAAAAAGAGGTTGCCACATAAATATTTATCGCTCTCGTTCAAAGTGTGATTCAATTTTCGCGTCGATCGAGTGATGTCACCGCCGCAAATACTTGAATGGTCATGCAACATCAATTTTATCATTCGATCGCTGCAGCTACATAGAAACAGTATGTATACTGTGACCTAACTGTATAATAAGAAAATAAAGAAATACGATACGAGCAATAAATCTCTTTGATTTACAAGATCGGATGCGTGTTTTTATGAGGCATAATAAATAATAAAACATATAAAATAACTTAACCAAATATTATATTTTGAGATTAGAGTAAAAAATCATATTGAATAAACAGATTTCATTAAAAATGAGTATTAAAAAACTTCATCTTTAATAACTAATCAAGAGTTGAAAAGATTAATGACAATAATACTAATTTACCTAGTTTGCTGACACTTGTAATGGACTTTATATAAATGACCATAATGAAGTGTTATCGTATTACAAGAAATCAATTTATCAGGTAATTATTTTTAAACGGCGCAATCGGCTACAGTTCATGGACCTTTGAATGGTGCAATAGGTGTATTAGAGTAATTATTTTTAAGGACACTGTTTACACATTTTATTCTGCAATAAGTAAGTAATATTATCAATGTGTTGGTTAGTGGTATCACCACCAGTAGGTATTGTTTGGTTTCCGGCCGCTATGTGAAGGCCGATACTTTCAAATATTGTTCCAACGACACGGTTATAAACAAAAAACGTACTGCTACGAATTGATAAATGATCTTGTCTAGGGTTACAACAACACCCCAATGCCTCATTAGTGCGATGATATTTTATATAGAAAATTTCAATATGAGAGTCTATAATATATCCTTAATATTTCAAGCAATTTTCAGAAGACAGTGGTTAATTACGGGAACAAAGATATGTATTTAAAAACATTCATCATTAAGAGAGGTCCACTTAATGTACCTGCTTAGTTTCATCATTCAAAATAGCAAGTATTGTAAAATGAAAAGCAGATTATCGATGGCAACAAATTGAAGAGTGTGCATATGATATCACATAGTTTTATATGACGGACTTATTTGGTGGGCGGGGCAGTTCTTTAAAATAAAGCAACTCCACAAACTGGTACATCGCCAAAATCATAGAATTATCATGATATAGTGAAAGTGATCCGAAGAAAGTGGTAGAGTAGTAGGAGGGAAATTGCTGATACATACGAATGAAATTATAGTCACGATTTAAAGTGGTTTATACTCACTTATCTTTCGTTTATATTATTTCAATGATGCGTCAAGAAGGCTGACAGACGATGTACTATCGAGGTCACTGCCGACAAACTACCTTTAGATACAAAAATCGCTTGCACCTCGCGTAGTCTTTTGTTTGAAGTAAACGCCCGTTATGCGTCGTGAGTGCAAGCGATTTTCGTTGGAAACTGGTTAGGCGTCAGAGGTATCGACCGTGCTGCCTAGTTATTGTATGGATGGGACCTGTCACTGCGCCGTTGAGAAGTGTGGAAAAATTAACTGTTTTGACACGAAACGGACGAACGAAAGCGGGTGAGCGGGGAAGGGGGGGGGGGGGGGAATGTTTGATGGGTCGATTTTTATAATAACCGGGTAGAACAAAGACAACGTGACGCCAAAGGAGCTCACGGGTAGCGAACTCGAATATCCGACTGCTTGGATAAAGAGACTGCAATAAAAATGATCTCATAAGTTTAACCGGTAATTTTTCAGAACCGGTTTAAAGAAAATATAGGTGGAACTTTTTGAAAAGGTTAGGTTCCATTGAACCGGTTCTTAAACCGGTTTGGAAAAATATGGGTATTTTTCATTAACCGGTTCAACTTTTCGTTCAGGCAGGACAACCACCTCAACTTCGTTAAGATCAGCGGGCGGAGAGCGCATTTACGTTTGTTTTTATTCAATAAAACGTATTTTGTTTATATATCCAATCAGATACGTACTGTAGTAATTGTTCGACATATTTTTGAAAATGTTAGTTATAATTTAAAAACAATATAATGGCAAGAGGAATAATTCTGAAGAATCTGATAATTAGTATAACCTCTTTCGAAAAATATTTGGTCAAAAAATAAGTCGCGTTGCAATCGTCGCAAGCGTCTGGGAATTAACCGGTTTATTTAGGTTCACGGTATCGCTTTTATTTGGTTCCGCTCCGGAAAGGAAATTTACGATAAAACTGGTTTAACCGTTATAATACCGGTAAATCTTGAACCGGTTTCAAGGCCTGCTCAGCACAAAAAGAGGGACGGTCTCCACCGGCGCTGCGACAGTCACCTTTATAGTTTCATACGGCTCTGAATCCCAAGTTCCATATGATGTTAAGTAGGCATGAAAATTATTGCTACTTTATATTCATTTTCATTTTATGAAATGATGATTTTTTTTTCATATGAAATCACATGCGAAATTTCATTGACAATGTTTTTTTTCGCAGTATGAATTGCGACTAGGGCTTGCATTCGAATATTCGAATATTCGAATTATTCGAATAGTAAGCCGTTTCGAATATTCGAATTTAGAAAACCGATTATTCGAATATTCGACGGCACTAATTTATACTTAAATTGTACAACGGTTTGTTTATAATTCGTGCTAATCCAACAAGCTGTCGCCGCTGGACAAACTTCTTTCCAACTCGGAAGTGATCGTTAACGTTCGTTAGACCATCATCATCATTCATCATTATCAGCCAAAGGACGTCCACTGCTGAACATAGACCTCCCCCACGGCTTTCCACAGCGTCCGATCACTAGCGGTCTGCATCCAGTTAGATCCTGCGATCTTTATAAGGTCGTGTGTCTATCTTGTCAGTGGACGGCCTACGCTGCGTCTTTGGTCGAAGGGTCTCCAATCTGGAACTTTCCTGCCCCAACGGCCATCAGTTCTTCGCGCTATGTGCCCTGCCCACTGTCACTTTAGCTTACTGATTCTTGAGGCTATGTCCGTTACCTTAGTTTTTCTACGTATCTCCTCGTTTCTGAGTCGTTCTCGTAGAGAAACACCCAGCATAGCCCTCTCCATCACTCGTTGTGGAATTTTGAGCTTCTTTGTAAGGCCCATAGTTAGAGACCATGTTTCGGATCCGTATGTCATCACTGGTAACACACACTGGTTGAAGACTTTCGTCTTCAGACACTGAGTTACTTGAGATGAGAAAACACTCTTGCGCAGTTTCCTGTACGCTGCCCAGCCGAGTTGGATTCGTCGATTGGTCTCCTTCTCAAAGTTGGACCTCCCCAATTGGATCACTTGTCCCAGGTAGATGTTCTCGTCGACAATTTCGAGAGTTGAGTTTCCAACGGATACTGGAGTGGGTACAACAAGGGAGCTCGATATAATTTTCGTCTTTTCCATGTTCATTTTAAGACCCACTTGTTGGGATACTCGGTCAAGGTCTTCCAGCATGGTGCCAAGATCGTCCAGCGTCTTTGCCACAACGACTATATCATCGGAAAATCGGAGGTGTGTGATGTATTTGCCACTAACATTGATGCCGATTCCTTCCCATTCCAGCAGTTTGAAGGCGTCTTCCAATGCCGCTGTGAACAGTTTTGGCGATATAACATCTCCCTGTCTCCCTGCTCCTGTACTCGGACCGACATGGTGGCATTATTGTAAACCATACTCATTCGCTTTCTTTTTGTTGTCCTTCTTCTACATCTTCAACAAATATGGAAGAGATGGAAACAGCAATTCGTATGCAAATGGCGCTTTTTGATAGAGGAGGACCCAGACAAATATATTTAAGCCAAGCATACAAATTTGTGTTGAATGTGAAAGAGTGTTTTCCTCCTCGAAATTCATTTGCAATAATCTCCGATGTGCTTTAAATGATGACTCTTTAGACGCTTTAAGTTTTCTGAGGTCATTTATCAAGGCACTAAATAGTGATTGCCCTATTTGATTATGACAGATTGACGAAAAAAGACTGATTCATAAAATTAAGTTCCTATTTTAGCAATATGTTTAATGTGATTTGATAATTTCATCTCAATAGCAAGAAAATATTAGAATTTAGATTTTGTTTATGTTATATTTTGTTAAACTAATACAGAAGATTTTTGATAAAACTCAACATTTGTTGATACTTTTATTTTTAATTTGTGTTGATTATAATATGGGTATTATATTATACGTTGATTATAAAGAAGGCATATGAGGCCCTAATTATATGATTAAAACATTGTTTCAAGTATTTTTTTCACTATTCGAATATTATTCGAATTATTCGAATAATGTCTCCAAAATATTCGAATATTCGAATATTGAACATTCTCGAATATTTGCAAGCCCTAATTGCGACTAATGAATTTCATATGAATTTCACTGTACGCAAATAATTTTCGTACCAACCCGCTAACTCATTACAAGAATTATCTCAACTTTATGACTGTGTAATTAAAATTCAATTTTTAACTGTTGAGCGTCGATAATCACAATCGACCGCATAGATAGAGCATACCATTCCTACTCGCTTACTCGCGCTCAAAGATTTCGCCCGCTATTACATTCGCCAAAGAAATGAAATCCTGATCCTGAATGAAATATATAAAATGTAGCAGGTGTCAATAATGATTTTCATATGATATGAAATTTCATCTGCTATTAATGAAATGTGCCATGCCTAATGCAAAGTTACATAAACACTTACTGGTCAGTGATCTTCTCCTGGCCAATGCTCTGATGCCGCGAGTACGGCCTCAGCACTAGCAACAGCGCGGTCGGCGCCGCTGCCGCCAAATGCGCGGCCTCCACGCTCGCCGCGACCGCTCGGGTCTCGGAGTCCAGTACGAAGAGCAGCGCACGCGCAGCCGCTTTGGCGCGATGCTCCACCTCGATCAGCTCCGTCGACCAGTCGTCCACTTGCTGGTGGAAATGTTTGATATGAGACAAAAAGTTACAGTTGTAGTCAAGAACTATGGAAAAGTTGGTGGATGAAACATAATATAATTGGGTAATACGAAAAATATATATAATGTCAAATCGTTTTAAGTGATAATATTTTAACTGTATCTTTCGGAAAATCGAGGTTTTCATTATTTTATTTCCTCTAACAAAGCCAATGTAAAAGTAATCTACGGCATCGGATTCGTCTCTCTCATTTTAATGCCCAATCCTTATGTTTTTTCTAATATTAACCTTAATTAATAAGAAAACTATATCTGAAAAAAAAAAATATGTGCTAAATCGGCCTTTTAAGAATTATCATTATCACTTAAAGGAGGTGACCTTATATAACGTATAATAAATGTAAAATAATTAACCGAATACATACCATATCTAACTACTATACGAACATAAAAGACCTTACGAAAGGGACCAATGTCCATTTACTTTTTACTGACAGGAAATAATGATAATAAACAGATAAACGACTATTATTCAGAGCAAACATCGTTGATGATTTTGATAACTATAGATAAAAAAGATAATAATTTATTGATAACGTAGGCACAAATTCTTTTGATATCAAATAATGTTTCTTGGAACTTGTTTAAAATGCAAATTACATATTAAAGACTAATCATCTTCTCACTAACGATACATACTATTATATTAGGTATACTGACAAAAACAAACACGAAAACCTGGAATATGTAATGGTGCAAATAAAGGGGTAAAATACACGTATTATTTATTGATCTTTAGTTTATTTATTATTATGTACCTTTAAAATAACATTGTTATCTTACCCAAAGACGATCATATTAAAGTATTTGCAACAATTGATGACTTTAAAAAAAATGAAACCTTGCTGTAATCGTCTTCTTTACTCGTACTTGCCAGTTTACTTAATTTCTAGATTCCCTAATTAGAATTTAGTAAACAAAAAAGTTATTTTATGGTTTGATATCAAATAAGTTACTATATAATATGATTTGCTTTGCGTGCTTTTGACGAAGGTTTAATATCGTTGCTATCGCCATAATCTTGCCTTAAAAACTTGTTTCGGAATGCCGTTATTATAATTAGCTGATTACGAATCCACCCACATAGAACGGCTTATATTGGGTGATTGTCTCCTACATGCATATGATTTGCGATGAGCCTGAGCGATGTTATGGCTACAGAAATACGTCGCAGTTAAAAAAAAAACATTAAATAAGCTCGCAGTCCATTCTTGCGGAGTTAGACAAAAAAAAATAAAGGATTGGTATAAAATACTAACAAGTAATTTACAGCTCTATAGGGTCTAACAAAATTAACTGCGTTCCTTCTAGGTGCCAATTCTGACCCTCAAATACAACAACTTTTTGTATGGGACCAACATCGTAATCCCAAATATAAATTTAACTTTCCCATACTAGAGTGCCGATCAGCTGATTCTAGTTTGTATGGAGAAGTCAAAAAAAATCTTGAGATTTCGATGTTGGTCCCATACAAAAAGTTGTTGTATATAAGCAACTGAATCACCAAGGAGAAGGAATGCAGCTGATTTTGTTAAGCCCTGTATATAACTTACACAATCATAAAATAGTAATGGACAATAAAATAGCGATGTAAAAATCAAATTGACGATGACAAGCGTATGAAGTTGTTAAAACAAGACATAGGTGGTCAATAAATTTATAAATAAGGATGTGTTCATTGCGGATGGAGTTAGCGGATGGTTAGAGGAGCTTGCTCGCTTATTATTACGCGCTAGTAGGCGCTTGTTTGCACAATGCGATTATCGCAAACAATACGCCGTTATGATGTACGATAATGACTGACAGTTAGATGTGCGGCCTACTCGGTCGGTACGCACGTGAATCTACTACCTACATGGAATGGAACAGACACGACACTATTTTAACTAGTACGGTAGACAATGCAAATAGATCTGTATCCTAAAACGAGACACAGTCTTGATCATGTAATTCAATTTATTCATCCACGACCAGGTCAACTTAGTTAAATACAACATTGTCAATGCAAATGTGTACTCTATCTATTATTTTAATCAAAGAATCATTCATGAATGCACAAAGGATTGAACATTTAATGGTTAGCTAGCTATAGGATTTATTTATGAATGTCTTAATTATATCCTTGTTTAAATACCTAACAAGTCGTATGTAGTAGATTTATCTATTATTCATCGAAAATTTTAATATGTGAGAAATGATACATCCTTATTAAAAAGATGTATCATCATTAACTCCTTAGTTGATGCAGAGTTATTACGCCGTATTGAGGAAGAGTTAGCGATTTGGAGATGATACATCACAAAAGGGAAAAGTACAAGTGACTCACCGGATTAAAGTATGTTATGCCCATCTTCTTTAGCATCGGAATGGCTATGTCCGATCTCCACGTGGTGGGGTTGCAGGAGCCTCCCAGGAACACCTCGTACGGCGGCGGGGACGCCTCGCTGCCTGCGCAACGTAACAAGTTAGCCACATGCCACAAACACCACATAAACCACAAATTGTACGATTTATTAACCACATCAACATTCAGGGTTTAGATAAACTCCTAATCCGACTTTAATGGTCACTTTATGCTAATTTACACGACCATTTGTCATTATAATGCCCCTAACATTTTATTAATACACTAGAAATGTATGTGATACGTGTTGCACAGTTTGTATATTGCAGGTATAGGAGTGTAAATGATGAGCAGTAACTATATGATTCTATAGACACAGTTCTTATCACGTGTTCAAGACCGAACGAAACCCACGCTTTTCATTCTACCACCGTGTCTAATGCTTGCTGTCTACGTCAATACTACGTATGAATGTATCCTCAGATTACTTGTATGGTATGGAAAGAGAAACCATTGCATTCTAGGGCAGTGACACTGAAAACTCGGTCATGAAATTCGTGCATTCAGAAGACGTTTAGAAGTTATATTGTCGTAAAGGATTGTTCAGTTCTGAGTACATTGTGAATAGTTGACCCTATTTCTAAGATGGAATCGAGGCACGCAAAAGAAGAATGGTTAATTGCCAGCAATTGTAGTGCGGTTGAGCACGCAACTGTGCGTGAGTTGTAACCGCAGTGGGTTGACAGCCCCACACGAGTTCAAATAACTATAGCTATTTCTCCCCGCAAGATGTGATATTGTTACTGTCAATAAAAATACGGATTTGGCGCTTACCTCGAATATGGTAATGAACCATCACCAAATATGCTGATGAAGTCAATTTGATATGCTTAAGTTTTTTTTACGTTGAGCACTAATAGGATAGTAAGACTATTAATAGCAATGACTAATAATACACCTTGGTTTAGAAAGCATTGAGTTTATCCGAGTACGGTGAGCGGTTCGTTCAACCAAAGTTGAATGAGCACTCATCGTTAATGATTGATGTATCGGCAGCGTGGGCTGTAGGTACGTCCGCTCAGCTTTGAACTACTTACCGACACCCACTTCGTATTTGATGATGCCATAAATAGGCAAAATACTTATTGATCTGATGATGTTGAAGTGTTATACTCCAGAAATGAAGACTTATCAGTTCTAAGCGATTCAGAATACAAAAAAAAATAAAAAGAGTTTACAAAAAGGACGAATTTCACTAAGAGTAACTCATTCATCCACCACAAAACGTAGCCAACAAAATAATCCAATTCGGGAACCTCATTCAATGCCAAGCTGAAAACGTAAACAGAGTGGTCAACAAACGCACTGTACATCCCCTTCCTCTGCATGCAAATTACTCGTACTTATCCAAACATCGTCCACAGATTTACTAATGCCGTGTGATCTTAACGACACAGGACATTTGCCAACTTCCATAATAATTGAACACATTTCTCACTTTTCATAAAATTAAGCGTGGGTTTCCTGAATTAATGGGTGTTTATGTTAACATAAAAAATATTGAAGATATAGTTGAAGCACTATTGAACACTGTTGTCGTAACTATAATATTTACAATTGGAGACGCACAGGGCACTATCATAGTAGTCGGCGGCATGTTTGCGGCAGTGTGTAGTCGTGCAGCCAGCGAATACGGCTCCGCACGCTATCCACACTCAACGGTCGACGGCCAACTGGCGCTCGCGCAGCTTAGCACTACACCCAAATACTAGCCAATTCCGCATTTTAAATATTCCGTTATTTCTATAGCAATGCAAAGGCCGACTAAGCCTTAGGCTATCAGAGTTATGGTGGTGTCAAGTCATCCAGTCACCGTAGCCCCGTTACTTTATGCTACAATCAACGCGTTATTCACGTATGTGTATGACACATTGATTAAAGTGCGAATTAAAGTGTTTAACTATAATTTACAGATATTTGCAACAATTAGTCTCTAAGAGGATTGACTTAACTGTGGTTAAATTCATCATTCTGTTGCTTTCAGTTTATTTGGTGTTAACGAAGACATTTTTAATATTGGGTTAGATCGTTTACCTGGCCTAAGCGAGTAGGTCGTAAAAGTAGGTGAAACTAGCTTAAAATTTTGTGTTTGTTTGTGAGCATGATCGATTATATCTTTGCATTAATGTTAGGAATAACCGGTTTAATTATAGTTCAATAGGAACCGGTTCCAGAATCGATTTAAAGCATTGTTTTGATCATGTCGCTACACGGAAGATTACAGAAAATAAGGAAGCAAAAGCACGTTTTTGTTTAGCTTAAGTTTTTTACTTGTCATCAAAAAAACAAAACGTATTTTCTATGTCCGACTTGGTCAGCGAAGATCACAAGCGTGAGTCGCATCGCATCGTACCAATACTTCCGTAGTCCGTTTATAGTTTGCGCGGAAGTCTGGGAAGGACGCTTAACATATTTGTTTACTTCACTATGTTTAATCCGCCATATAGGATCTATGGAATCACAAGATTGGACATCGAGTTAATGATATCGATCAATTGTATCCTTATTGTCATGTATCGATGCAAATTCTGCGTAGTTTATTGGCTTACATCGGAAACCAAGGACAGGTTGAATCTGTTCGCTTTCTGGATTTATACCTGTACCTATTATTACACGTTAGTCAGATGCACCGGGTGATTGACGCAAATTCAGCTCCGGGCAGCGAGTGCGATATTCATAGTGTATGCAATAATATTACATAAGTTCGAGTGAACAATTAAAAACGAGTGATGACCGTACACCCTACGAATGTACTACGAGCTTGAGCATAATCACATAGCAAACAACGTGACCGCAAATTATATTCATCACTGTAATAAATAAACTGTACTTACAATCGTGATCAATTCTATCACAATGAATTTATGACGATGATATTAACAATACAATGAAGTATTCATCTATCGTTTTGGCACTTGCTTTAGGATACTTTTCGATGGACAGTCTATATCCGAAAGGGCATGCCAAATGTTGTTTACGTGACTGCGGAAATCATTTTGTTTTTCTTACAGTATTAGAACAAACAACAATTATTTTGCGAAAATATTTGCAATCGAATCTCTTTCAATAGCTACACGGCTTGATTTTTGGTTCGAATTGCACGGTCGCTATAAGAGTTCCAAAAGTAAGTTTAACGTAGACGTTAACGTAAAGGCGTCAGACGAAGCGTGGGAGGGCCAGCCATCAACGACGCTGACTATACATTCTCGTAAAGTGAACGCGTAGAGCGCATCGCGCATCCTATCTGCCGGGACTGCCGCCGTGTATTTCTGGATTGGTACCGTGCGGAAAGTTTAGTCACGATTTGTTTGATTGCGGGACGCCGTCTCCGACCGACCTTCCGCACTGCGAAATAAATGGAAACTTCACGTCCTCAAACAACGATCACATACAAATACACTACCGCGGAAGCAAACCGCATTGCGAACTTGTCTCAAACATTTAGAGGCCATAAAACGTTTATAGCCGAATATTTACGACCGCTTTCATATATTGTTACTGAAGACATTTTTCTTACCGTTTATTTGCTTGATAGTTTCCTTATCCCGAAGGTCTTTGTCGGTGGCCCACACCGGCGACTCGGGCTTGTTCGATGTCCTGCGAATGAAAACTGAAATTAGAAACAAAACAAAATCGTTGTGAAAATGAAACTGTGTGGGCGAAACGACTATAATGCGAGCAAATAGCGTGTTGTTGCGACGCAAAAATGAGTGCATTTATTATGTGATTCAGTGTAGGTATGACAAATATCTCGTTGTGTGGCATTCAAGGGTCAATGCACGCGCCAGCGGTAGCGGCAGAACCAGGAGTCCTCGGTTCAAGACCGGGTTACCGGCTGGGCATATTCTCAACGTCATCAGCGAAATTAAACTGATTCATGACTACAACATACAGAGAACACGAAGGCCCTTTGCATTTGATTGCTAACACTTTTTAGTTAGTTAATCATCCATAATATAGAATCAATGTACCTATGGCAAAAATGCTAAATGAGCAATCCTATGCAATGTAGTCTATCTACTTGGGTTAAAAATATCGAGTTTAAAAGGCATGACACACAGAAAATATATTTTGAATAAGTTTAACGTTTAAAAATTGTTGATAGGTGTACTTCTCAATAATAAAGCGTCGCAATGTAGGTATTAGCAATTAAACGACATATTTATGTAAGTTGTTTCGCTTCCCGGTTTATGATGATGACGTAATCGGCGTCACGAACCCGTGATATTCAGGACACGTTCTCGACGTCTAACATCGTGCACATGGCAATATCAAATCTCAATATTAATTGTAATTGTGGGTTATTAAAATATATGATGCCATAATACACTTCATGTTTGCTTTTTCATTGTTTAAAAGGTGATGGAATATAAATTTAGTAATTTAATTTAGTTTGCTTGTTATCGCTTGGCCGAATCTACGCTAATATTGTTAAGCTGAAGAGTTTGTTTGTTTGAACGCGCTAATCTCAGGAACTATTAGATCGATTAAAAAAAAATGTGTTGGATAGCTTATTTTTCAGCTTATTTTAAGGCATTATAGGCTATAAAACATGACGCTGCGAAGGGAGGAGAGGAAGCAAACTCAAAACATGCGGACAAAGTCGCGGGGGACCGCTTGGTATAATGCCTATTTGGTATGTCATGTGAGTGGGCGTGGGATATGACATGATCGATGAACTACGCAGTTGTGAATCAAATTAGTAGTTTACATCCGATTTTATTATTGCCAATAACCTAATCGATAAAGCTTTTATTTCGTCTTAAAATTATCAGGATGTTTTAATTACTCATACATCTCAAGCCTTTTATTCGCCAGGTGATCAAATAAAAAATTTACATTCGATTTATTTTTTCCAGTGGCCTTATCCCTAGAAGCTTTTATTTTGTCCTATTTTTTCAGATTCTCTTATTTACTCATGCATCTTAAGCCTTATATCCACCTGAGCATTCTCAGGCAAATGAGTGGCTGTTTTGTTTAGCCGCTCCAGTGAAGACACCTGAGCAGGGCTCCTCAGCCAAATGAGCCAAATGAGCCGCTAATTCGCCTAAGAATGCTCAAGTGGACACAAAGCCTCAGACTATGCGGCAGACGGTTAAGGTGGTAATATCGTTAGGGTGCATACTCACTGCCTGGCCTGCCTCGAGCACCGACGCAATTCGGCCGCGAACACGCAAAACTCGCCGAATGTGAGAGTTAGTGACTTGCGTCGAGCGCATTGTCGTGCGCATACTAGCATCTCGAACACTGCAACAAACAAACATTGACTTTTGTATGAAGACCATAGCTTAAAACAAATAGGCTTGAGAAAAAAAAACGATATATCAAAATATCGATAATATCGGCGATTTTTTGACGACCCGTCTGGTGTAGTGGTCGAGAAATCGCCTACTACGCAGCGGGTGCGGGTTCGATCCCCGCACAATACAAACATTTGTGTGCATGAACATGTCTGTTTGTATTGGTCTGGGTGTTTTCTATGTATATCATGTATGTATTTACAAAAAAAAAGTATTTAAGTATTATATCCGTTGTCTGGCACCCATAACACAAGCTTTGAGTAGCTTACTTTGGGGCTAGATTGCGATGTGTGGAAATGTCCAAAGGATATTTATTTATTATTATTTATTTATATTTATTTTTTATTCTCGATATACCGACTTCCAATATTTATTTTCGGATATCAAAAACGATGTTTTTTCACCTTCATTTTCATGGAATATTATAAAATATCTTTACTTTATGACTCGTTTGTTGCCTGTGCACTGTGGAGCCAACCTGAAAAGCCAACTATGACAACAACGAACACTGACTGACTGACAGTAGTCATCTGTCACTGTCATCTAATCTATCACTAACAAAAATAGAAGAAAAAATATATCAAATATGCATTTTAATTTTTATTACATTATTTTAAGTGCTTTATATATAGGTGAGCTCCTTTTCAGCAGAAATATCGATATATTTATTTAAAACACTTCATGCACAAACATAAGGTTAATATGGCGGACTTAATGCTAAAAGCATTCTCTACCAGTCAACCATAGGTCTATACAGAAATATATCGAAAAATACATATTTTTATAAAATATATATCGATACATTTGAAAAATATCGATTCAATACATATCGATATATTTGATCCTTAAACAAAAATGATAATTTAACGTCCTCCTGACAGTTTCTGACCACAGCAGCCAATCTCAAGTGAGATGGGCTATCGGCGCGTGACATAGTTTAACTCGGTGCTCAAGTGTGTGCACAATACACAACAAGGACACTCTCTGTTCCTTCACCCTCATTAATCGGTGAGATGGCAGATCCAAAATGACCGGTTAGAGATCATAGGAGGAACCAACGGCTTAATGTGCTTTCCGAAACAAGGGGGTGTCAACAAAGTGCTTCATTTTAATGAAAGAGTAAACGTTGACTCACCGCTAATTTAATTACAATCATTGTGTGTTAAAAATGAATAATGATTGTGAACAGTCATTTTGGCAAGTAAAAACAGTTAATTTTCTGTCTCAGTGGACGGTAGCGAAAAAGCTTAGGTATTGAAATACAATTATTGCATGTCTTGCAAAAAGTCTTGAAGTAAAATGCATTATCATTGCGCCAGTCACTGTAGACAGAATCAAGTTGTAAGATAATTTATTAAATAACACTAAAAATTTTCATCACTTCGAAGGACCTTTAAGGATTTCTGTCTTCCAGAGTTCCCTAGATTCTTCTAGCCAGTCTTGCTAGCTATAAGATCTCAAGATTACATTAGGTTAGTTCAATAACTTTAATCCGTTTTATTAAATGACCATTTGGATGCGGATCTCTAAAACAGCCATTAGATCGAATCAGGTGTCCGCAGTTTTATTAAAGGCAGTAGCAATTACGGGGAGATTAATGTTTACGAGTAGGCGCACAAGTAACAAAGACAATTAAGAAACCGCTTCACGAGTCATACACGCTAATCAACAAGTTCATAGTGAAATAAAAATAGAGAACAATAAGATACAGCGTAGATAGCGTAGCGTAACTACGTAATAATTGTCACAGACTGTGAAGATTTATGTATTAGCTTTGTAACGTAAAATACGTGGTTTAATCGAACGAGATATTGTTGTGTATTATGAGAATAAATGATATAAATTCTCTACATGGCATTGTTTAGTTCATATGTACGTTGTAGTTAGATTGGCTTTACAAGTTCCTAAACAGACCACTTGAACCTTGAAACACTGCTTACTTAGAATTTTATGAAAAATCTAACTGGCCAGAAACAAAAGGCTGTAAATGCCAAATAGATGACAACAAAAAGCAATGCAAAAAGGTGTGTTTCTTTTTCTTATATTGTTTAAAGAACAAAGTGCGTGTCGATCTCAGTGGTGAACTCAGCGTTGGTCATCACTCTTAGTGAGCAATGAGGTGAGATCACGCCGGGTCGCGTGGAACACCTGTCGCAATCGGCAACAATACTCGTGCTTGTACAAATATAACGGCATTGGAACACGTCCGAAACGGTGCCATTTCAAACCAATACCCACATTTGTATTACAGCAATTAGTTATTGCATAACTGTAGGAACGCAATATATGTATGTTACACAAACAGGAAATAATCCTGTGTGCGAATAACAAAGCGATTTAACTACGCCGATCTTAAATAGTTACAACAATAAATGTTCTTCAAACACCCGGGCACGAAGCAGTAAATAATAAGATACTAAGAATTAAAATGTCAAAGGTCTAACTATAATTCGCAAACCGAAATCGAATCCATACGAGTACCGTATCGACCAAGTCATAGTATTAAACACATGTTTAATTAATCAGTCATTCTTCAATGCTAGTTTAAACTGACAAACTATAATATAAATCTGAATAGGAAAATACCAATATCTAGGTAAAGTTATTTTCTTTGCACGTCAAATTTTTAACGAAATGATGACCTACTTGAAGGTACATTGGAAATTCATCGCTGAACAATGAGAACTTTTTAAATTTAATGGTAATTTATTTTTATATAGTGATAATAATATATATTATAAGACGACCTTGTAAACATCACAGGACCACACTGCATGCAGACCGCTGACAACCGGTCGCTGTGGAAAACCGTGGGGGAGGCCTATGTTTAGCGTGGACGTCATTTGATAATGATAGTGATGACGATGCTGATAAAATATTATAAGTTATACAAATATTATTTACAATATTTGGCTAACCAAGGATAACGGACTTTAGCCAGTAAATCTAGAAAAAAAACAGAGCTTCATCGTAGTCGTATACCAACTCTACATACAAAAATACGTCTGATAAAATATTAAACATATTGCATTGCATATTAACAGTAAAATAGTAACGTCGGTAAGGACAAAGGATGTACAGTAAGGTTAATAATAGGAATAACGATCGAATATAACTCTATCTATACACCCACCGGCGTCTTTGCGTCTGGCTCACGAGCGGCGATGATGAAAAACTATTAACTAATAAATCTATGACTTGAAATATTATTCAATGATTTATTTATTATATCTGAACACCAAGAAGATAAAAAGTTCATTCAGAAGTTTAAATACCTTTCTAGGTATTATTTTACTACTTATTCCTTATGTATCACTCTGTTCTCACCTAGTCGGCCCGTAACGAAATCACAATGGATACCGAATGGGATATCACTTTTGTTCATTGCGTTGATTACAGACCATAAACAGGTATATAGACAACACACCCTAATAAACGGCATTAACCATAAAGTGTATAATGAATGTTAGCGGTTATTAACTGAATGATCCGTGGGTCGAATGCAGGCGCGCGATTTACGAGCGGTAAACAAACAAAGAGGCGTAACCTACGCACGAGCCCGTAAATTGTTTTATATGACAGAGAGCAATCGGCCAATGGATTGAGCTTTTTAGATACGATCACCGCTTCATTGACCGTCTATGTCAGAAACAGTTTGTAGGTCAACAGCAGCATCAACAGAGTTGACTTAACCTAAGTTAACTTGGATAGTTTCAGCTGCTCGAGTATCACGTTTCACGTCCCTAGTCTATCTATTTATCATATTGCAACGGAAAGTACATATTTTTGACACGACCCGACCATGCTCTTATAAGATCGATTCTCTAGATTTCCGACTCCCAGAACGCCATGGATGTTTACTATTTCTATAGATACTGCGTATCGCACAAATAGGTTGGTTTATTAGTCATCCGTCAAAAACGAGTTACAAGCAAAATACCCTTGTTTGTTTTGAGATATGTTAATCAACATCTTCAATCAAACGTCGTATGTTATTAGAGGCAGTTTACTGTTGATTCGTAGATTGTAGATAACGTATAAGATGCAATTAATTGTTTTTATCTGTGCAATGCAACAGTCAGTTGCACTTGCAAGTAGGTATGATCGCTATTAGTTAGCAGTAATTTACGACATGCGGAACCAGCGCGCGTAATTTTTAATAGCATATTGACATACTGTTGATTCAGCCTGATGGGTGTCGATGACGTAAGCTTGTTATCGTTCATTCAATCGAATGAGGCATTCATCAAGCCCCTTCGAATAAGTGTGCAAGCTTCAAAGAGATTAGTCCCGGACGAGCATTACTATGCTTTGCAACAATAGAAAACGCGATTGAAACGAACGACTTAAGAGCGAGTATTCATGATAAAAACAAATCAGTGGCATTAAACATCAACTTTATAGATAAAGATAGTGAAATGGCGACACATTATCTAACTACACAAAAGCCTACAAATGTTTACAACAAGAGCTTGATATGAACATCATGCGTGGAACAGAGCCAAAGATGTTGTTGGAAGTGAAATCGTTTCACAATAAGTTCTACTTATCACATTTATGTTTTGACACTATCATGTCATGATTAAAGATCACGTTTACAACACCACAATCCACATTACCTGCCATTTCAAAGTAACATATAAACATAATATTCAGTCAGCCTGTATAAGTAATAGCTTATTTAAAAAAAAATTTGGCTTGAAGAGTAGTAAATTTACGTCGCTTATGTTTATTACGTGCAATGTTTGCAGAAGTCCCGTGTGAATTTAGAAAGGACATTTTACACATATGTACAAGGCGTACGAATTAATACGAAAATCGGATGATTTAACGCATTACGTCCATAAAACACGGACAAACTGACACTAACGTTCGTTATCGTCAGCTTACATCATGGTTCGATAAAATGCTCCTACCTACGATGTCTATATCGAATACCAACAACTAAGTACGTTAATATGTCTCATATCAAGTTGTGTTGGATGATTTTGAAATATTTTGCAGAATAAATAACACTTCTAATAAAAAGTGTATTCTAGATTGTGGTTAAGGCCACAAAGAACTCAAGTAGACGGTATTATTGTAAGCTACTAGACATATTGTAGTATTGGATACAAAATTTAAAGCTGCTCTAGATTAGCTCACCTACTCGAACCTAAAGTATTATGAATGTATAACTGTCAGTAATTAAAGAATTTTTTTCAGGTTTGCTCCAGAATGATGTCATCTACGTCTACTATGAACAGGCTAGCTATAGTACTAAGTATTTCAAACCGGCGAAGGTCTTTTTACCACTTAAATGGTTTCAAATGTTTGCAATGCTGTTCGTGTTTAGAGGCTTGCCAAGGCAAGAAATTGATAACTTACTCCCTCTGTGTATTAGTAGGGTAAAGTTGTCGACAACTGGCAACAAAACGTCACAATAAAAAGAAAGAAGTGTCCTCTCCCTGTCGTAGTTGTGAAAATTTCTTGGCAGCTGACAAAACAAGGACTCGATAAAATGTAAGAAATGCCCTTGTGTCCTTGTAGGGTAAAATATAAGGTCTCAATAAAAAGCAATTAGTATAATGTTCTCACCCTGCGTCTTAGTAGGGTATAGTTCTATGTCGTTGAAGAGGCTTTGAATGCGGTCGGCGGGCGCCGGCTGGTCGGGAGGACCCACGCGGCAGCTCCAGGCGCTCGCCACCTCCCTGTGGACAATAGAAACACTCATTTTAAAAACGCAATATAATAATATCCTGTTTTTTTATCCATAAGCATAATGTTAGGGTTGTTTGCTTGAGTACGAAAATATCTAAACTAATTGTAATATAGAGAGGCAAAGTTTAGGAGGATGTTTTGTAGGAGTATAACAAGAAACTTCTGAACTGATATGAAATTTTTTTACACTGTTTATTCCATTAAGCTATGAGATGCATTCATAGTTTCCGAGATGATCAAGATACCTGTCAAGATACACCAGAGATAGATTCATTACCCACAGTTTAAAAATACATTCGAAAATAAGGATTGGGTACTAGACAACTGACTGACACAAATTACTATTGCAAGCTGTGCTGTTACCAATACTATGATCTTAAGTTAATTTATTCTACGCTCGTAGACAAGTTGATAATATGACACATCATTTTATTTAACTTTTGCTAAAAGAAATCTTATAAACATTAATGACGCGTATTCGTGTCCTAACATTTGCAAAGATTTCTTAAAAAATCCTATGCAATTGAACAAGTTAATCCATCAGCAGATAAAAATAAAAGTAATTTATAATTATAAAGCTTGACACTTTAAAAAGTTGACCATTAATATAAAACTTTTAACTTACATAGGCTTATTACACACAGATGTGAAACTAATACGAAAGCGAGCCATTTGAATCACTCAGATAAAACGTAACGTTAGGCATGGAGTCCAGACACAACTGAAATGGAAAGATATGGCTGCCATTTAAATATTAGTAAAACATATAGGTGTTCCGATTAGGTGTCGTGTCGGTCGTATGTTGCGCGTGCGTCGCTAGCATGCGTGAGGTATGCGGTTGCTGTCTAGCCTGTCCACATAATTTATCGACTAGATTGCCCTCTAATCAATCGTGCATTAATATTGTGAAAATAAAAGCCCATATAAAAACGACATAAGGTCCAATGAAACTTAATGTGAAAGGGGGTGAGTAAAGTTTGTCCGTAGCCGAATGGAAAAAAATGGAACCCTTATAGTTTCGTCAAGTCTGTCTGTCTGTCTGTCCGTCCGTATGTCACAGCCATTTTATTCTGTAACTATAAGCATCACACTGTTATAATTGGGAAGAAAGATTGTATCCTGTTCACCGCTTTACGATTCTTATACAAAGAATAAAAATAATGATATTCAAGGGAGGCTCCCATACATGAAACTAACTAATACAAAAAAATATTTTTTTAGTCAAATCTATGCGTGCGTTTATGGATAGGTATTTTAAAATGAAAGAGGTTCCTAAAACCATTTTCTTCAAAAAATGGGCGCCCCCCCCTCCCTTTAACTTCTAAACTAAGCGAATGAAAATAAAAAAAAATGAAATGTAGATCTTAACAAATACTTTCAACGAAAATTGGTTTGGACGGGATCGAACTATTAGTTTTTGAGATATAGCATATTTCCAACAACCGCAAACATAACTTTGGTTTTTATACAAACACTATGAAAAACAAAAGTATATTTGGTGTCAACAAAATATTGTGGAAAAAGGAATGAAAATGATATTAAGTTCAATCTTAAAAACACCTTTAAAAAATTCATAAAAAGGCTGTAATAACACCTTTGTCTTCTGTTCAAGAACAACCAATTCATTAGGAGTATTTTATTTAAGCCTTCTTAGGGAGTTTATAGAAAGCGGTTTCAAAATTAGAACATAATATTTTTTAATCCCATAGTACCTACCTACTTCTTCTTGCACATATATCAAAAACTACTTAACCAACTTTGATGAAACTTAAACTGCTCCTCGAATTGGAATATGCTTTAACGCATTAAAAAATACATATAAATCCTAATTCACCATATCGTAACCGAGAAATCCGTAAAAAAAATATAGTATACAAATATACGAAAATCAAACATTAGAACATACATTCACTAACGAAATATAGCACACGTGTTGGGAAGCCCTAATAGATCATCATACTTAAATTCTAAAGACGTCACATAAATTCATGTCGAATTGATAAACTTATTTTTTTAGTCGGTATAAAACTTGAAAAAGTTAAACGTGAAGCAAATTTTATCAGCTCTCATTTTGTAGAAGGTCTCATGTCGCTGGAACACAAAGTTTCCCATAGCTGAGCGAAAACCCTAAAAATTAACCATCCAACCCTTCCTCTCCCGAGCTCCGGCTCAAGGGATACGGGCTGGGCCTTGTGATATTTTGACCTCTATACTAATCCAAACAAGTCAAACCCCGTGTTTCTTAAAATACCCTAGCCTACTCTACTCTATAAGGTTTAACGATACTTATTTGACTAGCCTTATGTTATGAAATAACTTTATTTAAATATGTGTAGATATTTAAAAAAAAAATCTTTTATCTAACTTTCAAGTGTTTATATCGATTATTTTTTTAAAAAAATGTGTATATTTTAAGGTGGACACCATTTAACTAAGGAGGCTTAGTAATACCTATAATATAACGTAATTTATGTTTTTATTTATTAGCAAAATCATTATTACGTATTTGTAACAATCGGCAAAACACATATAGAATAAGTTATATTAGAGTCAGTTCAGTTAAATATTTAGTACTAGTTTTTCATTTTTTTTCTCGCCTTTTAAACCTTCCCTAGACCTCCACGAATATTTCAAGACTAAGATAAGATAAATCCGTCAATCCATCCACTAGAAAATAATGAAGAGAGATGAATTAACAATTTTGCTTGATTTAGTACTTGAATTAACTTTACAAACTACATAATTGCATGATTCAGTGTAATTAGAAAACCTTTATTTTGATAGCTAATCACTAATCAAAACATTAAGTACCAAAAAAACGGAAATATAATGTGTGAGAACACAAGTCTATCAATGTAAATAATCAATATTTATTTTGATATCCTACTCGATTGGAATTTGCAGACATGCATTTCCGGACATGGCTAGACTAAATACACCTACCGGCAGACGCTATCGGGTTACGGCGCGAACATAATCCTACCTGTGAATGGGCCATATTCTCACGTGAATGGACGTTACGCTTATCTAATTACGTACGGGGAATGCCAAACGTATAATATTCGTCGTATTTTAACATGAGTAATTGTTATTTGGCGTGTAAGACGATTAATTCATTGAACTTATTGATGTTGATCTTCTTATTCATGAACAAACTGGGTGAAACATGCGTAGATGACGGTGACGCTAAAGGTCTGGGCACACAGCCGGCGGGGCGGGACGGCGACGCGACGGCGACTCGACGCCGACGGGTTGGACGAGTTGTATAATATAGATGTGCCCACACAGCCGGCGGGGCGGGACGGCGACGCGACGCCGGCGGAACGCCAGCGGGTTGGACGAGTTGTATAATATAGAAATATAGGAGACATGACAGACAGCGCCGCCACGCTCGGCGGGGCGGTAACTGGCGCGTCGCGTCGGCGTCGCGCCGAGCGCGAATACAAAACACAGCGCGGCGGGGCGGGCCACCGTCGCGCCGAGCGTGGCGTGAGCGGGACGGCGAGCGTTGTGTTATATGATGTATTTAGTAGCCACACAGACGGCGGAGCGCGGACGCGTCGCGCTCGGCGGGACGGAGTTTTGTATTTTTATACAACTTTTAGTACCAAAGAAAAGAAGTTGAAACAATTGAACGTCTGATAGAATGAGTCAGAGGTTACACAACTCGTCCAACCCGCTGGCGTTCCGCCGGCGTCGCGTCGCCGTCCCGCCCCGCCGGCTGTGTGCCCAGACCTTAAAGGTCTGGGCACACAGACCTTAAAGGTCAGGGCACACAGCCGGACCTTAAAGCCCAGACCTTAAATTAGGCCAAGAAAACCAATATTGTTCTTCTTAGATTTTATCTAAGTTATGAAGGGGAGATTGCTTATCCATTCATTAAATACATAGGGCCCTGAAGCACACCTGGCTAACCCTTATTTTTTATCGATTTACCTAAAATAGAACCCTGGGGCACACCCCCTATAAGAACAAGGTAAAACCTAATCATCAATTGAAATTAAATTGTACTACTCATTCTAAGTAAGCATTATAAACTTTCAGACGTTTAGAAGTTTCTATTTTCCTTCGTCGTCCTCGTTTGGATGTGTTTTATAATTAGCATAGTCGGAGAGGATATCAGTATATTGTAATGAGTTGATACTTATAATGATGTTTTGTATTAACGTATAAATAGCAGCGATAGCGTAGGTATAACATAACATATACTACTACTACTTTGGTAGGATTCTTTTGTTAGTGTTCCAAATAAAAGTAAAAATCTTTTGATATTTGAACAAAATTGTCAGCAAAAGGACGAGCGATTTTTTACGAAAACTAACTTCATCTGCGGCCAACTTTTCAAATTTAAATGACCTGTAAGTAAATAGTTGAATAATCTTCTTACCGGCATCTTTCATTAGTTGTACTGTATCCAAATTGTATGCAATCACATTCACGAAAAGTGTTAGCTTTTACACAAAACTTCAAAACACAATTGTGGCACATTATTATAATACACATAGTTATTAGTTTCATCACTTTTAATAGCTTAGTCATTCGATTCGACGGGTGGTTCTCAGCGAACCCACTGAATTGCACTGAGTCAATAAGCTAGTGAAAAACGATAAATAGCTATTTGTCATAAAGTATGGAACGTTGTATACAACATGTGGTTAAATAAGGAATGACGTGTGTCAGGAGACAGGGCATTCAGACATGACCCGCATGATAACCTAACGGGCGCCAGTAAGCACTCAATCATCGA
Source organism: Pyrausta purpuralis (assembly GCA_963924145.1). NCBI lineage: Eukaryota > Metazoa > Arthropoda > Insecta > Lepidoptera > Crambidae > Pyrausta > Pyrausta purpuralis. The sequence continues at coordinate 12,541,067 of OZ001642.1, forward strand.
AGAAAAACTACTTGTTTAATGTCACAAACAAGCGGAATTGACTGTTAATGTATAAATTGAATTGAATATTTATTTTGTGGCAACAGAATGATGGATCGGTTTGATTTGATTTGATCGTCGAGCGAACGATCGCCCAGAACCAAACGGAATATTTCTAGTCGCACTAGGTACGATGTTAATTCATCTCTGAAATAAATAGACATGACATAAATAAATATTATAGCATTGGAAATGAATTTATATGTGATAGAAGCGGAAATACATACTACTAGTTCAAAAATAGCGAGTAGGTACGAATATTATGCGGCGAATCTAAGGCGTAATAGAAGTGCCTAATGTTATTGTTTTTATGGTTCGCCAAGGCTATCATCCATATACTGATCGATACAAGTAAAGATCGAACTCGTGACTCAATGATCAAAATATTATTATGATGTTCTATTTTACGGTAGTAAAGGTTTGTTTGGAAAACATTATACTATACATCTTAATGAGGTACTTCCCTTGTAAATCAATATCGTTTTCAGAAATTAAGTCAACTTTTTCAACGACAGTTACTCATTATAACCTAGAAAAAAAAACTGCTTTCAGTTTAGCTTTTAGTGATTCCCAAGTAAAAACATTAGACATTTCCTAATTAAAGTTAGTCATACCACAGTAATGTCGGTTAGGCCCTACAAGAAACGATTAATGACTAACACAAAACAGTATTTTTTCAACTGTTGTTGTAATATTCTTGGAAAGCAATTCATATTTATCTCAGTAAACCATCGGTATCCTTCAAATGCTGATGATTTTATGTAAATTACCGATGATGAGTCCAGACCGCTTTACATGTCAATGATTCAGGTAAGGTTGGTATTTATGGCGTATTATTTTAGCCAAGTCATCCGGAAGACAACAAGTTCTCTTTCTGTTCAACGTCATACATTATAATTACTAACGCTTTATTTTTGCCCTTATGACTATTGATAGCAAACATTTCCTTATATGGCGACATAAAGAATAAATTATTTTATTCCTAATGAAAAATATTTACAGAATAAAAACGTATTTGTCAAAAAGATAAGTTTTCGTTCAGTAAAATAAACTTGTTAGAATTTGTTCTGGCCCTATAATGCCTTGCTATTAAGTTTTTTTTTTCAGGAATAGTGATATTAATATGGAACTTCGAGTGCAGCGAATGTGTGAATATAGGTCTGCTGCACTATAGGCGCATAAATCGCTTCGTTGTAACGACTGAAACTACTTTAAGTGGGTATGCTAAGAAAAGGTATTCAAATGTTATCCACAAATGATACGCAGTCAGAACAGAACCATTTTAGGTATTATTTCTTCACATGTTAACGTAAGCAAAAGCCGAGCAATAAACGTACATGTAGTAAAGGAGACAATAATGGCCATACCGTAAAACAAATATCAATAGTAAAATTACAAACGCGTGCGACCCGGCTGTCGAGCGTCTACAAAAATATACCATGACATCATGGTGTGCGAGCGAGAAACACGCCCTCCCACTCGCGCTGGGCACGCTTATAAATACTCGAGTGCATTTACTTCATTCGTGTTCGATTATGTCTGGTGTACTGGCAAAGCCTGTTTGTCCCTTTAGGACGACCCCGTACCGACGACTTAAGGAATGAACGAACGACCTTTACATTCTCGTTGCTTCTTTGCCAATTTGAGCATGCCTGTTCTGAATGCCTTGCCGAGCCGTGAGTACGATTGCGACCCTATGGCCACCGCAATATAAATGTCACAGCAGGGCATCATAGGTCCCTACTTTCAAAAAAGAGATCGATTTTGCTTCTCTAGACCGTGTGAGCTGTTAATACTGATTACAACCTTGGTGTCAGTCTTTAGAATCGATTATAAATAAAATATTGGGCCTGTGATATCGGCAGTAAGTTTTGACATTGCAATATCAAAACATTTGGAACGCTTACATATCTAACTAATGCCCGCCGCGTCCCTGATCTAAATTGGGCAACTCCACTTCCGCGTGAATAACGGTCTTCGATATAAATAAAAAAATACAATAATATTGATAAAAAGAACAAACAGCATTTTAAATGCTCCAACTTTTACATATTTTTTACTTTGTAACCAACTGCCAGGTGTATTTTTTACGAGACTATACAATGCGATGCTACGGTGAGAAATACAACTGCAGAAGTGCAGCTGTAAGTAGTGTGATAGTTGGATCCAATACGATTCTTCTAGACATCATAAATAAATCTCTACCAGACGACTATACACCATCATAGTAATAAATTAATTGTTCTAGCAGCAGAATTTTGATCCAGCAATATAAATGTTTCAATTTAATAACACAGAATATATTTATTATTATGCAATTTTATTCAAAAGATTCACAAAAGCTATTAAAAACTTCGTATTGTAAGGCTTCGTAAAGCCTTTATGTGAGATAGCTTTTAACAATGACGTCAAGTATAAAGTTGTTGACCTGCGAGCAAGTCATCGTGTACTTAAATCACCTGTGGATTCAACGCCGCTCCAAAATGTTTGAGAAGTATTTAATTAGTCACTTAGTTTATAAGAATTTGACTAATTCGCAGTGACCTCATGTCCCTTTTACATTTCATAACCAGGAAGAACCATTATTGTATTTTCACGACTACGATATGTAGATGTGTTTTTCAAGGAATTTCGACAATAGTCGGGATTCACATAACAAAGATACGTAAGTACATAAAGTAAAATAAAATAGCGCGCATTAAAATCAACAATTGATATAGCGACGTAATTAGCGACATCACCTCCAACCGGGGAGCGGGGTAAACAAGTCTCCATGATGTCATGCTGGTGTTGTTGACCCACCGATATATGAGCGACTGCCACTCATTTCCGACTGCCAGCTGCTGCGTTGCAAAACATTCGAAATTTTACACATCTAATTTAGTGCAGCCAGCTTTGTTTGAAAATCGGAAACATGGTATTAGTCATGATCAGCAAACAGATTCAATCATTAACATTTTACGAAGCTATCACTAAGTTTTGTTGACCTTTAAATTCATCGTTTTCCTACATCCAAACTCTTTCTTATGGTTGATGTTGAGGATACAAGAAGTGTAAAATAACTTAAAAACTATAAGTTACTGAAAAACAGCTTACCTAGCTAGCGTCCCTTTTAACTTCACCGTCCCATTCGGCCTATTGTACGCCTGTGCCTCGATGACATCATATTGGACGGGTTGCGGCTGTTCAACCGCCGTGGCCTGTTGGACCGAGTCGCAAATGAGAGGTTCCATGCGGCACGAGATAGGCGCACGTTTAGGGGGAGTCGCCCGAGGGTAAGTGTGGTGGCGCGCGGTACTCGGAGCCACCACCTCGGCTCGCCGCTGCTTCGGCAGTGTCCTTGCGCACAGAGCGCTGGCAGCATTCTTAAAATGAGCTGTGAATCTGTTATTACTCGCAGAACTCAGTATAGCACCTTCCATAGTCACTCCCGACCGGCACTTCACTCAATGTATATTTGATTCCATGGTTGTATTGGCACCACACTTATCAACTTGGGAACACCATCTATCCGTGTCAGCTCGTGAGATTATACAAATCCATCAGCTGATACTTACGAGAACTTTATGGTTGCTACTACAGTATTTGTCATTCACTTTAATTATTACTATAAAACTATTCACTGCTAAACTGTACATGTTCTGATCCAGCTCTAGCTTTTTTTAAGAAAATAGAAGGGTAAGCTTTATTTGAGTACTACACAGTTGAAAATACCTAGTACCAATCCTTACAAATAACGTTCGATACTCGTAGAATATTTTTTAATCTCTATACTTCTAGCCTATAATATACTTTTGTCTTTTATTGACATTTAATTGTTAAGATTTCTATAGTGTCTAATTATTTTGAGAACTCAACAGTCGCCGATTCTGGTTAACATTCTTTTGCTATGGTCTTAAGGCCTACCCACACGTACCACAACTACACCACGACCACAACCACACCACGTGGTCGGGCATATATTTGTATTAAAAATGAAAAGGACTATTCACACGTATCACATTTTGCGGTCGTTATCTACTTCTTATTCAATACTGACGACATTGCAACGACATCGCAACCACAACACAACCACCAGCAATACCAAGAACTAATGGCCGAAAAAGAACTTAGAACCACATCGACATTGACGGAAACACAACGCAACTACAAAAAGCAGCAGCGACACTATACACACGCCCCACTGCTAGAGCACATTTTGACGCTGCGATGTGGTGTGGTTGTGGTACGTGTGTGTTGGCGCTTAGGATCAAATTTAAATTTAAAATAGATATCTGCCTTAACAATTATCTGCAAGTCATCACGGAATACGTCATCAATTCATCATCTTAAATATTAGAGGTGAAGGTTACCAGCAAATTGCTACACTTAAAGGGTATGATAATTATCCGATTATGGTCAAGACCTAGTTCTTTGTAATTGATCTTAATGGGTAGATATTTATTGGATATGATAGATAAAGGATAACAAGAACAAATTATTACTATGTTCACTGAAATAGTATTAGTCGCGGTCTAGTTGTTAAGATATGGCCGACTGCATTGCGGCAAAGATTTCGTGTAGGCACAGCCGGTCTCTTGGCAATGCAGTGTTCTAACATTATTTAATAACCTACATTAAAACTTCGCTTCTTACATTAGAAACTGTAAAATTTTTGGTTCGCTTTACATTGGTTGTTAACTTCAAACTAAATACGAAAAAAAAACTGATTTCAAACATGTTTTTGGTAGAGATGTGGTGATTGATTCACTAATTTGTTTAATTATGTTCGATTGAACATGGTGTAATTGACACCATGTTTGATTGAACATGGAGTCAATTACACACCTAATAGCTATAGTTTTGGATATCACGCTTGCGTGAGGTGATTAGTTTCGTTCCGTGCGTGTTCCTCGTTATTAGCTGTGAGGATCTGAGTGCCGGCGCGGGCGCAGGCTTGCGGAAGGCTTCGCGGGGCGGGCGTGTGTAGGCGCTCTGACATCACCGCTGGAGCCAGCGCCGATCTTACATCACCGCTTGGTGTTAGGGTTGCCTCCGTTACCTCCGTATAATCGAAAGTTTATTTGTATGCCAAATTATTGGAATTACTACAAGGTCAATTTTGAAGAAATCTGACAGTTTAAAACTAAAGTTAGTTATGGCCTTGCCTTAAAAGCATTCCCTTTTTCATATGTTTTGTTACTTGTTTTAACACAAAACTTAATACTGGGTCACATTGGGTCTTATCAAAAACTAGTTAATGCTTATGATATTTTTTGCTAGGGCTAGCTTACCCAACTCATCCTGAAATACCAAAGACACCGTATGACCTGATTTTATGTTTGACCGTTATGAGAATGAAACATCAAGAAGACGTAGCAGCCCTACCAGCCTCCCACTAAACCGCCCGCGCCCCCTCTCGCTCCATTATCGACAGGCGATCGCCGCGCGCGCATAACGAGCCATACTTTCAAACACCACCTAATTATTACCGCCCAATTACAATGGTCGCTCTAATTGAACCTATACCTCAATTAAAGTAAGCTAAAAGCTTTTTTGTTCCGGCTATTAATAAGACTGGATTTAGACGTCTCGATAAAGCTCTACAAGGGTTTCCATATTTTGCAAGACATTATATTGAAACATTTCGATCATTGTGATATCATTTTGGTGAAAACATTTATGCAGTTGATCTGCTTATAATTGTCTTTTAGTATTCAGTTTTATTTTTCAAAGACTGCACTACTGTTTAAATTAAAATTGACATTGCTTATATCACAATTTTTAAACGTTCAGTAACTATGAACAGGATACATGGATGAGAACAAAATAAAGATGACGTTACCTTCCCAATTTGTTGGTGACACACTCGATATAGCATTAGTAGTGTTTATTTCTAATATGTATGCTGATAACTAAATAGCTATTATAGTATTTTTATGACTACGGAATGACATAATTTCCCAACATTGAAAGTCAGTAGGAAAATTACTAAGTCTCAAAGAGTGTGTTTACTTTTAAATTTACAAATGTTTAGTAAAGCTCTATGCATAAATTCGTGAATATTAAGGTTTTCCGAATAAGTATATCAAAAGGATTATATTATTATCAAAGCAAATTGGATGTTTCCAATGCTCAAGGTTTCCACCCACGTCCAGAGCCTTATTAACCGATTTCACGACAGTGAATTAGTAGAAAATTGCCTAAATTGACATAGCCTTCATTAAAAGGCGAATAATTAAAATTACACGCATGACATTTTCCTTGACCGCACAACATTCTAACGATGATAACAGAGCGCGGGTAGCCTACACAGTATTTCAGCAGATGAGACATGAAATGCCTCCTTTGTTAGACCTAACATTCGTTAAAGATTACAATGGGCTTATCCATGTATCAAATCACGGCTAACGAGCCAATTCCGGAGTTTCGCTGAAGCGAAAAGCGCGTTGTGTCCCACATTTCCCACGGCAATGATGTCAAATTGGTTTATCAATCACGGCGGGACGGATGCGAGCGGTGTCGGCGGCCTGCCGCGTGGGCGGTGTATACCAAGCTGTTCAGTTCATGACGAGATGCTAATCGCGAATGTGCTGTGCAATTTAATACTGAAATGAGTTCTCGAGATCTATTAAATACCTCTACCATTCTCAGAAATGAAACATCCGAACGTAAAATGCATGACGCTGTGACGAGGCAGAATCTAAGCTGACCAAGATGAATACCGTTAGGTGTTAACACTTTCAACAACCGATATAATAGCGCGGCCAATTTTAACAGAACTTCGTGAAGTGGAAGCGGATGTGGTAGATACTTTAAGAACGTTTGTTAGTAAAGGAGACGTGGTCTTATTCATTGCCCGTTAACAATACAGGCGCGAGGTCAGGCTTTGTGCTGCATCGATTGTATTCTCCTATAGAACGAGTTTAAGATATGCTTACATTGCAATAATGTCATCATCACAGGCGACAAAACCATTCCGCCCTGGTGTTGTATTCTAAATTGTATAATGGTGCTGAAGGAAAAGAGCCGCTGCTCTTTCTATATTTTATACGGAATCCATTGACATCCTTTGTTTTATAAAAAATAAATGTTGTCATTTGTCCTTTTTTTTTCTTGTTTTGAGTCATCAAATCTTCCAGAATTGGCAAAAGATTGTGTAAGATACATATTACGAATTATTAAATCCACTAAGCATCTTTTGTTAATCATTCGTCAGGAGAATTGTTAGCTATCATGCCAACTATTTCAAAAGAAATATCAGATCAGACAACAATATCATATATTTTTTTTAAATTACTGATAGCATTTGAATGATTGCAGATGACAAATAGCAAGCACTATCAGCCCAAGCAGATACGAATGAATTTATGGATTCGATACGGATGAACTAGATATATTTACAAATTTTGTTTGAAGTGAAGATAGTGCACATAACGTCAAGCAAACCTACGTGACTGTATCAGATATTGGTGGATATCAATTCATTGAATTATTATAACATACATATAATTTGTCAGTTTACTTGTACTCAATACTTTATTGCTCCATAATGTACAATTAAATGTGTTACAATTAAGGCAAATTGCAAACGATCATTATGGACCCTTTTTAGCGCTGCAAAACAAGTGCTACAGAAAGAGGAAGCATGACTATTCAAATTATAATTTTGTACCCATTAAGTTCCTACTTCTTCAGCCCACCCCTCCGTCGGCACCTACTTTGGTAGCCATCTGGTGGTATTCATCGCATGACGAATTGGGCCAAAATAGATACCAATGGAAGGTGGGGGAGAACTTTGCCCAGCAGTGGTATGATGTATGTTTTTTTTACTCCCTCCCTGTAGCTTAGTTTACAGGCTGTCTGTGGTATTTAAATAAAAGCCAATAAGTAACTAAAAGTATTACTCATCAACTAACGTTGCGTTGGTCTGGAATAAAGCTGTTGAAAAAATAAACAAAAACGCTGACGTCAGAGAAAACATGAAACTTTGTGCTTTATTTAGCTTGATTATGAGATTAGCCACGTGCTATGACCGACAATGACGTGTAAAAAAAATTAAACTAGGCGAAAAAGTAGGTATCAAAATTGAACCTAATGTTGAACCCTAGTAGTTAAATAGGTAAACTTTGAAGTAACATTACAAATAAACAATATAGTCCACAAACTCGACGAGTGTATTTCTCTTGTCAGGCTTAAACTATGAGAGTATTCTAATGACTATTAATTGAAATGTTTGCATGACTGCGTTACAGGACGAATGTCAACGAAATAAATCACCGTCGGACATAAATCTAGGCAGTTTTGTGAACAACTCGCATTGAGTTGGTCATTCAACTCGAATTTGTAAAGTGATAAAGTGTAATTGGATCATTCGCTCGTGTGAAGTTGTCGTGCGATTCATTGCGCGACCTCTGCTCAAATTGTACGTCTTTCATAGATATCTCTTGTTTGTGTTTATTTGCTATTTTCAAAACGCGGATCACATGACATCATCAGTTTTTCGTGTTTTTAAGTGCAACGTAAAACAAACCAACCAACGTAGTAGTGATTGGACTGGGATTAGAGAATACAATCCCGGGATCCCGAATCTCGGGATCCCGGGATCCCGACCGTTTTCTGGCCCCGAAAATCCCGGGACTGCACTTGGCTAATCTCGGGATTTTCGGGATTGCCACATACAAGTTTAGTTTATATGCCGTAGTCCGTTGCGCCTTGACGATAACCTTGCCTAGGTTATTTAATAGCATTTGATACATAACGACAAAAAACACTTTTAGATACGCCGTCATACGATACGTACTATTCACTACACACACAGGTACAGTCTTAATATGTTTGTTGTAAACTTAGAAGGGACTTCCCCACTCTGAGTACTTCAATACAATACTCTTAAGGTAATTCCCCAATGAATGAACTAACAGGGGAATCACCCGATCATCTCATAATATTTTTGCGGGTATTTCCCGTCGGGGTTTCCCTGTACGAAAGTATTAAATATGCTACTTTTAAGGTGATTCCCCAAGTCCCCAACGAACCAACAGGGAAATCACCCGATCATCTCATATCATAGTATTGTTGCGGGTATTTTCCCGTCGGGGATTCCCTGTATGAAAGTATAAATATGCTAATCAGATTTTATTTTTTTCATTTATTATTCTGTCAGTGACGGGTTACGAGGAAGTCAAACATTGGATGCTTTGATATTTCTGCGATTATATTTTCGAAATACTAAATAGTATATTTATGTTGTCTTTTTAATTTCTTGCAAAAGTATAATTTTTTTGTTTTGTCTTTTTTATTTTCTTATTATTATTGTGATTTGTGTTGACTGTTGTGCAAAGACATTATAAAGTTTTTTAATTACTCAAGTTTTTTTTTAATTTGAGCCCAATTAGAAACCACATAGTCTAATCCCGGGATAGGCCCGGGATCCCGGGATTACGGTTCAAAAATCCCGTAATCCCGGGATTGAAAAACATGCTCGGGATTGTATTCTCTAACTGGGATTAATAGAAACAAAACTAATATTTTCTAAATTTTGTGCGTGCGAGTACCTGTAGGTACCTCTAGCTGCAACCCAATTCCTATAATTTCAATTGCATTATTTTATTGTTTGTTGGTATCTTTGTTATGTAGGTATGTCATTTCGGAGAGTTTACCTAGAGCAGGTAGGGTTAATTGAATTCTATCAAATGTCAATTCGGTACAATTGCTCCTATAAGATAGAAACCTAAATAAATCAATAACCACCGCAGGTAGGCAGGTAGGTTCATTATTTCTCTAGATTTTAATCTAGAGAAATAATGAGATAAATAAATAATATGAAATCAAATTTCGGTAGTGTAGTCATATTTGTACATGTATAAGCTAAAGAAAGAAGCTTTTCATGATACAAACAAAAATTACAAAGCTTTGCATTTTTGTGGACAAACAAAACAAAAAAGCAATAATAAATATTAAACAACAATTTAAATTTAACATAGGTATCTAACATAGATTGGCAAGTATAGATGGTATAGGTCGACAAACAAAGTATGTATAATGAATAGAATAGTTAGGCTTTAATACGCGAAACGGAAACAACAACGTTGTTTAAGATAGGGTTGTGGTGTGGTGACGTAACATTATAATAACCGATATTCTGACCAATGTAACCGATTAAAATAACGAAAGATCGAGTAAAATATAATACATTCATAAGCCTTTAATAAAATATGCATAGACCGTCGTCTATGCGCGTCACTAGACCGCGACTCGTAACATAGTTCACCTAAAAAAATTCAAAAGGTACGTAGTAGCCTAGCAGCTTTCAGTTCAATAAATAAACATACACTACATTTAACGGCAGCAGTCCGTTTTAAAAAAACCTAAGATCATCACGTCCTTGGTGAATTGCCAACTAAAAGCTTTACCGCAATACAAGTGACCAATTGAAACAAAGATGATACATAAAAAATATAAATCAAATAGGATCCAGTACAGCATAACGAATTAACACCTATATACAAAACGAAACATCGTCAATGTATGGATTGGTACGAAAACGAACAGAAAGACCTACATTTTATACCTTGTTTTAATCACCTGTGTAGAACTCAAATACTGCTTTTCACCAATGTACGTTAAAATATTTGTTTCACACAACGTCACTGTGGATATAATTTCATGTTTTTTAATAAAATAACGAAACGATAAAGTTTTGAGCTTGGCTACACGTGAACCTTTCATGAGAGCTGTTCGCGCAGCACTGGTGGCCGGCGTACGATAGTGAGCGCCCGACTAGGGTTACCATATATAAATAGAGGGATGCCTGTCTTTGGTACCTAAAATGCCTGTTTTCTTAGAAAAATGCCTGTCTAAAGCAAAACGCTGTAGGTAATAAGTAAAAGCCAACTGATATTTATTACTGATATTTATCAGAGGACATTATTTGTTTTAATAGTTCTTTCTTTGCTAATACATAACTATAAAAATCTTCACAAGATACAGTTTTGTAATTTTCCTTAATAATCAATATTGCTTTTACTGATTCAATTTTAATCCACTGGGCGTTGATGAAAGGAAACATACGTTCTACGTTCGCATTATGTGCCAAAATAGAGAACACAAACTGGCAGATTTTCCGGAATTCTGTAATGTCACCATTCACTTCCCTACTTTTGAGAAAATTACACCACTGTGTCGTTAAGCTTTCAGAAAAAAATGAGTCATTTGAACTTCTACAATATCCTTACAGGACTTCGTATTCGTCAAACACCGCCACCGCCGGTGTCATTCAAATGCAACAGCGCGCACGCGGGCGCGAAAATTCAAAATGCCTGTCTTAGACCAATGCCGGCCGCACGCCTGTCTTAACCTTAAAATGCCTGTCAAATGCGGCAAACGCCTGTCATATGGTAACCCTACGCCCGACCCTATTGCCGCTACCACGAGACTATTTATCAATTCACTACACAATTCAGTCGCTAAGCTATTTGTTTTCTGTTACCTACAGGCCTTCAAAATTACAAAACCGAGAATGACCCTGACTAAACTAGCAATAATTGCGGACTCGCATGTCTTCAAAACATGAGATATGCAGATCAAAATAACATAGGTTCATCTTTGAATTGTTAAGTTACTGTTTGACATTTAACTTCGAAAGGCACATAGTAAGAGCAAGCGCTGTTGCCTGGCCGCTGATAAGAGCACACATCTATCAGCACTTCAGTACGTATACATTTTACTTTCTTTGTATGTATGGATATTTGATAAACAACCTTTTTATACACCTGTCCTGTTTTATAAAATCGAGAAAATCTTTATTGCTATTTTCAGTCAGTACGCAAAGAACAATTTAAATTAATCCACCTCATATGCTTGAAAAATTAGATTTTTATTAACTACTGATTTGTTAAAGAAATTAACCAAACCCAATTCACCGAGATTTGCCTAGCCTTCGAGACGTTATCATAACTTGAGCAACATAATCATAACATAAACATTAACAGTGGTCAAAAATCGTGGAAGGCTGTACTTGATATGTCGACAGTGGAAACCTAGGAATCCCCAATCAATACCAAATTAAAGCCTTAAAACCTCAAATTGTCAGCCTATAGTAAATTAATTAATTTAGAGCGTACTTGGCACGCACAAGCATGTCAAAGGAGATTTACAAAGATTTGATCGACATTATATTGGCAGGGAATGATCAGACGCTTTGTTTACAACTCGACAAGCTTGCCAACAATGCCCACATAAACAAAAAAGCATTCCATTTTTATTGGTTGCGGTGAATGGTAGGATATAGTCTACGCTGAAGCATTTTTCTGATATACTAAATATTGTATCCTTTAGCAATGCAACTTTAACTGCAATATAAAACGATTGAAGAGTATTCTCGGTCTAAAATAACCACTGAAGATGATGGTAGACCAGTAGACGGCAGTGCCACCATGACATCATTACATACTATCAACTAAAACTTGTCTTCGTTCTTGCAATTCTGCACTCTTATTTAGATCAAGCTAAGATAATACAAGCAAGAGAGGTAACTAACAAATATTTATGGATGTCTCTTCATCATCATGCATGAATGAGATAGCTTTCGTGAAGTCTATTTCCGAAGGGTAAACAGCAGATGGTGAAAATTAGAAATGTGATTGCATTAACTAAATATCAGTCAGAGCAAATAAAGTTGGAACTTCATACAACATGTATAAGCCAAATTTTTTATAATGCCTTAATTATGAATAACTTTCGTGCAAGTCTATGTAGATATCTCCAAAGAAAGGGTGAATGTAAAATGTGACTTAGGTGGTGAGAATAATTACACTAACAAATTATTGAGGAATTTCACAATTCACAACACCCATAGCAAAGATTAAGATACTCCGGCATTTGCTAAGTTAACAATATGACTTGAATAATATATGTAGGTAGAATGCGCCATGTCCGTTGGCGAACAATGACCAAAATAAAGTTGATGGCGGGGAAGCGTGCTGTGATATTTTGGCAACTTGGCCGGTGCGTGTCGCGGACGCCCGATGGCATCATCGCCGTGGAGGATCGTGCGTGACGTCACCGCGCCTTTTCCAAACGTGGCCGCCAGACGAAAATAGTCCCCTCCCCGCGAACCGCGGCCCCTCGCACCGTCACCGCCGGAATTAGCGAGCCGAGCGGTCGACACCAGAACAGCACAGATGTTGAGTTGGCGCCTGCGACTTAAGAAAATTGCTTGAACAAAGCCTTTTGCCACTGTTTGCAAAGATATCAACAGAACACTTTGTTTTTTGTGCAGTTTCTTTATACAAAAAAAAAGTAAAATTTCTTGATCTTTCAGTGAATATTTTTACATAATTTGGAGAAACTAACATCACCTATCCACTGACCTAGCTATTTAAAATTCCAACTGATTGCGTCAAGCCTTAATCTTAACCATTCTTTACAAATGAAAAAAATATATAATATTTACTGTTTAAATATGATGTTTATCTTCGTTTTAACTTAACTTGTAGTTAAAAAAGTCTACTCAAAAATGCCGGTGACGAATTTTTTTACAGTGGTCTCGAAGGACTGGTTCACATCGCATTTACTAAAAATAAATATTTGAAACCATCACACGCCCAGATAGGACACCAATATTTTTACAACCTATTCACATAGAGCAATCTTGTCTTTGAATAGATCCTAGGTGGTGTGACCTAGGATCTATTCCACTCTAATACCCAAAACTTATACAACGGTATTTGATTACACTCATGAAAATCGTTTTATTCCTAACGAGTACGATTCATAAACGATTGCAAATTAAGGTTAACTACAGTTTATGTATTTGAGGTACAGTCAGTTATAAACATTTTTTTGTTTGTGATTGTGTGATTTTAAATAGTATTTTAGTTAAATTTTTCAATAACATGTTTCAACTGCGAGAAAGATCTTCCCTTGGAGGATAATTTTTAACTGACTTCAAAAAAGGAGGAGGTTATCAATTCGACTGTATGTTTTTTTTTATCATTATTTTTTTTTTGTATGTATGTTACCTCATATCTCAGTCGTTTGTCGACCGAATCGAAAAATTTTTTCACTTACTTAGAGAGTATACCTTCTAGTTGGTCCCATTTTTTCCATTTTGGGATCTGATGATGGGATCATGGTGTATTCGAGGGAAACCCTAAAATTTTAAAGGCACATATAGTGTTTCTTTACTAGAATCTTAATGTTGACGTGTTGTTACGTCTGATAGTCAACATTTTGTGGGGCTGAGCTGATGGTTGAACTCCTTAACGCCTAGGAGTTCAGCAATTATAATGACGAAACTTATGATAGGTAATTTGTAGCTTTGTAGAAAATAGAATCATAAGGTGCAACTCCCGCCCCCCCCCCCTCTTATGTAATCACTAAAAATAAAGAAATAAAATAAACTTTAAAAAAAGTAAAAACCGACTTCAAAACCAAAATGCACTAAAAAGTCTTAAATAAACTCTTCACCATTGAAAGGAAAGGAATCCGTTTTAGGCAAACAATTTCTTTTTGGAGTCGGTGCCATCACTTTGACCATCAAGCATCAACTATCACAGCACCGACTCCAAAAAGAATTTGTTTGCCTAAAACGGATTCCTTTCCTTTCAATGGTGAAGAGTTTATTTAAGACTTTTTAGTGCATTTTGGTTTTGAAGTCGGTTTTTACTTTTTTTAAAGTTTTAACAACCTTACTTTTTATTAATAAAACTCAAAAACTTGCTGTACACTTCTTAACTTCACTTCTGCACTCCTATAGTACATTGAGGTTGGATTCGACCAAACAAGGGCTTGCACGCGCGTACGGAGGATAATTTTGTTCCTCGATTTTATACAAAAAAAACCTAAGTCTTTCTTCGACGTAAAATTGTAATAAGGTACAACTTAACTCGAATAACATAACGAATGATTGAACTGTATTATTATCCGGAAAATCTATACACAAAGAAAACTATGGGCAGATCAATGCTGCACCAAAGCTGTAACTAAGGTGTAAAAGTAAAAATCCTGTCAACTAAATAATGTCGTTTTATACCGTGGGAAAGAATCGCGCTGACATATATGATATTATATGATAATAAAGATGTCACATCTACCTACGTATACTATTATTAACAAAGGAGTTTAGTTTATTTGAACGTGTTATAACGTCAGGAACTACTTGACGAATTGGAAAATATATATTTGTGTTGGATAGCTTATTTATCGAGGAAGACTTAAGGCTATAAAAAATCACGCTGAGACGAGAGGGGATTGAGTAAACTGAAAACGCGCAGACGCAGTCGCGGGGGACCGCTAGTTAATTATATAGCAAGCGGACGTCATAGCGTTACACTTGAATTAGCTCTAATTTCAAGCAATACGGTGGGTATAAGAGTTTCTTCCGTATAAACGACTAGCGGTCCCCCGCGACTTCGTCCGCGCGTTTTGAGTTTGCTCCCTCCCCTCCCGTCGCAGCGTGATGTTTTATATCCTAGACCTAAAGCCTTTCTCGATAAATAAGCTATCCAACACAGAAATATTTTTTCAAATCGGTCCAGCAGTTCCTGAGATAAGCGCGTTCAAACAAACAAACTCTTCAGCTTTATAATATAAAGTAGCGCAAGCGCACGTTGTACTTAAGCTGCGAACATTATTTTGGTGCGGAGTTATGTTAAAACTGTGATAGCTCCTAAGATATTTATTGAAATCAAATGATATAAAGGGCAACTTGGTTCTAAATGAAATGCTCGTGATGATGAATGTATTTATTTTGATAAGAATAAATACCTGTGTGTATAATACACCTCACCTCTAAAAATAATGCATTATTTTTTTACAAATTTATTAACATAAAAAAGGTTGTAGTAAGTCAACCATAAAAGATAGACATATGCTGTCGCGGACTTTATTATAGAACTCTTAATGCTGAACAATCCTGTCATACATGATTTTTGTGTAACTTAAGCGGTTTCCCATCTTTCTACCGTTTTCGCAACATTTTTTCATTTCTGCTGTGGTCTTATGAGTCGTATCTTTATGTTATATAGCCTAAAGCCTTCCTCGATAAATGGACTATCCAACGTAAAAATAATTTTTCAAATCGGGCCAGTAGTTTTTGAGATTAGGGCGTTCAAACAAACAAACAAACAAACTCTTCAGCTTTATAATATTAGTATAGATATCCTAGAACAGTAGCTGTTAACATGGAAAATTGATATAATCTCGGACTAGCAATTTATTCTTAAGTTGGTATTTATTCTCGCTTGGTCGAATCTAGCCTGAGAAAAGTTAAAAAGCAAAATAAGTTATTTATGCGACTGACTGCACCAAAACTTATGCATTGGTATCCGTTGCGAAAGGATTTAAAACATAATTATTTTTTTCTAATTTTGGTATTACGGAACCAATTTTGGATTTCGTGGAATAGATCCCACCTAGCACTTCCGACGGAAAACTGAGAGTAATATCTGTCATAAAAAATGTTTGTGCAAATTCATCGCAGACTTTGAATTTTCCATCTAACTTACAGGAAGGTCGTGATGTACATGGATGACATCATTCGAATCAATTATCATAGCTAATTACTGTACAAATAACTCGTCATCGAAACGTTGATAAATTATACATATCGTATTTGAAATGGTTTATAATATTAACAGAGTTCTTTACAGTATTGCTAAAGATGTTTACTTTATGATTTTGTTAAGATTCAGCCTCGTTTAAGAATCTTGAAACCATAGGATATTCATCCTTAAATAAACTGGCCTAGATGAAAGGTGAAGAAAACAGTTGTGAATCCTTGTTTCTGAAAATACCTAGCTTAATATGGGTGTAATATAGAATCACGGAAATTAGTAGTATTACAATGATAAGAAGTAGTATGACAATAGTAGTACAATGAACGTAGTGTGAAATGGAATATTTAATCATTCTTAGTATTTGAAATCCACATTTTAAGGCACGGAATACGTGAATTCATTCACGTGATCATGACTTCACCAAGCCCGTTATGAAAGGACGAGGAGCCAATATGCAGTATGCTAGAACTTTACATAAAGAATAGAATAAAACTATATTCACAATAAAGTAAATAATTATTTGAATGGATACTTAACTACACAACAGAACTTACTTATCATTCATGATCAATATCTCTCATGACAAACAAAATAGCCAATAGATAGCCCAAATGATCCTTGGATGTCTTAATTAAAATCAATATATTCAACAAGCCTTACCAAGCTAGGTAAGATATAATTAAGGTTATTCTTGTGTAAGCGAATTGCATAGATATAATTAGCTTCAAGCTTCAATTAGATCGAGCGAGGACAGATGTTGATAAGATAATGGCGTCTAGTGCGAAATGGTTCTTTAATATATTTTTTCAGCAATAGTAGAGGGGTTTTGCGCCGTCATTCATTGCTGAAAACGCGCGCGACACTGAATCAGTTCTGAGAAACCTACTCGCGTTTCCTGGAAGCGCTACTATACTCGCACACATACACATAATTATTGTGTGTGTATGTATTGAAAGCGCACACACCGCCGCCCACGGCCAGTGATAACGCGCAACCGTGACGAGACGTATCGGTGCTCATTGCTCACTGCTCTCATTAACTCACTAGATATTGCGTGCCCAGCTCAGCTTACACCTAATCAAACAATTTGCTGCACAGGAGTTACGATGCTGCTGTCAACCAAGCTAACTAGGAGAACGAGGTTGGCAACTGATGATTAGGTACAACAACGCAGAAACATGAAGCCGAGATTTCTGCACTCTGCACCGTTGATAGTCACCATGGCCATATCAGATGTTCCAGTATCAAACAAAATTGTGTAATTTTGCTCATGCCTCTAGACCAGACAAAGCCACACACGGCTAAGTTATTGTCGACGATGTAACTAGCCCACCCGGAATAAGCCTACCAAAGTGTAGGCTGTAGTAGGTGTAGGCACTTTGAAGAATTACTTGCGATTGTACCAAATAAACTTACATGTTTGGGTTTTAAAACATACGTAAACCCATCTTGATATCCCGCAAAACATCAACATACGTAGAGCAAAAGGAAGTCGGTAGCTGATGAGTAAATTGAAGACATAAAAGGAAGTATCCATTTATTGATGAACCTGCCAATAAGATCTCAATAGAATGATAGCGGGTCATTTGGGTCAATCGGCAAAATGCCGCGGTCAACAGTGAGCTCATGACTTGTGAACCTAGAAGTGATGAATATCAATTGCTGGTCAGCAACAGACGATCTGTTTTGGAGAGAAAAAAAGAGTACTTATAATATATTTCCTTTCCAGAGGAGTATATTCCGCGGGCTAGAATATTTGAAACAATTTCTACAAGCGGCAAAAAAATAATTGGCGAACAGAGAAGTATTAATTTTCTTACTACTTAAATATTCTTAAAATAACCTAGCTGTGGTAGTGTTTAACTTGTGTAGCGCCCATTATAACTTCTACTTAGAAAGAAAAACATCTGGATACATTAGAGATGGCTTTTATTTTTTATGATTATGATCCCCTTTTTTCGGCCACCTGCATCATTATCGGTAGCGTTATCTGCCTATCATATTTTTCTATTGGAACATCTTCTAACTGGAAAGAACCTAAAAAAATTCAAATCAACATATTTCTCGTAGAAGATTGACAACGACATATTCGCATTTAAAATTATTACGCTAAACTAAAATTTATACCGCACTACCGAACAATATATTTGGAAGGTCAACTTTATGAAATTGAGAAAGCTAAAAGGAATAATAAAATGACGTCCTAAACTTTGTTGTTTAGTAAGTTAACCTATAGGTCAGGAAACGAACATTTAAGAATATTATTGACTTTGTACAACATTTGTTAACATGTCAACGTTGTTTAACATGCCAAACGTCCCGGCCCGTAACCTCTTGAGCCAGAAGGAGGGAAGCGTTTGAAGGTAACATTTTTAGGTTCTTTGGATTATATCTCGGAAACTATTCGTCCTGGGGACATGAGACTTTCTACAAAATCAAAGCTAATAAGATTTGCTGCAAGTGGTATTTCATTCAGCCTGCATTTTTTTACAGGAATTTGAGTACGAGTATGATGATCTAATTAGGCGTATGTTTGTTCGTAATTTCGTATCTTTGATATTTGTATAATTGTAAAAGATTGTATGTGATATTGAGTCAAGATTATTCTTTTTTAATCAGTTAACTATATACCTACTTAGTGACCAGTGTAAGTATCATACAAATCGGTTCAGTAGTTTTTGAGATAAAGGCAAAACGAAATACTATAGAATAAAAAATATATGTTCAAACTTTAAAACCGCAAAAAAACCTCGATATAAGGCTGCAATAAATAACACGTTTTTCTTCTGTTAAGGAAAAATCTATTTATTTGGAGTCTTTTAATCCTTTTATGAAGTTTTTTGATGAAACTAATAATTAAAATCAATGATTTTAAAATCATTGGTTTTAATTATTTAAAAAAGAAAATTCTTAATTCACCATATCGCGTCTGAGATATCCGTGTAAAACAATAAAATAATGCACATAAACGAATATCAAACATAAATACATTAAACGAAATTTAGCACACGTGTTGAAGCCATCTTTGATCATCATACTCAAATATTATCCAATTGATAACCTCATCTTTTGAAGTTGGTTTAAAACTGTAATAAGTTAAACTTGTAGCTTCTTAGTTGTAATTTTATCAGCTTTCATTTTGTAGAAGGTCTCATGTCGCAAAAACGCATAGTTTCCGATAGTTAAGCGCAAAACCAAAAAAAATAAGTAACCTTCATCAAACCCTCCTCCCAGCTCACGGGCTACGGGCTGTGACTTTTGATATAACATCTTGACCTCCTAACTAGTCCAAAAAAAGGTACGAAGTCAAAAATTGTGTTCTTTGGAATTCCTGCTACAAGTTTTAACGAAACCTTTTGACTAGTCTACTAGCTAATAAGATTAAAGTGCAAGTAATAGTTTCTCCTATACTATTAACATCTTAAATAAATTACTTTCTAAGTTCCTAGGAAATACATGGCTAAGGAAGGCATTTATGATATTTAATAAGTAAGGTAGGAAGGTAAGTTTTAGAAGCCGATAAAATTTTAATAATAGCCAATAAAATTTTTCGGCAGAAAGTAGTTTCGATTACGTGTTAGTATAACAACTCACTTGGTGAGACTGGTGTCGGCATCGCTGGCCGCGGCGGCGTCGGGCCGGCGGTCCGCAGCCGCGTCCACCATTCCTCTGCATCACCGCGCCTTGCATCACTCGCCGCCTCACCCCGTGACCACCACCGGACACGTCACCACCTCACTACCACATCACAACGTGCGACCCTCGTACCCACTCCGATACCTGATCGCCTGCGGTCACTATCGACACACGACACCGGCACCAGAGTGCGGTTACGATCCGTACCGTGTCTATGAAATGCGTGACTATTCAGGCGGAAAGCGTGACCTGAAACAATACAGGTTTCTTCATTCTCATTACCTACTTTTGCGGATCTGATAAGATTTTGTATTTGGAATGCTGGCCTATGTCAAAGGTCACAGGTTCAATCCCTGATTTGAGTAGAAAATATTTTTGTCGGTTTTTTGTTTTAAAATTATTCAGAAAGAACTGGATAACAGGAACAAGCATAATTTATTAATGGACTATTTCACATTTTGCATAGACACTGAAGAGAAATGAATGTGCAGCAGTGCAGTGCACCATAAACTAAGCAATATTAATAGATCTATTAGCTTATCTCAGATGAGAAAATAACAACCATAGTCAAATTCTGTAATTTTTATTAACTTTTCAATATCCAAGCGGTTGCAGGCAACCACATAACAAAAAAATATCTATTGTGTCTCATTCACATACGCTTGAGGGGTTAAGGTTCCTATTGATCTTGTATTCATAAAATCAGTTGTAAGTATACAGCAGGTTGTTATAAAAAAATATATATGAAAACCCTTAAGTTGCCAGTGTAATTTCACCAATAACATATAAATAACTATGTAAACAATACTGTCTGATGGATTCTTTTTAGCTTAGGGCAACTTGTGCCTCTTTGTTACTGATCATAACATTAGGTATGTGGTATGTAGGTATTTTATGCACAAAAAATTTCTGTGCATGTATGGACAACAGCATGTCAAGAAAAACACTGCGGTATCTTATGATGCAGTTGTAATAAGGGCTAATTTGCAACAAAAGTGGGTAACCTGATGTGCTGTCAAGTGTACATAAATAATATGTACTTGCATGTACAATAATATCTATGCGATTAGAAAGAGGGTAGTTGCAGAAAGCGTAACCATTAAAGTTCTTGTTAGTAGGAACATTATATTATTTACGGAATTATTCAATACTGATCAAGCTTTGATTTGCCACTTCACGGCAATGATAATGAAGTAGTGCCCGCATAAAATAAGTAGGTACCTACTTATAATCATGAGATCATCGATACATACATAACAAAATGTAATAAATATAAATATGACTCACCCCAGCACTTTGCTACAGAAAGACCGTGTAGGTTATCATTATCATAGTCTTGAACGTCACAAACAAATTCACACAATACAAACGTCACAGATCGCACACTAACATACTCGGCAATGATATAATAGACCCATTTCATTTAGGTTTTGATGAAAATGTATTTTTTCCATTTTTACGATTTTAAGAATGTCATTTTGACACATCCACACAAAAGATGAAATCAATGATTTGTTTCAACTTTCGTCAGGAGAGGGAGAGAGAAACAAACAAAGTTCACTGTCTATTGAATTTCTGTAAATTATACGTGTGCTGCCATCTCTGTGGTCCATGTTGAACTACAAACTTGAATAGTGACGTAAATTATAGATTTTGACATTAGTGTTATGCTTGTAAGGGAGTACTTTTTTTTCCAATAAATCAAAATACTATTGCAATAAATTGAAATATGTTTTTTTTACCGGCGTGTGATTAAACTTTAGGATTTCAGACAGAATCCACGTTAAATGACGTTTTAATTTTGAGGAAATACTTATTTTTGTAATTTGACGTGTAATGTAGCCGCCGTAACAAGGCCACTTCGTTTGCATTGAACAACTTTTTTGTGACAAATGTCTGCATCTGTTGATTAAAATTTGAAACATAATAAGCTTCTAAACAAGGTCAACAGTTTTCATCAACTCACAGTCGACTAAAATAATAGGAATCAGTGTATATTATGTCTGTTGTTTCAATGAATTATCATTTTATGTGTTACAACCTGAGATACAAGTGCAAGTGTCCGCGAAAATGATCCATACTTTGTTTTTCGCAATCACAACGTTACATGAACATGGATGACCTAAAATGCGAATACGTGAAGAAAAAAGATGCTACGGACTGTCACAAAAGCTATATAGTAAAGATATTATAATGTTTTGTGCGTCAAATAACGTCAGTCATGAACACAGTTCTCATATCGCGTAACGATCGGTGATTTGTTGGATCACAAAAGTGAAAATGTGATGTGTCAAACTGATTGTTTACCTCTCGGACAGGTGAGCGGTTTGTAGAAGTGGTACGCGAGGGCGGCGGGAGGCGGGCGGCATGTCGGGTAGCACGAGTCCTGTGAACGGCGGTTACGAGGCCTCGAGCGCAGAGCCTGCAATGAGGCTCACCGTCCGTAAAGACCTATTCCCTGAGGTCCGCCTGCCTAAGTTAGCACCTGACGACCCTGACGCAGCCTCGACAGAGGAAGAACTAGACTCCATTTCCTGTGTCAAGCTGGAAACAGACTTTGAGCAAAGCATAGATGAAATTGCAAATCAGAAACAACAAATAGCAAATGGACTAGTGCTGTCCCCAAAACCTCGCCATAGAAAACATAAGCAACATTCTAGACGAGACAATGACTACTCGATTCACAATGGATGTCTTCCATCTAAAAAGAAACGAAGAAAAAACTCCTTACGTGAATCACAACATAAATCCCATTCATCTAATAGTACTGTCAAGGCAAAAGTGAAAGGTGGTAAAAATTTAAATTTAGTTAGCAGCAGTGAGTGTCAGGAAGAAGATGAGTGGACTGAGGAAGAGGAAGCAGAGGAAAGTGAAAGTTCAGAAGATGAAGTGCTCAAGTGCAGTGTAAAGTTACCATTAATTAACTTGCCCCGTCAAAGTGGCAAACCCTACAGTCATGAACTTAGTCAATTATCAACAAAAAAGAGTAAAAAGGACTCTAAACAGAGACGGACTCATGCTGTTACACCTTGTAGTGGTAAACCGCGTTCTATGTTGGACATTCGTAGTTCTCGTAGCAAAAAGAAATCGAAGAAGTCTGAGTGCACACCCACTTATCGAAGTCAGATAGTGGATATGAACACTATTAAAATTAAGATAAAAAGGACAAATGTTCTTGAAACTGTAAGTATTTTTATGTCTATCATATAGGCATAGATACATTTGAGGCATAGCCTTATTTCAGGAACGAGAATCATAAAAATGATCAAAAGTAATACAATTGTTTTTTTATGTAAATTTTTAGTCTTAGGTAACTTGTGGTCCTCTTAAAAAAATGATAAACATATCCATGAGTGGTTAATCAGCTCTGATTTAACAACACTTATAGGAAATGGAGTTCCTATTAGTGTTGTAAAATGACTAAATCTGACCAGTCACAGTTGTTGTAAACCTTAATGACAGGTCAAATTCAGTCACTTTGACCATATGATGAACTGTAAATCTAAATTTCCTGACTCAGTTTTCCCAAAAAACTACTAAATCATATATTTTGTTGTTTTGTGAATTACTTATAATTACTTATGATGACTTTTTATTATATTTACTAACAAACGTCATCTTAAATTTGGAAACAATACATTTATTGGCTTGATTTCTTAATTTGATTGTGATATATGAATTACAACCAGTTATTTTAAGTCACATTTTGTACATAAAATATGGCATCTTTAGATAATAACATTTTTGCTTATACTCATAACACTAAAAAGACTTTAATAGTGTGTAAATAAGGTTGAATTAAGATCCTAAGAACGGGGTTTCATGGAACTGTGAGAAAATCAAGAGACCGAACAAATTTAACATATTGCCTATGCACATTCAAAATAAAGGAATAAAATATTACACCAAAATGACTGAATATAACCATTTATGTCAGTTTCTGACTAATTTACCTGTAAATTGACAGTCAGTCTTACTAATTCAGTCAATAAAGTCATTTTCAACAATAGTTCCTATGGTGCCTCTTAATCTTGCAATTAATATGATAGCACTTATTACTCGGGTATAAAACTTGAACACTATTCTTTATTTTTTACACTCAACTTTTTTTACCTATACCTTAAAAGTTGGTTTGCTTTGACATGTTTTATCTAACTAATGAAGTCTGTCATAAAGATAATTTAAAAAGGAAGAGGCCTTACTTCCATTATTTTATAAATCTGCAACTCTAATGATTGCATATCATTCAATGGAATACTGTTTTTACAATTTAAACTCACATTTTTTTTTTCTATAAAAAAAGCTGCCATATTGCAGAAAATTGCTAAGCCATCACTTCCCAAGTATCATTTACAGAATTTTATGACACCAAATAATCTTATGCCAACTTATCATAAGAAATTGTTTCATTTCTCAACCTTACAGTTACTTACTGAAAGTTTGGTATGTTTTTATAAAGACACATTTATCAATGCCAGCCACAACAGTTAGAGATCTTTTGGAAGCTTGATAACATCTGACAGCAAGGTTGGTCTCTTGCCTTCCAAAACAATCCCTCCATCAACCCTTACGGAGCCCGTGTGGTGGTATGACTCAAACTACCTGATTTTACAGTCTTACTTTACTGTGTTATTATTTGAACTTTCATATTCACACACTTTCGCCATATTATTAATTAGAATTTGCAAAAAACAACAGTACTAACATACTATTTCCATTAGAAGTTACAGATAACACCTATCGCGCCTACACCAACATCAATAGCCGACATTGGACAGAGGAAATCCAAGAAGAAACGGGCAGCATCTCCCGTGGCCAGTGAGAGCTCGGGCGAGGAGTACGATCCTCGAGGAGACAACACCGCGAGCATGAGCGTCGCGGCGCCAAAAGCGAAGCAAGCTCGCCCGAAGACGCTTAAGACACGGAAGTCTAATAATTCTAAAAGTAAGTCGGCTATGATTATAATAAGCAATAAACAATTTAGTTCCAAAATAAATTATCAAACAAAAATTATTCTACCTGTATGGAATAGGTCTGCATCAGACTTAATTTACATACTTGTTTCTTTCAATTGTTTACGATTTGTGACATTTTATAGCCTAAAAACTTCCTCGGTAAGCAAGTGATTCGAAAATAGGCCTCCAGGTAATGGAATCAAGATTAATTGAATGAAACACTTGATCAGTGTAGATTCTTCATCTACACTGTCTACACCTTAGGTATACTTTATTAGATCATTAAATTATTATTATTGTATCCATATCTATATCTATTGTATTGTACTTATATATTATTGTATCAGTAATAAGTTTTTATAAATCTGTTCCGTTGCATTTGCATTTGTGACTTATCTATGAGTATGGCTAAGTAATATGTTACTTTTTGTTCCAGAAAAAAGCCAAAAGACTGAAAGAACTAGTAAAATTAGTGCAGCTGAGAGTAAGAATGCCGGACCGCAAAGTCCGTGGGCGACAATGCCTGAAGAAGTTCTCATGAAGATATTCGAATATGTGGTGGCTTCACAGGGAACTTTACCTAGCGTTATTAGGTAAGTTCTTACCTATTTTTACTTACCACTAAGTAGTTTATTTTTTCACAACTGATTTTCTACAAAAGTGTTGTATTGCTGCGAACATGGACTATCGAAGAAAACAACGCATTTACAAGTCTTAAAGTCAAAATCGTTTGCATATCACGTCGCCTTTTGGTTGATGTGGCCCACGTTTTTAGTTTCTTTAAACTGGTAAGGCGTTCAAAAGTGTACATTTATTTTAATATTGTAACATTTATCATCAGAATGGGCAGAGTTTGCAAGTTATGGCATATCGTAAGCTGTAGACCAGAACTATGGAGAAATGTTGACTTGGCGCAATATACAACAGAAAAATGCAAAACTGACTACAAATTAGTATGGCTCCTTGAAAATAGGTTGTCGCAATGTCAAAATTTAAATATAGGTGAGTGTAACCTGTTTTACTCTTATTTTACAATCAGATAAGACTTAGTCTATAATTTTTACGCATGGGTATTGTAGTAGTAGTGTTACATACGCTACTGGACCTGTGTAACTCTTTACTGAGTCGACGAAATCCAAACGCCGCTTCAAAACGTATCTGCATCATTTGCAACTTAAGATCGAGTTCGGCACGCGTCGCTAAGATCCGAAGATGTCGCTAAGACAGAGTAAGACGCGCGTGTTTTCATCCTTGCTTGCTTGCCTTCTCTCTCACACACAATGGCACACCGACGCGCTTAAATGAGAGGGAGGACGCATGACGCAATATTATTATTCATCAGTCGTCTTAAGTATGCGGAAGTACTTTGGAAAAAATATTGTTGATACAAATACATTACATTAATCCAATCAATTTAGACGATATATGAAACGCGAAAAAGTTTATTGAATCGACATTCACATTTGCAAACATGAACCAAACAGAGAGAACACGATTCTTTTGAGTTTAATGCATCCCTAATCTCATCCACGCACGTAGCACGTAGCCATTCGCATCATAATGCATGCAGATGAGAGAGTGATAGAGAACAGTTGTTCAGAGAATCGCTGTTTCAAATGATACAGATACGTTTTATGGAGTCGCATCTTTTTAGTGATACCAGCTGTATACGATTCTACTACTTTGTATTGTTACTGGTGAACTTACCTGGTTCGTATTAATGGACATCCATCAATAGACCTTTTGTCATTCCAGCAAGTGTTTTTTTTTGCAATAAAGGTTCTAAATTGAACATTCTTGTACAATGAACGAATTATACTAATACAAATATGAACGAAACTTACAAAGGTATTAACTGGTATTTATTAACTCTGCAGCTCAATGGAAAGTGTGCAATGTATCATGGGTACTGGCGTGCGTAGCGGACTACTGCCCTTCGCTAGTCGAGTTGAGCGTGGCGGGCTGGAGCCGCATCACGCCCGAGCAGCTGTTCGAGCTGGTGCAGGGCCTGCCCAAGCTGCAGCGGCTGGACCTGTCGCTCACGGTATGTGTTCAGCACTAGGGGAGCCTGTATATAGTGGAGCAGAGCAGCTGTTCGAGCTAGTGCAGGGCCTGCCCAAGCTGCAGCGGTTGGACCTGTCGCTCACGGTATGTGTTCAGCACTAGGAGAGCCTGCATATGTTGGAGCAGAGCAGCTGTTTGAGCTGGTGCAGGGCCTGCCCAAGCTGCAGCACCTAGATCTGTCGCTCACGGTATGTGCTCAGCACTAGGAGAGCCTAGAATCACATAGATTGATCACAGGCTCAATGAGACCCAATCTAGTAGAGCTTGTCTAAGCTGAAGTGACGCGTTGGCGCACCCACCGACGCTTGACAGGGTCTATGACGTTGCGGTCGCCCGAGCTTGGACGAGCTCAATGCTCATTCCAATTGTAGCGGCCGAACAGTGAAGGTGTGGTAGCTCACGCGCTTCGTACTGAATCTATCTATATTAATAATCTTGAAACTCTTAACTCTTATAAATTAATCGAATATGTACCTACTTGCCTTTTAACATTTTTGTCTTATTGGGTAATCGATGGATTAATCAATAAGATGAACCAAACAGAATTTATCAATGCTAAAAGCCAGTATGTAATCATTAGCGTTAGATTTCTACTTTTATGTTATTTCAGGATATGGTTGCTCTTAAACATCGCCCAATTCAAATACTAAGGCTTAACATTAAAGAAATTTACCGCTTGTTCATTTCTAATAAGGTATAATTTCCCTTGCAGTCTGAAACGGGCGGTTCGAGCACGTGCCTCTCGGCGGCGTCGATGGCGCGGCTGGCGGAGGCGTTCGGCGAGCGGTTCACGCATCTCACGCTCGCCAACAACAAGTTCACCGCGTTGCCGCAGATCTTGTCTTCTGTCGCGGTGAGTGCCCGTATACTTCTTACGAAATTTGTTTTCGGAAAACTGACCTACAAATCCTTTTCCTCTAACGAGGGTCTAAAAGATACATTCATCATCTTTATTACATTATCTTCTAACAATGACAGTGCAATAACCGTTTCACCTAAAAATAAAGTAAAATATCTACACTTAAAAAAACTATCCCAAGAACAAAATCTTAATTACATAGAAATTGTGACCCTGAAAACTGAGAAATCTAAAACTATTTTTTCTTCGACAAAGAAACTTCGATGGGTAATTTTTTTATGTATACGAATTGCATGAGAATTGCTCCCAGAGTAGAGCGCAGAGACGTGAGATTCGAGAAAACTGTATTTTGAAATGGGTATATGTCATCGAAATAAAACTATTTTACGGATTTTACTTTTCGTGAATTTATTAATTTTTATGCCGACGTTTCGAACACTTTAAAGGCGTTCGTGGTCACGGGTAAACTAGATGTTATTTGTCATTTACAGTTTTGAAAAAAATAAGTACCGCCACTCAATAATATAAATTAACGTTCCTATCCACGCAGAAAGAGCTAACTGTGAGTGGTCTAGCTTGGGTCCTCGCTAGCACTGTACCATCTTCTCTGTTGAAATTTGGATGTTTTCTTATTTATATAGCTTCGCGTAGAATACGTGAAACGAACCGACGTCCTTTTGACAGTACTTTTGGCTGGTCAAAACGTATTCAGTTGTATGTGTCAAATTTGCTGACAGAATATTATATCTCATTCACAGGCGCACTGCGCGAATCTTGAAGTGCTGGACATATCGGGCGCGCTGGCAACGTCACACCCAGCGGCCGTTCCGGTGGAAGCACTTCAAAAGGGCTGCCCAAAACTACGCGTCTTTCGCGCCGCTAACTCTCAACTCGTACTAGCACCGGTCACAACATCGCAGCAGGTATGCGTAAGCGTGAATAAAGATAATTATGTCGCGCGCGCTGGCAACGTCGCACCTGGCATAGAAGGGTCGCCTAAAGTTACGCGGCTTCTTCGCCGCCTACTTGCAATTCGTACTCGTGCCCTCAGAACATCGCATCATTTTTCAAGACATTTCGGGCGCAATAGCAACGTAGCACCTTGTGTATTTCAAAAGGATTGCCCAAATTTGTTCGTCTTCCACGCCGCTGACACGCAGCTTCTACACTGCTCCTAATTTATTGTCTTTCCAAAGAATGAGTCTTTGGTGTTTAGCTTCGACATTAATAATGGATTCTGTGTAAAACATGTTCGTCTCCTCAGATGGAAGCCGTCGGCTGGAGCGCCCTCGAGGAGCTGTCGATCGCGGGCGAAGCGGCGGCCGAGCTGGTCGGCGTCGGCGAGTACCGGTTCAACGACGACGCGCTCTCCCGCCTCGTGCGCGCCGCCACGCGCCTGCGCCTGCTCGACCTGCGCGGCCTGCAGCGCCTCACCGACTCCGGGCTCGTGCGCGTGCCCGCCTGGGACCTGCAGCACCTGTTCCTCGGCGGTGAGTGTACACAGCGTCGCTCGACCTGCGCGGCCTGCAGCGCCTCACCGACTCCGGGCTCGTGCGCGTGCCCGCCTGGGACCTGCAGCACCTGTTCCTCGGCGGTGAGTGTACACAGCGTCGCTCGACCTGCGCGGCCTGCAGCGCCTCACCGACTCCGGGCTCGTGCGCGTGCCCGCCTGGGACCTGCAGCACCTGTTCCTCGGCGGTGAGTGTACACAGCGTCGCTCGACCTGCGCGGCCTGCAGCGCCTCACCGACTCCGGGCTCGTGCGCGTGCCCGCCTGGGACCTGCAGCACCTGTTCCTCGGCGGTGAGTGTACACAGCGTCGCTCGACCTGCGCGGCCTGCAGCGCCTCACCGACTCCGGGCTCGTGCGCGTGCCCGCCTGGGACCTGCAGCACCTGTTCCTCGGCGGTGAGTGTACACAGCGTCGCTCGACCTGCGCGGCCTGCAGCGCCTCACCGACTCCGGGCTCGTGCGCGTGCCCGCCTGGGACCTGCAGCACCTGTTCCTCGGCGGTGAGTGTACACAGCGTCGCTCGACCTGCGCGGCCTGCAGCGCCTCACCGACTCCGGGCTCGTGCGCGTGCCCGCCTGGGACCTGCAGCACCTGTTCCTCGGCGGTGAGTGTACACAGCGTCGCTCGACCTGCGCGGCCTGCAGCGCCTCACCGACTCCGGGCTCGTGCGCGTGCCCGCCTGGGACCTGCAGCACCTGTTCCTCGGCGGTGAGTGTACACAGCGTCGCTCGACCTGCGCGGCCTGCAGCGCCTCACCGACTCCGGGCTCGTGCGCGTGCCCGCCTGGGACCTGCAGCACCTGTTCCTCGGCGGTGAGTGTACACAGCGTCGCTCGACCTGCGCGGCCTGCAGCGCCTCACCGACTCCGGGCTCGTGCGCGTGCCCGCCTGGGACCTGCAGCACCTGTTCCTCGGCGGTGAGTGTACACAGCGTCGCTCGACCTGCGCGGCCTGCAGCGCCTCACCGACTCCGGGCTCGTGCGCGTGCCCGCCTGGGACCTGCAGCACCTGTTCCTCGGCGGTGAGTGTACACAGCGTCGCTCGACCTGCGCGGCCTGCAGCGCCTGTTCCTCGGCGGTGACTGTACACAGCGAGCTGAACCTGCAACGATTAACTGAATCCGGAACTAGCTCCGTTAACATGTCCGCGGAACTATACAGTTTGACTGATAAGTGCGCGACTTTTCAGTATTGCGACTTAATCGGTCTCAGTTATCCAATGTACTAAAAGTTCCCATGTTATCTATAGGTAATACATGTGACGGATCATGTTCCATCACTTTTGCTTATACGTGACAACATCGCATATGTACAGACGCCAACACATACATTTCTGTACCAAAATTGCGCTTGACAAAATGATACCATTATTTTATTCTATGTGCCGTCGCTTTGTGCTCGGTAAACACCGAGTCACGCTCGGGCTCGTTCACATCGCTCGTTCTCTACCGATGTTCGGTCCGTCGCGCTTAGACATGTGAGGAACGATTAACAATATCGTTCAAATCTCGGACATAGTTCCTAAAACTATTATGGGTCTGGAACTACACAAGTCTAGTCTTGAAGTCACTCTGAAACTATTCAGACCAATCAGAGGCATAATTCACTAAGAGATTCACCAAGTTTTATTACCAATCATTTCTCGAATTAATTTTATCTAACCTTTCCAGGTTGCAACGTGACGAGGCAAAGCAACGCGTGCTTAGAGCTGATCTGCGAGAAATGGTCTCACAGTCTACTGGAGCTGGACCTGTCCTGGGCGTCGGCCGCGCGCGTGCTGGACGACGCCGTGTCCGCGCTCGCCGACTCGCCTAACAGCAAGCTAAGGTATGTACTCAGTACAAATACCATCTTATTCTTTGCTTGACAAATATTGTAAGCAATCTTGACATACTTTTTTTAAACGATATGATTCTTATAAAAGTAAGATAAGCACTAAACTCACAACCTACATTCATCGTTGAACACTGATATCTTTTAAAATCGTAAAACCGGCCAAGTGCGAGTCGGACTCGCGCACTGAGGGTTACGTGCCAATTTTAACTGAATTAGAGAATCCACTTACTTTCACTTAGCTAAACTACAACAACATTTTGTTGACAACAAATATAACTTTGCTTTTCATAGTGTTTGTATGAAAAATAAAGTGATATTTGCGATTGTTGAAAATGTGCTCTACCTCAAAAACTACTAGTTCGATTCCGTCCAAACCAATTTTCGTTGAATGTATTTTTAAGATCTACATTATATTTTTATTTTTTTCAAAATTTACACTCGCTTAGTTAAGAAGTCAGAGGGGGGAGGGGACGCCCATTTTACCACTTTTGAAGCGTCTATCTATCAAACGTTAGACTTTGAAATAAAATGGTTTAAATATAATTATTTTTTATTGTTTGTATAAAAAATCGTAAAGCGGTTAACAGGATACAACTCCTACGAAATTTCAACAGTGTGATGCTTATAGTTAAAGAATAAAGTGGCTGCGACATACGGACGGACAGACAGACAGACAGATAGACTTGACGAACTATAAAGGTTCCGTTTTTTGCCATTCGGCTACGAAACATTAAACTGGCGGCCATCTTGCTTACGTCACTTCGTTGATTGGCGCCCACCCGTAAAGCGCCCCCCAAAAAAATGGGAACAGTTGTATTATTTCTACCATTTCTCTAATATTATGTATCAAATCCTTATAAAACGTATTATATTTCAATCTACCATAAAATAGTATATAAAACAGTGTTAACATCATTGTATTTAAAAAAAATATGTTAACTTAAGAATTAAAAAAAAGTTTAATAGCAAAACCTAACTATTTTCGGTACAATTTTGTATTTATTGTATAGCTTTTATACTGATTTACACAATCAATCGTAAAACACTAGGTTGATACTTAAATTTTATACTATAACTCTTCACAATGAGAGCGTAAAAGCCCCCTCAATAGCGCTCGCTAATGTCACATAAAAAAGTCAAGTAGTGGTTTAGAATGTTTTTAACACTCACAGTGTCATATTTTATATTCATAAAGATTAATTTAGAAACCAAAAAATTGCGCACGGGCGGGACTTGAACCAGCAACCTTTTGGCCCGGTCAGCCAAATTTTTCTTATTTCATCGTTTCTTGTTTCATCTTTATGAATAAGTCAAGTAGTGTTGAAATATTTTCATCTACACGTGTCCTGGGTCTCTAGCTTGCTAGATAGCCTGTTTTTTTTTACCTTTACCTTTAATTCTAACCCGCGCGAAGAACAGCCGCGTCAGGTTAAAATTAATAATCAATGCAATAATCGACCAAACTAAAAAAAATATCGTCAAAGACGAACAAAATGTGACAATTTAAAATGAAAAAAAAAAGTGTCACTATGTATGGCGGGAAACCGAAATATATTTGTAGATTTTAAAGTCAATAATAATAGGAGAAGAACACAACATTGCGAAAACAAGGTTACTTGTCACCAAAACTACCACAGATTATGTCAAATTCCAGGTTCAATTTTGCCTCATGAGATA
The DNA here is from genome assembly GCA_963924145.1 of Pyrausta purpuralis. NCBI lineage: Eukaryota > Metazoa > Arthropoda > Insecta > Lepidoptera > Crambidae > Pyrausta > Pyrausta purpuralis. The sequence goes on from OZ001642.1 coordinate 12,574,182, forward strand.
GCGCTATGAATGACAGTTAAAGGTGGGAGTGAGTAAGTAGATTAATGAACAACAAAAATGGCGGCAAGTCGCCTCCGGCTCCTTAATAATCAATGCAATAATCGACCAAACTAAAAAAAATATCGTCAAAGACAAACAAAATGTGACAATTTAAAATGAAAAAAAAGTGACACTATGTATGGCGGGAAACCGAAATATATTTGTAGATTTTAAATTGTAAAAAAATAGACCAATTGTACATTTTTCAAATTAGTGACGACCGAACGTGCTAACTCGCTTTTAATGTTTAGCTAATCTTAAAAATATGAAAAGCTTGTTTATTTTAATAAAATAATGTGACTCAATTACCTTTAGCTCCATGTCTGATCGTAGCAATTAAAACTAAATTACTTTCCTCCCTAGGGATGGAAAAGCTATTTTCCAACCGTCTATCTTCACATGAAAGTTCAATTTTCCGAACAGAAGAAATTAAAAAAATATTGTTGATACATAAACATTACATGAATCCAATAAATTTACACGATATATAAAACGCGAAAAACTTTATTGAATCGACATTCACATTTGCAAACATATTCCAAACAGAGAGAACACGATTCTTTTGAGTTTAATGCATCCCCAATCTCATCCACGCGCGTAGCACGTAGCCATTCGCATGATGATGCATGCAGATGAGAGAGTGATAGAAAACTGTTGAGAATGAAAAATAAAGTGATATTTGCGATTGTTGAAAATGTGCTCTACCTCAAAAACTACTAGTTCGATTCCGTCCAAACCAATTTTCGTTGAAAGTATTTTTAAGATCTACATTATATTTTTATTTTTTTCAAAATTTACACTCGCTTAGTTAAGAAGTCAGAGGGGGGAGGGGACGCCCATTTTACCACTTTTGAAGCGTCTATCTATCAAACGTTAGACTTTGAAATAAAATGGTTTAAATATAATTATTTTTTATTGTTTGTATAAAAAATCGTAAAGCGGTTAACAGGATACAACTCCTACGAAATTTCAACAGTGTGATGCTTATAGTTAAAGAATAAAGTGGCTGCGACATACGGACGGACAGACAGACAGACAGATAGACTTGACGAACTATAAAGGTTCCGTTTTTTGCCATTCGGCTACGAAACATTAAACTGGCGGCCATCTTGCTTACGTCACTTCGTTGATTGGCGCCCACCCGTAAAGTGCCCCCCAAAAAAATGGGAACAGTTGTATTATTTCTACCATTTCTCTAATATTATGTATCAAATCCTTATAAAACGTATTATATTTCAATCTACCATAAAATAGTATATAAAACAGTGTTAACATCATTGTATTTAAAAAAAATATGTTAACTTAAGAATTAAAAAAAAGTTTAATAGCAAAACCTAACTATTTTCGGTACAATTTTGTATTTATTGTATAGCTTTTATACTGATTTACACAATCAATCGTAAAACACTAGGTTGATACTTAAATTTTATACTATAACTCTTCACAATGAGAGCGTAAAAGCCCCCTCAATAGCGCTCGCTAATGTCACATAAAAAAGTCAAGTAGTGGTTTAGAATGTTTTTAACACTCACAGTGTCATATTTTATATTCATAAAGATTAATTTAGAAACCAAAAAATTGCGCACGGGCGGGACTTGAACCAGCAACCTTTTGGCCCGGTCAGCCAAATTTTTCTTATTTCATCGTTTCTTGTTTCATCTTTATGAATAAGTCAAGTAGTGTTGAAATATTTTCATCTACACGTGTCCTGGGTCTCTAGCTTGCTAGATAGCCTGTTTTTTTTACCTTTACCTTTAATTCTAACCCGCGCGAAGAACAGCCGCGTCAGGTTAAAATTCCCTCGAAATACGCAACTATGTAGGAAGCCCAATTCGGGCATCGTGCCAGACAAAGGTTATTTTGACATAGCTCGAATTGAGCGCCATCATGCCAGTTGAGAGGAGTTATTTTCGCTAATACATCGTCAGAGCTCAAATAACTGAGTGAGTAAGGCAAGCCTTGAGGTTGGATAGATGATGAATAGGTCAAAAACTAGAGTCATGACCAATGCCGCTGAAAACGTCATGCAGGCAGATAATGGAATATGTCGACAAGTATATATTCTAGGGCCAGATATGAACCTTTGAAAACCGGCAGGACAAAGAGATCATTCATCGTATAGATAAAATCTGGAAGAGCTTCTGGTCCATGAAAGCGTATATGAAGGGAGACCTTCCATTGTGCCGCTGGATATTGGTGAATCAACTATCTTAGTTTTCCTGGATTATTCGCGTGCTTTTGACACTATTAACCCCACGATCCTGCTTTCGAAGCTGCGTTATTATGGTTTTGATACAAGGACACTAAGTTGGTTTGCTAGTAATTTGTCAGATCGAGCACAATATGTTGAAATAAGTAACGATAATAGCATCACATCTTGTTCCGCAACCACACCAGTAGTAAGGGGGGTACCGCAGGGATCTATATTGGGTCCTATTCTATTACTATTATACTGTATACTGCGGATATTATCCAAAACATAGAAAATTGCAAATATCATTTATATGCAGACGACCATCAGATTTACATTTCTTTCCATTCTGAGGAAACTACCTCCGCAGTAAATAAGTTGAATGTAGATCTAGGTAGATCGTATTGGTCAATAGAGCGATCGTCACAACCAGGTACTAAATCCCACAAAGTCTAAATATATGATCCCAGGTATAGAGCAAAGCATATCCCGCATCACTTTACAATGCCCTTCTGTCTCTGTTATGGGTAATCACCTAGAAAATGATCCATAAGCTCGTTACTTAGTTTTCATGGATGGAAGGCTCCGTTTTGAGGACCACATGCTCGAATTAATGCGTAACTGCTTTTACCGCCTTAAGGTATATAGTGTACTTTAACACCCTATATGAGGCTACAGCCTGTATTTCATAGAATAGAATCCGAAATGTGTTGCTCTGTAATAGAGAAGTTTATTTGTTTTAATAACAACTCAAACTTAAAACTACACACACCTTATGAACTACAATATTTACCTGTAATAGAGAAACAACATATACAGATAGATACTCCAAATGTTATAACAAATCCTTAAATAAAATAATCACGTAACTTTCAAAATAAACTTTGTCTGTTTGGCATAATGTGTCAATACAGTCAAAGTTGTCAAATTATTAAAAGGAAATAAAACTATAAAGATTTATCAATTAAGTCCTTCATTACATCTCCCCCTTTCAGGAGTCTGTACTGGCTTCCAGTACGGGTACCAACTTTGTTATGTGAAACAGATTCGACTCACATTTCCTGTGTCTATTTTATACACTGAGTTCGACAGTGTTTCTAAGATATTATATGGTCCAATCTTCAATTCATCAAGCTTTTTCCTATTGAATCGATTTCCATTTTCGACATAAATAAAATCTCCACATCTAAATTCATATTCTCTTTGGTTATTATCAAAACGTTGTTTATTATAATTGTGCGATTTTAAAGAATTCTCATACGCAATTTTTCTATCACAAGGTAAATCATCATTTGATATTTCCTTCATCAATTCAATTGGTAATACATCATTTTTTTTTCCGTCTAGTAAATATTTCGGCGAAAAACCTGTTACAATATGCTCCGTTTCATTATATTTCTTAACGCAATTGTGTGCTATTGTTGTCCAGGCTAAATTATTATTTTTCTCAATTATTTTACATCTTATTTTGTTTACTAATGTTTGATTTAATCTTTCATTCAAACCATTAGAAAATGGTGAATTCACTGCAGTAAAAACGATAAGTATATTTTCAGCTTTCAGGAACTCTTTAAATATATTTGAATTTATGCATGGATATTGATCGGACAGTATTAAACCAATTTTATGATTTTGGGTTACTTTTTTAATTAATTTTATGAAATCAACAGCATTCTGGGTTTTCGAAGTTTCAATGAAAGCAAGAAGTATGTTTTCGTAGAACGTGATCCACCAAATCCCCCGTTGGTGTCTATTGATACTATCTCAAAAAGGTAAGCAGCAGGACCCAAATGAGACATAAAACCGTATTTATAGTTTCCTCTTGATTTATTCTTTATGCAGATTTCACATTTCTCACAATATTTTCTAATGTTAGTCTCTAAATTTTTTGCTGTATAAAAAGTTTTCATTTTTCGTTTCATTTGTTCATTCCTAAGTGACAGTAGTGATTATGTATTTTTTCTATGATTCTTTTGCTAAATTCTTCAGTCAATAATATCTTATCCTTTTTCCCACTTTTCTTATAATATACCGTATTTTTTAAATTCTAGCCGGTCTTGTTTCTGCTTAATATATTCATTTTCCTTTTGATCACTATGTATATCTACTAAATTAATCAAGTTTACAATTTTTAATACATCATCTTGGTTTTCACTTGATTCCAAAACAGGAATTCTGCTCAAATTATCTGCTTCTATATTATATTTTCCAGGATAGTACTTCACCTCAAAATTAAATTGCTATAAGTAGTAAGTGAGATCTCCTAGTTCTTCATCTGTCCTAGATTTAATATTCAACTTCGCCAAAGGCTTGTGATCAGAATAAACTATAAATGATCTCCAAATAAGCCAATGTTGTCAATACTTTAAAGCTTCTTTTATTGCCAAGCACTCAAGATATATGGCTTTTTTCTTTTTTGCGTTTCATTTAATTTTTTTGAAAAATAAGCACAGGGCTTTTCTTCTCCGTTAATTTGTGTTTGTTTTAAAACAGCCCCTATGCCTTGTATACTGGAATCTGTATAAATATAAATTGGCAAATCCGGATCAAATATGGCCAAAATTGGTTTCGAGCATAATTTTTATAAATGGCTCTTGACATTTATCGGTCCAAATAAATTTCTGTCCTTTTGATATCCTTCAAATAGTGATGATAGATGTCTTACGTGTTCAGAAAATGTTTTAGAAAAAAATAAAATGTCATCAATATAGTTTACTGTAAAATCCGATAATTTATGCCTTCTTATAATGCTGCTTAGTACTCGTTGAAAAATAGCCGGATATGTCTTTAAACCGAAAGGTAAGCCAATCCATTGAAAGTGGCCATCTTGAGTTACGAATGCTGTTTTTTGTCTGTCTTCAATTTTCAAAGGTATGGCCCAAAACGCTGAATTTATGTCAAGCGTTGTGAAATATTTACAATTCCTTGTCTTCAACATCAAATCTTCAATCAAAGGGAATGCTTGTGATTGTGGAACTACATTCTTATTTAATTCACGAAAATCTATACAAAGCCTTGTTCTTTTTCCTTTTTCTCTTTTTAATGCTAATGTTACATGGGCCGCAAAAGGATTCATCTAGTAATTTATTTTCCAACAACTTCGATATTTGCTGTTCTATCTCTTTTTTATCTTCAATAGTGCACTTATACGGTCTTTTACTGCAATATTTGTCTACTATTAAATTGATATGGGCTTCATAACCTTTCACAGTTCCTATGTCATATTTATCTTTTGCAAAAAGATGGTTTTAGTTATCAATTAGTTGATCTATTTCATATTGTTCTTGAAGATTCAAGCGATTTATTTCAATTTCAATTTTTTTTCATATACATGTTCGTCGAAATTAGTTTCATATTTTTTCGTGTCTTTCGCTTTCATTATAGATTCATCATTTATCTGATGTTCGAATTTATCTTCCTTTTTTCTCTTATAATTCAGTATATTCTTATTTTGTGATATTTCTAAATTATCATTTTGAATAAGATGAAATTTTTCTATACAGTCTATTCCAATTAAAAGTTCATGTTCAAAGTTTTCTCCGTCTATGACAAAAACATTGACACTCTTCTTCTTCTCTTGATATCAAATATTTTTATATCCAACGTCACCATTCCTGTAGATCTTTTTACGCCATTAATCGTCTTTAAATTTGCACATCTATAGTTCTCACTATCAGCATGATTACTTTTTAATAATAGTAACTTTGAGTTTATCAAAGATACATTTGAATCACAAATCCCTTTCAATTAAAAAACTTTAAACTCAAAAAATCAATATTTAAAAAAAAATAAACTCAAACCTATTTCTTTGAACAAGAAATGTTGAATACTTACAAAATTTGTTTTAACAAATAATATCATAATTAGTAAAACATATCTTAAATTATTATTATTTATTTCGTTGTAACGTAGTCAGTCACAGGCTGAGATATAAACACAGTCACAGGCCTCGCTTATTTATGCTCGGCGTACCGAATCGCTCGAACGTACCTAAACTTCGGAGTGACTCCCCCCTTCCGAAAGTTTTAAATCCAAATTGAAGGTTTGCCAAAGAGCTATGAAAAGGAGCGTATTGGGAATTAAAAGGGTTAATGAGACCCGGAATATCACAATACGCTCCAGAACGGGCATAGAAGATGTAGGTGAAAAATAGGAAAGCTTAAATGGGAGTGGGCGGGGCTTGTGTGTAGAATGCACTCGGATAGATGGGCCCAGATAGTACTTTTTTAAAGTTAAAAAAGATTGCTTACAATTTCGCCAAGCAAATATATATGGACTACACGCTGCATCGGATTCGGTTGATAGAGCAACGCGTCCCTTAAAACTAAGAAAATTTGAATAGCGAACCCCTAAAATATAATCTCTATTCTTAGCGTGACGTGACCGAGCGCGAGCGTAATAAGGTTAAGCTTATCAAGTGAAAATGACTGCCAATGCAACAGCAAGATTATAAATCCATCAATCAATCGAAGTTAATCTATATTATTTTAATTGTTTCAGAATACTCAACCTCTGTGGGTCATCCGTGTCACTGGAGCCGGTAAAGAAAGTATTACTTAGGTGCCCTCATTTAGAGTCCATCAATCTGAGCTCCTGCCGCGCACTGCCTAGAGGTATGAAACGTCTGTACACAGGTAAAGAGCTACAGGACCTCAAAGACAGTCTCGACCCAGAGAAGGCAAAAACCAAAGAAAATGACGAGAAAGAAAAGAAAAAGAAAAATTCAAACAAAACAGAGCCCGATTCTAAAACTGAAACAACAAAAGAAGAAACGTCCAAACAAGAAGTCTCCAACAGTTCTGCAGACAAATCGGAAGCGAAACCGCAAGACAAATCTTCTGATTCGATTTTCCAAGAACCTAAAAGTTTATCTGATCCTGGAAGTGTCAGACAACTTGGTGATTCATCTCGTAAAACTTCTCCGGATAGCAAAATGGATTCGTCTTCTAATAAAACTCCTGAGAATCGACGCACAATGGGCGACACCACGCCAAAATTGCTCAGTCCCATGGCGCAGTCGCGTCCCGACTCCTCCTCCACGCCCCGGTCTGAACCTACCAAGGCGGACATGGGCAGTCCGCACTTCAGCCCCGCCCCCAAGCCGGACAGCCAGGTGCAGAACAGCCCCGAAGTGATGCCAGAATCCATCAAAAGTAACTCTTGGAATTTGGGTCAGTTCAAAACTACACCGACCCACAAATCTGAAGCGAGCCCGTTGAATAGGTTAGAGAGCCACAATAAACTCAAACACGGTAAATTCATCGAACAATGCAGTCCGACCACGTCGTTGGACAACAAGCCGAGCCCCGAGACCCTCGGCGTGAAGCAGGATATAAAAACTCCAAACAGCTGGAACTACGGCAGTCCGATGCCGCGACAAGAGGCTCAGTTCTCGTCCCAGAGGAGCCCGTACTCGGCCCAGCCGAGTCCCGCTCAGCCGAGCCCGTACTCGACGCAACCGAGCCCGTACTCGACCCAGCCGAGCCCGTACTCCTCGCAACCGAGCCCGTACTCGGCCCAGCCGAGCCCCGACACGAGCCAGATCATAAAGCCCGATCTCCAGAAGCCGGGCGCGTGGAACACCGGCAACTACAGCCCGATGACGAAACACCACGCGCCGTTCTCGCCGCACCCCTCGACGCACACGAGCCCCGACCCCGGGCTCGGCGCGAAGGGCGACGGCCGCGCCAACCCGGGCAGGACGCCCGGCCGGTACAGCCCCATGTCGAGGCAGGACCGCCACCACCACGGGCCGTACTCGCCGCGGCCGAGCGTCGACGCCGCCGCGTACGGCAACAAGCGCAGCCCCGGCGTCGCCGGCGGCTACAGCCCCATGATGCGGCCCGACTGCCTCGCGCCGGGCGCGGACGCGGCGCAGGCGGGGCGGGGCGCGCCGGGCGCGTTCGGGCGGCCGCTCGCGAAGGCGCCGGAGGCGGTGCCCAGCGGCGTAGCGGCGGCCGACGCGCCCGCGGCGTGGGGCTTCGGGCCGATGTCGAGCGCGCCGGCGCCGGGCGCGGAGTCGCTGGTGTGGGGCGCGGACGCCTTCGGCGCGGCGCCGGCGCAGGCGTGGCCGGCGCTGCCGCCGTTCGACGCGGGGCCGCGCCGCGCCGCCGGCGGGCCGGACGCGAGCGACCCGTGGACTCTGGGACGCTTCCGCGTCGAGCCGCCGCATCAGGTGCAGAACACTTTTGTGGAGCAGAACGTGACGTTCGATGCGCTGAGCGGGCACATCGGCCACCAGGCGCTTTCGAATTTTTTGGACGAGGCCTTCGCCGAGGCGTCTCGCGTGGACTGACGCTCCCCCGCGTTCCGTGTTCCCTCTGAGAAATGCGCGTTCGCCGACGCGCCCGCGCGACCGCGTCGTCGGCCAGTGGCGTGAGTGATTACGATTGAACGATTGTCTTGTAGACTTTGTAAATAAGATTTATTTAGATAGACGTAAGAGTACCGCGGCTAGGATGCGTTCGGTTATTTTGCAATCGATAGTCTATGAGAGGATTTATGTGTTAAGAGCGAATTATATAAGAGTTAGTGAAATTCATCGATGAACTTAGATATTGTTGAATTATACTCATGGGTTAGATATTAGAATGAGTCTTTATTTGAATGCCAAAATCTGTTTTCATCAACTGAGGCCAAAATACATATTTATTTCGATTTTATTTGTTGAATATGAATCATTTAGCTACTGTATTTATTAAAAACTTCCATTTAAATAGATATGAAGATTGATAAGTTTCAAGAAGTGCTATAAAATTAAACATTCCTTTATGTTTATTACAGAAATGGTTAAACGAGTTTGTATAGTAAACGACAAGTTTGTTTAAACGCTTTGTTAGTGGCACTAGATGATCTTGAGAGGGAAATTAATTTGGGCTATGCTTTTTGATAGCACATAACCTCAAGCACGGCAACTTTTGAGCAGCTATATAATTTTAAGCTGTTTTCTACAATCTACATTGACTGAAGTTATGAAGTCCTTTGTTAAATATTTGTTATTATAACAATAATTAAGGATGCAACTTATCTCATATCTGTCTGTTCCCTGGTCCAAAATTTAGAATAGATTTCTTGGACACATGTCAAGTCACAACATTTCAGATTTCATGAACCTAGTATCAAATTGAACCTTACTATGCTATACTTTAGGTGCCTCGCGAATAAAATTAAATTTAAAATTAAGTCACAAAATCAGCACAATTTCATAACCTACTTAAACGATATCTTGATAAAAAAGCTTTTCGCGTTTTTATTAGCTTATATTCGATTTACATTTACAACCGTTTTATGTGATTCCTTTCCGAACTAGCGTTTCCCGCTATATCAACATCACAAATAATGCATGGTTTAAAATCCAAAAAATATAGGTATTTCCTTATGAACTTTAATATTTACATGCCATGGCTCTTGAACTTGATTATATGTAATACTAATAATGCGATAAAATACAGATCACTCAAAAACGACGGGAGTGTCTGAGTGATATATGTAAAAGCGATAAATTTAAATTATTATTAATAGAGAGTTTATTCAAATCAAAAACTGCTGTATTTTACCATGGCTTTTATTATCATATTATATGAAATCAGTTTCCTGATTATGATGACGTGTGTGCTTAAACATAAGATTACCAGTCTCACTGTATAAAGCTGACTTGAAAGCGAACATGGCCATATAGTTTATATTATGCGATTCATTCTGTTTCGTTTCAAATAGATTACAAATTTTGTAAGAAGTGATGTGCCTATTACATTGCAGTTCAGATATTCTCAAATAAATATTTAGGTGTTAAATTATCCTCAGATGCTAAAGTGCGTTTATGCAGTAGATTTTGTAAATTTATTTAATCCTAATCGAATTCTTTCGTATTATGTGATTCAAACTAAATTTACTAACTATGCCGACTGGAATAATTCCCAACAAGCATTTCTTTGCGTGATTGTGATTAATTTAAAACAATCTAAATAAAAGCTTGACCGCTTTTATTATTTAGTTCATATTTCTCGATTCAATCATGCTATGTTGTAGCAATAAAAATATCATACTTACATTTATAGAATAAATATATTTCTGAATTATGTAATACGTTTTTATAGTTGCATTATTTTAATATTTATCATATAAAAAAAGATTATATCTAAACGCTAAAGCAAATGAGAACCATCCAACGTAGTCCAATTTCTTGGCCCCTGTTCAGTTAAATGTGGATAAAATCATCTCTGATGTTGACAAAGAATAGATGCGTTAAATTTTTGCTTTGGGCTTTATAACTTTTTATTCGGATTATCTTCAATTGCGTGGGCCAGGGTCTTAAAGGTTTGGGCTAAACTTCACACGTGGCTTTCAGACCATAAAAATTACATATTCGAAAACCGAATAATGACCTTAAAGTATTGCACTGAACAAGTTGCCTTACTTAAATGAGCAAGTTCACACAAAATGCAAAAGTGTATGTGACTTACTTTTAATTTTAGCGTATGAGACATGGTATCTGAATCCGAACTCTCATTGGCCTATTATTCAGTTTACACTCTTGATGCATTTCAGAAAAATATTGTAACATAGTTTTTTAGTTGAAATTAATAATCAGCAATGCATGCTTTGTAAAAAAATACCACAACTTATTCAAGGCAATAACTACGGATGGATCTAACAAAAAATATCGAGTCTGGAATCTCAATTTAGTATTTTTTGTTTATTGTGTTTTATATGCCAAAATTGTATTTATAAAAATCATGCTTTCTGTATAATTTTATGGCCCCAGTATATCCAATCTAAACAATCCTTATTAATACGGTGCTGGTGTCTTGTGGGGACCCTTTGTCTCACGTGGGCTCTAGGGGCGGCAAAACAATCGCGCTGATTACATATAATATAAATTCATTAATTCTATTAAAGGAATGTAATCGCCGACTCCGTCGTTGTATCTTAGTTAGCAAGCTCCTATGATCTTTCTTTGAATTCATAATAATAACCACGAATGTATTTATTATCCAATGATGTGCGGTGACTTTAGAAGGCCGTTTGCTACTCTTCGTAAAAAAAACAAAAAAATCTGTTGAACTAACAGACTTGGCCCTCTTGTTTGTTTGTGCTCGAGCCCCATATAAAGTTATGTTTGATCGCTTGCATCTAATAATATGGTTCAAGAAGATTTCAGTCACCCAATTACACACAAGTTAATAATGTACTTTTTCTTCTCGTCTGGATTCCTTAGTGAAATTGTATATGGTTTCTTTTTTTACGTTTTTGCCTTGTAAGTTTTGGACTTGATCTTCTTTTTGTATTTCGTTTTACTAATTGCAATTTTCTATCTCATTTACAATTTTGTATATTTTTTTTTATTTGGCTTATGTTTAACGAATTAATTATTTATTGATTATTGTTTTATGGGTCACTCCACTCAACTTATGTTTATATTTTTTCGTGAAATTTCCAATTATTTGTTTTACTACATTACAGCATTTTTATATACTTACTACTCAAGAGGTTTCTATTAGCTTTGCCTATGTTCAATCTTCAGTAAGTCAAGTACAAAGTGCTTTGTATAAATTAATGTTACATAGGTACTTCATGTTGTATTTGAAGAGACCCGAGAAAACCACCAAATATTGTTTCCAATACCTACATTAGCCTTATAAAATGCCTAATGTTTTACTGAAGAGAATATTTTATAGTTTTATTAACTTATTACAAAATGAAGTATATCTACTATACATAGAATGTATAAATTAAATATAATATTAGGTGGAATATTATGTTAAATAATCGTGTACCATAGTATGTATAAAATAAAGTTGACTAATAACTGTAAGTTCTGTTATGTAGAGATTTTTGTTTGTAATATTGTTACACTACTGCGTGGACTTCTCACAGGTGGTCCAATTTTTATAATCTAACCAATAAAATATCGATGTGGTTGTACATTTACATTTTGAATAGAATTACTCTATTTATTAAAAATCTTTTGTTGAAAATCATATCCCATCTATTTCAGGTTTACCTGGTATCTATCTATTTTAGAGTTCATTTAAAAGACAAAAACAGGTGAGTGCCATCATAATACTTTATTATACAACAAGCGTAACCATAACTTCATAAAATATATAAAAAATGTATAACAGTTTTTACTTTTAAAAGCAAAATTTTCTTTTCGAAATTGTGTATTTATCTATAAATTCACAGGAAAGTAAGTCAAATAAGCTAACATAGCTTTGTCATTGTGTATAAAACTTCTACTTATAAATTCACTCAAGCTAAAGTCAAGACTGACTATCAAATTTATAGGGAAGAGGCTATAGATGAATTTTACAGATTTCTGCATTGTTAGTAACGCCGAGATTACGCAAAAGCGAAGTTGAGCAGATATGGATATGGGTAAAAATTTACCACTGACATTGCTCATAATGCACGACATCTTTTTCATACGATACGACATCGTATCATATTTAGAACTAAAATACAAATATTTTAAATACCAATTGGCTTTTACACATCTCTGCTCTCCTGCGCTTTTGTGAAAACGCGCCTTGAAGCGCATCCCGCACGCCCAAGATGCTATAATATTTTATATTAAGATACGTGGATATAAAAATTAACTTTAAAAAAAAGTAAAAACCGACTTCAAAACCAACATGCACTAAAGTCTTAAATAAACTCTTGGCCCTTGAAAGGAAAGAGAGCTATTTGAGTCAAACAATTTCTTTTTGGACTCGGTGCTCTAATAGTTGATGCTTGATGTTGACGCAAAGTCATGGCACTCCAAAAAAAAATGATTGCATTACCTACCATAAGTTCTGTCATTACAATTACTGAACTCCTAAGCGTTAAGGAGTTCCACCATCAGCTCAGCTCCTCCAACACGTCAACATTAAGATTCTAGTAAAAAGACACTATACGTGCCTTTAAAATTTGAGGGTTTCCCTCTATTACACCAAGATCCCATCATCAGATCCCAAATTGGCAATAATGGGACCAACTAGAAGGTATACCCTCTAGGTAAGCGAAATTTTTTTTCGAATCGGTCGACAAATGACTGAGATATGAGGTAACATTGATACAAAAAAAACATACAATTGAATTGATAATAACATCCTCCTTTAAAGTCGGTTAAAAATATTATAGCATCTTAGGTTAAGATGCTATAGTACATATATATCAGTCTTCTATTAGCTTGGTGACACGTCAGATAACGCTAAGAAATATACAGGGTGGTCTAAAATGAGTAATTCGACATTGCTGTTAGATTTATTAGACAGCTCTTTAGAAGATGAAGATGATTTTGATTTCTATTTGATAATTTCTGCCACAAAAAGCAAGTTTCGATCAATTTGTATTGAAAATCACATCAAGCAGCAGATAAACCACGGTGATTTTAACCTGTTCAAGGACCTAACACCAAAAACGTTCCAATTATATTTAAAAACTACGAAGGAAAATTATTTTGATTTTTTGTTTAAAATTACCATAACATATTATTATAAATTGATCGTTTAAGGTATTCGTTATTAAGACAAACATTATTGAAGAATTAGTACATTTTACTTCCAACTATTCCTGGCTCATAATAACTTTCGGTCTAATAAAAAAAAGTATTAACTCAGAGAAAAGGTTACTAATGTTAGTTAACTCATTCCATTTTGCATCGTATACAGGGTGAAATTTTAATCAGTGACCAAATTTTGTGTGAAGACCACTGTTGGATATGAACAACTTTTACTAAAGAGGTAATAGTAAATTTGACAAAAAATATGGCTGTTCCATACATTTTAACGGCGCGTCAATTGAGCTTTTGTATGGAACAGCTGATTTTTTTCTCGATTTAACTATTGCGCCGTAGTAAAAGTTGTTCATATTCATCAGTGGAGTCTTGACACTTTGGTCACTGATTAAAATTTCACCCCATATAAATATACATCCTTTTAAAGGATCTTGCGATATGTATTTTACAATATATATTTTGATATCTTAAGATATGAAATATATCGCTCGGTATCTTAGATACCTAATATAAGTATATTATAGCATCTTAGCCGTCTGTGATGGCTCATACAAAATTTATAGTGAGCTATATTTTATCTCAAGATAAAATATTAACGTATCTTAGCAGTGTGTGATACGCTTAACTCTTGATATATTAACGGAGGATACATACATAATTTCATCCACTACATGACTTATCATAAGCAGTGTCACATAATACATGAATAATATAGACGGGGAACGACACGTGAGGAGTAAGACACGAAATACGGAAGAAAATGAGGAATGCAGAAGTTGACGTTACGATTGAAATGTGAGGATAGTGCGAATAGAGGATAGTAACAGTAGTAAGTATTCAGAAATTTACATATTTCTCGTCGAAATCAGTCTTCGGCTTCGTGTTTGGACGCTTACCCGCAAAAAGCGTGTAACAAAAACATTACGCATATATAAAATTCACGAATTTCGTAATGATTACATTTTAAATGCTATCGTAATCATCATAATTAAAGTCGGCGCCAGTCGATGGTGACAAAAGATCTTGTTGCGCAATGGAGGAGTGTTTCTCGCTCTTTGACTTCTTGTTTTTGTGTTTATTTTCCTTTCGATCGGACTTGTCGATGTAATCGCCTTTATCTTTGTCTTTGGATTTTTTCTTCTTGTGTTTTTTCTCTGACTGGAAATAGATTTACATATGTTTGATTAACCAGTACTAAAATTATGATAAATACATAATTATCTAGCGTTAACTTAACTACATGACGAAATTAGTCGAATCCCTTATTATAATTACCTTTTCTTCTGGTTCTTTGGGTATATCTGGATCTTCTCCGCCTGAAACCGAGATAATAAGAAAGAATAAATTGATTGATTACACAGGTTCAAACAACAACAAAATCAATAAGTTATAAGCACCTTCAGGGGATCTTCGCGCGCTTGCATCACCTGCCCAAAGTGGGAATTCATTGTCAATTGACATTTGTAGGCTGTGGTTGCTCTCTAACATCGAGACACTCGACTCTTCCTGCGGCGAGCTCTCCTTGCTTATAGATGTTCGCTTCATGAATCTATTCAGGGATTCCTCAACTATTTCAGATCTTGACACAAATGTGTTCTGCTTCTCGGAAGACATGATTGTAGGATTTATTTTACTTTCAGTTGACGGTACACCACCGTCAAAATCGAAATCATCTTGATCGACCGTTACTTTTGGATTCGTTGCATTTTCTTCATCACTGCGAAGCGAAAAATTAACAGTTACTCAATTTGGCAATTCTACTAACTGATGATTTTTGTGATGTTTGATGTTATCTAATCTAACATTACCTGTCTGTTTCATAATTATATTCTTGATTAGCATTTGATAGAGGAGCCAAATCTTCTAAAAAACTGCTATCTAGTGTTCCTGCATAAAACTCATCTAACGCGCCAGAGGACGCAGATATGTTTGCTTGAGAGGGCGTGCTTTGTTCACTGAAATACATGAAGAAAGTATTTTAAGTCCGATTAGATACTTTATGTAGTCACCACAGAATTTATATGGTAGTCACTATAGTACTTTGATAGGTGCATTTGATTAAACACCTTAATACAAGACATCTCATTGCTGCCGACTAATGTACTAATTACCTGTCGGAGTACCTGTGTCCTGTACGCGCTCGATGCGTTTGATCGAGTAAGACTCGTACTACGACCTCAGTTCTATCTAACAGGTCCCACGACTTGTCGATTCTATTGTGTTAAAATTACTTAGAAACAATTCGGAGTCGGAAACTTAATAATAAATAAATAAACGTTTATTTCAGGCAAAGCCCATAGCAGTTGGTAAAAAAAAAATTTGTTACCAACTGCTATAGGCGGATTAACTTAAGCCTTTAGTACTAACGCCTAATCCGGCCATGTCGGTTTACCATCTCCACCGATTATGAGAGTAAAGTAACAGAGTAACCTAATGTATTGCGCACATACCGATCTTCCATGTAGACCTCAGTAAAGATTGTCCACCGTGGTCAGATTTGGTCGAGATAACATTAATATATTTGCTAGGTACCTGTTCTGGCTGGGTCTGGATGGGGTCATATCCAAGCTGACGGTTTGCTTGGCTCTTGTTAGTTCTGGGCTAACATACTGGCTCTGTTGCGGTTGCAAATTCTCTGCAAAACTGCTTTGTGGTTTTGATGGATTCAACGACTGTGCGAGCTGAAGAATGAGATGGATTATTATACTATAGTCTCACTTTAATAGCGGTGATGTAAATTAATAACAATTACTCACAAGAGGATTTACATGAGGTGGCACGATTGGCTTGCCGGCGCCTAAAACTATGCTTGGAGAGCGATCATTGCTCGGGCGTGGTTCTGTTTTGGCCGAATTCTGTTTCCGCTTATTGGCCAATCTGTCTAGGAAGGAGTTGTAGTGTGATTCCTCCGAATTCTGAGTATCAAACAAAAAACATTTTTGAGCAACTGGTAACAAATAAGACACACTAGAGTCTAGCCTTTTACTTCAAAACTCCTGATTCCTGGGTATGATACATAGGTAGTACTTTTTTGATATAAAACTATTTCTCATACAAATAATTATAAATGTAATAGATGATTATTATTAATATTTTCCTCTATGCGTCGTCGACCTAAGCATGTTTATGCGCCCACAGCATACTAGACTAGTCTAGACAATATAGAAAGTGCTGATGATCCAAGATAGAAAACGACATTCATCGTAAATTTAGTTAACCTTAGTGAATACATACTTGGAAATCATCAAGTTCTTTTTCGATCTCCTCTACATCTTTCTGATTTCTCTGTAGTTGTTCGAGTAAACTTGTCCTCTGCAGCCTCAGAAATGGAACACTAAGGAATTTATGAAGTAACCGCAATCCAAAACCATTTCTCATTGACGACTCAGCATAACGCACTGGTGCTGTCCTATAAAGAAAATAAATAAAGGGCTACAAAATAAAACTTACTAAACTCTATTCTAAGTTTAAATCATAAGCTTCTATTTCAACATCTGCGAGTTTAGTGCAACATAATGTCGTAATGTCTAGGTACTATCGAGGTCACCGCCACCTAACCGCCTTAAAGATCTAATATCGCTTGCACCTCGCCTCGTCTTTTGATTGTCGTAACGCTCGTTTTGTGTCGTTTGGAAGCGATTTTTGTGGTGGTGGTGTTGTAACTTATAAAACTTTTTTTTATAAAAATGGTGATACATTTTTATAAAAAAAAACATGTTTATGCTTAGGCACCAGAGACGTAGGCGGTACGGACTACAGCGATGTTGACTCTAGCTGGGTTAGTTAAGCGGTGGTGACCTACTGAATAGATTTAATAAAAATGAAATAATGCATTTGACTAAACACAATCTAATTAACGACATCACAATAAATCTGCCACGAGATGGGTAACCAGTTATACAAGTAGGTAATTACTTAATATGTAAATGTTCACCTGGTTTGCTTGGCATGATGTAGAGCTTGTTCAATATGATGAAGATGTACCTGCCGGTGGTGTTGCATATCACAATGATTCCCTAGGACCACAACTGGCAAATCAGCTGGCACTCTGGACAACTCTTTTACAACATATTCAAAAGTCCTGCAATTAATTGTATTAAGGTAAGTACTAATTTCTAAACATGCGAGTCAAATATATATAAAAGACATTTCTTATTAAAATTTGGTGTAACAATGGTTTTGTTGATAAAGAAGGAGAAGTTACGATACATTGTTAACATATCATACCATTGAATGTTATTATAATGAAATGAAACTAAAATGTAGAAATAAGTTTAAATTGGTTGGTACCAACCACAAAACCTATACTTTCATTCACTTTTTCTAATGCAAAGATCGCTCTCATAACATAAATGTGTTTAAACATGTTTGTGCTCATAACATAAACATTTGCGCCCTGCGGGATTCGAACCTGCCTAAAACCAATACTGGTTTATAATCACACTCGTTTAAATGTGCATAGATTAAGTCTTTCTGGATGGTTTGAATAAATAAAACACAGTAAAACATGACAAAAAAATCTTCTATTACATTTATCTTGCGGCCAACATTTATTTCTGCTTAGCCAGGTATAACTGGTATAGAATGCTACATGGTGTTAATTCCAGCTTTGGTACACATTTTGGTAGTGCAATGAAGATGAATAAAAAATATTACTACTCTTAATTAATTTTCTCAGTAAGTGCTATGTATCACTCTTACCAAGGTTTTGTTATATCCAGCATCAGGATGACGCCACTGGCATTCTTGTAAACGTCCAAGAATGTAGCGTCCAGAACTGGAGTTTCATAACCTTCATCTGGAGCTGACGGTGCAGATTGGTTTTCCAACTTCAAACCCAACGGGGGCTTCTTTTTTGTGCGACCTTTATCAACCACTTCCCAAACTTCAACCTGTTTGATAAAATAATAGGTAATATTTATGATGAACTTAAGCAACTAACATACAGCAATATTAAATTAGGAATGAATTACTAGCCTTTACTATATAATCTGTGTTTTTGTAAGTCCAGTTTATGGGAGCTACTTGTATTTGATCTGTAGGAACATATTCTTCAATGAAAGGTCCACCTTGCAGTCTTTGCAACAGGCATGACTTACCAACGTTTCTGTCGCCTTTGATCAATATTTTCACTAAAAGAGATTTTACACTTTTTAGGTAAGTTTTTCTCTAATTGAGTACATCAATATATAAAGAAATGCTCAATAACACCCACAACAAAAACATGGGTATCTTAAATATAAATTGGAAAGTTAGTTACTGTTAAAGTGAACGCCTCTTGAAAATTTCTTTTGCAGCGATGAAGACATCGGTACAGGAGCTGGACAGCGATCATCGCCGGTTTTGGCTAGTTTTTTCAGTGCAGAAAACATTACGATTGAAAATTAGTGGATAAAAATGATAATTTAATTTCATTCAACAAAATATGGTTTGTTTACGTGCGTGAGCAAGAAACTAACATACACAGATTAAATAATTTATAGACAGACATACTCTTCTAACTCTGATTTTTAATTAGATAGACCAAAATGACATTTGGTGGGATGCCACTTTTTCGTAATATAAAAATAGTGATGTGCCTAAATATTCGACAAATTCAATTCTGATTTCTGATTGAAGTGTAGCTTTTAAATGATTATACATAGAATAATTAATTAGATATAGTTTGAATTTGTGTTACCTGCAAAATAATATTATATTTTTAATAGTGTATTTATAGAAAGTAGTAAATAGTCAAAATAGGTTGAAGTCATACAAAATATTGGTATTGCATGTGAAGGGACTTAATTTTTTACCTATTAGAAAAACATATTTATGTATTACGTTTTTTTGTAATTTTGTTCAAAGTTTTACATGTATTATTTATCAAAATAAGTAGAATCACAAAATTGAAAAATCGTATCACAAATTCAATTAATCGTTCACAATTGCATTGTTACAACACTATTGCACTACGCTTGCAACATTAAAAAATAAAAAGTGCGATTGAAGCTGTCATTTTGGTCTATCTAATTAAAAATCAGAGTTTAGTCTGTGTTGGATTGCTTTTCACTCATAGATTAGTAAGAGTATGTGTTGTCTTGTCACTCGACGAGACGTTCGACGAAACACTCGCGCACGAGTGCTGTCGCGAGCTTGTTGTTCATACATCGCGATAATAATCATGGGCACTCTTGCACGTGAACATGCCGAACGTTAAGTCTTTCCTAGTCCAATATTGTAAACAATCCTTTCATCACTTTTATAATAATAGCAGCGTATAAAACAAATTTACTATTTATTTGACGACCCGTCCTGGTGTAGTGGTCGAGAAATCGCCTACTACGCAGCGGGTTGCGGGTTCAATCCCCGCACAAAACAAACATTTGTGTGCATGAGCATGTCTGTCTGTATTGGTATGGGTGTTTCCTATGTATATCATGTATGTATTTACAAACAAAAAGTATTTAAGTATTATATCCGTTGTCTGGCACGGGGCACCCATAACACAAGCTTTGAGTAGCTTACTTTGGGACTAGATGGCGATGTGTGGGAATGTCCAAAGGATATTCAAAGGATATTTATTTAATTAAAAAAGAACTCAGTCAGTATTCAACGATAAATTAACAACACAACACAAAATTAACAGTCAGTATTTAACTTATTTTAAAATAATTAATTTTATCAAAAGGCATGTCAAGATTGTCTACAATATTGGACTAGCTAAGAAAAATGAACTTTAAGTTATATGCGGCTTGTGCTTTGCACCTCGAAAGTTTGTTTTTAACTACTGTTCGGGTTCAATCACCCCGCACAATACAAACATTTGTGTGCATGAACATCTCTGTGAGTATTGGTCTGGGTGTTTTCTATGTATAGGTATCATGTATGTTTTGCGCGCCGACCAGCGAGTCTTTTTTGCATCTCGGCTGCCGCGTCGTACGGACATTTGGATCCCTATCGGTCGGTTGGAAGTCACGTGAGCCATTTTTGTTTCGAGGGTGTAATCGGTATATTTTTTTCATTTATCAGAAGGTCTCAGTTATTGTTTTGTAATATTTTAAGTAAGAAACGGATTTCTTGTTATAGGTAATTGTTTTTTTTTTAATAAAATTCTACTTCTGATTCTTATAATATGATATATTTTATATCCTAAGATATATCTTCTATCAGAAGTGGGATAAGCAACCTGTTTGCCCACTTGAGGAGAATTAGATGGTTCGTAATTAATTAGTCAAATAAGAAAGCCGTTCGTTACTTTTAGACTTTCCATTTGCTTAACGATTGCACGCTCGTTTTTTTGTGTGGTGTATTTTTTTTTGTTCTTGTCGTAGCCGTGAACAACTCGATACTCGAGGTAGGTTACGTAAACGACATAAAGTCTCGTAGGAAACGTGTTCCGTCCGCGTAGCAAATAGCGAGCGTGATTATAGTGACGTTTCGCGACGTAGCTCGAGTATAGAACCGTATTACCCGCGAAGTGGCTCGCGTGTCTGAGACCGAAGCGATTCGTGTTGCGCTAGGCGACAAGCGCGTAGTAAGATCAAGCGCCGTTCGAGTAGGGAACCGCGTACCCGACGACGGTATCGCTCGCGATCTCGGCGTAGTAACTGCAATAGACCAAGTAGGTCCCGTTCGCGACGTAGCTCGCCCGACCGTCGTAGCTCGCGTAAGCGACGCAGATTATCCCCTCGAAATATATCTCACTCGCATTCAAAGCGTGGTACTCCACCTATTACCGGTAAACAAAGCCAAGTACATGCCACTTTAACAACACGACGGCCCTCTGTGGAGTCGGGCGCTCCATGCTCTGAAGCATCCACCCTCGCGCACGCTTTGATGCAACCATTTAGACAATGCAACCAGTTAAATCGTTAAGTTATTTTGTTTCAAATTTTGACCCCGCGATAAATAACATCGAAGCGTGGTGCGAAGAGGTAGACCGCGCCAGTGCCGTGAACGCGCGAACGGTTGGAACGACCATGAATGCCTATCTCGCGTTGCTTCCTGTCTCAAAGGTGACGCCAAAGTTTGGCTAAGTGAATGGGTCACGAACGATATGACTTGGTCAAACTTTAAATTAGAATTTAAGCCTCTTTTCTCTAGTAAACACGACTATGCTTTTGCTTCATGCTATGAATACGACATCCGATAAATACCCATCCTTTGCAGAATATGCGCGTCGCACTTTGCTGCGTTTAAAGATAGTACAGGGGCTGAGCGATGAGTTAAGAACTCTTATTGTTATTCGCGGAATATATAACCCTCAAGTACGCGCAGCCACAGCTAATGCGAATCTGACTGTAGATACCATTGTTTCATTCCTGGCTATTTATACGAAACCCAGTTTTATGAAGCGGGACAGCGCGCATAGTGCTAAAAAACAAATCCCGACGAAACCTAATAATAATAATCGATTGGGTTTAAAATGTTTTACTTGCAATGCACGGGGACACGTGAGTCGCGACTGCAAGCGCTCAAAACCAGACACGGCTTCCCACTTAAAACCATACGCGAATCCTAATTCGAAACCTAGCGTCAATAATCTATGTACGTTCTGCAAGAAACAGGGACATACCGAGGATTGCTGGTTCGCCTAAGCACGGTCTGAACCGCGAAATCGGCATAATGTTAACTTTTATTCGCACAGACCACTAGTCAATCTCAAAATAACGACATAACACCAACCATAGTGGACGGAGTACCAGAAGACGTAGTACTTATCGACAGCGGTGCCCCGGCGTGTCTCTCATTTCTTCAGATGTCGTTCGACATATTCGGTGTCAGCCTCGCGAGTCCTATCAACCTAGTAAAAAACGTGACGGTTCTGATAGGCTCTGCGTCGATTACAGGGCGCTGAATAGAATTATAGTTAAGGATAGATACCCCCTCCCTCTAATGATCACATTGATCGGCTAGGTAGTTCAAAATTCTTCTCTTGCCTAGACATGGCTACTGGGTTCCAACCCAGTAACCCAGATCCCCCTTAAGGAAAAGTGTATACATCTTACCAGATTTGTTACACCGGAAGATCACTTTGAATACGTCAAAATGCCATGGTCTAGCTAATTCACCTATTGTGTACCAACGTATAATTAATGACATCTTACGAAATCATATCAACCAGGGTAATGTCCTTGTCTACGTTGATGACTTGCTCCTTCTAAGTTGTTCTGTATCTGAAGGAAAAGAATTGTTACGTAAATTACTGGAAACACTCACTGACGCAGGTTTTTTAATTAATCTCCAAAAATGCACGTTTCTCGTGACTGAAGTGGAGTACCTTGGCAGAGTAGTTAGTCAGGGTCAGGTTAGACCGAGCCCTTGGAAAGAAGAAGCTTTAGCTAACACTGCACCCCCCGAGAACGTAAAACAAGTAAGTCAGTTACTAGGCTTAGCAGGGTACTTTAGGCGTAATATAAAATACTATACTTCTAAAACGGCCCCCATTGCTCACCTAAATCGAAAAAACGTCAGTTTTGCTTGGACTTCCGAATGCGAAGGTATTCGTCAAGATCTAATAAAACATTGGACTAGCGAGCCAGTGCTCGCTATTTTCGACCCAACACTCTCCACTGAAGTTTACACAGACGCTAGTAGCATTGGTTACGGCGCTGTCCTTTTACAAATCCACCCCGAATCCAAAAAGCGGGTAGTCGCGTATTTTAGTATGTCCACTCAAGGAGCGGAAAGCAAATATCACTCCTATGAACTTGAAACCCTCGCCGTAGTCAAGGCCCTTCAAAACTTCCGTCACTATCTAGTAGGATTAAAATTTTTAGTGGTGACTGATTGTAATGCCCTTAAAATGCGACCAAACGAAAAAAATACCTAGGTACTAACACGTGTTGCCCGTTGGTGGATCTATCTTCAGGACTTCGAGTTCACTATCGAATACCGCAAAGGTGTTATGATGTCCCACGCAGACTATCTTAGTCGTAATCCCGTTGTTTCTGTCAACCACATTTCGAGGCCACGTAACTGGGCTCAGATAGCTCAGTCCGCTGACACTGAGACGCAAGAACTAATCTGAAAGCTCCAAGATGGTGACTTAGATGCCAACCAATATTCCGCTCGGAAAGGTATTCTGTACTACAAGTACATACCAGTAGGTGAAGAACCGCGTTCTCTTTGCTATATCCCTAAGGGTTATCGACTAAGCCTTCTCAGAGTGTTCCATGACGAACACGAGCATGTCGGTGCCGAGAAAACATTAGATCTTATTCTGAGACACTTTTAGTTCCCGGGCCTCAGACAATTCGTCAGTAAATATGTAGGCCACTGTTTGGTTTGCATTTCTCATTAAAGAGTCCCTCGTGCCCCATTGCAAAATATTACTTCATGGGAAAAACCAGACACCCCATTTCACACAATCCACGTCGATGCCTTAGGTCCCCTACCCGTATCCGAGGGGTACAAGTTTGTCCTCCTTATAGTGGACGCCTTCACTAAGTACTCCCTTTTGTACCCCATATATCGGCAAGATGCTGTTGAGCTTAAACGCGTTATTACACAAGTTGTCTCCTTATTTGGTGTACCTAAACTCATGATCACGGATAAAGGGCGTATGTTTGAATCCAATGAGTTCGTGACATGGATAAACGAACTTGGCTGTGACCTCCACTATACACAAACACCCGAGATGCATCACGCCAACGGCTAAGCGGAGAGATATATGCGAACTGTACTGAACATGCTCCGAATACAAACGAATCACAAGAACGTTCCATGGTCGGATACTTATTGGAAACTATAGTTGGTGTTAAACATCACCAAGCAGAAAACCATGCAAGTTTCCCCTCTAAGCCTTCTAATGGGAACGGAAGCTACGACGTCAGAGATTCACGCGCTAGTGCGTAATGTAGCTGATGAGGGATCATCACCCAACCGAGAAGCCTTACGGGAGGTTACCAGGAGTAGAACTCGTCAATTACTGAGGAAGAATCAAGAGAGCCAGGACGAGCGGATGAACCGACTGCGACATCCGCCTCGTGAATTTAATCTTTACGACTGTGTTTTCGTAATTTAATTTTCCCAGTCAACAGGAATAGAAAGCTCGATTCTGGAATGCGCGGCCCGTATAAAGTGGTTGGAATACTACCGAGTGGCCGCTACACACTTCGCTTGCTGAGCGGTGGCTATGGAAAAACGACGCAAGCCGCAGCCCAATATAATATTATGGTGCCGTGGCGGGACGAGTGGTGCCCGGAGACGTGCGCTGCGTTTTTTGAGAGTAAGTTCGCTTTTAGTGTTCTAATCAAATTATGTTTTTCAGGCACTTAGCGGACTACGGCTCAAGCGTATGGATACGGCCTGCGCATTTGGTAACTCGCACGTATGAATAAAGTCTGCGGGTCGAGTGAGTTTTACGTATGAATACGGTCTGCGTCAGACGGCTCAAACGTATGACTACGGTCTACGCGTTGAGCAACTCACACGAATGGATATGGCTTGCGTGTTGAGTGACTCGCACGTATGAATACGGTCTACGTGTCGAGTGGGTTTGTCGTACGAATACGGTCTGCGTCAAATCATGTTTCAGGTCTTGGCTAGAGATCAAGCGCGACAGCCCCGGCGTAGGAGTCCTGTGGTGAGGGACATCCACTACGCGCTGTGCCATCGCGGGTTCGATTTTTAAAAGAGACGTCTCTGCCTACTTTTGAGTAGGATGAATACTTGGAGATGAATGAAAAGAGTGACAGTAGATTCTTGAATTAGATGAATGATGACGGAGAGAAAGTTGTACGAATTTCAGAGCTTTACCATGTATTTGAACATCTTAAAAAAGTTTCGTTTTCAGACGAAACACCGGATGACAGTCAAGAAACGCCACCAACACCTGCCGGATCGGCTGACCCGTCTATGCCTCTATTGGACGAAGACGTGGAAGCCGAGCCGTCAACACATGGACATAGTCAGGAGAGGCCGTGTAAGGGAACACCCCTGCAATGCCACCGTTCGCCACTAGTCGGGTCACCGCAGCTTATAAAACCAAGCGCGCCCGCCAGCAAGACTTTTTTGCATCTCGGCTGCCGCGGCGTACGGACGTTTGGATCCCTATCAGGACAGTTGGAAGTCACGTGAGCCATTTGCGATGATGCCATCCGGCGCGGCGACGTGCGTGATTCCACGCAACACGGCAGGGCTTGTTATCGATACCAAATTCACACTATACTTATCGTTAAATAACGATATTTTCATAAAGTTACAATTTTAACAGTTACACAGGTAACGGTACATTTAACGTTAAAAGTATCGATACTTTTATCGTTACTTAAAGCAATGTTGCCATCCGACGCGGCAGCGTGTGCGATTCCACACTACGTGGGCCGGCCGCACGGCGAAATATCATCATTGTCAGCCAGTAGATAGATGCAAACACACGGTTTGATTTCGCGTTGGTGGCAAGTTTTGATTATTTTTCTTGTAGTACACTTTGTGATAACGGTATGTTAGCGATACATTTGGTATCGTTATCGAGCCTAGGCCATGGTAACATTTTCACTTTTTTTTTCTTCTCTAGGATTTTATTTGCGATCAGTCTGACAGACTATAAGCAGATGTGTTGCGTGCGTTTTGGCGTGAAGAGTACTGCTCCCAGTGGAGCCAACCCTTTCTCAATACTAATTCCCTTCCAGGTATCAATTTGCGTCAAATGTATCCTGGCTTTTCTTGAGACGGTGTATGGTTTCCGGGATAGTGAGTTGCCCCGCCAGATGGTTTGGGTGCTTCTCTAGACGTTCTCTATATTTGGAGCCATGTCTTTCTATTTCAGCATTAACCATGGGCATGTTTAAAATTTCATGCACCTCTGCTATTTTAATGTACCAGGGTGCATTTGATATTTGCTTCAGAATGTAATTTTGAACACGGTGGATGATCATAACATTGGAGGCACTAGCAGAGCCCCATAGTTGAATGCCATAGCACCAAATAGGCTTCAGAATCGTCTTGTATATAAGCAGCTTATTGTCCATAGATAACTTTGAATTTCGCCCAAGCAACCAGTAAAGGCCCTTGTATTTTAAGGTTATTTCGTCCCATTTTGTTTGAACGTGTTTTTTTCAGGTAAGTCTACGGTACAGGTGCATACCTAGGTATTTTACTGTGGTTTGGTGGGGTAGCTGAACGCCATTTAGGGTAACTGGTGCGCAGTCATCCTTTCTTAATGTGAAAGTTATATGAACTGACTTAGATGCACTCACTGCGATCCTCCACTTGGCCAGACATTTTTCGATTTCATTTAAGCTGTTTTGTAGTACTAATGATGCTTGAACCGGACATTTGTTCGAAGGAAGTACCATTGTGTCGTCAGCGAAGGTTGCCTGGTAACATCAGCATTTTGCGGCAGATCGTATGTATATAAAGTGTATAGGACTGGTCCCAGAACAGAGCCCTGTGGTACACCTGCAGATATCTCATGAAGTCTTGATGTACAGTCACTCTCCCTGACCCGAAACAATCTATCACTCAAGTAAGACTTCAGGACATTAAAGAATGTGTGCGGCAGAATGGATTTTATTTTATACAACAAGCCTTTGTGCCAAACTTTGTCAAAGGCCTGCTGTACATCTAGGAAAACTGCTGAGCAATATTCTTTTTTGTTCTATAGATTTTCTTATCACCCTGCAGACTCTGTGCACTTGCTCCACCGTTGCGTGTTTTTTCCTGAAGCCAAATTGATGCTCCGGGATGGTCGACTTCTCTTCGATAGCGGTAAGCATCCTAAGGAGCAGCGACTTCTCTAAAAGTTTTGACAGTATCGGTAGTAAGCTTATTGGTCTATGTGATGTGATCTCGTGAATGGGTTTCCCAGGCTTTTGAATCATTATCACATTTGATACTTTCCATAGGTCCGGGAAATATTCTACTCTCATGACTGCATTGAATAGCATTGTTAGGTACACTATGACTTTACGTGGTGATTCCTCTAGGACTTTTGTGTGGATCATATCATATCCTGATGCCTTGTTCTTCTTAAGTGTTTTTATGTTCCTCCAAACTTCCTTGGGCGTCACCAGTTTAGGAGGTATATCCAATTGAAAGTCTTGGTTGAGGGCTGAGAACATATATGTTTCATCCATATTGGGCGCCGCGTCGTTCGGCTTGAATACCTGACTCAGGTTACCTACAGGTTTTCCAGAGTGATTAATCTGGGGGCACGGCAGTGCCCCCACCAAGTCGAGCAAAAAAGCGTCACGGCCGTACCATCCTTTTCTCGAAGCAATTCAGACCATTTTCGACCCCCTATAACTTCGTTGTGGATAAAACTAGAAGACTGAAATTTTCAGTAACCATGCCATGATGGCCAAGTCTCAATATATTTACATAAAACATTAAGAATTTTAATATTGATATGCGTCACTATAAGATGCTGTTAATTATTACGTAACAACTTAATGCTTCGAGTACGGAGATTCCAGACACAATTGATTTTCAATTGTTATGGACCACGATCGTGGTCTTAGAGACTGGACGTATTAAGACAGAAAGTCGCTTAAGTAGAGACTGAATAAATTAATAACCGACTTGGTATTACATGGATCTCACAACTTTTTACCGCAGAACAACTGAGTTGCGAGACTTGGTTTTTTTGACAAGTATTGTTTTTGATGGGATTAGTCTGTTTTGTAGCTGACAGGCCTTCCAAGTATGTATTTAGGGCAGTATTGTTTGCTTCCTTGATAAGATTTTTGAGTTTTCGTATGGCTTTATTAAGTTCTTTCTTATCGTGTCGATGTCGACTAGTATGCCATTCACGACGTAGTCGTATTTTTTTCAGGATTTTTTGCCGTATAGTCTGAATATGTTTTACTCTGGGGGGGACGGTCACTATCCTCAGGCGTAGACATCCAGCAGCACTCCTGTAGTACTAAGGTTAGTTTCCTTACAGCGTTGTCAATATCCGATTCGATTTTCAGTGCTACTTTTAGGTCCAATTTTTCATGTACGAGTTCCCTAAATGAGTTCCAGTCAGTACGTTTGTTGTAGAGTTTACTGTTTCTTTCCATATTTAGAACAGTAGTGCCAACAGTCAGGATCACAGGAATATGATTGGTGTTAGAGTCTAAGCATGTTTGTATTTGATGAGGTAGTCTCGATAGACTCTTCACGATGAAAAAGTCTATGACGTCTGGAAGGCGGTTTGGGTCAGTTGGCCAGTTGGTCGGATCAGTAGAAGATATTGTAATAAGATGATTCTCGTCTACGGCCTTCTTAAGTTCCCTTCCTCTCGTGCTGGTTAAACTCGAGGCCCAGTGCACTTGCTTAGCATTCCAATCACCTCCCGCTCTGAAACGCATTCCAAGAGAATTAAAGAACTCATGGTACTGCTCCTTTTTTATGTTGTGCTTTGGAGGACTGTATATAGCGGCAACATTAAACCATCCATTCCCATCGTCTACGGCAACCGATGCGGCTTGTATATGTTGTTTTCTAAATTGTGGTTGTTCGTAATGTTTTATTTTAGACCTTATAATTAGGGCAGCTCCTGCATGTGCAGTGCCATCTGGGTGGTTTGTACCGTAGATATCAAAACCACGTATATTAATATTACTATTATCAGTGAGATGAGATTCAGACACTAACAGAATGTCAATGTGGTGTGTGTGTAGTAAGACTTCAACCTCTTCTAGATTTGGAGATAGCCCGTCTAGGTTCCACGTTGTTATCTTTAGAGACGCCATTACGTCATTTTGGCTACTAATGTTGTTATGAGGTTAATTAAAGTAGGTACTCATTTGTTGAAGGATTAAACCTTTCAGATTGTTTGAGCAGCATTTCTTCTATTTTATTTGTTATTGTTGTGGTCTCCTCATTGTCTGTGTTATGTCTATCTCTTAGAGCGTTGGCGTAACTCATTCGTTTTCTGGTGCCTAAGTTTAATTTAGCTTTATTACTCTCTAAGTGTTCGGCTGTGGGTTCTGAGTTTTGGTACTGTGTTGGAGGTATTTTATTAGTGTTGGCATTCGGTGTATCTAGGTTCCTTTGGTGGTTGTTCTGCTTATCAGGTTGTTTCGCTGTAGTTCTTGCCCTAAAGTGAACCTGTTTGTTAGATTTCCTTGACAGTATCTCTTTATAAACTTCACACCCCTTATAGTTGACCGGGTGAGCTCCTAGGTATAAGGCGCATTTCGCAGGAGTGTTTCAGTCGGTTTTAGGACAATTTGCTGTTCTGTTTCCTCGGCGCATTTTACACAGCGGTATGGCCTCAGACAATAGTTTTTAGAGTGTCCGTACTGTTGGCATTTTTGGCATTGAATTATTGTCTTCCGTTTTCTTGGTTCTTCTATGATGACAGATTGATGATTGATGTATTTGATCTTCTTCAGAGCTAGGTTATTTGAGCTCTGTTCTAGGGTTGCAAAGAATGTGGACGTGGGTTTCTTTTCTGGCCCATACTTTGCATTTATAATCTCACCTATAACTGTGTTCCCAGTGTCTTCTAGTGTTTCTTTTATTGCACTAGTGGGTGTTGAATGGTGAAGGTTTCTAATTACAACTCTATAAGGGCGTTTGCCTCATCTATTGAAAGTGTGTCCAATGAGACCTTTTTCTCTAATTAATTTTAATATGGATTTGTAGTCATCTGTGTTTGTAAAGTTAATCCGAAGTTGATTCCGATTAATGATTTTGTAGACAAAGTTGGTTTTGTCAACAACTTTTTCTAGAAGCTCGGTAAGCTTTGAAAGGTCTTCTATTCCGTATAAGATTATTGGTGGCGGTTTGACTACTTTTATAGGAGCTTCCTTCTCGATGTTATCTTCCTGGTCGACGGGAAGACTGTTGAAACGGTTTGTGGTCAGTATTTTCACTGGAGATGGAGAAGAAACCATTTTCCTTTTTTTGGTACTCCGTAATACTGGCACTCTCTGCCACGAAGGGGGTCTGCCATCAGGTTTTTCGAAGTCATCATCTAAGAATTGTGGCGTACTGGTGGGACTGTGAATATTAGCATCTGATATAGAGCTTTGAGGTGATGTTCTTGGAACTGTGACGGGAGTGGAGGGATAAAACTCAAAACACGCGGACGAAGTCGCAGGGCCCGCTAGTATGAAATAAAGAAAGAAAACAAAAAGTATTTTAGAGGCAATTTTTAGTGGCAGAAGTATAAAAAACCGGCCAAGTGCGAGTCGGACTCGCGCACTGAGGGTTCCGTGCCAACTTTAACTGAATTAGGGAATCCACTTACTTCTACTTAGTAAAATACCACAATATTTTGTTGACTGCAAATATTACTTTGTTTTTCATAGTGATTGTATGAAGTACAAAGTTATGTTTGCGGTTGTTGAAAATGTGCTATATCTCAAAAACTACTAGTTCGTTCCCGTCCAAACCAATTTTCGTTGAAAGTACTTGTTAAGATCTACATTACATATTTTTTTCAAAATTTACACTTGCTTGGTTTAGAAGTTAGATGGGGGGGACGCCCATTTTACCACTTTGGAAGCGTCTAGCTATGAAACGTTAGACTTTAAAAAAATGGTTTTAGGAACCTCTACGTCATTTTAGAAGACCTATCCATAGACACCCCACACGCATAGGTTTGACAAAAAAATATATATTTTAGTTTGAGTTTCATGTACGGGAGCCCCCCCTTAACTGTCAATATTTTTTATTTTTTGTATGAGAATCGGTAAGCGGTTAACAAGACACATCTTCCTACCAAATTTCAATTGTGTAATGCTTATAGTTATACAGAATAAAATGGCTGTGACATACGGACGGACAGACAGATAGACAGACAGACAGACAGACAGACAGACTTGACGAAACTATAAGGGTTCCGTTTTTTGCCATTCGGCTACGGAACCCTAAAAATGGATATTTATATAAAAACTGATTGTGAATTACTACAAAAAAAATACTAAGGGAGCAAATCGGTTATAGCAGAACTTTTACGTAGTTTATAAACTCTGATTACACATAGACATAGCTCTGAATAATGCTGTCACACTTAAATCCTAAAGATTCATCGATCTATAATAATTTATTGAGAAGTTTGTTTATTTGAGCGCACTTATATCGAGAACTACAATGGTCCGATATGAAGAGAAAAAGAGAATAATATTATAACACTTATTTAGAATTAACCAAAAAAAGAAGAGAAGAAGATTTACCTACAGTCGAATCACCGCTACCAAATACCTAGTCAGCAAAGCGAAATATTGCAAATTTTAGGTAATTTAAATTCCTTAGCGCCGTGCTGTCCCATAAAAACAATGATTAAGATTATATTTGATGATCTAATGTATGTAATTTATTCCTAAAACCTTGCAACTTTACAAGTATTTTCATAGCACTCATGTTTAATCAACGGCTTAAATACGGTTTAATACTGCATTATTGGTAGTGTACCTCGGACATCCCATCGTATTATACCGTCCTTATTTACAATACAAAAACAATGAAAACATATTTTTAAAGCAGAAAAAACATGGAAAAATTTCACCAAGCCCATTTAGTTGCATGTTTCTGCCACAACATTCGCTATGTGTGATGGTTTTCTATGCCTCCACTTGGGGTCTCCCACCATATGGAGTATATTCCGAATAGGTTAAGAAACAACAAGACAACCAAAATTTATAAATCACGTCACCAATTTACGATTCATCGAAACCATTATTTGGTAAAACCTCTTTATAAAGTCCGTTCTTCTTTCCTAGTCGAATATTGTAAACAATCTTGACAATCCTTTTTAACGAAATGAATTGTAAAATACGATAAACACAAAACTCAAAACTTACAAAGGCAATTTATCGTTGAATATGGTGACATCTTTTTAAATCAAACAGTTACATAATTTTATTTACTGATATTATTTTAAAAGTTATAAAAATATTGTTTACAATATTAGACTAGAAAAGAAAAACGGACTGTACGTCAAGATTTCGTGTTTTAGTTACCTGCTGAAAATAAAATCAAACTTAATCAAACAAATCATTTTAAGGGGTTACCCGGATTTTCAACGCACACACTAACGCCACTTTAGTAGAAAAATCATAACTCGTTAAATAAAATACCAATCAAAAATCTTGTAGACACGATCGTAGTACAGGTTCTATAGATTTAGTACGTGTAATTGTTTCTAAAGTAGTTTACTGTAGTTACAGTTAGAAAAAATGCTAAATATGGCCACTTTTGCCAATATTTCTAACTGTAACTGCAGATAACTCTGTTCTATTGAACTCTAATAAACATTGTATCTAAACCACATAACCAGAGCTACAATCGCATCCATCAGATTTTCGATTGATCTTTTATTTAACGAGTTATGATTTTTCTACTAAAGCGGCGCTAGTGTGCGCGTTAAAAATCCGGGTAGCCCCTTAAGCCAAGCCGTTTCAAATATTTAAGTTGCCTTTTTACTATAAATTAATAATAAATTATTGATCAATTACTTATTAAAATTATAAATCTGTATCTCTAAATCTGTATATCTATTGTCCATACCAGTATGCCATCTGACATTTTATTAAAGTTTTCAACCATAACGCCACCATGCTAAAAGTTGTATGTTTTGTCCTCCAATTAGGAACACTTTTTGCATCTTAAGCCCCGACAGACGGTACCAGGTGTGGCGGTGGACATTCGCAGATTTATAAGCAATCGATATTCTTTGACGTAAACCATCGATAGTTTGACAACACTAGGCTCAAAATTTTTTTTTGTTATTCTTGGTACAGGCTAAGGTCTATGACCACGCTGCCTTGTCATAGGTTTTTAATTCCGTCAAGAAAATTAAGACTTCAGCATTTGTAATGTCTTCAATCCATGGCTTAATCATTTAATTCAAATGTAAAACAAAATACATGTACAATCTGTAGAGTACAATGTCATAGGTTTGTTCATCCATTCTACAAACAAAAAAAAATATTAACTTAGCAAAGGTAGGCACTGGCCATGACTTTTGTATAATTCTTTCGAAAATGCTAAGATGACAATTGGTAATCCGTCACCCAAAAAATCTAATCAAAAGCAATGAATACAATATCATTGTCAAAAAGGAACAAAATTCTATCAAGTTAACATTAAAAAAAACTAATCAAAGTAGAACAAAAATCTATCAAGTACTGAAGTAAACATAAAAGTAAAATAGCAGAAATATAATAAAAATACATAAAATACCTATACGATGTTGCCACGCGGAAAAACAATACAGTTATGCCACGGAGTCAGGACCTACAGTTTTTGCTGCCCACCCAAGAGGCCACCTTGTGGTTGTCCAGCCGGGGGTCAAAAACCACGCAAATTCCCACCTGCCGATTGCAAGCCAGGGCCCATTCCTCCAAACCCCTGTGTCCCTCGTTTTCACCATGGCAAGGACACCTGGAAGAAATACAGAGCTTTGGCGATGTTAATTGGTGTACCGCTCATAATTATACAAGCTCTTCGCTCGTTAGGCCATGAACCGCCGCCTAAGGGGCCTTGCAGAGAATATGAGTATATGAACATACGTACGAAGAGATTCCCATGGGGTAATGGTGTTGAATCGTTTTTTCACAACGAGCATGTTAACCATCTACCTGGAGACTGTGAACCTCCACCTCTTGACTGCGATTGATGTTATTGGTGTAGTCATCAGATGATAACGAAAAAATAGTGACCTGAACGAATGAAATAAAATAAGCTGACCTGAAACAGTAAAAACATATTTGTCCCTATTTAATTTCCATTACCTTTCTGTTCGCTCTAAAGTCCTACAACTTAGTCATATTAGTCACTAGCGATCTCCCACGACTACTTCCGCACGTTTTGAGTTTGCATCCTCCCCTCCCGTCTCAACGTAATGTTTTAAAGCCTTCCTGAGTAAATAAGACAAAAATATATTTTTCAAATCTGTCCAGTAGTTCCTGAGATTAGCGAGTTCAAACAAACAAACTTTTCAGCTTTACAATATTAGGTATAGATTATTATTAGGTTCATTAGAAACAAGGAACTGCACAAAGAATTGGGTATCAACACGGTTAAGGAGGAAACCAAACACCTCAGCCAATTACAAGAAGAGACTCACAAATCACCCTTACCAACTGGCAAATAGACTCTTAGCAGACTACTGTTTGTGCCGATTAAAGCACTTATCCGAGCCGAACGCTTCAAACGAATCGAAGTTGCGTCACAGAAAACATTTGCGTTCACCTTTTAATTCGGTCGACTCGGACGACTCTGACGACTCGCCGGGTTTAATCAACTCCCTCCTTTAGCTGTCACTCATACTTAGCGCTATCTCATGATTTCTTCTACGCAGTCGATTCGTCCGATGCGGATAAGTGTGCGTTCACCTTAAAAAGCTCAGTATTCTGAATCTTGACAGCCTCGACTTGCTCTGCACCCGAAATAACTTGATTCGCATCTGCTTATGGTCGAAAGACTGATCGCACGATTTAAGACAAAAAAAGAGATTATTATGTACAAAAGGTTTTTCTTTGCCATTTTAAAGGAATATGTGTATATTGAAAAGAGCAATAAGCTTCTAAATTATGTATAATCTGCAGCAGCGAAAGTTCATCCCATAGGACAGGGCCATAGATTCTTTCAAATTCATCACTTTATTTCAAAATTAAAGAATCTACAAACTAATCCACCGCACCGATTTTGATGAAAAAGCTTTCAGATGAAAGATCAATACACTAAGCTAAGAGATCACAGAAAGAAATGATTGTAACCTCGAGAACTCGTAAAATGCCCGAAAAAAGGGGTTCTAAAATATTTGTGTATGTTTGGGAGGTACTATCTTGTCAATGATTTTTTTCCATTTTATTTTAGATAATGTAATTGTTTAATTTTTCATAAAAATCGGTGTCGGTTGTTGATAACTGTTCGGTCGGCGTATGAAATGGATAGCGATATAGGACATTGCATTGTTTGAATTTTGTTTTGGCAACTCTGTAACTGCAGCTGATCCCCAGATTTCAATTAGGTAGGTAGGTATTTAAGGTGCGATTTCACCGGGGCGTCTATTCCAATATTATTAAAACGCTATAGAGTTTGTTTGTTTGAACGCGTTTATGTCAGGAGCTGATGGCATAGACTTATATGCGTAACATAGAGGTCGATTTGAAGAAATATTCTATATTCTTGTATTAGATAGCTTATTTATGAAGAAAGGCTTTAAGCTAAAATCATCACATAACGACGGGAGGGGAGGGAGCAAATTCAAAACGCGCAGACGCAGTTGCGGGGGACAGCTAGTAAATAATAAATAGGTCTTAATTTTTTGGAATACAAATTTCAATCTTGCGGAGAGCCCCAAGAACGGATGTTGGCATAGATTAATTTCATTTTTTCTAAGTAGATAATCCTTTTATCCTTATGCAAAAAACGGAATATAAAATATAATATAATGTAGATTATCTTAACAAACACTTTCAACGAAAATTGGTTTGGACCAGATCGAACAAGTAGTTTTTGAGTTAGTTAGTTAGTTTTTATTCGTGGTTTTTATTGTCTCTAAAAGCTGTTAAAAATAAAAGGAATCTCAACCTTCATCATGTTTTATGGGACAATATGAGAGCAATAAAAGTGCTCACATACATATTAGATATGGAACTGTGCGCGGGTCCGACTCGTAATTAGCCGGTTTTTAACCATCCTTTAGCTTGCACCATAAAATTATCGGAAAGGGATAGTACTTCTATGGCGCACACTGCAGCATAACCAAAGAGGAAGCATATACAGAATGATAGTGAAAAGCATGCTTGCTATGTGTGTTTATTTTGTTTCATTTATTATTTTAGGATTCTGTAGCCGAATGGCAAATATCGGAACCCTTATAGTTTTGTCAAGTCTGTCTGTCTATCTCCCACTTTACTCGTACCTATTCTGAAACTATTAGCATCACACTGTTGATATTTGATAGGAAGATGTATCCTGTTAACCGCTTTACGATTCTTAAAGTCTAACGTTTGATAGATAGACGCTTCGAAATTGTTAAAATTCCCCCCCCCCCCCCCCCCCTCTAACTTCTAAACTAAGCGAGTGGAAAATTTAAAAATTATAACTTAGATCTTAACAAATACTTTCAACGAAAATTGGTTTAGTCGGGATCGAACTAGTAGTTTTTGAGATATAGCTAATTTTCAACAACTGCAAACATAACTTTGTTCTTTATGCAAACACTATGAAAAATAAAGTTATATTTGCTGTAAATAAAATATTGTGGTATTTTAGCTAAGTTGAAGTAGTGGATTTCCCTTATGCAGTCAAAATTGGCAAGGAAACCTCGTGCGCGAGTCCGACTCGCCCTTAGCCGGTTATTGTTGTTTTTGTTGAGGAACAAAAAGTCTATACCTACCTACGCAAGGTATTGTAGTATTATATTATCTGGGGTATTGTTAGGGTTCCGTTACGGAACCCTAACACCTAGCGTTTGCCATTTTTAGCGCGTGTAGCCATACAATTTCTTGTGGGTATTAGAACTTGCGCGGGGCCATATTCAAATCCCGGCCCTTTGCTTTGAATTTGATTTATATGTAAACCCATGCCTTACGATGGATAAGTTAACCCATCTAAGAATAAAAAAATGTTTTAAATTCTTTTTTCTTCGAGCTAATCTGGCGTAGGATTGATGGTTCACTACCATAGAAAAATCTTAGTTCACTACATAAAAGATTAACAATGCCTACCTCAGAAAAAGTATGATATTGAGGTAGGTAGGTGCTAGCTTATGTTAAGCAAGTATTGATATCAAATTTAGGTAGAGTTGACTAGACTCTATTGAGTCACTATCACTAGACTTAAATGCAGATTAGCAGTTGCGGGTAGTCATGACTACAACCTGAAATTATAAGGAACTATAGCAGCGCAAAACATTTCTGGTAAAAATATTTTAACTCTAAACCAAAAAGTCCTTGTTTGAGTTACTTGGTGAACAGTGGTGACTTTTCTTAAGTGCTGTGTTTACCCTGCACATGGTTTACATGTTATGCGCGCGCAATCTCGATGTGGAGCGGAGCGCGACGGCGCTTCGGGCCGGACAGCGCGCCGCCGCGCCGGGCGTCGCGATCGATAGGAGTTCTGACGTCAGTGGACGGGCGAGCGCCATTGGCCCGTACGGCATTATTAAATAAACCTCCGGACGGAGTGGCGCGCCGAGCGTCGCGCCGCGGGCACAGCACCGCAGCACGCGGCGGGCCCGCGTACCGCTCGCGGCTCGCCGCCGCCCGCCATGGCCGACATGCCGGACCTCTCGCACCTCACCCCCGAGGAGCGCGCCATCATCGAGGGCGTTATGATGCGCCAGCGACAAGAGGAGCAGCGCGAACACGAGATCATGAGGTGTGCCCCACACCCACGCCCCACTACCCAGTGACCCACCTCATCCAACCCTCTCTCCATAATCATTCTTCTTTCTATCCAAAACATCTTATGTGAAAGTGTTGTGTTCGTCTCTCGCAGACTGCCTAGGACGATATTCAGACATTTTCAACGGCCTTACACTTGCACATCAATAATGGCCGCTCTTCCCACTTGTCTGTAGTCTATGCGGAGCTGTGCTTACATATCCATAACTTGTACAGATATTGACGTACGTAAATGCAGTCTTACATCTGCGCGATCTATATATAATCTCTATTACGCCATGCCATAACGATATTAGTGTCTCACCTAAAAGAAGTGTTTAATCAGACATCGCGGTTTTGATATTGATTTAAATGTTCTATCGTGCTTGCCTAAGTACCACACTTCGTGGATTGACGTATCTATCTAGGTATCTAACAGCCTGAATGTCGCATTGAACACGCAGTAGCTGTAATGTGAGTGTGACGCATCACTGCACTGCACTACTGTAGAGAATATAATAATACTTATATTAATTGAATTAGATAACAAATCCTTTGTCTTTGTGCTGACTCATAATCCTAGACATAAGAATTAGCTTTTGTGACACCCTACTTTGAATATACTACTACACCTACCTATTTGCCATTGTGGAGACAGCAAAAAGTGATTAATAACGTTTTGATTCAAGATTTGAATATGTAAGTACTTTTTGGCATTTCAATTAAATGTAATAATCACATTTACACCAACATCATGACCGAGTCATTTCCCTGAATATTATATTATGCTTTACCTGCATCTCTGACTCATGTTGGACCCAAATAAGTAATTTTGATATTAAGTTGACCTACTTTTGACCTATAAAGAAAATACGCAACTTGTGAATTTGCCAAAGCCTCTATTGCATTACCTATGTAATGAAAGTAAACTGATAGATAATAAAGTGCAACCAAGATAACTTAAACAGTTTAACGAATTTATTACAATAAGTAAAAATCCAAATTCAGCTAGTTTCAAAATTAAATATTGCTAATAAGTAATTCATTTTTTTTTTTAAATAGTGTGACGTAGCGGTTTCTGCTGGTCTCATGGACCTAACGGTTTACTTCTTGATCGCAACTGTTTTTTCGCAGGAGTAACTAGTGTTTTTAAGTTTCATTGAATTCTTTCAGCCTGTGGACTATGCAGACCTTAATTCTTTAGCAGATAATGGAAAGTATTTAACGTGGTTTCTTTAGTAACAATTTTAGAGGTACGGAATGGATATTAATGAAGACATCGGGCAGCTATTATATGGTCCATGCGCGTGAATTGAATATTAGATGGTTCCAAGTTTGTATAGTGTTGTCGTCGCAATGACAGGTGTCTGTAGGTAGTGACAATTTGGTATTCGCCATAGAACTACTATCCCCCAAAGGGATAATAATTTTATGGTATTCGCGAAGGTTGGGTTGACTTTAGTTAGAGATAGTGGTTGAGATGAGGGGAATCGTAAGTGGGAAATAATGTCTTGGTATATACACACGCGTGACGCGATGGGTTCTTCGTATAATGTCTTAGCCGCCTGTAAGCTTTTCTCCCTACTTTTAAGTTAAATGAAGCTTATTGGAGTAGCAGTGTAGTCGGGTAGCTTTGAATGAAGCTGCAGCTTTGATACAGCATCGGCAAGCTCGTTCGTAAAAGAGTTGTGGCTATTTTCATTATTAAGCTCCATGAGACCGGACTTACTGTCTGAAAGAGTAATGGTGTTGGGATGCTGGCGTTCTAGCACGTGTTTGTTCTATGTCAAACATTTCTGCTTGGAACACTAAGAAATTGTCATGAAGCTTAAGTTGTACCGTGTCCGTGGTCTCTTGTTGTCGGTTGTGTTGGTAGATTACAAACGCAGCGTTCTATTAGAAATTCTATGCCGGTACTATAATTACAATTACTTATGTTTAATAATCAGTTGTCCACCTCATATAAGTAGTCGTGCCTGCCATATCAATCATTGTTTTTGATTTTGGTGCCTCGTATTTGCTACCATAGCTGCATAACCAGAACCTACAGCTTCATGACTTAATTGAGAAATCAAGCAGTGATCATAGACCCTGAAACGCAATTATTAATCAGAAAGTAAACAATATAGGAGGAGTAAGAAAACTTTGTAACTGCTGGCACCAAAATTCAATGTCATAGATTTTTAAAGCTGCTCTAGATAGGTCTAGCTAACTTTACCCACAGTCTTACTAAAAAGAATTTGAGAATTTGTGCCAGCATTACTTTTTCCATGTATGGATTGTTCAAAGAATTGAATTGTGGCATTGCAAATGATGTACTAAATACATATAGTTATCTAATTTGAGCTGGTATAAGTATATTTGTATGGTATAATATTATCATTACTGTTAATAACCTTATTCAGTACGTTGTTTTTATTTATTATTTACATCAGTTATTTAATGAAATCGATTATTTTCAATGTCAAATCGGCAATTCTTTATGGGGGAATTTTTGTTTCTTAGGTCACTGGTAATAAAATAATGTATACAAGTAAAAAAATAAAAACTTAATAGTAAATATCGTGCGACTGTCCCATATCCGTATCGCGAAAAAAATCTGAGCACTTAAAGGTTCATACCGCAGGGAATTTGACACCAATCCTTCTATCTCCGTAGACAACCACGATTAATTGACTTCCCCACTTACTATTCCTATCACGTTTCCACCGTAAACAGCTGTCTGAATTTGATAAAACTTGAAAAACGAAAGCTCAATCAAAGTAAATTTTCGTGAGGCTATACGAATACTTTTTTTGAATTATGTAAAAAATGAGGTGCTCGTAGCCAGTGGTAGCAGTCCTTTGGTAGTGATACCGAAGTGATGCAACCTACGGCGCGGTCGTGTTTGGATGGGTGACCATTCCGACCATAAAAGTGACGTACATCACGAGCATCGTGCTTCGGAAGGCACGCTAAGCCGGTGGTCCCGGCTAATATCGGTTGATAGTAGTTATAGTTAGACGAGTTAATATACTTACTTAGACGAGAACTACTGCCGACAAACTGCTAATCTGTTTGGCAGAAATGTTATTGTTATTTTTTTTGTGTTCTTTTGGTAATAAATGATTTTTTTTTTAAAAGTCGTTAAGCCTATTCAGAGGCCTTATGGGCGGCTTGATAATATCTGACAGCAGGGTTAGTCGCTTGCCTTGCAAACACCCCTCCACCAATCCGCACTGAGCGCGCGTGGTGGAAAATGGCTCAAACTACCTCATAGTCGAGGTTAGGCTTTTGCCCAGCAGTGGGATGTTATCTACAGGCTAACTTTACTTTTTATGTCAAAAATACATCACTAAAGAGATCAAAATACCCTTAGTTAAAATATACCGTTTTTGAACTAAAAAAGAAAAATAATTATTCGTTATGGTTTCTCGTTTTCGAGAAATCTGTTGACAAAAATACAAACATATACACTAACGAAATTTAGCACACGTGTTTGGAAGCGGTAACGATCTATATACTCAAATATTCTCAAATTCTAACGATATCTCATGCATCTATACTTAATATTAAAGTCTAAAGAGTTTGTTTGTTTTAACGCGATAATCACAGAAACTACTGAAATGATTTGAAAAATTCTTTTTACGTTAGATATACCTAAATATAGCATCAAGATACGACTCATTAGTGCAGCGCCGCAACGAGAAATTATGCGAAAACGGGTTTAAATGATTCCTTTTGGGAACTTCCGCTGCGTACGCTATGTACGTAAACCGTTTAAGTTCCACACTACAATAAAGTCCGCGACAGCATAATTATGTCTGACGTATATAGTTTACTAACTACCTACAACCTTTTTTCTTTAGAAAAGTTTGTTTGTTTGTTTGAACGCGCTAATCTCAGGAAACATTGGACTGATTTAAAAATATATTTTATTTTATTTATTTATTTAAAAACTTTATTGCACAATTAAAAGTGTACAAAAGGTGGACTTAATGCTCATGTCATGCGGAGAGATTGTTATGGGTGCAGGAGAATATTGTAAATGGATACCTATTAAAATTGCAACAAATACTATTGTGTAAAATAATAATATTATAAACATACCATAATATACATAAACTAAATATACAGTATAAAAGAGTTATACATAACTTCCAAAAGCATTTTTGTGTTGGATAGCTTATTCATCGAGGAAGGCTTTAGGCAGATGGCTATAAAACATAATGCTGCAACGGAATTGGAGGGAGCAAACTCAAGCGCGCGGACGAAGTCGCGGGGGACCGCTAGTACTCATTAAATTGATTACCTCCTTTTTTAAGCCTGTAAAAACCCGCAAGAATACACGGTATCTTAATCGGCACCGTGACTTAAATGAACTTTTTTATAACAGACGCAAGCAAGATGAAGTGGCCGTATTGGAGCAAACGATTCGCACCAGGAATGAGATGCAGCGCGCAGCTGGCGTGGAACTAGCCGCCACCTGCCACATCTGCCTCAAGACCAAGTTCGCGGACGGAGTCGGACACTCGTGCCACTACTGCCGCGTCAGGTGCTGCGCGCGTTGCGGCGGCAAAGTCACTCTACGCTCGAATAAGGTATGCCTTCTTAACCACCTTTAAAGCCTGACTTTAGCATGTTGCCGAATGTTCGGGGTGAGCGGGCGTTACTTGTCTAAAGAGCTCTGCTGTTACTGACAGACCAGTAAAGTTTTGCCGTAGCATATCGTTACTTTGCGATGAAATGTTGCACGCTAGTCACCACCTTTATAAGTACCGACCCGAGATACAATACTCAAAACATTACAGGTCATTTGGGTCTGCATTTTATGCCGCAAGAAACAAGAGCTCTTATCTAAAACCGGACAATGGATCCACAAAGGCGCCGGCCAAGATTCCATGTTATGGCAGATGGAATCGGACCTGCGAGGACTACCACCCCAGGCCGACGCTTCCCTGGATAAGAGGCCAAAATTAGAGCGAGCACACAGCGCGGCGGAGAAAGAGAACCACCCCCTTCAAAGGTCGGGCAGCGCTCTGCGACGGCAGTACAGTCAGCAGGAGGCGCGCTGCTACGGGGAGCTGGAGGGCTTGGCGCGCACGCACCCACACCTGGTGCACCCCCGGCAGAAGGCGGCGTACGGCGTGGAGGACTCGCTGCCGCCGCAGCAGCTTCTGCCGCACCCCCCCGCGCACCCGCCGCTGCCGCCGCGCTCCTCCTCCTCCGACGACGAGGTGCCCGAGTGCGTATCCGACGAGAACGACGAGTATCGCGATCGCGGTAAGTGAGCACCGACGCCGACCGCCCGCTCCCGCAACCCTCGTCACGAATCCTTTCAACCCGAGCTAATTTTGTTTGTCACCCCTGACATTCACACTACACTACCTACATACATATATACATACATACAACAAAACAGTAAACGTACAATGTTATTTTATTATATCCGAGTATACGTTATCACAACACATTACGTCTGGCTCATGTTCACAACGATAAAGTTAAGGTGTTCCGTGCGAGGTTTTAAATAATTAATTAAGTACCTA
This sequence comes from Pyrausta purpuralis, assembly GCA_963924145.1. Lineage (NCBI taxonomy): Eukaryota > Metazoa > Arthropoda > Insecta > Lepidoptera > Crambidae > Pyrausta > Pyrausta purpuralis. Next base: position 12,617,700 of record OZ001642.1, read on the forward strand.
GAATAGTTTCAGGTAAATATTTTTAAGTTATTAATTACATTTTTCACAGAAATGGATAGTGTTGAGCACCTAAACTTATCTCTATATGTATACCCATCATGTTTACTCTCATGTACTCGTAGTTAGCTATGATTCATCGTTACATCGACTTCCTTCTACGATTCAAGAGACACGTGTTCGTTTCAACCGATCGTTTTGTTTCCAGAAAGAGATTTAGCCGTTGAAAGTTTTTGATGAGCATCAAATCTCGCACAAGTTGTTTGTGCTAGCTTTGAAGCCAAGTTTTAGCGCTTTTGATTAGAGTGCAATGTGTGCCGCCGCGTGCGTCTTGTGCCCTGTACGCGCCCGCTGCCGCGCGTGCCGCCCTCACACATCCCACTGTTCGCAGGTAATAGAGATAGGAGCGGCTCCGAGAGCTCCAGGAGCCAGCGACAGGCGATGTTAAACGAGAAAATGAAAAAGTTTTTATCGGTGAGAGGGCTGGACTTTTCGGGAATATTTGCGTTGTATTATATTGCTGATTTAGATGTGTCGATATTCGTTAATGTTTCCACAAAATATACTTCTTCCTCTGGTTGACCAACTGTGATGGCTGTTTCAATCTATCTTTCAAAACTACATTCGTTCTCTTGAGAGATACATTTACGAGTACTTACATGTTTTGTGTAGTGTGATCAATCAACAATTAACTGATCCATTTGTGTTCTGTGTTTATTTAAGCAATTGGAACAGTAAATGTATTTCTTTTGTTTGTTAAATGTTTTAATTTTCCCCTGTTTGAACCATACTATGCAACTTAGTAATACCTACAGAAACAAATATTTTAAAATGTTTCACCAAAAAAATAAACACAAGTAGGTAGTCTAAATTGATGCATTATGGTTCAAGCAAAAGTCGCATGCCTGGGCGAAAAGAAGTGTTCTTGAATCATTTCTATACGATTCCGTTAGATCTTGTGAAGGTGTTCTTTGTTTGTTGTTTTTGTATGACTTGGATAACACACGTTCTTTCCGCTTGTGCGTGAATCACCGCTTTCAATTATTTGTTTTCATCTGGAGGCAACAGGTACATTCTTGTCGTACAAATCAACTCGTCATCATCAAAATAAATAACAGAACTAAACACATACAGTCGGTGCTGGAGTAAGAAAACGTTTCTCTCTACGTAATATCGGTCCCGGGCGCGTACGGGTTCGCAAGGCGTTCTTCGGAAGCGGACATTGTAAGACTCGTTATTGATGGGTTAATTCTTAGGACAACTTGAGGCGTGCGCGTCTCTGCGGCACCCGCACCTGCGCAGCACCAGCGTGGCCGCCAACAATTATTACAATTTGACCAACCACTCGCCGAGCGCGTATGAGGCCGAGGCGCGCGGCCACTTCGACGCGGGGAGGCCGGCTCCGGGCGGCGGCCGCAGCTTCGACTCGGCCACCGACTGCCGCTGGCGCGCGCGCGACGACGGCGAGGGCGCGTACCTGCGCCCCTTCGCGCCGGACGAGGGCCCGCGCCCCGACCGAGCTGTATATAAGAGTGCCTATTTGTGGGAGGATTCTTCCGACAACAGACGCTTCACTGAGAGGAGAAAAAAGACTGTACGCTTCGACGGGCACGAGGGCGCGGCGACCTTTCCGCGGGGCGGCCGGGACGCCTCCGGCGCGCCGCAGGACTGGGCCTCTCTCCGTTGGGAATCCGAACGACAGACCAGCCAAGACTCTGCAACCAAAGACTCTGGCATCGATACCTCTAGCACCTTCACTTCGAGTGAAGATTCGAACAGAGGCGATTGCCCTAAGGTACACAGCATTATTCTCCTAGTCAAAGTTCTAATAACAGTCGCTGTAGAAAATAATAATGTCAACAATAATAACAAGATTAAAATTAAAATAATAAATCGCCCATTCGTAACAATTCATTTGAATGTAGATAGTTCAATGTATAAACGGGTTGTGGTCTATATGTTTGGCTGTCGCATGATTGCATTGACGAGCATGCAACGGTTAACTTCTGACTGAATGTGCACCTTCGTATTTTGCCGTACACCCCTCGCCATGTTGCTGGTTGAAAGTTGAGAAAATTCTTCGTCTGTCTTGACTTCACTTTAGTTGGTGTTGTATTTGTGTTGATATGAATATAAAGTGTTGACGTTGGTGTGAACAGTTCCCCCAGAGCTGGCAGGTGTCAGCGGACGGCAGCCGGATGGTCGGACATATGGTGCTGCGCAAAAGTGTGGTGGAAGGTAGTTCACACTCCTCCGCCGCTATACTAGGGCTTAAAGTCGTCGGGGGGAAACTACTGCCCGATGGGACCCGAGGGGCCGTCGTCGAGAAGGTCAAGAAGGGTTCCATAGCCGACTTAGAGGGACAACTTAGAATAGGTGAGATAGGACAGCTTTATGCATGCTTGCTTATTAATGGAAACTCCTGAATTGTTGTTTAAATACATAAATATGGTCATTTCTTTTCACCAGGAGACGAAGTTTTGCAATGGAATGGCGTGCCTCTTCAAGGCCGAAGCGCTGATGAGGTGGCGGCAGTGGTAGCGGATAGCAAGCACGATTCCCATGTGGAATTAGTTGTATCGCGTCCACTATCTGCACCCAGAAATACGGCTCAGCCTTGGAGAACGCATAAAGGTAATTTAGGTTGGTATGACCAAATATAATTTTACTGCAGTCATTGTCCGCTCTATTTGTATTCTTATTATTATAAATGCAAAGTAAGGATGGATTTATAGATTTTTGTCATTTCTTTACGCTAAAACTAAGAAATAGATTTTGATAATAAATTAAGAACGTTCTGTGCTTCCCAATCCCAACACTTGTAGAAACCCTCGTACTCGTACAAACTACAAGTTTGTATAAGAGTTTATAATTCATTAATTTCTACATAATATGACTACTTTTCACATGTAAGGAATGAAACTTACTTTATGAAATTGTTGAGAATAGTAAATTAAAATAAAAAACATATTTTTTGACCTAAACGAAAATGCGTACTTAATTATTTGCACAACCGCCGGCGTGCTGATTATAGGAACGCGTCAAGCAGTACAGACAGACCGTCTTTAGTTCAGTGCACACTACTGTAGTTACTAGCAGATCCCAGCGGCTTCACCCGCGTAAATGTCAGATCTCAAAAAATATTACTATGAATTATGGCCTATGTGTTATTCTCATCTATAGGCTATTTCATTGTAAAATTTCATCAAAATCCACATCCAGTGATTTTAACGTGAAGAAGTGACAAACAATGTATGTTTCCATCCTCCTCACAAACTTTCGCGTTTCTTATATTAGTAGGATACATTGGAATGGCACATTCACTGGTTATAATTACAATCATATTTTGTGAGCTACGATATTTATGCAGGTGAAGCAGCAGGAAACAACTGCTAGTCTTTATTCAAAGAATAATTAATTGTCTAGCTTTAAAAAATGCAAGTAACAGCTTCTCGAAGCGAGTTTCTACATCTGAAGGCATCTTGAATACAGCCAACATACATTTTCGCCACTTTCTTGCAAGCCGTCATTTTTCACCTAGTTATTTAGTTGTTGTTGTGTTTTGTGTAGAAGTGTTCACGGAGGTGATGGGCGGGTGCGAGAAGCCGAGCGTACTAGTGACGTCACCTGGCTCGCCTGATGTACACGCGCGAAGGAGGCCCGCCCGCCACAATCACCACAACGCCAACGTCGCTGGCCGTATACAGGTATACTTTGCTTTATTTGTGTACATAACAGACTAAGTGCTGAAAAGTTTCCCTAAGTTGATTCAAATAGATACCTACCCCTCGTTTTGAGGAAACTTTCTTATGCTTCTTTTCACTTTAAATTTATTTTATCTCCAGTATGTATTTTTTTAAAGAAAACACTAAAGTAATTGGCATTCTGATTCGTAGCTGAAGATTTACTTCGACATCAGCGCCCTACAGCTGCTAGTCACAGTAGTCTCAGCGAGCGGTCTCACACCGCGGGCGGATGGCTCCCCTCGGTGCCCTTACGCGAAGATATTCCTTCTGCCAGACAAGAGCGAAAAGAGCAAACGCAGAACTAAAACTCTGGCGAACACTCTCGAACCACGGTGGAACCAGACATTCGTGTACTGCGGCATCCGGATAACTGATATCAAGAAACGAACTTTGGAGGTAACGAAACGTCTTTTCTCAACTTTTTTAAGTCATGTTTCCTATATGTTGTAACTTCAATCTTATATTCACAGGTCACCGTCTGGGATTTGAATCGTTACGGCCCAAACGATTTCCTCGGCGAAGTGCTGCTCGATTTGGACAACATCGTGATGAATCACGAACCGAACTGGTACACGCTGAAGCCTCACGAGGAGACGGCGAGTTTCAGCGTAAGTATACCACTTGCTTGTGCCCGTCGATATTTTAGTGAAGGTAAGTGCAATAGCTTCCTTGCTTTGCAGAGATACCGCGAGGAGGAAGCGGACGGGGAGCACCTGTCGCCGCCGTCGACGTCCACTTCGCGCCTCTCGGACTCGGACACGCCCAGCGAGTGCGACCTGCGCCGGCACCACTCGCTCTCCAGTCTCGCTTCCAGCTCCAGCCCACCGCCCCCGCACGAGGTACGCTGATCGAATTAATTCGGATCGCATTCTCTATGTATAATCTCTTCTTGACCGTTAACAGTAGTAAGTATTATTTCGAACTTATTACCGAATTAGACGTCTTCGTTGCTTATACGTTCGTGATACAAATATGTTTACTTTTGCAGCGAATGGACATGGACGGAAATCGTAATAATCGACGTGACATGTCTCCGGCGGGACGAGTTCGGACAGCGGGCATATCCAGTCGAGAAAGGGTACGTCTGTCAACGGTGATAGAATGTTCGTAGTTTTAATTGTGAACGTTCCGAATAATGTGCGCGCGTCTGTCTGCAGAGCGCGGGGTACAGCGTGGCCCGCTCGCAGTCGGCGGCGGGCGTGGCGCGGCCGCAGCGCGCGCGCAGCAAATCTCCTCGCCGCTCGCTTTCGCCGCCGGCCGACCGCGACGGGTGGCGATATACAGGTGCCGCACTCGGCGCCGACTCGACTCTACCCACCAATCAGACAACCGGCGGCCGACTGCCTTGTGCCGTCCGATCCGATCCGATTGGTCCGTGGATGTCGATCTGAAGCGGGACCGAACCCCGCACGGAACACTTCCATTCGAGAAACGCACGTTCTCTCGTTGCGTCCGCTCATCACCACTTTACTGCAACTTACTGTTTGTGACTTCCTCGCTCTTATTCCACTTTATCTTTTTTTTTCACGCATCTTCCGCAGACCTTATCCTTCTACCTTATAAGTGCACGCTGTCACTTGGTCGTATATAAAGTACGCGACGTCCGTGTTAAGCGTCTCTTCACGGACGCCGCGTATTTGATCATGATTCCATCTCATAAGATTTCAATGTTTGCATGACATTTTGAGACTAATAATTTCTACTTTTGAAACGGACTTCTAAACTTTTCCAGTTTTCGTATATTTTTTGATGACACTTCATACTTCATGTCCGTTAAAATCAATCAGTTGCCTCTTCTAAAATGTCGGGCACAGGAAAAACGTGTGTTATTTCAGTAGGCGAGGATAGAGGCGGCGACGCGTCGCGGCTGCCCACGCACGCGTACGCGCCGCGCTTCCAGTCGCGCTCGGCCACCGCCACGCCCACCACCAGCCCCAAGAAGCGGCAACTGCCACAGATCCCACACCAGGTACGTGACTAATTATGCCTCATGACCAAATTACCGTAGTGGTTATATTTTTTACATCTTATACCTATAAAGATAGTATCTTTGGCATGGAATATGCCAACATGATAAAGGTCGGTCCGCTGTTACATCTTGACTCATTTTGGCCGAGCATTACATCCGCTGCAGTCGGAAGAATTCCGCCTTACGTTGTGACAGATATCCTTTGGGTCACACACCGCAAAATATGCCAATACATTTCTTGGCCAAATTACTTTTTTAAACTAATCCGCTAATGTGTTAAAAATAGTAATATGGAAAAACTTTTTACGTTAGTGGAAAATACGGGAACGTATCAGAACACCTGCTTATATTAAAATCGACAGTTAAAACACCGACGTTCAAAACCCCCAAAATTAGAATACCTCATACCTATTTCAAATAACATAACGATATAACGCCGACTTGACGAGGGAGTAAGATAAGTATTCCTTAGTTACAAACAGATTTTTAAATAATCCAAAACTCTTTATTTGCATTGACTTTTAAGTATTTAAACTTCTACTTCTACTACTCGTAGTTACAGCGAAGTATTAAGTAGATACGCGATAGCTACGCGCGAGGGTGCGAGTTTTCCCATTAGTTTATTTATGTGTTGTTAAAAGGTTTTCTTTTATAAAACTAGCATATAATTTAACGATTTTCTTACTTACTTACTTACTTACTGGGGTGACTCAGCGACCCAAAGTGAGTCTTGGCCTCCGACACCAGATCACGCCATGCATCTCGGTCTTGTGAGTGTTCTTGCCAGTCGCTATGGCCGAGGTTGAGAAGGTCTTGAGCTACGACGTCTTTCCAGCGGTACCTAGGGCGTCCAACCGGGCGTCTCCCATTTGGTCGTCCCAGGTACGCTTTTTTCACGGCACGATCCTCTTCCATTCTCTCTAAGTGTCCGAGCTATACAAGCCTAGTTGCTTTGGTCTCTCCGATAATGTTGGGTTCGGACACTAGGTCTTCAATCTCCGTGTTCTTCCTGACTCTCAACCTCCCATCAACCAGTTTCTTCGGTCCCAGAATCTTTCGCAGAATTTTCCTTTCCGCCACTAATAGCTTATTCTCCGCTTTCAAGGTCAGTGTCCAGGCTTCGCATCCATACATTAAAATTAGTCTAATAACAGTTTTGTAGACTCGAATTTTAGTTCTTCTGCGTATCAGCTTAGACATCAGAACCTTGTGAAGAGCTGCCGTGCATCTGAGCGCGTTTTGGATACGGATATTAATCTCTTCCTCTCTGTGGTTAGTATCTGTAACGGTACACCCTAAATATTTGAATTTGTTAACACCTTGATAGGTGTAGCCTTGTAGGTGTAGTAACGATTTTCTTAGAATAAGCATAACTCATATTATCATCCCTGAGTTGGATGTCACTGACCAATACAACAACCTGTATGTCAAAGGTGGAACAGGCCCTAAATATGAACCAACCATTAGGAATTGTAGTTTTAGGGGTTTTGACGAAACTTTAAGGGTTTCATTTTTTGAACCGCTATAAAAAGAGTAAACACCGAGTCATATGGCTGTATGACACCATATTTCATTGCCGAAGTAGTCGAAATCGGCCAGGAGTACTACATATTAATGATATACCAAGACTTGGTATTATATGACTTGTACGACTGTCGTATTATTTTTTTGAACTGACTTCAATAAAGGAGGTTCTGTTCCACTGTATGTATGGTTTTGTTTACGTTGTGTTAATTACTTGTATATCCATACAGAGTGCGCAGAGGGCGGTGCGCGCGCAAGTGTCGGCGGACCTCGAGGAACGTAAGTGGATCGCCCCGCATCACATTGGCGCCACACTCACCTACCGCAGCACGCCGCAAGGTCAATACACGCACACCCTGCCCAGTGCATTGCCCACACACTAAAGCTGGTTTCAGAACGACGGACCGTTGACCAGTCACCCAATGGGGGCTATCGCCTATGAATTTTCCACTAGAGGCCCTTGTGTAGCGGGATTTCTCCGAAATGTCAAACGTCACAGTGCGGATTAAGTGTTTTAAAGGGAGCATTAAGAAAAACAATTTTAATCTTATAAAATACTTGTGTACTTATTTCTCTTTTCCCGATACGATAGGACGAAAGGCGTGCCCGATGTATTGTACATATAAAGAATAAGAGGTAATTACACATAAATACAGCGCTACTTTTTGACCTCACTCTACGGTGGCGCCATCTGGTGAGACAAAAAAAGTTAGCCCCCAGTGTGCGCGCCTGGTCGACGGACCGCTGTGAAACGAGCTTTAGTATCGAGCGATCGAGCCCATTAAGACGCCCCGTATCGATAAAATCGCATACGAAACAGCGCGTCCGGCATCACCAGCCTTAATAATTTAAAAGATAAAATTTCGTAACATACTCGAACAATATTCGGATATGACCAGTGAAAGCAACGTAACAGCTCCACGCATTCCGATTTTTGATAACTTTGTGACAGTAAACGTGGTCCAACAAACAACTGATATCATTTAGCTTTCATCACATATTAGCGCGAAAACTAGCAGAGTAGTGGAATGATTTTAGTGACAATGGAATGCGATTCTTATCAGTCGCCACTCTTTAAACTCATGTTTCTCTTTCAAATGAAAAAAAAGTATACAAAACATGTTAGACGTTCAAAATGAAATAAATATTTACTTCCTTATGAAAGAGATATATGACTTTGAAGAAGAAAGATTTAGAAAATGGCTTACTAGAATCCAAAGAGTTTGATAAATAGGGTACCTAGTTTACAGTTCAACGTGTGTTCAGGTTGGGAGCGCCACTACGCGGGCTTGTCCGACTCGGAGCTAGCTGCGAGGGGCGGCAGCGGTTGGGCGCCGCGACGACGGCTGTCACCCGACGCCACCGCGGCCGACTCGGACCTCGAGTCCGTCGCCTCCGTCACCTCCAGCGCCTTCAGCACGCAGTCCGAGCGACCGCGGCCCACGCGCATGCTCAGGTACCACTCCACTAGAAAACAACCGCCGACTTAGATTAAAAGGTGAAGGGACGTACACGAGCTCCGTATTCAAACTTTTTCGCACAATTTTCCAGCCGGCGACGAATACTCCCCCCTAACAGTACATCTTCCTCTTGCGATAGCGCTACCCCTCTTCCGAACCACTATCGCTGTGATCGGCTACCCCGTCGTTTACTGCCATATATCTGCGTGCCGGAGGTTGCGGAGCGCGCGGTGAGGCGCAGGGTCCGAGGTCAAAGCGGCCAAATACTTCCGCTTAACCGCGCTCGCCCCACCCGCCGCCTGCGTCGCTTACTAGCCCGTAGCCGATCAACCGGCTCAACTAGAGAACCCTGGCCCACCTTTCGCCACGCATACAAACGCAGTAACAGCTGCCCCGAATACCCCGCCCATGTCAACACGTATAAGATAACAGAAAACAGAAAAGATTATGTATTCCAAATAGCTTTGCCGTGTGCTTCGAAACACGTTCATATTCCTAATGTTATAAAGGAGCAGAGAGTTGCGCCGGTTACCCAAACACACTACGGTCAACCTTTACCCCCTAAAGTGCAAATGCACCGACCGAGGAGAAGGTTACTACCTAGACATGATCCCATGGTTCCTCCTTGGCGTTCTGTGCGCCCGATGTCTCTAGATTCTCACTATCAATCGCGAATCCCTAAAGAAATAAAACGAAGAAGATTGCCTCATATAGAGCTGTTACAAAATGATCGAATTAGATCTCTGCCCAATATACCAGCTCTGAGTGTAGCAAATAAGAATACCGATAAGTTAAATTATGTGCCAACTGCGAATAGTTTCGATTATACAACGCAAAAGGAAGAAACCAATCAATATCATGGCTATGACAGTGATGGCAGCGAAGCCGAAACTACAATCCATGTGAGTATTGATAAACAAAATAGTCCCGAAAACACACAAGCCGATAAATGTGGGCATGATTTGATAATCCCTGAGACTAGAAGTCGAAGACCATCATTGTCTAGTCTCATAACTACAACCGATAGAAAGCAATGTTTGTCTCTTGATTTAAAATCTAGCTATGAACCTGCAACTACAAGTCAGTCACAGTCTTTAAACATTCCTAACGATGAGGTAACATGTGATACAAAACTATTGATAGAACATAACATTGATATAACCCAACATACCCAAAACATGTCGGTATGTGATAAGGCTCAAAAAGTACGAGACAGCACTTCAACAAAATATGCCATAAAATCAAATGAAATAAATAAAAAACGTAGGCGACATTCGGATTCTTTGGTAATGCGAAAATCTTCTCCTGGTTCTCGTATACTTTCAACACCTGAGGAAATGAGAGGTCTTTTTAAAAAGATGAGTATAACGTCAAATAGTATTTCCGAATCGTCGCAACATATAGATAAGTCTAACAGGAAACCCGGCAATGTTAGCATAAATGAAATACCGACTTTCCAAGAATATTGCTCACCTTCTTTATTTCCACAATGTAGTTTCGATTTACCCATATTGAAACCCCTACCATCTATTATTAAGAAAGCTCGCACCCGTTCGCATTCTTTAGCATCTACCGACCATTTAGATCATGAAATAAGTATGATGGCTAATACTATGTTTATTGCTCTTTCTCCCCCAAACCTCGGCTCGCCCCGTCGCGTGCTCACTCCTGTCGCCTCGCACCCGCCACTCGACGACATCCATCACGACTCTCATACCGCGCCGGCGGAATCGCACACCTCGGATGAACCGTCCGCACACCCGGACACGCAAACTGCGCAATCCGTGGCTCAACGCATCTGCGACCGGATCGACGCGGAACACAACAAAAAACAAACTGCGGCGAAAAATCAACGGGGGAAACCGGCGTCGCGACGCGGATCCAAACGCAGCAACGACTACGGCGGCCGCGAGAACGGACGCGGCAGCAACCAGCCGCAGCCGCTCGAGCGGCGCGAGTCGAGGCGCGGACAGTTCACGCGCAGCCTGAGCAACGCAGACGTTCCTCCGGACGAAAAAGCAGGTAATGCCACTTTAAGTTTTAGTAGGTACTTATCTAAATACAATACTTAACACCTTAGCACCTGACTCTTAGTCGCTATTTAGGATTATGAAATTTTCTGTATTTATAATCATAAATATAGAGTATTATTGATTATACACCGGATTATTTTGAGAGGCGATGAGGGAGCGGATTTGCGACAATTTTCACGTCAAGGTAAACACTACGGTATCTTGTGTTGTTGTAATAAGAGCTAGTTTGCAACAAAAATGTAGAACCTGATATGCTGGCGACTGTACTAAACCAATTCAACCAATAAAGAATAACTTAAGTTTAATCTCTTACTTTGTGACACGTTATTGAGAGTTTAGGTTCTAGTCCATAACTCCAAATAATAAAATGACTACAATCGGTGTCCCGTTCGAAATAACAGGACCTTTTATAGAAAATAATTCTTATTATATGCCAAACTCATTTCAAAATGATGTTTTCTTAAACAAAAAACAAATAAAACTATAACTAAAGACAGCTAAGAAAATGTAAAGAAAGTATTTTTCATTCTACGTCATAAATGTAGTGTTTAGCTTAGGTCCGTTTATATCTGCTAGTCCAATATTGTAAACAATCTTTTCATAACTTTTAAACTAATATCAGCGATAAAAACAAAATTACTATTTAATTAAAATAGGTCTTAGTGTTCAACAATGAGTTGCCATGGGTTTTCAGTTTTTTTTCTAACTTATTTTATATTAAATATTTTTTTTAAAAAGGAATGTCAAGGTTGTTTAAACTATTGGACTAGCAAAGAAAAATGAACTTTTGACGCTTCCATTTTATGTCTTGTAATAAAATTTCGGGTCAGCTTGTGTTATTGAACTGATATTCCTCTCTCCTTGGCGACTTGGCGAACAAACTGGATGTGACTAATTGCTTGCCTGCCGACTTGGCGTGTACTAAAGGATAATTACGATAAAAACTGATATTCGTCTCTTCTGTCGTGACTTGGCGAATAAACTGGATGTGACTTATTGCTTGACTGATGAGAATAAATTCTTTAGAAATTGCCCTTAAGTATAATCCTGATTTTTTACATGGTCGTCCGTCCATCCTTGTCGGTGGACGTCCGTGTAAAAGGTCTTCAATCAGCAGTCTATCGGTTGTTTATGATAGTGATGTCCTTTAATAGTCACACTTACATCCAGTTGGTGCGCCAAGGCGCCAAGAAGAGAGGAATATATAAATAACATACACTGAGCCGAAATTTTATTACAAGCAAAAGTATGGAAGCGTCCGAGTAGTAGTGATTTTATTATTTAGAGGAAAGGATTAGAATGTTAACTCTCGAAAAACCGGAACAAAGTAAGAGATAAGCATAATTGTTTTTTATAATAATTTTTGAAGTAAGAAAAAAATAATTAAAAGCCAAGTAGTTCCAAAATGGTCGACTTTTGGATAGTTTATAGGGTCAAAATTGTCGCAAATGAGCTCCCCCATCGCCTCTTAAAAAGATCCGGACATATCACCAATAGCCCTGCATAACTACACATAAAGTTCATTATTACTATCTACTACTTATAGTTGTAATATTATAATGTAACTAGCGGACCCAGCGAACTTTGCTTCGCCCCTAGCGTCTCGCCCAGCCTCGTAATTTTAAAAGTTAAGAAAAACACTATAATTGATCAGTTATCGAGCAGGATGAAAATGATCAAATTACTAAAATGGCTCTAAAAAAATAGGGGTTGGTGATAAAAAAGTAAATATATAGGGTTGTATGTACTATGTAGTTTTTAATGCCACATTATAAAAAAACAAAAAATTTCGTCCAAAAAAAAATTAAGGGTGAACAACCCTCATCACTTAAGTGGGCTACACACGACCCTAAAATCAGACCCGATATCGGGACAGTGGTAGTTGGGATGAATAAAATTAGGCTTCCGATTTGCCAATACACGAGGCGATTTACGGTACGATCTAGGGTCCTCCCCACCACTTCCCCGATATCGGGTCTGATTTAAGGGTCGTGTGTAGCCCACTTTAGGGGTATGAAAAATCGATAGTAGCCGATTCTCAGACCTACTGAATACGCATATAAAATTTGGTAAGAATAGGTAAAGCCGTTTCGGAGGAGTATGGGAACGAACATTGTGACACGAGAATTTTATATATAAGATAATGTTATAATGCATGTATATGTAGTGTTAAGAAACTGCTGATTTCTTTTTCTATCAAGATGGCAGTTTAAGCGACACAGCTCTCGGTGGAGCCGGCGAAATGGAGCCCGTAAGCGACGACGTCCTACTGAAGGCCGAGCCGAGAGACTACTTCGGCCCCGGAATGGGCAAGAAGAGTAATTCCACCTCGCAGCTGTCCGCTACAGGTGATTCTTATTGCATCCCACACTTTCATCTACTCCCGCACCACTCCACACTCTCGGCCAGTCTTTCTGCAACAACATGACCGAAAATATTGTTATTTGCGCAAAGGCTGGCTCCGTTAGAAGTATTCGTATATAACTTATGTTTGTGTATTAATAAAATTATCGACAGGACGAAAACGGAGGTTAGGTTTCGGTAAACGTGGGAAAAATTCGTTTACGGTACAACGCAGCGAGGAGGTGGTGCCCGGCGAAATGCGCGGAGTGGCAGGCGTGTCGCGCGCCTCCTCCGCCTCCAGCGAGAACGACGACGACAGGTTCGCGGCGTCAGCCGGCGACATTGACACAATAGTGCGGCCCGGGCGGCGGTAGCTCTCGCGCGCGACCGGACCGGTCCGACCCCGATACCATTAAAGCCGGCTCGTGTACCGACGACACACAGCATGTCCCGACGACACGACAATGTTAGAGGAATGTGCGATGTCGCTTTTGTGAAATTAGTAACCGTACTAGTGCTTTTTGGTAAATGTACGATGTGCTTTCGACGAACGAATAAAGTTTCAAAGCTAGTTTTAGCCGTCTAATTTACAAATTGAATACAAACGCCACATCATTCACTGTATATATTAGTATCGCCATCACTGTCGTCGAGTAAATGTTCAAGGCGTATAGAGATAAAGAGTCGTGTGCCGCGAGGGCGCCGCTCCGCGCGGCTTGCGCGGCGTGCGGGGCGGCGCCGGCGAGCCCGCTCAGTACTGAACGTGTGTTGCGCGGGCAGCGCGGGCGCGCTCGGGCCGCGCGGACGGCGGCAGCGGCGCGCGGCGCAAGCGGTCGGGGCCCGCCACGACCACGTTCCAGCGCTCGCACGAGGTGTGCGCCGCGAGCCTCGTCTCCATATCTAGCTCGGAAGGATCCTCGTAAGTCGCTCGCCCGTCCGCTCGAATGCGCCGCGGACGCCGACCGCTCGCCGACTCGACTCTTGTATGTGCGCATCGATGTTGCTCGCGTCTTCTATCCGCCCCTCTCTGTGTGCCTCTCGTCTTGTACAAACGCATGATGCCGGTTTTGATTGGTGTTTTCACTTCATTCTATTTTCTGTTCAGCACGCACGAGTCTTCTCTCGCAAAGGCATCGCACTCTCTCGATTCCTTCTGATCATATTTCGACGTTAGAAACTGTCGGTGGTGTTCCGCACTTCTATTTCAGTCGTGTTGTCGATTTGCCACGGATCGAAGTGGAGTGCCGTAGCCGACGCCGGGATGCGCTTCACAGTATGATGCACGAGTGTGATTGGACGATAAATGTTGCCTGACAGCCTAAAGTGATTGCACTTTTTATTTTTAATCGTGCGACAAATTATTTTGTCTATATCGACGTACACACACCCGCCACGACACCCATGCATGTTTTATTGGACAATCACATCATTTTTTTTCCATTGATAGTATAAATGAATGAGAAAGTAATAAACGGAACTTAACTAATTCTTGCGAATTCAGTAAATTCTAACTGAGGATAAGTTTATAAATATACCGCCGTAAACACGTGATTTCTCGTATATAAATTATCGTAAATAGAATAAAGTACGGTTGTTAACTATTGTATGGATTATATCAAACCTGATTCTTGTAAACTAAAAATTGCAACAGCTGTAACTTAGCACCTATGATTCTTTATATTTTAACTAATAGGTAATGATAGCTCTTTCGTACTGGATAATTGTTTAAGAGCTGTTTGACAGTAGGTTTGTATTTATTCGACCCGTATAATGTTAGCAACAAACCATTCTATAGTGATTCTTTAGCACCTATAAAATTTATTCTCCTAGATGTCTTGAAATTTTCTATATAAATAGTTACCTAATTTCCACGTTTTACCTAACTTTTATCACTCGATGCATCCGAAAGACTACCGCCCTCTTCTTCACTATTGTATCAATGTTGTCATATTTGTAATATTTATACCTAATCTATTCTCCTATAGTAGTTGAGAGATAAGATGTCTCGTGGGTTTAACATTTTCATTTGATTCCCCTAGATTATTTTAGAAGTTGTATCTGACATTAAAATCCTATCTTTTTCGCTACTCTCTGTTATGCATTGGGTCATACACACCCAAAAAAAAAGAGTTGTTAACTATAAATATTTTTGAACTTAGCATCGCGATTGTTCTTTTAATATTTGAGTTGCATGAACTTAAATCTAAGTAAAAAATATGTGGAACCAATGCATAGCAATAATATTGTAAGTTATTCACTTTAAATTAATCACTATTTAAAGTTCTCAGTGTTAGAAAATGTGTCTTTCCAAAGTAATTACAGTCTTGACGAGCGTAGTATTCGTTGATACGCTAAAGCGCTTTTTATGTATACAATTATTGAGCATGCAGATCATTGAGACTCGTTGAGTATAGTGTAACGAATAATTGAGATAATGATATCGATTTGAAACGTAGAGTATTGTTTAAAGTTTGTTAGGTATTATCGAACCCCCAAAATTGGCAGGTGGTCCCCGGGCATGCGGGGGTCGGGCTCGTCCGATGGAGGTGGCTTGTCGGATTTCATCGACGGGTTGGGCCCAGGACAACTCGTCGGAAGACAATTACTTGGAGCCCCCACATTGGGCGACGTTCAACTATCCATGTGCTACCAAAAAGGATTCCTTGAGGTAAGGATTTACGCTAGATATATTGGAGGCACATATTTGGCTGTCTAGACATGGTACAGCTAATGTAAAGCACGAGGCAAGGAAATTACAGTCTTGGCCTACTTGGCAGCCACAAGCCAAGAGTTTCTTGGCTTCAACGGACCATTAACGAAGTAATGGTTAGGGCGAACTTTTGGAAAGAAAGTTTCGACTATTCTCGCCAGATGAATTATGGTTATAAGATTGAATCGGAAACTGAAGCACTTCATATAGGTAGTGTTATTTATTTCCAATGACATGGATAGCTGTATCAAAGACAAGGGTGACGTTGAAATGTCTGTGTCAAACACAATGTAAAGACAAAACAGACCCTTAGCTTTACTTTAGATCAATTTGGCTTGCGTGTCTGGCATAGTTTTTTAGGGTTCCGTAGCCGAATGGCAAATGATATGATATGATTATGGCGAATGATAAAATTTTAGTATGATGTTCTATTAAAGCTTCCTAACACGATGTATGCAGAATTCCGTAAGTGTATGTGTTTGTTTATTTGTCTCAGGATTTCTCGAAATGATGAGATGGTTCTTTTGTAGTTCAATTAGGTATAGTCCAACTCAGGGTACTGAGTAAATTTCATCAAAATCTGTGCAGGTTTTGAGATATGAATAATGGTAAAAAACATAAAATAAGAAATTAAAAAATGTAACCGCCTTCAAAAAACAAGCCCAAAATATTTCGTTTTTTATTTAGGAGAAACAATTTCTTTTGGAATCGGTGCATGATGTCAAGTTTACCTACACCAACAGTGTAAATGCATCATGCACCGACTCCAAAATAATTTCTTTCTCTAAAGTAGAAGACGAATACGTTATTTTAAGCATTTTAGTCAGTTTGTTGAAGGTGGTTTAATTGTTTAATGTATAAAGTATCTGGCAAATAGTTTTAAATATAATAAACTCGGACATAGTGAAATAGGCCCCAGAACCTAGGTTAGTTTAACTCATGATCTGCAATACACAAGTGATAAAATCGAATCTACTCTGTCACCCCAAAAGGTGGAGGTGATCCGCGCCCGTGGGTTGCAAGCGCGGACATAGTGAAATAGACACTAGGACCTACGTTACTTTATCTTATGATCTGCGACAAGTGATAAAATCGAATCTACTCTGTTAAAGGTGGAGGTGATTCAAGCTCGTGGGTTACAAGCGCGGACATAGTGAAATAGGCCATAGGACCTAGGTTACTTTATCTTATGATTATGAGTTTGTTCCGGCGTTTCTTCTCAGCACTTGCCAAAAATAACGAGATATGTTCTAGCCCCATACGGGCCATAATTGATTGATATTACACTAATTATAAGACGTTCATAAGTGGCATTTTGCGTCCTAAATTGATTAAATTATTTTTGACTTTGACTTTGATCTCCGAGAAGTGATAAAATCGCATCTACTCTGTTACCCAAACTCTGCGCCCGTGGGTTGCAAGCGCGGACAAAGTGAAATAGAACATTAGACCTAGGTTACTTTATCTTATGATTATTAGTTTGTTCCGGCGTTTCTTCTCAGCACTTGCCAAAAGATAACGAGACATGTTCTAGCCCCATACGGGCCATAATTGATTGATATTACACTAATCATAAGTGGCATTTTGTGTCCTAAATTGAATAAATTATTTTTGACTTTGATCTGCGACAAGTGATAAAATCGAATCTACCCTGTTAAAGGTGGAGGTGATCCGCGCCCGCGGGCTGCAAGCGCGGCAAGGCAGCCGCACGCTCCCGGCGCCCTACGTCAAGGTGTACCTGGTGAGCGGCAAGCGCTGCGTGGCCAAGGCCAAGACGAGCACCGCGCGCCGAACGCTAGACCCGCTCTACCAGCAGACGCTCACGTTCAGGGAAAACTTTAAGGGATGCGTTTTGCAAGTACGTTGGTTAAGTAAATCTGTATCTCTATTATCTCTATAAAGGATCTCATTGTTACTGACGAGTGCGCATAGCGTCGTACAAGATGTTACGATATCATTTTTACGGACACTGATTGATACGATGCTGATCGGCACCTGTCGTCATATAATTTAATTTTCAATCAGCTCATAACTGTTTTACATTTTACTTTACTAAGTATAAATTTGCCTGCATATCCTATTAGCCTTTATTTTAATTAGTAAACATATTTTGACAAAACTGAATTGGTTGTTTATTTCTTTAGTAATTCTATATCTCTTCTTCAACTTAATTTTCAATCAGCTTATTACTGGTTTACATTTTATTTCCTCAGTGTAAATTTCGCTGCATATCGTATTAGCCTTTGTTTTCATGAGCAAACATGTTTTGTCAAAATTAAATTGGTTGTTCATTTATTTGGTAAATAACTTAGTTTTTAAATTACACACGGCGTCAAAAAAATTGCACCTTTTAAAAATCTTATTTAAAAAATCCTAAACCTTATGTAGAGGATAGTGTTAGGTAACAAAAAGGAGTATCAAAAAACAATTAAGTGTAATCTTTTTTTTATTAAAATTATACAAAAAACATTAAAATTTTAAAAATAATAAAAAATCATAATCAAGGCCTAATTAACAATCGATAATTTAC
Organism: Pyrausta purpuralis; assembly: GCA_963924145.1. Classification (NCBI taxonomy): domain Eukaryota; kingdom Metazoa; phylum Arthropoda; class Insecta; order Lepidoptera; family Crambidae; genus Pyrausta; species Pyrausta purpuralis. The sequence continues at coordinate 12,636,012 of OZ001642.1, forward strand.
AAAAAAAAAATACAAAGTGTCTTAAAATTAACTTAAAATATAGTGTTACCCCCCCCCCCCCCCCCCTTGCCCTGATGACGGCTTCCATACGGTCCCTCATAGACCTCACCAACTTCAGGAGCTCTTCTTGAGGGATAAGACCCCATTCTTCAATCACCGCGGAGTTCCTGTAGAGTCGAAGGAGCCGAATCCCGAGATCGAACCTTACGTTTAAGATGGCCCCAGAGGTGCTCTATCGGATTCAGATCAGGACTTCTCGCTGGCCGCTGCATCACAGAAATTTGGGAACTCCGCAGGAAGTCGCTCACGATGGCTGCAGTGTGAGCGCGAGCGTTGTTGTGCATTAATGTGAACCCCTCGCCAAAAGATACCACATGCACATCCAGGATCTCTGTGATATAGCGGCGAGCAGTCAGCGACCCTTGTCCGCGAGCACCTCCGGTCCGGGAGACGCCGACAAGGTCGGTTTTGCCGGCAGCCGACATACCGCCCCAGAACATGCAGGATCCGCCTCCTTATTCCACCGTCTCTTGGATGCAGGCTTGGGCGAAACGTTCACCCTGCCTCCGGTATACTCTTCTTAGTCGGTCGTTGCAGAAAAGACACACTCGTGTCTCGTCTGAGAAGAGAACAGCTCCCCACTGCTCAATGGTCCAATCGACGTGGTCGCGAGCAAACTGCAAGCGGGCTCGCGGGTGCGCTGCAGTCAATTTTGGACCTGTAGCAGCTCTGCGGGCTGCTATGTTCTTCTCCTTCAGTCTTCTTCTAACCGTGGAGACACTCACGGTGCGTCTGCAAACTGCCTGGAGCTCCTGTTGCAACTGAACAGCGTTTGAGAAGCGATTTCTCAAAAAGTACGACACAAAGAACCGGTCGTCTCTTTCCGAAGTGCAGCGACGTCTACTGGACCCATGTCGCCGGATATAGCCACCGGTCTCTAAAAAGCGCTGGTAGATTCTTCGAACCGAAAAACGGCTCAGATTCAGTTGCCGGGCGACGTCACACTGCCGCACCCCTGCTTGCAGTAGTGCAACCACTTGAGCGGCCTCATCAGCTGTAGTATCCATTTCCAGGTGTTCTTTCTTCAGTAAAATCAGTGCGTGTGTCCTCTTCAACGGTTTAATAGCGAATAACCCACATTGACCCCGTGTTGACCCCTTTATACCCACAAAGGTAGCGCAACTCGCGACTCTCCCGAGCAGCAAAATTTCCTTAGAATTTTTGTGACACTTTATTTGTTGCATTAGGTTTTATTTGATAATGAAAATTAATGTTTTTTATGAAGTTAATTAAGTAACCTTTTAAATAAAATTATAATTCATACGGCTGCATGTGCATATCAAGAGTTAATGACATTTGAACGTGATTTTCTTAGAGGTGCGATTTTTTTGACGCCGAGTGTATATTTATATTTACTTTATCTTTCTAAATGGTTATTTTTTTAATTAATATTAGGGTAAAGATATAAAACCGCGGGTTACACGTACCGACAAACCTGTACGAGCTAGTGATGTGCCAATTTGCCTGCTTTTAGTTATTGAGATATTTTGGTGTGTAGTCTTCCTTATTCAAATATTTGTTTACAAATATTTTAGAGTTCCATATAGAAAGTCTTCTATTCTGGTCCTAATTTGAGTATTTTTTTTAACAAATACTAAAATATTCCAATATCAAAATAAGGCGACTCGGCACATCGGCACCTCGTACAAGGTAACCCTTAATGAGTTTAAAAAAATATGAATAATCAAATAAAATTCCGATTGTATTAAGAGAGCGGTAGCAGGAAATCTTTTGACGCAATTTACATAAATATTTATACAAGCAACGCAAAGTTACTATGAACCATTATTATTATCTAACTATAGAATTAGTCGAAATACAATGTACACTTACTTTGTTTATAGGTGACAGTGTGGGGCGACTACGGACGCATAGAGGGCAAAAAAGTGTTCATGGGCGTGGCCCAGATTATGCTCGATGACCTAAACCTTTCCAACATTGTCATTGGATGGTACAAGCTTTTCGGAACTACTTCTTTGGTAAGCTTAAACATTGCCAAAAATAAATCTTATGAAATTCAGTTCTTAGCAAAACATCTAACGAATACTGTTTTCCGTTGCAGTAACGAGAGTATCATCACTGTCTGCAAAGTGTTTGGAGAACTTATATCATCACAACAATAAAAAAACTTGTCCAAATAATAAATTTAGTGATACTGCTTTAAATATCATGATAAAACGCGAAATATCTTGAATATAGGAAATTTTCTATAAAACGAAAGGTATAAATAAATAAATAATGATTTGTAATTAATTTTCTTTTTGAATGCCTACCGGAGTTTTGAATAGATAGCATTTTATAGCAATGAAACAAATGTATAGTGTACTCAATAATATGTAATTAAGTATTAAAAGCCAAATGCAATTTCGCTATTTCTTTTTGTTAAATAAACCTCCCGTATCAACGAAATTGGACATTGGTCTCATATAAACTCAGCTAACTTTATCACTTCCTCAATTGTCTAAAATACATATTATATTATGTAACAATATGATACTTTTAGTAAATTATTTAAACTATTTAAAACAGTTGAAATTTAGGTCTATTGAAAAATAAAATATCTATATTTCTACTATGTTTATTTAGTCCAGAAAAGATATTTATACAATGACAGCAATTAGCTCTCAATACCATTCAGTCTATCCCTTACACTTCATAATCAGTCATTTGACGCATATAACAATCATGGAAACGCTAATATTATAATAAAACCGACCGTTTCAAGTCAATTGGATAGTCAGCGTAAAAAAAAAAGTTGATCTATCCACAATCAAAAATTCTCAATGAGATTTCATTTGGAAAATGTTAAAGTAAAAAAGTGTACTTACTAATGTTGAAGGCGAACATTATTCACTTAGTCGACTGTACATAACTAAAATATTGTATGATAAAATGTCAAGGTGTCACAGACTAACACTTAGTGCAGTATTTGTTTGGGCTGCTTGGAGGGCGACGCGCCCGGCAACCGGCCCTCGCCGGCCCGCTTCACTCCTGTCGATTTTATATCTGAAATTCAAAAATAATTTACTGTTAACTGAATTATTATTACCATAATATATTTATTATTTCTTATAATTAAATGAACGGATTGTGTGTTATTGTAGTGTTGAATCCCATATTTTATAATGAAAGGAATAAAATCTGACTGACTCAGAGTGGCTCTGCACTTAAAGGATCCGATTGGTTATTCGTAGTTTCGAAAGTGTTTGTCGCTAAATTAAGATGACACATTTTTTAAGTATGATATGATAGAATGATAACCTAACAAATATTATTTGAAATAATTGGTATGAATGCAATGTATAATAGACTTCTCGAAGCCTATTACGAAGAATAGTATCTAATAACGGGACCAAAAAAGTTTACGTATAAAGTATAGAAATGTTTACTCATGTCGAGTGTACACACACTCGACATGAGTAAACATTTCTATACTCAGCTGCCATAGACTCAAGTAGCTACTTGTGGTCACGAAAGATGAAAACATAAAATGTTGTCCTGGTCGCATACTACGGCGGTCAACTTCCGACTACGATTGGCCATCGGCGCGAGACATTGTTTATACTTTTTAAGTGTGTGCGCAATACACAAGGGCACTCTCTGTTCCTACACTCTCATTGTTTGAGACGACAGATCTAAGATGATTCTGAGCTGTTTCCAAGTATTTTCAAGACATAAAAACCCAAAAACAAATTTTGGCTCGACCCGGGATTCAAACCCGGATAAAAAACATATTCGTAAACAACTTTACAGCGCGGCTGCGCAACGAGAAAATTCTATCAATGATTTATAAATCAAGTTATAGATATGGCTTTTAAAATCGAGTAACTAGCCCTTGTTTTATGGTCTGAGTTGCGTTGCAGACTCCGAATCCAGACGAAAAATCAAAATTCATAGGTGGTGAAGACCATAGCGCAGCCCCTAGTAAAAAGATCAAACATATTCGATGTAACCACTAGTGTAGGGGACCTGACTCTCCAGTTTGGTATGGGGGCTTGGTAATCGATTGAAAAAAGCCCCTCAATCGACACACTCGAATATTCAATACTATAGTTTTGCCGTACGGAGGATGCTCATTTGAAGCTATGAGCTTTGAGAGAACATGTCAAAATCTGGAAGTTTGACATTCCTTTTTATTTTTGTTCCAAAATTAAAAACTCTTAATTAGCATTCTCTGGGCGCCTTTTTTATTACCTGGATATCGTATAAATGGACCTGATGTGACGAATTTGCATATGAACGCAGGCGAGTGAGGAAGCGGACAGGGCGCAGTGAGTCGTTATTACCACGTATAAAAGCTATGCCAAGCAAAAATGAGTCGCAAATACCACGACAAGATTAGAACATATTCCTTGAAATTAGAACATATTCCTTGAAATTTGAATTTGAGTTGATGACAAGTGGCGTCGAATCATGGCGCACGAGATATATTCGTGGTGTCAGTTCCATACGCTAGTATAGTAGTCTTGTTCTTATTCGGACACTGAACGGAGCGCTCCGAACTAGTACAATCGTTCAAAGGAACTAGTTCGGTATTCTAGTACTATTAGTTCATTAGTTTACCGATTACTCGTGCATAAATCGTCCGGTCGTACACAAATAATATGTTCGTACGTACGTGACGTTTAAGTACTAGTACATCTTCTATCACAATCAAGCACACGCGTTTGTCTCGTTCCCGCTTAACTAGTACATCTTCCATCACACTCAGGCTCACGCGTTCGTCTCGTTCTCGCTCAATCTAGTACATATTTCATTACGCTCACGCACACGCGTATGTAATCTTTCAACTCGCTCTGCTCTGACACTCGGAATTATTTGTTCTTACTCTCTGAACCATACACATACAAGATTTGCTTATCTGAACTGTACTAAAGACCGATTTGAAAGACCAGAACTGAATAGTTCGTTTTAGGTAACATGAATGAACTAGTTCCTAATAGTACTATATATTGTACGAACAACAGCATGTCAAGGTAAACACTGCAGTATCTTATGCAGTTGTCATAAGGGCTAGTTTGCAACAAATGTGGGTAAGCTGATGTGCTGGCGATTGAACTACAAACGCCTATAGAATAGGAGTTGTTAATGGTATGAGAGTGATACATTTGACAGGGTGCTGATGTGCTGGCGATTGTACCGCACAAGCCTATAGAATAGAAGTTGTTTAATGGTGAGGGGGTTATAAAGGATATTGACAAACCCGGCCCAGATTGCATCTTTGTAGTTTATATTTCAAAAATCTTGTTTGAATTATAATTTTACTGGTATTTTATTACTTTACTTTACTTTAGTAAAAATATAACAATTACCTTCTGAATGTAGGTGAGGTGCATTAACTCTGCAATTACAAAACATAACCTCAAAATGCCTAATATGCCATTGAATTCCTCGTAAACCCCTGGTTATTTTTCAAAAATATTTTTTGTGTGTTTTCTTTTAAATATTTATATATTTTATCCGCACATTTTATAAAGACGCATGCTGACGCAAAGTGGGCCGAGTTTCTATAGAGTTTTGATCAATATCCTTTGACAGGGTAGTAGTATAACTGCCTCGGTGGCGCAGCGGAATAGGGGCTGCACTTTAAAGCACCGGCTGCGCCAGAGGTCCCGGGTTCGATCCCCGGGTCGGGCCAAAAAAAACTGAGTTTTTCTGTTCAGAAATTCTTAGGGTAGCCCCTCGCCTCGGAAAGCACGTAAAGCCGTTGGTCCTGCGCCTGATCTCTCTCTGGTCGTTTATTTATTTATTTAAATCAAAACACTTGCATGTTTACAGAGCTAGTCCAACACACTTACAAGCTTAAATTACAATGAATTTAAATATTTAATTAAATAATTAATTATAGTATAATTGTCATGGGATAGGATTCTAACATAATATTAATTCAAATGTCAACAAATCTGGTCAAGGTTAGCAATACAATGTCAGATGTCGTGTCAGATTGCTGTCCCATCAGGCTGTGAGAGTGAAACGAATAGAGAGTGCACCTGTGTTTGCACACACACTTGTGCACTATAGTACGTCCCGCGCAGTCGGCTAGTCGTGACTGGCCACCGTAGTCGAAATCGGCTAGGGGGCTACTACTAGTCTATCAGACTCACCTTGCAGCCACCTGACTTGCGTGGCGGGCCCGTAGCCCTTCTCGTTGCGCGCGGCGATGCGGAATATGATCGCGGGCTTGGTGGACGAGTCCACGTGCGCGGCGCCCAGCGACGACTGCGGCACCACGCACGTGTTCGCCTTGCCGCAGTACACGCGCACAAACGCTAGTTGCGATTTGGCAGCCTCCTGATTGAAAAAAAAAAAAGATTTTTTTGCACTGTTTTGTTTTCCGTTTATGTCCTTTCATTAGACGTTAATCTTTAGAGGAAATAGTTATCACTAACGAAATATCTTGGATTTTTTAACGGTTTTTTGTTTTACTGAGTGACGCCGATCTTTATACTAGCGCTATTTATTCAATCTTGCGAACGGCATTTACATAGGGTTTGAGCTAGTAATATTTACTGTAACCAAATGACTTCACAAGATAATCTGTGAGGAAATCCCACAAAATATACATTTCATGAGACATACAAAAATATTTTAAAAATTAAACCTGACTACAAACATTTGAAATAACGCAATCGTCTACTATTTAGGAGAAACAAATTATGTTTGTAGTATACTGTTAGTGTAGGTAATAATTTTGAATGCGTTATTTTAAGCTTTTTAGTCGGTTTTTTAAAGGCAGTTTATTTTTTAAAATATGTTTGTAGTTCGCATCTCCTAGACCGTTTTTGATGAAACTTACACACCTTGTACCCTAGGCTGTATTATACTTGATAGAACTAAAAAAAACATCTCTCTATAACTTCTCGTTTTCGAGAAATCCTGAGACAAACTTACAAATACATATACACTTATGAATCGCACACGTGTAAGAAAGCCTTAATACACACAACAACAAAGTCTAGGGATATATAAAACTTTTTTAAATAACTTAAAAAGTACTAGCCTGACAAAAAAACGATGATAAATTATAGTTCCTTTTTTAAATTCAAATTTGTGTACAAAAGATTCTGTTTTAAGATGAAATGCGCATTTATTGAATTTCTTCCAAAGAAGTAAAACTTCAGGAACTTTCTAACTTGATTAAAACTCCATAAATTTCTACAAATCTTTGTCAAACGCATCTCCGGTGTTCATTTGATCATGCCACGTAGACACTTGACCAGGAACGAAATGTTAAGAGCAATAGGCATGATTCAAGGTGGCGCGACCCAAATTGCGGTTTTTGAAACCACGTGGACCAGTCAGAGCGTTATATCCAGGCTTTGGTCACGTTATCGTGTCACGGAGGAAGTGGTGGAACGGCACCGAGGACCTCAACGCATTACAACACATGTACAGGACCGATTCATAGTTAATGCTGCACAAAGTCAACCAAATGTAACGGAGATGCAATTGGTTCAAAGGCTACATAGATGGTATGGTTTGCTGGTAAGCGGTCTAACTTTGAGAAGACGACTGCATGAAGTCAACCTACGTGCTCGTAGGCCACTTTGGGTACCATCGCTAAGAAGATGCATTCAAGGAAGAAGATAACAATTGGCTATTTGCACACGAAAACTGGAACCATTCTCAATGGCCACTTGTTCTTTTCACTTATGAATCGAGGTTCGGAATTCACCCTGATTCGCGAAGAGTACGCGTTCGGAAGGAACTTGGACGTTGGAATCAACTGCAGCACCCACAACAAGTTCATTCATATCAAGGTGGCACGATTATGGTTAGGCTAGGAATTCGTCTCGGCGGTAGAACGGACTCGTTTGGATACAAGACAATATGATTGCTTTTAAATACCGAGATGAGGTGCTAGAGCCTGTAATCTTGCCCCACAGACAGAAAATGATACAAAGTTTCCAGCTAATGCACGACAATGCCCGTCCACATACGGCGCGTAACGTTACAAGTTGGTTACAATACAAAAGCATGATATCCAAGCTTTAGACTGGCCTGCACAATTCTCTGAATACAATTCTATGGAGCATGCCTACGATATGCTTCATAGAAGAGCTCTTAGGAATTTCCCTGAAGATGTTGTACATGAAAACCAGCTTTTCTTGCATGTTAGCAGGAGTTAGGACAGTACTCCACAAAAGGATATTGTCACCCTTGTTTTGAGTATGCAGAACCGCTGCAGATGTGTCAGGAGAGTCTTAAGTGGATCCACGGATTACCTACCAATTTTTACTTTTCAACAATTTTAAGGCTTTGACTGCACGAAACTAGACACAATAGAAAAATGGCGCTCAATCTGTTAATGTAACAAAACCTTTAGGTTTTTAATGTTTTAAAATAAAGTTTTAAATTAAAGGTTGAAATTTTGTCTTAGATTTTCCTGTTTTACGAAGTTTTTTTTTTTTAATTTAACTTTATCCAAAAGTTTATAATCAGATTAGATAGGCTTTTAAACAAGGAAAATTTTAATGTGGAGGTGTCTTAACAGAAAGTACAAAATAAGAATTATAGTTATTTAGATTTAATTAAAATATCCCTAGACCATGTTGCTATGTGTAGATCGACATACTAAAATTTTATTACATCCTGACAATATCACATACATACACATTGAATTGATTACTTCCTTTTTGGCATTCAGCTAAAAACAATACATAAACATTACCTTCGTCGATTGTGAATTGGAGCGCACAGCCAGATACACGGAGTACTCGAATATCCCCTCAGCGGCGACCTGCGGCGGCTCCCACGACAGGTGCGCGCCCTCCACGGACTTGGATATCTTGATCGCGGACGGCGCCCCCGGGAAGCCGGGCAGGCACGTCTTGAACGCGGACTCCTGTCGGGGAACGGGGGTTTAGCACGAGGTTCGACGACCCCCGTGGTTAGTGGCTAAGCGTGCTGGTTTCTGGCGTCATTGCTCCGAGGTCCCCGGTTCGATTCCCGGTCGAGTCAATATTAAAATCAAAATTTTCTATATTGTCTCGGGTCTGGGTGTTGTGGTATCCATAACACAAGCGCATTAGCTACTTACTTTGGGATCAGAGCAATGTATGTGATTGGTGTAATGGTGTCCAATATGTTTATTTATTTATATTTATAAAACACTTTCACGGACAGTACTCCAGTCCAGACACAATAGAAACTTTATTGTTATCACGCCTTTAAGCGTTCACTGTCCGCGAAAGAGTTAATTATAAGTACGTTCATCATCAGTAATAAATTATAATGGAGACGCGTTTGGTGTAGTGGTTAGCGCTCCTGACTACTATGACGGCGGTCGCTGGTTCGAATCTCGCAAGGGGCAAATGATTATGTGATATGCACGAACATTTGTATTTAAGTGTATATGTATTACCTAGAGTATTTTTGGGAGACGCCCCCGTCATAAACGTTGTCTGGTATTAGTAACACAAGGGCAAAATCCTTACTTCGAAACCATGACAATTGGAGTGTTGTCTTGCGCATATTAATATTGTATAATTCTATTTGTAATTGATTTTACTCTTGACTTTAACTCAAAGCCTCATATCATAGAAACAAAGGATATGAAATGGAAGCGTGGCACGTGTCCCCATCGATATGCACAAGGAGAAATATCCCGCAATTAGTACATTACATATTTTGTACTGAAAGCTGTGACTAGTGCACTGTTCTACTGCGAATTGGATAGACGCCGTCATTGTGCGAGCGAGACGTAAACTCGCTATCTCATTTTCAGTCAGCGTATTATGAAGTACGTATATACTATACATATACAATCGTGATCATCTAATTGGAGACAATACCAAAAAAAATTGGAAATGAAGGGTTTCCCTCAACACCGAGAAATGTTATAAATCACGAACCTTTGAAGTATAATCTTTATGAACAAATAAAGGAACATCACTGTTTTAATATGTATTGTTCTAGAAAGGAAATTCCTACATGCTACTATTTTTTTACCATGAAGACTTCACTGCTATTTCTTGTACTGCAAGTCACGTGACCACGACTGTATCATTGTTTTGGTTTGTTCTGGTATACTTACAAATATTGGACACCAATCACATACATTGCTCTGATGCCAAAGTAAGTAGCCAATGCACTTGTGTTATGGAAATCGGACACAACGATGGTACCACAACACCCAGACCATACACAATATTGAAAAGTTCGTTTTCTACATTGACCCGACCGGGAATCTAACCCGGAACCTTACGAGATGGCGACGCTTGAAACCACCGTGCTAGCCACTCGATCACGGAGGTCGTCAAACATATACATAAAAGCAATACGATTTCGCTTAGGATAAGCGAGTTAGGGCTCATTTCTTCTTTCTATGATCTGAGACTAAACCATGGCAAAAACTGACATATTTTTTTTAGGATTTAGTGATGTCATTTTTATTTGTTCCAGTCAATCTATACTAATATTATAAAGCTGAAGAGTTTGTTTGTTTGTTTGTTTGTTTGAACGCGCTAATCTCAGAAACTACTGGCCCGATTTGAAAAAATATTTTTACGTTGGATAGTCCATTTATCGAGGAAGGCTTTAAGCTATATAACATAAAGATACGACTCATAAGACCACAGCAGAAATGAAAAATGTTGCGAAAACGGGAGAAAGATATTCCTTTTGAGAGCTTTCGCTGCATACGCTGCGGAAACCGCTTAAGTTACACAAAAATCATGTATCACAGGATTGTTCAGCATTAAGAGTTCTATAATAAAATCCGCGACAGCATATGTCTATCTTTTATGGTTGACTTACTACAACCTTTTGTATGTTAATAAATTTGTAAAAAAATAATGCATTATTTTTAGAGGTGTATTATACACACAGGTATTTATTTTTATCAAAATAAATACATTCATCATCACGAGCATTTCATTTAGAACCAAGTTGCCCTTTATATCATTTGATTTCAATAAATATCTTAGGAGCTATCACAGTTTTAACATAACTCCGCACCAAAATAATGTTCGCAGCTTAAGTACAACGTGCGCTTGCGCTAATATATTACGAGGGTCAAACTGAAAGTTCTTAGAAAATCAAAAACTGATTACATTAGCCAGTTATTAGTTTTATTATATCTTTTCAAAATATTGTCCATTGACGTCAATACACCGCTGCATGCGATGGAACCACTGGGAAAAGCACTTTGCCCACTCGTCCTTAGGGGTCTCTTCAATGGCATCGCGATACGCAGCCACCGCTTCTTCAGCATTCATAAACCGCTTTCCTTTAAGTTTTTCTTTAATTTTTGGAAATAAATAAAAATCACAAGGCGCGAGGTCGGGGCTATACGGCGGGTGACCCAGTAATTCAACGTTTGATGTCGCCAAATAGTCGATCGTTCGCTTGGCGGTGTGCGACGAGGCGTTGTCGTGGTGAAGGAGGATCCTACTGCGAGGTCGTTTCTCTCGAACTTTTTCCAAGACAAGTGGCAAACAATTGGTAGTGTACCATTCTGCAGAAACTGTTTTTTGATCCTCTAACACAATTATTGCGAAATGACCTATCCTTCCAAAGAACGAGGCCACCATTTTTTTTCCCGCACTTCGATCTCTCTTCACTTTAGTTGGCAACTCCTCGAAAGGAAACACCCACTGAGCAGATTGTCTTTTGGTTTCAGGATCATAACAGTAAATCCAGCTTTCGTCACCTGTTAGTATGTCGAACACAGCATTTGAGTCACCTCCGTTAAATCTTTCAATCATTTTACGGCACCAATCCACACGATGGAGTTTTTGAGCCTTAGTCAAATTATGAGGTATCCACCGGGCGCAAAGCTTCCTGACCGCTAAATGTTCGTGGAGGATTTTGTGCACTTGACTCATACCGATGCCTAAGCTTGTCCGAATCTGCTGATAGGTCACTCTCTTGTCAGTCTCTATCATACGCCGCACAACACAGATGTTATTTTCAGTCGTCGCCGTAGAAGGCCGTCCCTCACGTACATCATCAGTGAGATTAGTGCGACCACGTTTAAACTCATTAAACCAGTTGTAAACAGTCGCACGAGATGGGGCTTCATCGTGAAAGGCCAATCGTAGTCTATCATAACTTTCTTGTTGACTTAAATGACATCGAAAGTCATAAAAAATCATTGCACGAAAATTTTCTCGTGTTAAATTCATGTTGACGTGACACAGACAATTTTCAATTTGCCGCCAAATCGTAAAACAAATGACAAATGAATGAAATATATACTCAGTAATATTGGCAAAGAGTTCTATTTTCAAATTTTAGAATTTTTTTTTTATTATATTGTTTATAAGTGGCCAGTTCTAAGAACTTTCAGTTTGACCCTCGTATAAAGCTTAAGAGTTTGTTTGTTTGAACGCGCTTATCTCAGGAACTGCTGGTCCGATTTGAAAAAATATTTCTGTGTTGGATAGCTTATTTATCGAGAAAGGCTTTAGGATATAAAATATGACGCTGCGACGGGAGGGGAGGGAGCAAACTCAAAACGCGCGGACGAAGTCGCGGGGGACCGCTATATATTATAAAGCTGAAGAGTTTGTTTGTTTGAACGCGCTTATCTCAGGAACTGCTGGACCGATTTGGAAAATATTTCTGTGTTGGATAGCTTATTTATCGAGAAAGGCTTTAAGATATAAAACCTCACGCTGCGACGGGAGGGGAGGGAGCAAACTCAACGCGCGGACGAAGTCGCGGGGGACCGCTAGTTGTATATACTTTGTATGATCGTAATGAGTCACTTACTTCACTAAATTCACCCCTTCCACAAGAATTGACTGCAGCTATTCTAAATTTGTATGCAGTGCCGTGTTCAAGGGGAGTGGTGGGTAGACTTGTCAGGTCCGGTATGGTGTCCAGAGACAAGTTAGACAAGTCCACATTCGGATCAGATATGTAGTTTTGTACCTAAAACAAAACATCAAGGATTTACTTAAAGTTGAAGCATTAAATAGGTACGGTTGAGGCCTCTGCAACCTATCCACCTCAAACGAAAATCGCTTGCGCACAGGCTACAAAAACGGGCGCCAATTTGAAGGACGACGCCGAGAGGTGCAAGCGATTTTAGCACTTAAGGTGGTCGGGTAGGGGTGAAATTAAATTAATATTAGCTGTTGATATTTACCGTGAATGTTGTTCCTCGAACAATACCAACAGTATACCATGCGTCTTCTTCAATCTGGGGCTTCACATCTTCAGGTTCGGCCTGGAAAAAAACAAGGTTAGTTAACTAAACGGTACATTGTTTAATTTTAGTCATGTTGAAGAATATGAACATTTAAGACCTGCCTGCTTACTAACAAAATTTAAATATATTCAACATAATTAATTTGTACTTATCAGTATTAATTAAATCTTAGGCTACACCCACGAAATCTGTGAATGCAAAGACCCTGGCCTCGATAGTGGCGCGGCTTATAGTATTATTCTTATTTGTTTTTATTTTGGTAAGTAAATCGAAATGGCTTTTATTAAGATAGCTCGTAGCTTTTAACCTTAAATAAATAAGATGCTGACAATAGAAACAAATGTATCTGTATACGTGTAACAAAGGGTTAAACGCAGAATCACGTCAAAAACCACGTATTCTAACTATTGCATGATCACTACAAACATAGTAAACCTTTTGAATAGAGGCATTGACAAAAGTGACTTCTCAGCACTAGCCCAAAATTGTCCCAAGGCTGTGGTAGGGTTTATATTGTGGGAGGTGTAAGAGTGCCCCCAGTGGAGCCTATTTACATAAATAAATGACTTTTTCATCTCTTCTGCTCGGAAAATTAAACTTTCATGTGAAGTTAGACGGGTGAAAATATATTTTCCACCATTTTCTATACTAAAGGGTGTAAAATAAGGAGATCCGCTTTCCCCTAAACTGTTTACGAGCGCCTTACAAGAAGTTTTCAAGAAGCTGGACGGTCCATGGAAAACGAAAGGCATAAATATCGGGACAAAAAAGCTAACAAACCTTCGTTTTGCGGATGATATTGTTCTTTTTGCCAACACATCATCAGAGCTTGCAACTATGCTCGATCAGCTGAGCGAGGCTAGTCTTGAGGTTGGATTAATGATGAATAGGTCCAAGACCAAAATCATGACCAACGCCGCAGAACACGACATAGGAGAATGGAGTATGTCGACGAGTATTTATACCTGGGCCAGATAGTATCCCTCGAAAATAGGCAGGACAAAAAGATCGGACGACGCATCGATAACGCCTGGAAGAGGTTCTGGTCCATGAAAGCGTATATGAAGGGATACCTTCCAAACTCGTTGAAAAACTCGTCGACACTTGAATCCTGCCCGTTCTTACGTATGGAGCGCAGACGTGGTCACTGACCGAAAGTCAAAAATCCAGGCTCAGGATTTGCCAAAGAGCCAATGAGAGGAGCGTGTTGGGTATTAACAGGATGGATAAGGTCCGTAATACCACAATCCGCTCGAAAACTGGTATAGTGGATGTAGGCGAAAGGACAGCGAGGCTAAAGTGGGAGTGGGCGGGACACATATGTAGGATGTACCCGGATAGATGGACCCAAATCGTCACGCAATGAATACCAGCAGATGGTTATCGCCGCAGAGGTAGACCCAGAAAGCGTTGGTGTGACGATTTGGTCAGTTTTGCTAAGGATTGGGAGGCGTTGGCCAAGGGTAGAGATAGATGGCGGAGTTTGGGGGCGACCTTTGCCCAGCAGTGGGATGGTGTAGGTTAAGAAAAAACCCTAGGGCGGAAAGTAATTTAGTTATAACTGCTACGATCAGACACGGAGTTAAAGATGATTGAGTCACATCATATTATTAAAATAAAATAAAACTTTCCATATTTTTAAGATTAGCTAAACATTAAAAGCATGTTTATTATGGCCACTGATATTTAAAAAAATACGATCGGTCTAATTTTTAACAATTAAAAATCTATAAATATAATATTCGGTCGCCCGCCATACATACTGACACTTTTTTTTTCATTTTAAATTGTCACATTTTGTTTGTCTTTGACATTTTTTTAGTTTGGTCAATTATTGCACACTAGATTATTAAGCAGGCGGAGGCGACGCCGCGATTTTGTGGTTCATTAATCTTCTTACTCACTCCCACCTTAAGCTGTTACTTATAGCGCTATCTCGTAAGGCAAAATTGAACCTGGAATTTGACATAACCTATTGTTGTTTTGGTGACAAGGTTAAGATTGCGTTCTTTACTATTATTATTCTCTGTGAGAAAAAAATCGATCGATATTTTTAACAATGATTTGAAATATTTGATATCGTCCGCGTTTTATGTACTCGGTTGTCTTTATTCCTTCAGTTACTGTCCTTCTAATCGTATGTTTTATGTATAACGACGGTAAACCAACTGATATGTTAAGTAAAAACTTGAGGTTTCATTTCTCACCAAACAACATTATATCTCATCATCGCATCTCACAATCACAAAGCTAAATTTATTTATTTTTCCTCACAGTCGATATGAAAATAGTATGGTTAACTCTCCAATTTATAAGCACTCTCACTCCGTTCGAGCGCTAAAAACATCTCGAGTGAAATGGGTCACTTTCTCCCCTTGTATAACAAACTAATATTATTAATACGTATTTCTATATATTATGTAAGTATATTTTAAATATAAATAATTCTTAATAATAATTCATTATAATTAGATAAATTTTATTGTCAAGGTGAAAGAAAAGGCTTTTGGTAGGATTTTTGTTACATTTGTATACCTGCTCGTGTTGGTGGTGCAGCGCGGCGCTGGCGAGCGTGGCGAGCGCGTGCGCGGCGTCGGCGGGCGGCAGCGGCGGCGCGCCGTTGGAGCCCGAGCTGCTCACGGCGCCCTCCCCTCCCTCACACTATACCTGCTCGTGTTGGTGGTGCAGCGCGGCGCTGGCGAGCGTGGCGAGCGCGTGCGCGGCGTCGGCGGGCGGCAGCGGCGGCGCGCCGTTGGAGCCCGAGCTGCTCACGGCGCCCTCCCCTCCCTCACACTATACCTGCTCGTGTTGGTGGTGCAGCGCGGCGCTGGCGAGCGTCTGCGAGCGCGTGCGCGGCGTCGGCGGGCGGCAGCGGCGGCGCGCCGTTGGAGCCCGAGCTGCTCACGGCGCCCTCCCCTCCCTCACACTATACCTGCTCGTGTTGGTGGTGCAGCGCGGCGCTGGCGAGCGTGGCGAGCGCGTGCGCGGCGTCGGCGGGCGGCAGCGGCGGCGCGCCGTTGGAGCCCGAGCTGCTCACGGCGCCCTCCCCTCCCTCACACTATACCTGCTCGTGTTGGTGGTGCAGCGCGGCGCTGGCGAGCGTGGCGAGCGCGTGCGCGGCGTCGGCGGGCGGCAGCGGCGGCGCGCCGTTGGAGCCCGAGCTGCTCACGGCGCCCTCCCCTCCCTCACACTATACCTGCTCGTGTTGGTGGTGCAGCGCGGCGCTGGCGAGCGTGGCGAGCGCGTGCGCGGCGTCGGCGGGCGGCAGCGGCGGCGCGCCGTTGGAGCCCGAGCTGCTCACGGCGCCCTCCCCTCCCTCACACTATACCTGCTCGTGTTGGTGGTGCAGCGCGGCGCTGGCGAGCGTGGCGAGCGCGTGCGCGGCGTCGGCGGGCGGCAGCGGCGGCGCGCCGTTGGAGCCCGAGCTGCTCACGGCACCCTCGCCCTCCGCGGCGCCCTCCCCGCCCGCGCCCTCTGACGCCACCGACGACGATACAGACCCCGCGCCGCCTTCTTCGTCTGAAGTCACATATTGTAGGCTTGAAATATCTGAAGCACTCGGGAGTACACGAGTGTCGACAGAGCGGCAAAGCGACCGCCTTCTTTTTGCTGTGTGATCCCATGAGACAATTACATCAATTAAATAGTAATAACTAAATAACAAATGACTGTTATAGTTTATACGTTAAGGCTGGAGGGAAAAAACTATGTCTCAGCGAAATCAATTGTAAGATCAAGTTGTAAACAACTAGGTACACAATTTCTACAGAGTTGATATTATAATCCAAATGAAGGCAAAAAGTTATTGTATGACAACTTACTTTGAGTGAAGGTAGGCGAAAGCAGAGCGGACCCGTTGGCTGTCATAGTGAGCAGCGGCATAGACTCGCTTACTGTGGGCATTGTATCGGCGGCACCCTCCATCTCCGAGGTGTCGGCGTCACCGAATCTGGACGAAAAGAAATTCAGATACCTTTTGAAATTTAATATATTTGGCCGATTCAAATTCTGTAAGAAATAATACCAACTCATTCGCTTGTTGTTGTTGCGGAGTGATAGAGAATGAATGTAATACTGCCGGCCCGTTGGCGGTCGAAGATATCAGCGTGCCCTCGCTCTGGCCGCTGCTGGATATATCCGCACCGCCGGCTTCTGCCGTGCTTGAACTGAAATATGTGGCAATTTAAAAACAATCAAACACTACGTATAGTTTAAGAGTTAATCTGTGCACATACCTGATTCCTGTACTGAGGACCTCTTGTGCTGCACTACTGATATCGTTCACGTCGTCGCTGCTCGCAACTCCTTCGCCACCGCCCATATCTTCGTCCATTGTGCTCGATTCATCTATTATTGTGAACAATGATAATTTTGTAGGTAGATGATGGGGCGTTATATAGAGTATAACAAAATTAACTGCATTACTTCTAGGGGCCAATTCTGACCCTCAAATACAACAACTTTTTGTATGAGACCAACATGGTAATACCAAAAAAAAAACACTTTCCCTTACTAGAGTGCCGCTCAGCTAATTCTAATTTGTATGGAGAAGTTAAAAAAAAATTGGGATTTCGATATTGGTCCCATACAAAAAGTTGTTGTATTTTAGCAACAAATTCACCATCTAGAAGGAATGCAGTTGATTTTGTTAAACCCTGTATAATACTTGGATATTAATAACATAGTTAAATTATAGGATTTCCAAAAGTATAACGAGCCAAAAGTAAGACATACCATCTTGAACCAACGGCGCACCATCACCCTCCCCGGCAGCGCTGTCGATGGGCATAGCAGAGCTAATGGACTGGTCCGGAGACTCCTCTGTCGCCGGGTCGGCGCCTTCAGACTCGTCCAGCCCCGCCTCTTCCTTGATCTCAGGATCCAGCTGGCTTTCCTCCTGAGGGGAATTATCTTCTGTTGCTGCCTGTTCCAAAATGTTTAGTACTCTACTTCAGACTATATCTATCATGATGTATTTTTCTCGACTGTATTGATCCTATTCAATGTAATGATAACACACTGAATTAGTATCACAGAAATATGTAGGTATTGTGATAGTCTTTCCCGTCTTTGTTGGTTTTGAAAGTGACTGGTCCATTTTTTTCATGATGATCTCTGATACATATTTCGGTTCACGTATTGGGAACGTGCACGACAGTAGCGCCATCTTGCAAACGCAACTTATGGGGCACATATCACACTGTGTTTAACAAGGGTTATTATTTTATATTAAATTAAAATAAATAATGCAAAATAACGAAAGCTAATAAAAAGTATTTAAGAGGCAGTTGGTACAGGCAGTAGTAAGGAAAATGAATATTTTATTGTTATAAAAACTGGTTCGGAATGTGTAAAAATCAAAATTAATTCCCAACCCTAATCTTTACTAAAAAAAACAAAGGGAGCATATTGCTTTTTAGCAGAACGAGTCGAGTTTATTAGGTCCGATCACACTAAGATATGCTTCGAAATATCCCTGACACACTAAAATCTATCAGATTCATCTATTTATATTAGTAATATTATAAAGCTAAGAAGTTTGTATGTAAGAGCGCAATTTACTGTACCGATTTGAACAGCAGAAGAGAATATTATTAAACTGTTTTAAATCAATCAATATAAGAAGAAAAGAAGATTAACGTACAGTTCAAGTCACCGCTACCAAATATCTCGTCATCAAAGTGAAATATTGCGATGTTTATATAATTTAAACACCTCAGAGCCGTCTCATGAAAACATTGTTTTTCGAAAAATGCTCTCGATTATGTTTTATGATCGAGTATGTATTAATGTATATACCTGACTATAATCAAACTTACAAGTATTTTGCAACTTACACGTTGAATTATGTTTGAATGTGAATTATAATTAAAATCTGTGTACCAAATCTTTTTTATTATTTATTTTCGAAATATAGCGCTTAAAACTTCAGTAATACCTTTAGTAATCATTTAATTATCAAGTAAACTGCATTAAAATTGTAAGATACTAAAACGGAACGAATGTCCGAATAATTGGTATGGCTGTAATAATCAATCACTATCTTTAATGATGAAAAACGCATGAAAAACATGATCACTATCGAATGATAGCCAATATTAATTTAAACGAACGGTAACTTAGTTGATCTTGTATTATTACTGATTTTCAAATTGGTTTTAGCAGAATTATCAGTCAAAAAGACATTATCATCAATCATCACGCAACATATAAAAATAAAACATTTACTTACAAAAAAAGGTAAGAAACTAAACGATTACTTAGTACGAAACCGGTTCGATGTTATTGACAACGTCTCAGCAATAATCGGTGCAGACAGGCCTTACATGCCGCAGTGGCTATTTTCGTAGTATCTGACAGATAATTGACATATGCCGCCGGCAAAGCCGTCAGGCGGTGTAAATATGTAACCGTAATCATGTAAAAACGGCGTGATTACAATCTTACGGCTTTAAATTCGTAAGATTATCATCTGTCAACGATGTGAGAGTCCGACTCACTAACAAATTACTATACGGTGACACATACACTATTAGGCAAAACCAATGTGTTATTTCTTTTATCATTCAAAGTTATTTTAATGAAAGACAGAACATTTAATTTAAATGTGGGTAAATGGAATCCTAAATGTAATCAATTCTAATATAGGAACTGAACAAAAATTTTAAAGTAAAGAAGAAAATTCTTACAGGTGTAGATATGCAATTATCCCCTATGTAGGCTGACACGTCAGCTGCTGTCCCTGTTGTTGTGTCATCAATATCCATTTCTTCTTCGGCACTTGCTGCAGATGTAAATATATATTTAATAATTATTATTCATTAAAAAAGCTAATGCCCCTTAAAGTGGTGAAAGCTTTTTGCAACAACAAAATTTCCTATAAGTTTACAAAATTATAAGTAGACTTGTAACCACCTAAAATATGCATTTACATGTCAGTTAGATCAATCTTGGGTTTAAATTAGTAGTTGAAAAAGTATTAATCTATAGGGTGTAAAAAAGTACGATCCAAATTCAAGGGAGTGGTAGTCAATAGAGAATAGAATAGTTTTTTTTTTTAAAAAAATCAAGAAAATGACAAAAATAATATTTGAGTTTTTTTTTTACATGTATCCTAGACGCGATTTTTAACCACCTCCTTGATAATGGCTCGTAGTTTTTTACTCCCTGTATTGAATATTAGGGTTAAGTGGACATTTTATCTGTTAAATACGGTTTTCCTAATGTTATACAGGTGTAAAAATAAAATACGAGCCAAATCCAAGGGCGTGGTTAAGAGTCGAGTCTAAATTAAAGGAAAAAAGTATTAAAAAAATATTAAAATGATTTTCTTGAAAAATTTTTTTTTATATCCTGTATTTCAAACTCGATTGACAACCACTCCCTTGAATTTGGTTCGTACTTTCTTTACAACCTGTATATTGTATGTGTACATATAGTATTTATCAGAAAAAAATCTTGAAGTAAATTATAAGTAGGTAATTATACAGTGGGACCCCAATAATCCGTACCCAAGCTAGTCCGAACCCCCTGGCCTCTGCGCAAGTGCCTTTTCTTAGTAAATCGCTATGCCACGCGTATATTTTAGTGCCGAGTTAAACTTATTAGACGATAAGAGTATATTTAAACATTAGTATCTGGGTATGTATCTATGTAGAATTAGCCTATACATTTTAGGTTTGTAAAAATTCAAAAAAATCAAAATTCATTTTATTCAATTTAGGAAACAAAATGCCACTTATGTGCGTCAATAATTAATTAATATCAATCGATTATGAACATGTCTCCTTATCTTTTGGGGCCTACTAGCGCTTCGAGACAAGGTACAGACTACTACTGACAATCTGGCAAGTGCTGAGAAGAAACGCCAAAACAAACTCAAACTCAGTCACCACTAGCTGCCACAAAAATGATACAAATCAAAATAAACAGGTAGGTACATCAGTTTGGTTCAGGCTGGACTGTCCATACATTCTCGTCATTAAGATGGTCTTGAATTTTATTATACCCCTTCGAAGGTAAGGGTAGGTGATTAAAATATAGTTTAATTTATAGTAAATAGTATCGTTTTGTTGCTAATATATACCTTTTAAAAAGTCTACATACTCGAATCCTAACGCTGCATATATCTAAACAGGGTAAACTTTGGGTGTTGGTATTATCGAAGCCCTACTGTAATAGTAATTGGCCGAAATAACTTTCAGAAACTGTGTCAACAACTTTTTACCATACTACCCAGTTTTTGCAGGGCTATAGTATGATGGATGAGTTAGTCATAAGTTTAACAAATTAATATCATTCATTATTATTATTTTGATTTATGTATTTTATAGCTCAGAGGCAATCCGTAGCAGTCTATAATAATCCTATCTGATGGCTGTATAGACACTGTTATCTGTCTTGTTTAGGGGGAAGTCCAGCGACTCCGTTGCCCTTAGATTGGGATAAATTTTTGGCCTCAGTTCATGGCGAGGTTCCTCACGCTAGTTCTGCGCAGTCTGGTAAATAGGAACAGTGCTCATCAGCTATTGAACCGATGAATTTAGATGTAGTGAGAGCTTTTCTTTATATCTGATGGTACAGCTTTTTATTTCATCATGCACTGTAGACAGCTTCAGGTAATGGTAAAGAGTTTATTGCTGATGTACCATGGCATTATCATTCGTTACATACATATTTTTATATATATAATAGCTATTAATGACCTTTTTTATAATTAATGGTAATTAATATTTTTGACTTTGACTCAACTCCTCATGGACGGTTATTAAAAAAATCATACTACAGTCAATGATAAAAAGAAAAGATATGTTATAGACCCCTTGCACATTGAGACTTTAAGCATCGATGCAGTCGCGTGTTTTGAAAACGCGCTTCAGTATCGCGACTCACGCAATGAACAGATTTCATTTAGCATCGATGCAGTCGCGCATTAGCATCGATGTAGAAGCGAGTCTAAATCGATGCTAAAGCGCGTTACAATTCAGTACACAATTTGTCAATTTCCAGCTTTTGCATAGCGACTGTATCGATGCTAACGCGCGTTAGCATCGCGACAGCAATCCTAAAAGTAGCGCAGAGTGTAAAGATTGGCATTTTGCGACTGCATCGATGCGAAAAGTTGCAGTGTGTGAAGGGCCATTCGCTCACACAACAAACAAAAAACTGTGCTGGTCGAGAGGGACAGCACTATGAAATGCAATCCTGATCCCGCAGGATCCCGACCTCGCGAGATCCCATGTAATTTTTCGGGATCAATCCCGAAGCTTAATATGACGAGACCCCGTTCGAGATTGACGGGATTGGGCGGCAATGATCAGCGAACCTATATATATATGGAAAATACATTACCGTCAGTGAAATTAGCTGTTGATGTACTGTGCCGTCGAGATACCGATTTAATTTGTACAGAACATACGTTGCGTTCCATAATTCGAAAGCTAGAAGACCTAAAACCTCCTTTTTCAGTAAAGTTGATCTCTTCGATGAACAATCGGTCGTATCGCCACAGAGCTTCGCATAAAAGGAACTTCAGCGATGTTATATTTGAAAAATCCAAATAATTATCAAGATGATTTGGACCAATGGAAAGGCAACGAGACCTTCCAATGTCCAAGCAAAAATCTCATAAGGAAAGAAATTAAAAATATTATAACACGATTATATCGTAAACAAATAATCCTGCACACAATCTTTCTGAATGATCCGAAGGTATGACTTTAAGCAGTAAGTCCACCTTTTTTACACTTTTTTTGATCATTTTTTTTAAATAAATAAATAAGGACGCAAACCAAGAAGTAATAAATACGCCAGTATTAATGCTTCAACACCCGAGCGTTTGCAGGCAACCGCATAACAATAGAATTTGCATTGTGTCTCGTTCACATACGCTTGAGGGATTAAACGAAGATGACTTGCCATTTTCTATGGTTGCAGAGGATTTGAATTTAAGTGCTACTGCTTCTCAACAAATAAATGCATCACTTTAAGAGAAATTAGAAGAAAATCTGCGACTTTCTAAAATTCATTTTAGACGTGTATCATACACAAGGCTTAGCTTAGATAAATTAGAGTCTAAATTAAAAAAGGAAATGTGGTGGAGCAAGGGGGAGATTTTTACAGTTTGCATACAATTGCTTCGTCACGCTGTAGCCAATCAGTGTAGAGTTGGAGAGAGTATTCTTAGCAGCAGATAGCACTTTTGATATACACACATCAACATGATCTAGGGATATTTCAATGAAACATTAATAACTAAAATTCTATTTACTTTCTGTCGAGATAACTACACATTAAAATATAGCCTATCTAATCTGATAATAAACTGTTAGATTAAGTTAAATAAAAAAAACTTAATAGAAGGGTAAAAACTCAGATAAAATTTCAATCATAACTTTAATTTGAAACATCAAAACTTATACAAAAACCTAAATCAACTTCACTCAACACTTTGGGTATGAGAGGAGCTAAGGAGAGGAAATTGATGAAATAGATTACAATGGGCTATTGCACACGAAAACTGGAACCATTCTCAATGGTCACTTGTGCTTTTCACTGCTGAATACAGGTTTGGATTTCAAGTTATGGATTGACCTGGACGGTAGAATCGACTGCAGCACCCACAACAAGTTCATGCATATTAAGGTGGCACGATTATATTATGGTTTGGGCAGGAATTCGTCTCGGCGGTAGAACGGACCTCGTTTGGATACATGGCATTATGACTGCTCTAAAATACCGAGATAAGTGCTAGAGACAGCATCTCTTATTTCCTTACTGTAAAAAATATGCTACCTATTTCTTTCACACATCGTCTAGCTCTCGACCAGGCACAGATTTTTCGTTTGTTTTGTGAGCGTATAACTCTATTCTTTTCTTTCTTTTTCTCTTCCATTATTTTTAAATTCATTGACCATAAGCAAATAGTAACATTCGCAACAAATACAGTACCGTTACCATGAGTTTACGCCAGTTTTACTCGCTAGCGACGACGTAACAAGTCTATGGAAAATTGCCTTTAATGAAGTTATTCTTCATCAAAGAAAATTGCACAGCGCCTCTAGCGGTCACTTGCAGGATTAAAATGTTGCATACACTTTTCTACTTCGACGCTAGCGTGAAAAACGCCGCGCCGTAAGGTCATGGTAACGGTACTGGACTTGCTAGATAAGCTCTTATAAATGTATTTTTAAACAATATGACAAATTAATTTCTTATAGTGGTGATAATTAGATAATTATCTTGATAATTATGAAGGAGCGTAATTATCTTAATAATTTCGAACCCCGGAAATGACAATGTCACAGCGATCATCTTAGGCAAAAATAACTAGAATCTCAATCAAAAATTTCTGAATAGTTTTGGAATAGTCAAAAAAATTATTTGTCACAGAAGTGCCCGCACCAAAGTAAATAGTTTCAAGACTTTGTCCATAATTGTTAAAGTAAAAATTCATATTAAATTTATCCAAACCTGACATCGGGTGTGATCAAGGTCAAATATCTGCTTAGCCAAATATAAAAAATAAAATAAAAACACATAACCACTACATTTTCTTATGCTTCAGAACACTCTCAGCCAAGTGTGAATTTTTAAAAACAAGCCTTATGAAAAACCAGCATTAATCTAGGCATGGCCGATTCAAATTGTATACGGGGTGTCCAAAAAGTGAAGTCAAAGTCAAAACTGCTTGATAGGCTAGGCCATGACAGTACCTAAAAAATAAAATAAAAATTCTCATTTATGTACTAAATTCTAATAACAGCATTAAGGAGTTTGACCATAAGCTCAGAAATACAAAATTATGAGTCTTGGACTAATATTTGTCAAAATTAAGCTACTAGTCTCTAAATGCTAAAATATGTGATTGTAAATTATAGGGAATTACCTCAAGTTCCCTTGAATTAAGGAACTCCTTCTATATTAAAATTGGTTAGAAACCCTTTAGTCCCTAGTTATTACCAGGGTTGATATGATTTAAATCACTTGATTTAAATCACTGATTTTAATCGTGATTTTAATCAAGTGATTTTTTTAAAAAAATCATTGATTTAAATCAATAAATTTATACTGCAACCAAATCAGCTAAAAAGTGTACAGGGACTTGTGAAACACGCGATGTGGTTTGCCTTACGCTCTGTCATTTGTTATTGATTAGTGGAAGAGGGAATATGGCAAAATGACTCGAAGAAAAAAGATGCTGTGTGGGTTTATTTTAAAGAAAAAAAGTCCGCTTGCGGAAAGTTTAACAAACCGGTGTGTAAATGCTGTCATAAGGAATTAATGGGCTTTTTTTCATTAAACAATATAAACCAAAATACGTTTTTTTCTTTAAATTGATATTACTGACTATTAAATTAATAAAAAAAAGAAAGTACAAAAAAATCTGATTTAAATCAAATTAATCCGATTTAAATCAAATAAATCCGATTAATTTGATTTCTTTAAAAAAATCATGATTTTTATCAACCCTGGTTACTATGATGGTAAGGGTGTAGGATGGTAATAGTGATAACTAAATTAGGCAAAAAGCAGGTTACTATCAAAAATATAATAAAAACATCTTTTTTCTTTACCAAATTAATAAAAGTTACACCATTTTAGAATCTGGACTAAATAATACGCCATCTTGTTAAATAAGTTGCCATAGTAGTTTCTGATCATTTTTTTTAGTACAGCAATTTAAAGTTGTTCCTTGCAATAAGTTTAAATTCTTGGTTGTACTTAAAAGTGTCATAAAATAAAACTTGAGGTTGATGAGTTTAAATTTTGAACTATCATTAATAGAACAGATATTCAGTATTACAATGCAAGAATTCATACAATGCAAAAAAAAAACTGAAAAAACTTAACATCTGTAGCCACAGTAGTCGACAAACCAAAACAATAAGTTCTTAAGTCCTCAAAGTGGTCATGGCCTAGCCTATCACCTGATTTTGGCTTTTCCTTGACTTTCCGTACACCCTATGTAGATATTAAAATCTATATCAAATCAATATTATTATATCCAATACCATATACAGGGTGTCCCAGAAATCAACGATAAACCGAAAACGGGTGATAGGCCAAGTCATGACAGTTATTAGAAAAATATAAAAAAAAATCTTTGTCGTGTATATTTCATATTATAAATATTTTAAAAAATATCGGAAAAACTGACATCCTGTGATGATCTTTCAAGTCCTAAGACTACAAATATTACTTTTTTGAATATTTTTTTTCTGCATTGTAGTCATGACTAACCCTTCTTTAAATAACAGTTCATATTTTAAACATACCTGCCTTAGTTTTAATAAAATGGTGTGTTTTTGCCCAACAATAAATTCAAAATAATTACTACACCCAACTTTAATCGTCTGTACTGTAAAAAAAAAATACTACCATATTTTGGCAAGTAACTTTAAAAGATGGCGCATTTAATCTGGATTCCAAAATGGTATGATACTTGTTAGATTACTTCTTAATTGAAGAAAAAAAAAAATTTTTTAACGGAACCGGGTTTCAAGCCAACTGTTTAATTATTTAAAATGTTGGAATTAAGTTGTTATGTGACGACTATGAGTGACGTCATCTTGTCTAGAGTGAGCGAGACAGATTGTGACGCTAAGTGCGAGTGCTTTTTTTTTTTTTTTTTTTTTTTTTTTTTTTTTTTTTTGATAAAAAAGCACTCGCACTTAGCGTCACAATCTGTCTCGCTCACTCTAGACAAGATGACGTCACTCATAGTCGTCACATAACAACTTAATTCCAACATTTTAAATAATTAAACAGTTGGCTTGAAACCCGGTTCCGTTAAAAAAATTTTTTTTTTCTTCAATTAAGAAGTAACCTAACAAGTATCATACCATTTTGGAATCCAGATTAAATGCGCCATCTTTTAAAGTTACTTGCCAAAATATGGTAGTATTTTTTTTTTACAGTACAGACGATTAAAGTTGGGTGTAGTAATTATTTTGAATTTATTGTTGGGCAAAAACACACCATTTTATTAAAACTAAGGCAGGTATGTTTAAAATATGAACTGTTATTTAAAGAAGGGTTAGTCATGACTACAATGCAGAAAAAAAATATTCAAAAAAGTAATATTTGTAGTCTAAGGACTTGAAAGATCATCACAGGATGTCAGTTTTTCCGATATTTTTTAAAATATTTATAATATGAAATATACACGACAAAGATTTTTTTTTATATTTTTCTAATAACTGTCATGACTTGGCCTATCACCCGTTTTCGGTTTATCGTTGATTTCTGGGACACCCTGTATTTCTAATTCTAATTCATCAAAACTATATATTTTTGAAACATTATATTGTTGAACAGCAACAGATTTGACAAGGATGTTACATTACTGTAACATTTTATCAGGGTTGATAAAAATCATGATTTTTTTAAATAAATCAAATTAATCGGATTTATTTGATTTAAATCGGATTAATTTGATTTAAATCAGATTTTTTTGTACTTTCTTGTCTTTTTTTATTAATTTAATAGTCAGTTTTTAATTTAAAGAAAACAACGTATTTTGGTTTATATTGTTGAATGAAAAAATAACAGGGGAAGTCAAAACTTAAAAGATGAAAAGGAACATAATACCATTTCTTACTTTACTTACTAGTTAGTATTCATAAACTTAGTTTCTCATAGATAGTTTATATTTTTAACCGACTTCAAAAAAGGAGGAGGTTATCAATTCGACTGTATGTTTTTTTTTTTTTTTGTATGTTTGTTACCTCATATCTCAGTCGTTCGTCGACCGATTTGAAAAATTTTTTCGCCTACTTAGAGGGTATACCTTCTAGTTGGTCCCATTTTTTTCAATTTGAGATCTAATGATGGGATCTTGGTGTAATCGAGGGAAACCCTCAAATTTTAAAGACACTTATAGTGTTTCTTTACTTGAATCTTAATGTTGACATGTTGTTACGTCTAATAGTCAACATCTTGTGGGGCTGAGCTGATGGTGGAACTCCTCAACGCTTAGGAGTTCAGAAATTATAATGAAAGAACTTATAATAGGTAGTTTGTAGCTTCTTAAAAAGCAGAGTCATAAGGTGTCCCCCCCCATTCTCCTGTAATCTCTAAAAATGAAGAAATAAAATTAACTTTAAAAAAAGTAAAAACCGACTTCAAAACCAAAATGCACTAAAAAGTTTTAAATAAACTCTTGACTATTGAAAGGAAAGGAACCCATTTTAGGCAAACAATTTCTTTTTGGAGTCGGTGCCATCACTTTGACCATCAAGCATCAACTATCACAGCACCGACTCCAAAAAGAAATTGTTTGCCTAAAATGGGTTCCTTTCCTTTCAATAGTCAAGAGTTTATTTAAAACTTTTTAGTGCATTTTGGTTTTTTTAGAATTAAGTCCCTTCAAAAGGAAGACTAATTTAGCTGCCTTCTCGGTGCCTAATCTATTTCTTATTTTGCTGTGCACTAAATTGAACGCCGAAAAAAATCTTTCCACCCCAGCAGAATAAGCAACTGCACTTAGCAGTTGCTTCTTCGCGTCGCGTGTTTTAGTTTCGGGGAATCCCCGAATTGTATCGCTATACTCGCGCGTATGGCATTGCACGTGTGTGCGTGCCGTAATTTATGTCGGGGAAAGTGCCTGGACACTTTTTGGCTGATTTGGTTGCAGTAAAAAATTATTGATTTAAATCAACGATTTTTTTAAAAAAATCACTTGATTAAAATCACGATTAAAATCAGTGATTTAAATCAAGTGATTTAAATCATATCAACCCTGCATTTTATCATGTCTCACTGTATCATGTTGCACTTATACAGAATACAGTTCCAGATGATATAATTTTATACATTATATACATTCAATGTAGAAAAATACACATTGTTACACCAATATATAGTATCAGAAATATATACATACTTAGTTTAAATAACCAATATTGGTTATAAATATATAGTTTTGATTCAATATCATTAAAAAATCCAATGTTACACAAACCTATCAATCCATAAAATTACACAATATATCATTCACACTCAGTTTCAAATTGTTTGTTAATTTTGGTATTGTAATTATCTCAAGCATCACCTTCCTCTCCAGTAGGTTGATCTTCACTTTCTGCAAGAGCTGCCCCAGGGTCTGCATCTAAAGCATCACTGCTACTTGTTGGTGCACCCCCGTTTGAAACTGACATAAAACAGTATGGCATTTGTCAGTATTTGAAACAAACAGTACTTATAGAGACAGGGGTCCAGTCCCCATACAATAAAACCACAATACATTTGCAAACAGGTCAGAGTGTATCCTTAGGGAAGAGTACTTAGCTGATTTATTTCACAAACGTAACAACACCACGAGAGTTAAAATAATGCTTAAGAAGTTGTTGACGCCTCATGGATCCTCAAAACATATCATTCATCTACCAGTCCCACACATCTTATATCAAAAGTACTAATATCTACCAAGCAAACCACGTGAAACGCAATAGGTTTTGGCAAGCAAGTTTGTGTTTAAGTAAAGATTTTTCGTTCGCACCTGACTCTTCACCAGTGACAGCTTCAGATTCCTGACTCGTAACATTATTTTCAGATATTTCAGCAACAGTATCTATTGCTTGGCCCTCCGCTAACGGAGACACTTCCGCGCCATCAGGTATATCACCATGTAATCCCGAATCCGAGTCCATTTTGTGAATTTGAACAATGCGCACTTAAAGAATACGAATAATCATTGAAACCTAATACAGAATTAAGCTGATTTAATCATTACTTTACGAAAAACTAGGAAAAATACAATTTTTCTGACAACTCTTTATGACCATAGTGCCAGGTTGGCGTCAGGTTAACTTTTTTTTGTACAGGCACTCCTCCACAGATTAGTAAGAGTATGTCTTCTCCTCGTCGTCGTAGAGTTAGCGTAGAGTAGAGGGAAAAGATACAAGACTTGTCTCAAGTTGTCTCATTTTTTTGTTTACAGAATAAAAATGGCCATAGAGAATACAGGATAGAGTTCTTGTTGTCCACACTACTTTGTATAGATTAATAAGAGTATGATGTTACTTATCTACTACTTATCTTGAGACATACTCTTACTAATCTGTGTCTACTACCTTCCGCCCGCAGTTCCGCCGATATTAATCTGTGCTTAGATATATCTTCTATTATATCATTTATCCACAAATCTTGTAGAAATCTTCATTTTTCTTTGTTAATTAATGAAGTGGTCGTAAATAATCTATAGTATCACTGATCATGATGTGATCTTGTTTATATTGTTGAGTATATATATTGTCCACATAATGAACATCATTACGTGATCTTGTATTTTAGAAGCTGCTACTATCTCATCTACTTTTTCTACCAATCATGGCTAATTCTAACACTGAAAAACCTGGAGATGGTATTCGTTCTATGAAATCAAGTACTGCATTCAGGGTTATAAATTTTGAACTATACGCCAAGCCCGTAAGTATGTCACAATTCTTAACAGATAGCAAGATTAATTTTACTTTTATAATAATAATACTATGATACTATTGTGCTATTGGTAATACAGAACATCAGTTACGTTACATAGCACATTTTACAAAAATCATCTTTCTCTCAAAAAATATAAGAAAAAGCATTTATTGTATAACTAAGGGCCAATTTTTTAATGGTCAGATAAAATTTATCAGACTGAGAAATTATAAAGCAACAGATGTATGATTGCTGACAATAAGGTGACGTTTTCAAATTAGCCATATTGTATTGTGTTCAACGAATATTTCTTAATGCTTCAACACCCGAGCAGTCACATGAGACCGCATAACAATAGAATATTTATTGTGTCTCGATCACATACGCTTGAGGGAACTGACTATTTAAAAATCAACCCTTAACGCATAAACACCGAAGCAGTCGCATGCGACCGCATAACAATAGAATATCCATTGTGTCTCGTTTACATATGCTTGAGGGATTAATGATATATTTTCATCTATGCTTTCATACTTTAATCCCTCAAGCGTATGTGAACGAGACACAATGCAAATTCCATTGTTATGCGGTTGCCTGCAACCGCTCGGGTGTTGAAGCATTAAATACACATTTGGTTGTTTTGATTAAAAAGCTTGTTGCATTTTACTTACAGAATATAGTTATTATGAGTATTGGACTAACATGTTTTGGACTCACCTTGGGGTACATTGCATACATGAAGAGCAAGTATGAGTCCATGGGCTATTATACAGCTGTAGACAAAGATGGAAAAGAGATATTTGAAAAAAAGAAATCAAAGTGGGATTAATGTTTTAATAATGAATATTTTGTAAATGTAAATACTACTTAATATATGTTAGATATTTATTATGTATAGTAAGCTAAAATACATACAAGTATAGCAACCCTCCTCTTTCGATGCCCACACAAAAGCATAAAAAGCTTTTATTACTTTAGCCACCCATATAAGCAGCACTTTTACTGCTACTTGCGCAGGGGCAGCCTCTGCTGAGTGTTTAAAGGCGCAAATATGCAATGATCACTGATAACTACATATTTGTGCCTTTTGGCGTCGAAACCATGGGTACTTGGGGTTCTAGTGCACATTCCCTTTTTATGGACCTCCGCCAATGGTTGACTGAGTCAACTGGTGACCAAAAGTCTGGCAGCTACCTCGGACAGCAGAATAGTTTATTATCCAGAGGGTAAACGTTGCCAGCATTTTGGGCACCATACCATTTGGAAGCGCTGGAGGTGATGTCTTTTTTGTTTTTATTTTTTTTTAAATAATTATGTAATAAATTTTCTTTTGCCACAAAAAAGCAATAATTTAGCAAGTATACCTACATAACTAATGATGGTGTATCTGTCGCAGGAAATTGTACAAAAGCTTGCTCACTCACTAAACATCACCTCACCAAATGTGTAAATGACGAATTATCAGTTTATGTCTTCATTGTTAGTAAAATCGTGACACAAACAGACATGCTACTCAACACCCACACAAAACTTACAGTTTTACGTTTTATCCTGTTCTGGTTATTTATTTGTAAAATAAAAAAATATCAATCAAGTATTATGTAATAACACAGTAATAATTTACATATTTTTTATCATAACTGCTCAACTACGTCCCTGGCATTCAGAGCGCGGGATGGCTACCTGACTACTGTGCTTGAAGTTTCATTTACCTTTGAGCTGTCTCCTGGTCCTTTTTAACCGACTTCAAAAAAGGAGGAGGTTATGAATTCGACTGTATGTTTTTTTCTTTTTTGTATGTTTGTTACCTTATATCTCAGTCATTTGTTAACCGAATGTGTACATCCGGCCGTCTGAGCCAGGCTTCTACAGAGAGCTAGCATATCTAGGCTGATAACGAATCGTTAGTGACGCTGATATATCCAGGTTTCATCGTTTGTGACGCAATAGTTTTCTTGGAAAATCAAAAAAACAGCTCAGACAGCCAGAATTTCGCATTTTCTGACTTTCCAGATCTCAACTATCAGACGGTTTCAGGGCGCTGTTTCTTATAAAATGTGATGTGACGCGTAAGTGACGGTCATCCGAAGTAGTTTCATCCATTTTAATTCAGTACTTTTTGAGAAATCTTGATAAACGTGTGGACCAGACAGCCTGATATCCGGTCGTCTGAGCTAACTTGTTTTTCTCTATATTTCACGAAATGTTATGTTTCGGACAAATGTTTTTTGAATTTACTGATGTGACGACGTTAGTGACAGCTCTCGACCAGATTTGAACCTTCGTCACGCACGCGTTTTGGAGAAATTGAGAAAAAGCTGCTGGCTCAGACAGCCGGATGCTGGCTGTCTGAGCCACCTAGTTCTACCACTTCCAGGTGTTGTACGAAGCTGAAAACTCATCTAATCTGATGTGACGCGGCCTCTAAGTACAAAAAAATCGTAAGTGACGGCTCTATATGCCGCCAATCAAAATTTATAAGCATTTCAAATGTTTCCCATACATTGATGCATTTGAGTGGCCACACGTCGCACTTTTTATGGGAACGGAAAGACAATTTAGTAGAAAATGTAAGCTAAAGCCCCTCATATCAAGGCGGATGCTTTCTCCTGCTATTTAAATATTTAATTACGTAGTCAATAACTACGCCGATGAAGGAAAATATGTTAATTATTTTGTACTTTGTCTTCGAGTCGTTTGATGAAACAGAGTATTATGTCAAGTGACTACTAAACTTTTCTGTATATTAAAATACTAGGTGCTTCTCTTTCAAATGTACTATGAAAAACAGAGAAGAAAGATCGATAAATACAAAACAAAATTATAAAGACACTTGGTTTGCTTGAGTGACGAATAGACACGTTTTACACCAACATTAAAGCATTTTAAAGTGGCGCAAGGATTACTCTATATACGAACGTATAGTTGTGTATTACGTCACTAAGCGCTAATAAAGACAACAGATGGGGCATGCCTGTTGATAGACAGAGATATATATATAACATTCGTTACGTATTGATTGCTATTGAGCGCTCATTGGCGCGAGCGCGTGACATCTAGCTCTTTAGCCTAATGTCAGCCATTGCTAAATTATGGTAAAGCATAAATAGTGTTTTAAGTTTTAATACGTTTAAATGAAAAAAATATACTAATGCATGTAATGACACGTTTTTCTTGTCTCTAACAGTTGCAGTGTAATTGGTGGTACTCCTAAACACACAGGAACGCATTTTTACCAGCAAGCGAGAAATAATTTAAGGCGTTGTCAGGACGCATAGAGTTTGGCCATCAAAAGCTGAACCTAGCAAAACGCGGCAAATTTAAAATATGAAAACTAGGCAACACCGTCTATAATAGGAAGAAACATATTTGATACTTTTTTAAAATTCACAAAAAGTAGATTTCAACTGTGGCTTTCCTCATATGAAATACGAAGTTATAACACGTTTCATATATGTACTATGGCTGCTACACACAATGTCGGTGGTACGGCTGGTGGCTATGTCACCGGCACCGCTAGGCTCGCATTTTACTATCAATAAGTAAGGATATTCATTGCGATTATACATCTGACATGCTGAACTAGGTATTTAAACCAACAGAAGTTAATAGTATTTGGGATGTCGGGATGAGAATTTCAAAAACAAAGTTTACTAATATACATAGTTATTTATTATTCACTATAATCAAAGTCTGATTCCAGATACTCCACACCCATCGATTCTTCTGAATCTGAACTGCTAGATTCGTCACCTGAATCGGTTACATTTATAATGAAACTTTCCATTTCTGCCACTATTCCATCTTTTTGTTTATAATTCTCTTCAATATGAATGACATGATTAACCATCTTATTCCATTCCTCAGAAGTAATGCTATTGAAGCATTCTTTTATTAAATTTTCCATTTCTGATAAGGATCTTGAAATATTTTTACTTGCCACTTTTCTCTTTCCTGTGCTCCAAATAAGCTCAATGGGATTGAGGTCACAATGATACGGCGGAAGTCGCAACACCTCATGGCCATGTTCTTCAAGGATCTGATCAGCTTCATAATAGGATCAGGTTTATGTTTATCAACCAAGCACAGCAGTTCCTCTCTTGACTGAGTTTCTTCAAATGAAATATCATAACAACGGAGCCAATTTTGTATTTCTACTTTGCGAGTACTAGTGTTTGGTGCCTTATTCACTTGTATGGTATGATAACTTGCATTATCCATGACAATAATGCTGGGTTCCGTCAAATTGGGAATTAATTTTTCACATAACCATTTGTTAAAATTTGAGGCATTCATGTCATGATGATAGTCAGCTTTAGTTGATTTTGTACTAAAGACTAATAATGCATTTGGTATAAATCCACTTTCTGATCCTGCATGAACAATAATAAACCTTTTCCCCGAAGAAATATTATCAATAGCGCCCTGAGTTGAAGGTCCCTGCCATGACTTTTTTGGTTTGTAATTCTGATGAATATAAGTCTCATCTAAGTAGACAATTTTCTTCCCCTGTTGTCGTTTTAAAGCAATAGTTCTTAAGAATCTATGTCGCCACGCTGCGATATCATAGCGTTCCACAAGTACAGAACGCTGATTTTTATTTTGCTTGAATACAAATCCGTTGGTTAATAATATTTGACGTAATGTTTCTCTACAGCCTGTAAATGCAATACTCTCTTTTAAATACGTCAAAAGGCTTCTTAATGTAGGCACTTGCTTCTTGACAACATAATATTCATTTATTTTGTTTCTTATAGCTTGAATATCAAAACTGTCGAGGTTAGACACTGTCTTTTTATGAGGGCGTTTCTTACCTGGGGTGCTGAACACCCCTTTGTTTTCTTTACTTTCATTATTAATCCTTTTCAATGTTGAAATACTAATATCTGAAAAAGAAACAGCAATATTTTTTAAACCTATTTATAATTTTAAACTAATCACTCCTGTGTATTTTTGTTGCATATAAATCTATGTGAACTTATATGTAATCTGAAAAAAAAAAACATTGTTTATATAAGCCTTTTATTTAAACGATGTTTTTTTCTCAGTCTGTAAAATACATCTTGTATTTAAAACAAGTCTAGAATTTGTTTACAAATAGTGTATGTTGGTGTAAAAATCTAAGCAAAGGAAAAAAATTACACGAACCTATTACCAAAAATATGTATTTCTGACATTTTATATGAATAATTTTGAGCTTGGTTGGAACTTACCAGTCATTGAAGAGATTTTCTCAAAATATTTATTCTGTGAGAGATACTCTTCTTGATGAAATTCCTTTATTTTTTTGAGATTTGCCAAAGCAGCACTGGCTCCTTCAACACTCGAATTCTTTTCTGTAAAATTGGTAAAATTGGAATGTACTAATTATAAATACCTATATATTATTATGTCGTGAAAGTCTTGATAAATATGAAAGTATCTAAGTGAATAAGTTTTACTAACCTACGAACTCTATCGCAACATGTAAACAATCTTCTTTTTGCTTGATTATAGCCATTTGCTCATCTTGTTTTTCTTTATATTTACTTATCATAGTAAATAGAATCTGCCGCACTGCACTCTTTATAGTTTTACCCATATTTTGAAAGAAAAACCAAGGAATGCACAAAATAAACTTAAAACAGTAGCTCAATTGGTAAGAGCGTTTGGCCCGGTTTGCCAAAAGGTTGCTGGTTCAAGTCCCGCCCGTGCGCAAATTTTTGGTTTCTTATTTCATCTTTATGAACAGTGATTTCATTGAACAGGTATCCTACGAGGAACAGCTGTTACGGCCGATATTTAAATACTTGTTATATATAACTGATACGATAAATACGTCTCATCGCTATCAGAAAATGCGAAATTCTGTCTGTCTGAGCCTAGTTTTTTTGATTTTCCAAGAAAACTATTGCGTCACAAACGATGAAACCTGGATATATCAGCGTCACTAACGATTCGTTATCAGCCTAGATATGCTAGATCTCTGTAGAAGCCTGGCTCGACGCCTGGATGTACACAACCGAATCGAAAATTCTTCTTTACCTACTTAGATGGTGTACCTTCTAGTTGGTCCCATTTTTTCCATTTTGGGATCTGATGATGGAATCTTGGTGTAATAGAGGGAAACCCCTCAAATTTTAAAGGAACGTATAGTGTTTCCTAACTAGAATCTTAATGTTGACGTGTGTTACGTCTGATAGTCAACATCTTGTGGGGCTGAGCTGATGGTGGAACTCCTTAAACGCGATTTCTGTTATTATAATGACGGAACTTATTATAAGTAATTTGTAGCTTCTTAAAAAATAGAATCATAAGGTGCAACTCCCCCCCCCCCCCCCCCCGCCCTTTAGTATTCAATAAAAATGAAGAAATAAAATAAACTTTAAAAAAAAGTAAAAACCGACTTCAAAACCAAAATGCACTAAAGAGTTTATTTAAGACTTTTTAGTGCATTTTGGTTTTGAAGTCAGTTTTTACTTTTTTTTTAGTTTTTGTTTTTGTCGCCGTTTTCTTTCTGGCTTTATCAGGATCCACCACACATATTTTTGGACTGTTTTCTTCCATTTTTTTTTCTACAATAAACAGTTTTTATAAACGCTGATCAACGTGCTCGCATCACGAAACACAAAAGAAATGGCAGCCATTTCATACAGATGCTACGTTCTAATTGGTCAATATGGACTTGCCCGAGTTTGATTTATCCCTGTCATTGGACGCACGGGGATTTGAAAATCAATGACTTTGACCCTTATTTTCAATAAGACATGATTGACTTACCTAAATTTGAAAGGCACAGAATGAATCAGTTTTTAATTTCAAATTTAGCGCTACTCATAGATCAATGTGTTGTAGGACTGTGACCTTTAGACATACTCTTACTAATCTGTGACTGTTACTTACAGGGGTTTGATATTCATCGACTCAATTAAAAATAACAAACATATTGTAGACGAGAGGTCAAAATGCAATGTTTGTAGTAAGAGAAATTATATTTCGGTAAACACATACAATATTTAGAAATCACACGACCTCACGAAACGTCCATAGCACAACGGTTTTCTTGAATGACAACCATAGACAGGTGTCTGTCATTAGCACTTCATATACTTCTAGTCTATGATCTATACTAAGAAGGAACATTGAATTTTATAACTCCAACACTCTCCCTTAAAATTCAATGTTTCTTTAACAACATAAGAGATTCAATAACACTGCAATCACAATCAACCACTAGGTAGTAAACTTACAAACAATTCATTGACTCTATTAGGTCAACAACAACTCCATATAAAAACAA
Source organism: Pyrausta purpuralis (assembly GCA_963924145.1). Taxonomy (NCBI): domain Eukaryota; kingdom Metazoa; phylum Arthropoda; class Insecta; order Lepidoptera; family Crambidae; genus Pyrausta; species Pyrausta purpuralis. Next base: position 12,673,934 of record OZ001642.1, read on the forward strand.
ATTGTGAACAACATACTACTTATCAAAATGTAAACAGCAGAACGAAATTCAATGTAACGACAATAAACTATACAACAACTTTAAATATTTAGACTTCATAAACATATTTCTAAAATTCCTAAAGCCTTTGTCATGATGACGTCTGCTATCTGTTCACAACTTAAATTATGTTTGATACATAGGTTACAATTCTCAATCTTCTCTCTAATGAAGTTATACCTACTGTCAATATGTATAAATTTCTTGTGATTGCCTCTTTACCTGTAATAACTTTATCATATCTTTCTACTTCATAAGCTGCTGCCATGTTGACTTCATAGCCCTTTTAATGCTTCGTTAGGCCTTGAATGCCCTGCAAGAATTATCAGGAACTTCAACTGAAGGAACATCTACTGCAAAACTTTCATCTTCAAGAACTTCAAAATAGAGCTTTAAATATTCCTGGGTCATTAGAACTTCTTAATTTCATCATCCCTTATATTATCTTCATTTGGTATTTTTCTTTGAAATACTTTGATCAATTAAGAGCTTATATTTCTTAACTTGTCACTGCACACCATCAGTGTTAGTTCTTTTATTCAGATCTTCAAATTCATATGGCTCTTCCATTGATATCGAACTCATACTAGCCAACCGGGTATGTATGCTGGTCTACTCTTGACATTCAGCCGATATACATAATTGATACCTACTCAAAATCTCTTCATAACAATATTGGTTTTTTTTTGTTGCCATTACATCAATCACGTATTATATTAGTTTCCTCACGCAGTCATATTCGTGAATTACTGGATACTGTATACTCCAATATATTTTCAAAACATTGACAAAAATTGTATAAAATCCAAAACAAAAATTCTAGCAAAATGTCATCATTTCAGTCATTATTTACCCCATTTTGCATCTTTTTTATCTTTCAGTCATTATTTACTCCATTTTGCATCTTTTTTTATCCAAATTCTTGAATTCTTGTCATTCTTTCTATTTTATATCTATTCCATCCAGCATTTTTTCGATCTTAATCTGGAATTTACTCAGTGTTGTGCGAATGTAATTCGTACCATTGGAACAACCAGCATTTGTTTCACGGCTTCCATTTTGAGTAAGTAATTTCTTTGTAATTTGTACCTGAAATACTTTCTTACTTACTGGGCCCATAACCTGTAGACGAGAGGTCAAAATGCAATGTTTGTAGTAAGAGAAATTATATTTCGGTAAACACATACAATATTTAGAAATCACACGACCTCACGAAACGTCCATAGCACAACGGTTTTCTTGAATGACAACCATAGACAGGTGTCTGTCATTAGCACTTCATATACTTCTAGTCTATGATCTATACTAAGAAGGAACATTGAATTTTATAACTCCAACACATATTACATTTGAATTCGGAATCCGTCATTTTTATACGATTGCTCATTGTGTTTTCTAATTTAGGCGCCAATACTTTTTTTTCTAATATTAACCCTTAAAGGCGCGACTTTTTAATTTTAAACGAAAAAAATACAACGTATGTATTTGGGGCTAGTGATGGGTTGTTCCCGAGAATGTTCTTTTGGAAGATAATTTTAAAATTGGATGACTATCCTATTAATTTTATTATATGAATAGAACTTCAATTGTATTTATGTTTGTTTCTAAATATTTCACAAATGAAATTTAAAAATTGCCTTATCCAGCGGTTAAATTCTTTTAAGCAAAAATATTTTCAAGAAAATTCTCGTAACTTCTTTTAGATTTCCTGCAAAGTTTTAAAACTTCATTTTGCCGATAAAATAAACATATCAGTATTTTGAAATAGTCAGCTTTAATAAAGATTCCAAAATTAAACAATACTAAATAATTCAAATCTTACAAACTGTCTAGTTCTGTCTCTCTTGTGTAACTCTAGTTCTGTCTCTCTTGTGGCGGAGGTGCTCGGACCTGGATGATTAGGTTCGTCGGTTTCCTTGACAGAAGTCTTTAACTTATTAAATATTTTCCAATTATAAGAGATGAGACCAGCTCTTTCGGTATTAAATTTGTTTCGTTTTTGTGTGTGTATGTTCGACAAGGTTGAAAAAGCTCGTTCCACAAAAGCGGATGTAGCAGGAGCTGTCAATATTTTTACAGCAAGTACCTCCGCCACAAGAGACTGCAGGCTTAACATGCACGCCGTAAGTAAAAATTTATCGCGGCATTCTATCCCGTTTGTTTGTCAAAAATCGTCTTAACAACCTAAGATGTTTTTAATTACGTCATTGTTAACAACAGTTGCTAACATGGCTGCCATGAAAGTCATGTCGTTTTGTCAAATTTCGAAATATGACAAAATTATAATGATAATTCGGCAAAAATATAAAAAATATTTTTGCCGAAATTTGACATTTTGCCGTGAAACATTATCGTCCACTATAAGCGTCGACGATAAATGAAAAACAACTTATTTAGAGCAAAAAAATACGACTGTGTCGTGCCATATCTAATCCTAGGCTCTCAAAAAACAAGAAAGGGTAAACATATTGAAAAGAGAGTCCCCGTGGACTTTTTTTATCCTTAAGTTATTTATTAGTTTGAATTCATTATCTATGGCCAATATCGAAGCAATTTGACATTGTGTCAAGTTTATCATTCTCAGCCAAATTTGACATATAATTGAGTGAATGATTAGAAATTGTCTTATCTCGTTATCGTTTTGGATAAAATTGTCCAATGTGGTTGGCATGTTAGGGAACAGGTATGATAAAATAGAATAGATCGACTAATTTTGTCATGTCGATCGAAATAAATATTGTGTCATGCATGTTAGGCCTACAGAACAGCACTTAGACTTTATTAGTAATTCCGAAGAGAGCTATTCTGAAGAAGAACCGTCGACGATAAATGTAAAAAAACTTATTTAGAGCAAAAATACATGACTGTATCGTGCCATATCTTATCCTAGGCTCTCAAAAAACAAGAAAGGGTAATAATATTGAAAAGAAAGTCCCCGTGGATTTTTTTATCCCTAAGATATTTATTAGTATGGATTCATTATCTATGGCCAATATCGAGTCAATCTGTCATTGTGTCAAGTTTATCATTCTTAGCCAAATTTGACATAAAATTAAGTGAATGGTTAGAAATTGTCTCATCTCGTTATCGGTTTGGATAAATTTATCCAATGTGGTTGGCATGTTAGGGAATATGATAAAATAGCATAGGTTGACTAATTTTGTCATGTTGATCGAAATAAATATTGTGTCATGCATGTTAGGCCTACATGACGTACTCTTTTCAAACATCAACACAATGGGTGCGTTCCACTTGATAACCGCTGATTGGTTGACACTTCTTGTCGTTGTGGCCGCCAGAATTTGTCCTCTTAATGTTTTTCTTTTCGTCATGGCGTCTTAAATACTCACAATCTAAGTAAAGTCTCCTTAAAAAAAAATGGAGAGTTGTTTATTACAGCAACAAAAAGCAAGATGTCGTCAGAGGATGAGAGGACTGTCGTCATACTCTCTGATAGGCGTTTAGGGTCACGTGAACAAATGTGTGATTTAGACAAATAACGAGCTTCGGAAAATGTCCCGTTGCGATATTTTATTACTTTTTTTCAATTTTTCAAGGTCATATCAACTCTGTAGGACGCTACAGAGATGATATGACCTTGTAAAATTCAAAAAAAGTAATAAAATATCGCATATCATTTACCTATTACCCTAATTTTTACGGTCTAACATGAAAAAGGTGCTACAAAATTAGTTTAGGGACTGGTATGAAAACCTATTTACAATTAAAATCTGAATGCATAAAAAACCTTATTTTTATTGAAAAGGTGTACTTACCCCCAAGTATAAAATCAGGATTTTGTATTATGTAATATTCATAATAGTACATTATGATACAAGTGTGCTAAGTTGACCATTATACAAGGCGATATTGTGTGCGTACGATTGAAAGCACTCTTGCGCTGAATGCGCATATTAGCCGCGTATATTATGGTCACAGCCACACGTTTTTCATGCGACGTTTTTTCACACATTTGCGAGGAAAAAACACAAATTACAGAAAATTTAAATGAATTTGAGTTATTTTTTAGCAATAAAGCTGGATTTACCATTTATAACAATAAATATGTAGATTCAGTTATTTTTCGCATAAATACTGTTTGTTGCTAAAATAAAAAACCGGCCAAGTGCGAGTCGGACTCGCGCACCGAGGGTTCCGTACAAACCTGCAAGCTTTACAAAGTTCGTTCAGTACGACAATCGGTATCAATGTTTGTACTTTTGCGTTTTGCGTTTTTGCGTTGACTTAGTTTTTTTTTCACGGGTTACAGGCAATTAGATCTTAGTATTTGATATGAATTTCAACTTGACAGCTCTACGCGTTCATGAGGAAAAAAGTAATAAGTTTATATTTATTAAAAAATATATATTTTGTACTGTAACTAAAAATTTAAGGTTTTCGGAATTTTTCCTTTATGTGTGCTATAAAACGTTGCTTCATGCCAAATTTCAAGATTCTAGGTCGACTGGAAGTACCCTTTAGGTTTTGATTCCCTTCCGAGTACTTGCGAGTTTCAAAATATGCAGCTTAAATTGCTGTTTCTTTTGATTGCGTTGACGTAGAAGTTTGATTTTGTTACGGCTTAAAGGTATTATAGACCTGAGTATTTGGTATGAATTTCAATTTAATACCTCTACGCGTTTATGAGGAAATGGGTAGTAAGTTTAAAATTATTAAAAAAATATATATTATGTGATGTAACTAAAAATTTTTGGTTTTCGCAATTTTTCCTTTATCTATGCTATAAGACGTTGCTTCGTACCAAATTTCAAAATTCTGAGTTCACGGGAAGCACCCTGTAGGTTTTGATTCCCTTGCAAGTGTCGAAAATTTGCGGCATAAACGGCTGTATCTTTTGATTGCGTTGGCTTAGAAGTTTGATTTTTTCACAGCTTCAAGGGACAGTAGACCTGAGTAATTGATATAAATTTCAGCTTCATACCTCCACGCGTTCCTGAGAAAAAGGGTCTTGACAGACGGACGGACAGACGGACAACAAAGTGATCCTATAAGGGTTCCGTTTTTTCCTTTTGAGGTACGGAACCCTAAAAATTATAACCCGACCAAATTATATCGCTTCTTCTTCTTCTTACTTACGACTTGGTACTAGGTTACAAATGTAAATTAATAAACTAAAGGCACTCGTTCAATAATATACTGAAAAAGCACGCGTGTTTAATACCTATCTAGGATTATGAGCCAAAAATCGGTGGAATAAAATCGTCGTTTTGAGCAAGTATGTTGAAATAGTAAATTGTTATACAAGGGGAGAAAATGACCCATTTCACTCGAGATGTTTTTGGCTAATACGCTAATAACTCGAGAGTGAAATGGGTGCTTTCACCCGAGTTAAAGATACTATTTTTCATTTCGACTGTGAGGAAAAGAGATGAAACCTTGAGTCTTTACATCACATATTAGTTTATTTACTGTTGTTATACATAAAACACACGGTTAGAAGGACAGTAACGGCACAGAATACAAAAGAGTACATAAAACGCGGGCAATATCAAATATTTCAAATCATTGTTTAACATATCGTTTTTTTTTCTCACAGTCAATAATAATAGTTTAAAAAAAGGCAACCTTAACCTTGTCACCAAAACTACCACAGGATGTCAAATTCCAGTTTCAATTTTGCCTCATGAGATAGCGCTATGAGTAACAGCTAAAGGTGAGAGTCAGTAAGAAGATTAATGAACAACAAAGTCACGGCAAGTCGCCTCCGCCTGCTTAATAATCTGTGTGATGATCGACCAAACTAAAAAGATAAGGCAATTTAAATGAAAAAAAAAGTTTCACTATGTATGGCGGGCAACCGAATACTATATGTGTAGATTTAAAAATTGTAAAACCAATTTTAAAATCTTAAAATCAGTGGCCATTATAAACTCGCTTTTAAAGTTTAGCTTATCTTTGAAATATGGAGAGCTTGTTCATTTTAATAATATGATATGACTCAATAATCTGTAACTCCGTGTCTGATCGTAACAATTAAAACTTAATTACTTTCCACCCTAGGGATGGAAAAGCTACTTTCCACCCGTCTATCTTCACATGAAAGTTAAATTTTCCGGACAGAAGAGATGAAAAAAATATTATAATATTCATCAGAACGAATAAAACATTATTCTCATGCTTTTCGACAGTCATCACCGCCGCTTTATGGCGCTAGTCACGTCACATCAGTATCGCTTTCGACTTTTACGCACCTCTATAACCTCTATAACTCTGATGTTTAAGAGACTAATATTGTAAATGTATATTTATATGCTATGAATTATATTCCTTCGACCAAAAAGAAGAATTTATAAAACTGTCTCAAATTAGCGAACGCCTTTTCATAGTAGCAGAGCCGGAGGAGATGAATCTAAACATTTTTTTAAAATGACAGACTATTATGGTGATGAAGGTGATTTGAGTATGCCATATTTTTTCACACATTTTTAGACTTTTTAAGACGTTCCTCTCTCTGAAGTACGTGGGGCAATTTTCTTTGGGATTTGGTAAATGATAGTGAAATATAGATAGTACTTTTAATGGAAAATAACATAGGTAGTCTATTTTGGCGGTGCCGTTTACGCACTACGTGGAAAGGTTGCTCGTGAGCGCGGTCGTCGTAGGCGTCAAGTGGTACCCACCAAACGTACCCTGTAGATGACTTTTTTTTCGAAATTGGTAATAATAATTGTAGATGATGGAAGATGACATTGACGTTTCATTTTTTTTTTTTTCTTATTAATCTTGTTTTGAAGTTTTGAAACTGATTTTGAATTTATATTTTCTTTTTTTACGTACATTATTTCTGATTATATTATAGAACATAGAACTGCGTACCTTTTCTACAATACAATATATATTATACTATAACGCAAAAGTATTTTCATATCTTTGCTAGAAGTAAAGATTAGAGATATCTAAACTTTTATCAAAACATGTCTGATAAAAATTGTGTAATTGCTGGTTTATTCAGCTTCATTCATTAAATCGATGTGGATAACTAAAATTCTGTGTAAGTGTTTGTTTTCCCAACATAAAAAAATATTATCCGAGGCGGGCTTATTTGTTTTTACGCTATGACCTTGAGAATTCGAAAAATTCTGTATTTGTAGGTAAGCATGAATCACTGAATCCGATCGACCAGCGCTGTGGCGTGGCCGCTTCGGGCAATGATGTCATCATTGTATAGCTCTACGGTGTTTGAGTTGTGTTGTTGTTTCCTACGTGACTGGCGGGTGGGTGTAGAATACCGGCGCTGTTTGAAAAAAAAATTTGTTTCAGTTCCCCTATTTTTAGTACTTGTTCTCCAATCAAGCAGTTTCACAGTAGCCATGGACGCAAAAGCGTTAGCCTCAGCAGTTGCAAGTTTTTCAGCAAAGTTCTGCAATGTAAGTACTCTTTAAAAAAATACTTTTGTAACAATGATATTTAAGTTGTACCTACTTATATACCTACTTTCAAAATAAAACTGTTTTCTGTAATGCACTTTTTTACCATTTGCTACTTTTAAAAACTTGGTGTGGTGGTTTGTCGAAAATATAATATTATTTTTGTAGGAACTTGACAAAAGCAAAAGTGTGGTGTCTTCCCCTCTGTCAGCTGAGATCTTGCTTGCCCTTATCACTTTGGGAACCAGTGGCAGTGCCCATGAGGAGCTTCTTACATCACTTGGTATTTCTGACGATGATTCGGTATGTGATTTTTAGATTTATTTTATGAAAATATGCCTCTGAAGGCTAATAGATAGAGTGTGGAGCATTTCCTCAATATGTTGAATTTGATAGTACTTACCATTTTAATGCAGGCATATCAATTAAAAGATAAGAATAAGCACTTGATTGATTATGTGTAACAATGCTACTATCCAAATTCATGATAATTATCATGGCAGATTAATAATGATTAAATGAAAGTAAAGGGACATTATCTATGCATTCTTATTATTTTATTCACAAATGTATGTTAAAAGTGTTTTAATAATTTTGTTCTTTATGAAATTCAAGCATGTTCCAGAAAGGGGACCTTAAACACAAAAACATACACCACAGTCTATTTAAAGCCTTATTAGCACTGTCCGGTTAGCCATGATGCAGTCAGCCGTCTGGTTAATCAATATAAAAAAAAAACAAAAAGGAAGACTTTTTATCAGCACAGTAAGCGAGGTGAAGCTGATGACGTAGAGAACTTTTAAAATTAATAGGGTGCTGGTTTCAAAAAATATATATTTTCTTTGTTTGATATAAATAATTTGAAAAATTCAAATCTTGATTTTACAAAATATAATGATACTAGCAAACCCGACAGACGTCCTGTCTACACGTCTTTAATTTGATAATTTAAAAAAAAAAATGTGAATCTAAACCATTCCCAGATCCCCTTGAACACACACAAAAATTTCATCAAAATCGGTCCAGTCGTTTGAGAGAAGTTTAGTGACATACACACTCACAGAAGAATTATATATATAAAGATTCCCCTGTTTCTGTGATGTATACGAAGACAAAGTAAAATATTATCACTTGAAATGATTTCTCATTATATATATGATTGGTTCGTACAGGCCAGGGCTTGAAACCGGTTCAAGATTTACCGGTATTATAACGGTTAAACCGGTTTTATCGTAAAATTCCGTTCCGCAGCGGAACCAAATAAGAGCGATACTGTAAACCTAAATAAACCGGTTAATTCCCAGACACTTGCGACGATCGCAACGCGACTTATTTTTAGACCAAATATTCTTCAAAAGAGGTTATACTAATTATCAGATTCTTCAGAATTATTCCTCTTGCCATTATATTGTTTTTATAATATAATTAACATTTTCAATAATATGTCGAATAATTACCACAGTACGTATCTGATTTTGGATATATAAACAAAATACGTTTTATTGAATAAAAACTAACGTAAATGCGCTCACCGCCCGCAGATCTTAACGAAGTTGAGGTGGTTGTCCTGCCTGAATGAAAAGTTGAACCGGTTAATGAAAAATACCCATATTTTTCCAAACCAGTTTAAGTACCGGTTCAAAGGAACCTAACCTTTTTCAAAAAGTTCCACCTATATTTTCGTTAAACCGGTTCAGACAAAATACCGGTTTCCAAGCCCTGGTACAGGCCACTATTTATGACATGTTAGAAAGATAACAGCGTTTTTAATGTAATTGTGGGCAAAATGTAATATTACTACTGATTACTAACTACCATTACAATTTGAAGTTAGTAATCGTGATTACTAACTACATGAAGTAATCAAAAAAAGGAGTAAGACATTTCAATTACTAACTACATTATATCGTTATAGTGATTATGATTACTTTTTTGTTCCAATTCTGGTGACAGCATTCCAGATTCAGAATGATGCTGTTGTTATGTCAATGATCGCGGCCGGTAACGTAAACTGATTTTGTGGACAATGAGAAGGCCTTTGATTCGATCGAAACTTGGGCGCTGCTTCGGTCTCTTCAGCGGTGTCACGTAGACTATAGGTATAAAGAGGTGTTAAAGTGTCTATATAACAACGCCACCATGTCGGTCCGAGTACAGGAACAGAATACGAGGGCGATTCCATTGCAAAGAGGTGTAAGACAGGGCGATGTAATATCTCCGAAACTGTTAACAGCGTCATTGGAAGACGCCTTTAAGCTCCTGGAATGGGAAGGATTCGGCATTTCTGTCAATGGCGAATACATAACACACCTTCGGTTTGCCGATGATATAGTCGTTGTGGCAAAGACGCTGGATGATCTTGGCACTATGCTCGAAGACCTCGACCAAGTATCCCAACAAGTGGGTCTTTAAATGAACATGGAAAAGACGAAAATTATGTCAAGCTCCCTTGTTGTACCCACTCCAGTATCTGTTGGGAACTCAACTCACGAAGTTGTCGACGAGTACGTCTACCTGGGACAAGTTATCCAATTGGGTAGGTCCAACTTTAAGAAAGAGGTCAATCGACAAATCCAACTCGGCTGGGCAGCGTTTGGAAAACTGCGCAAGATCGTGTTCTCGTCTCAATTACCTCAGTGTCTGAAGACGAAAGTCTTCAACCAGTGTGTGTTACCAGTGATGACATACGGATCCGAAACGTGGTCTCTAACTATGGGCCTCGTAAAGAAGCTCAAAATTACACAACGAGCGATGGAGCGGGCTATGCTCGGTGGTTCTCTACGAGATCGAATCAGAAACGAGGAGATACTTAGAAGAACCAAGGTAACGGACATAGCCTTAAGTGGCAGTGGGCAGGGCACATAGCGCGAAGAACTGATGGCCGTTGGGGCAGGAAAGGTCTAGATTGGAGACCCTTCGACCAAAGACGCAGCGTAGGACGTCCACCAACAAGATGGTCAGACGACCTTAAAAAGATCGCAGGATCAAACTGGATGCAGACCGCTAGTGATCGGTCGCTATGGAAAGCCGTAGGGGAGGCCTATGTTCAGCAGTGGATGTCCTTTGGCTGATAATGATGATGATGATGAACGTCGACGGCACGTCGATGGTTGAAAGACGGTTTTACACGTTAGAAATAGCGGCCGATGTGTCGACTGCATGTCGTTCGTTAATTGCCAGACCAAACTGCCAGACTGACGGACTGGATTTGATGGATTGGACTGATATACTAAACTAATAGACTGGACTGATGCCGGGCTGATGGACTAGCTAGACTAAAGAATTGGACTAATGAACTGAACTGATTCCAGATTGATGGACTGAACTGATGTCAGATGGTGGCAGGCAAGACACTTTTGAAATGCCATAAATAGCTGCCGATATATCGACGATGAGCTAACGTAGCAATACGCTTGTCACTTGTAAATAGGAGCCGTTGTAGACGTGTCGATGATATATCGAGGACTTATGGATAGTGGAAATACGCTTCTCACTCGTCAAAAATAGTGGCAGATTTTGACGGCGTGTCGATGACTTGTCGACGACATTTCGACGGCGTATCGATGACACATTGATGGCAGAATTACGCTTCTTACATGGCACCGTAAACTGCCGATGAGTAGACGTTTCGTTGGCGTGTCGTTAACCTGTCGAAGGCATGTTTTTGGTGAAAACACGCTTCTCATAAGTCAAAAACAGCGGCTGGTGTCGACGACACATGACTTTTCGACGTCTTGTCGATCACAGAATTGTGCTTCTTACATGTCACTGTTAACTGCCGATGTGACGTGTCGACGGTCTGTCGATAACCTGTCGACGTGGAAAGACGCTCCTGACATTTTAAAAATAGCAACCGATGTTTCGACTGCGCGCGAATGCCAATGGCAAATGACCTCACTGTTCATTTGGGGAATACCGGCCTTACAACTAGTGATGGGTTGATCCCGAGAATGTTCTTTTAATGAGAACTTTGCTGTTAAGTTCTCGAGAATATTCTTTTGGAAGAGAATTTAAGAGAATTTAAAAATTGGATGACTATCCTATTAATTTTATTGCATTAATAGAACTTTAATTGTATTTTTGTTTGTTTCTAAATATTTCACAAATAAAATTTAGAAATTGCCTTATCCAGCGGTTAAATTCTTTTAAGCGAGAATATTCTCAAGAAATTTTTCGAGAAAATTCTCGTAAGTCCTTTTAAATTTCCTGCACAGTTTTAAAACTTCATTTTGCCGATAAAATAAACATATCAGTATTTTGAAATAGTAAGCTTTAATAATAATTATTACAAAATTGAACAATACTAAATCATTCAAATCTTACAAAACAACAAAAAAATATTAATGATAATGAATAATCAATCATGATAATCAGAACGTTGTGAACCTGTTAGATGATTAATAAATCTTTATATGTAGACGCTGAGTGATATCCACTGAGTGCGTTGTTTACGATCGCGTAAGATAAAGAAATAAAATAAACATAGAAACCATCACATAAATCAGAAACCATCCCTAAAGTGTGAAATCACATCAAATCACTTACGTCTTTCATAATGATGTATGCATACATGACATTAATTTCCCTTTTATTAGAATTAATTACATTATTTAAAACGAGATTAAAATTTGAACATAAATAATCCAGAATCCAGCCATACAAAACTTGTTTTTTTTTTGGCATCTGTTTTTCTGTTATCACCTAGCTAAAATAGGTAGACTGTAATTTCCAGTAATTATGTTTGTTATTAACTGTATTAATATTAACCATTAATAATCATTATTTGTATTTCGAAGTTATTTTTACTATGCAATTATATACACATAAACATGGTTTAGGGATATTTCAATTAAACCTACATAACTAAAAATATTTTTTTATTATTAAGATAAAGTTAAAGTTAAAATAAACTTAGAAGAAGAGGAAAAATGAGACAAAATTTAATCTTTACTTTATTTTTGAAACATCAAAACCTAAACAAAACAACTATATTTTTTTATTAAAACTGTTGAAAACTTCTGACACATCTGCAGCGGTTCTGCACAACGTATGTCATTGTCGTGTATTAGTTGAAAATTTTGTTCCATTTGCTGTCTGTGCGGCAAGATAACAGGCTCTAGCACCTCATCTCGGTATTTTAGAGCAGTCATATTGCCTTTTATCCAAACGAGGACCGTTCTACCGCAGAGACGAATTTCTGCCCGAACCATAATCGTGCCACCTTGATATGCATTAACTTTTTGTGAGTGTTGCAGACGATTCGAAAGTCCAGGTTCTCTCCAAATGTGTACACTTCGCGAATCAGGATGAAATCCAAACCTGGATTCATAAGTGACCATTGAGAATGGTTCCAGTTTTCGTGTGCAATAGCCCATTGTAATTTTCTTCCCGATTGCCTTTCCTTAGTGCTGGTACGCGAAGTGGCCTACGAGCACGTAGGTTGACTTCATGCAGTCGTCTTCTCAAAGTTTGACCGCTTACCAGCAAACCATACTCTCTTTGACTTTGAACCAATTGCATCGCCGTTACTTACATGTGGCTGACTTCGTGCAGCATTTACTATGAATCGATCCTGTACATGTGCTGTAATGCGTTGAGGTCCGCCGTTCCACCACTTCCCCCGTGACACGATAACCGAGGACGCATGAAGTGCAGGACTTGATAAAATATTCCACAACAGGATATTGACACGCTTTTTTTGAGTATGCAGAACCGCTGCAGATGTGTCAGGAGTCAAGAGCGTCTTAGGTGGATCCACGGATTATAAATTATTAGTTTACAATAATTTTCATAAATAAAATAGTTGTTTTGCTTCAAAAGTAAAGTTAAGATTTAAATTTTGTTTGAGTATATCCTCTTCTTTTGAGTTTTTTGAAAATTGATTATCAGATTTGATAGGCTATTAAACAAGGTTTATTTTTCAACACACTTGCTTAAAACGACGTTTTAATTCCACCGATTTTTGGCACATAATCCTAGATATTAAACACGCGTGCTTTTTCGGTATATTATTGCACTAGTGCCTTTAGTTTATTAACCCGACCAATTTAGGTTTGTACCCTAGTACCAAGACGTAAGTAAGAAGAAGAAGCGATGTAATTTAGTCGGGTTATAACTTTTATTTTAGCAACAAACATTATTTATGCGAAAAATAACAGTATTCTACATAGGTATTTATATTAATAAATGGCAAATCCAGATTTTTCATTTAAATTTTATGTAATTTCTGTTTTTAACACAAATTATTAGATTTTTAATCTTGGCTGTTGGCCGATCTAGTTCGCCCTTAGCCTTGCGCGCGCATCGGTATCGCGGCAAGAAAAAAAAAATGCGCCATTTTTCGTAAATAGGTAATTGTCGGCTGTGACGAAGTTTGGATTAATTGTGAAGTTTAATATTAACGAAAATGTCTACTTCAAGTAAAGAAAATGAAGAAAACCTATTATTAACTCTGGCGGACATACGTAACGAGGCGAAAAACGCGTGCGATAGTCTTTTGCCATCAAAGTCGAGTGAAATGTATTTTTACTAAATGTTTTAATAATTAAAAACTCAGTAAATGAAGAGTCTTGTTTTTTCCTCGCAAGTGTGTTGAAAAACGTCGTATGATACGCGTTGCCTGTGACCATTATATACCTACGCGGCTTTCTTATGGCGCACTCGCTTTCGCTCGTGCGCACACAATATCGCCTTGTATATAATGGTCAACTTAGCACACTTTTATCATAATGTACTATTAACGTGTAGGTGTCTCAACAGAATGTTAATAGAATTTTAGTTAATAAGGTTTAATTGAAATATCCCTAGACCATGTTGATGTATATTTGTTCGATTTTTTATCTAGAATCTGGCCATTTACTTAGTTAACGTTTTCGTGGTTCATGCAAAAACATTCTCTATAAATATTTTTTCCTTCCTCATCAACAGAACCGGCCTGGCAAAAGACTTTCTTATTGACTACTTGACTATTGTAGGTTATATTGGAATTTGATGAATAGCAGTTAACTTCTGTTAGCTTTTTAGTTTAAGCTTTTGTCACCAGTAACATTATCGAGTTTGATTGAGTATTCTACCATCCTGCGTTAATGACTTTCTACAGTAGTTCTTAAATTGTTACTCGTCTCCTGAACTCATGGATAATTTGCAGATTCGCTCGGGATTCTCGTTGGTTACCGAAAAGCTGAAGTCCGTCAAGGGCGTCACGCTGAACGTGGCGAACAAGGTCTACGTTATGGAGGGAGATTACGATCTCCATTCAGAATTGAAACAAGACGCTGTCAAAGTCTTTGACGCTGGCTTTGAAAAGGTCGACTTCAGTGCTTCGGCCGCTGCGGCGAGTCTTATAAACAAATGGGTACGTTACGTTTGAAAGTATGGCACGTAGACGGAAGTTATTAAGGTCGTATCTAGTTTTTTGCACTGTTTAATGGCCGTGAAAAGCCTTGTTTTTAAAGTTCAAGACTCATCGTTATAAAATAATATTTAACCATACTATGTATTGTACAACAAACACACAGTACAACGAAACTTTGATAGCAAATACTTAATGTGCTTCGTGATAAAAATCGATGCTTCTCTTTAATTTTAAAACTTTATTTTAAATAACCGTTTTAGGTGGAAGATAAAACCAATAATAGAATCAAGGACTTGATATCGCCAGACAGTTTAGATCAACTCACTCGTCTTGTCCTGGTCAACGCCATATATTTCAAGGTGAGTAATCCTAATCATTATCCTGCGCCAATCTCAGCACTTTACATCTCCCATTCTCGAGTTATATAAATGGTGTAACTAACAAGACTTTCTTTATGTTCCTAATATTTATTTTAGGGGACATGGAGCAAGCAATTTGAAAAACGTAACACCATGGACCAACCGTTCCATGTGAGTGCATCCAGCACAATCCAAGTGCCAATGATGTACAGAGAGGACAAATACAGATACGGGGAAAGCGAAGCTTTGAACGCACAGGTAGGTACGAAAATAGCGCGAAATGTAAACACTTTCGATATTACATACGCTGCTAATACTTCGATTCGCTTTTATTTGCCTATTCATAACTTGCGGTCACCTTTACCAAGAATTACTATTACTATTTAATTTGGTAAGCATATCAATAGGGTAACCCAATCTTTCTGTAACCTTTTTAATAGGCTTCCCCTAACAATTGGCTTAATCAAAAAAAGGGTTTTCCGGTCCCTGGTTAGAATGTAATGAAATGTAAAAGGCAGATTCCAATACAATATTATTACACTAAGGCTGGTTATAGAGCTCGACCGACCATCTCTTGCCTGTCGCTTGTGTTTAGTATGAAAATTCATAAATACTAACAGAGTAATATAACTAAAATTTACTTTTACACCCCTAAAAAGCGTGTTTTGCGTAACAATTCACCGCTATATTTGCCCGTAGTGGGCACTAACTATAGGCGGAATAGTTTTATTTGGCGGGCTAGTAGCGAGTTAAATATTTTTTTAATGTGGAGATCTGGACATATTCCACTCTACCATTACTTTTACAAAACGGCTATTGGGCGAGTAAAAGAGAGTAACTGCCTCGGTGGCGCAGCGGTAAGAGGGTCGCACTTTAAAGCGACGGCTGCGCCAGAGGTCCCGGGTTCGATCCCCGGGTCGGGCCAAAAATATATACCTGAGATTTCCTGTTCAGAAATTCTTAGGGTAGCCCGGAGTTAGTTGGCGGTGTTTCACCCCCGTGCCTCGGAAAAGCTCGTAATGCCTTTGGTCCTGCGCCTGATGTCTCTCCGGTCGTGTCAGATTGCTGTCCCATCGGGCTATGAGAGTGAAAGGAATAGAGAGTGCACCTGTGTTTGCGCACACACTTGTGCACTATAATATGTCCCGCGCAGTCGGTTAGTCGTTGTGACTGGCCACCGTAGTCGAAATCGGCTAGGGGAACTATTATTGGGCGAGTGCTTTTTCGATTGCGAGTTGCTTAAATAGTTTTCAATTTTATCTTCCTTATTATATTATGTTGTTTTGTTGCTTGGCAGTATTTTTGACTGAATGTTTATGGTAATTCATACTATTTCTATATGTAAGAATCTGTAAGAGGTATATGAGTTAACCATACAATCTCATATCATCTATTTAAAAACCCTGGTTTTCCTGTAATAAAAAAAAAAAGTAACAATAGAGCTTCAGCTTTAATCCATCAAAACATCTGATCGAAATATATAAATTTTTTATTCATCTTTGTGTAATAAAAAATAATATTAATAAATTCTATTATAAGTCACACTCATTTTTGTGTCGTGTGTGCTTATCGGTTCTGACGATAACGGTCGAGCTCTGTGGTATACCGAGCTTAGGGGTTTTATTCTGTATTTCACAACACAAGCTATTGATATGAAAATACATATTTTGTTTAGAAAAACACTAGTAATTATCATCTTAATACGAAAACCTATCTATTTACATAAGAACTGCCTTATTTACGGGTCGTCATTGAAATGTTATTGATCTTTTTACATAACAAGCAAGCGTCTTTTTCAGTTGTTGGAGTTGAGTTATGTTGGTGAAGAGGCGAGCATGCTTATTGTGCTGCCCAGGGAAGTAGAAGGTCTCAACGATGTTTTGAAGAAACTAGCAGACGGCCACGATCTTTTGGATGAGGTCGAAAATAATATGTACTCCACTAAAGTTCAAGTCACAATTCCCAAGTTTAAAATTGAAACGGAAATTGATCTCAACGATTTGCTGCCTAAGGTGAGTTTGCTTGGGTTAAACCTTAGAATAACAATTTTATAATTCCTTTTATACAAAAGTACCAGTACCAGGTTTAACGAGGACTAAAATTTTTTATCATCATTATCAGCCAAAGGACGTCCACTGCTGAACATAGGCCTCCATCACGGTTTTCCACAGCGACCGGTTGTGAGCGGTCTGCATTCAATGTGATCCTGCGATCGTTACAAGGCCGTCCATCTATCTATCGGTGGACGTCCTATGCTACGCCTTTGCCTGAAAGGTCTCCAATCTAAAACTTTTCTGCCCAAAAGGCCATCAGTTCTTCGCGCTTAAATTACCCGATTAGAAAAGTATAACTCCATTATTGAATTTGGGTCATATATGACATTATTTTTAAGTTTATTTAATAACAGGGTAAGAGTTTCTCGTGTGACGATAAATCGCCCTGATTAATAGGTTGGTAAAAGAAATACTTATCTATTTTTCTAGCTTGGCATCAAAGCCATATTCAACCAATCAGGCTCAGGCTTGACCAAAGTGTTGAACTGTGAGGAGCCACTGTATGTCTCAAAAGCCATTCAAAAGGCTTTCATTGAGGTGAACGAAGAGGGCGCAGAAGCCGCTGCAGCCACCGGTAAGTTTCTGTTGGAAATTGTACAGGATTTTGTATCACCTTTTAATATGATTCTGGTTTTGATATACTTCGTTTGTAACGACAACTTTTATGTCAGTCTATTTAATCCAATTTGTGGGAAGTTTATTAAAACATGATGCAAAGTCTTACGTTAAGTATAAAGTGTTCTGTAACTGTTTTGTGTGCGTGTGTTTAACGGTCTGTCATGGTGCTTTGGGCTGTTTCATTTCTTCCAATAATTAAAATCTAATATAACATAAAATAATGTGGCACCTTTTTTTATAGTGCTTTTACCTCAATTAACCAACTAACGTTATCTATTCCTCATGATCATTTCAGACAGTATTTTATATTTTTAACCGACTTCAAAAAAGGAGGAGGTTATCAATTCGACTGTATGTTTTTTTTTTATCATTATTTTTTTTTTGTATGTATGTTACCTCATATCTCAGTCGTTTGTCGACCGAATCGAAATTTTTTTTCACCTACTTAGAGGGTATACTTTCTAGTTGGTCCCATTTTTTCCATTTTGGGATCTGATGATGGGATCTTGGTGTATTCGAGGGAAACCCTCAAATTTTAAAGGCACGTATAGTGTTTCTTTACTAGAATCTTAATGTTGACGTGTTGTTACGTCTGATAGTCAACATTTTGTGGGGCTGAGCTGATGGTGGAACTCCTTAACGCCTAGGAGTTCAGTAATTATGATGACGAAACTTATGATAGGTAATTTGTAGCTTCGTAAAAAATAGAATCATAAGGTGCAACTCCCCCCCCCCCCCCTCTTATGTAATCACTAAAAAAAAAGAAATAAAATAAACTTTAAAAAAAAAAGTAAAAACCGACTTCAAAACCAAAATGCACTAAAAAGTCTTAAATAAACTCTTCACCGTTGTAAGGAAAGGAATCCGTTTTAGGCAAACAATTTCTTTTTGAAGTCGGTGCCATCACTTTGACCATCAAGCATCAACTATCACAGCACCGACTCCAAAAAGAAATTGTTTGCCTAAAACGGATTCCTTTCCTTACAATGGTGAAGAGTTTATTTAAGACTTTTTAGTGCATTTTGGTTTTGAAGTCGGTTTTTATTTCATACTTCATAATATGATTTTGGTCGTATGTCAATCTATTGGTTTTTCGTTAACTACTGAAATGCTCACATAAGGTACGAAGTCATTGTGTTTGTTTTTAATTCAATAAATAGTATTTATGTTATGATTTCGAGCTCCTCCTAATTCACTGCAGTAATATGTAAATTAAAGCTAAGGGTTTTTGTTAACAAGTTCAGGATCGCGTGTTATGTCTCTATTTTTAAAATGAATGGAACGGAAATAATACACAAGTTCCCTAACATTGTAGTAAGTGAGTAACTTAAGTGTCTCTCAATGGTAATGGTTTTGGTAATGAATGGGTGTAAAAAAACTCTCGTGTGACCTTGGGTCCTACTAATGGCGCCGTCGCGTCGCGTCGCGTGGCCTCTGGTTTAGTCTAGCTAGAATAGACATTGGGATAATGTGTTGTGTGTGTTTTTTAATGTATGTGTGTGTGTGTGGGTGTGTGCGCGCGCAGGCGTCGTGACTCGGATGCGTCGCTCTGCCACGAACGTGGAGAAGTTCACCGCAGACCGGCCAGCGCTGTGGTGCAGCATGGTGCACCGACAGCTTCTGTTTCTCGCCACGTACCGCCCGAGCGCCGCGTCCACGCCCCACGAAGAACTTTAGCGGGCGATACTCACCGTCTAATGAATGTCAGCCAATTAGGTATTTTCTTACGCCCAATTTTCGTATAGATTATTAATAAAGGTCACGCTAATTTAAAGCATTTTTTTAAATCTCGCTGTACGGTTTTTATAATACAACCCTTATATTAGGTATTATCATCAGTGTTATCAGCTTATCAATTTATTTATTTTTACTGTCGGCTAAATCCAACCCAACACAACACAGATAACGCTCGGCTGTTTTCATACTAATTATGTTTTTCACAATAATCACCTTAGATTTTCCTATAGTGACTCATGCCTGTATTTATTTCCATTAAGTTGTGAAAGATAAGCGTCCGAGTGCCAGTGTGCTATCTTTAATTTTATACCAAACACATTGCCAATGAATGAATCATCGTGGTGACCGTATCGGGGTTTTGTTAGCTAACGGTGACAAATGTATTTCAAAACTAGCGGACCCAGCGAACTTTGTTCCACCTCCATCCTCGTCTTGCTCGGCCTCGTCTCGCCCAGCCACGTAGTTAAAGAAAAATGTTAAGGGTGGACAACCCTTATCACTAAGGGGTATGAAAAATTGATGTTGGCCGATTCTCAGACCTACTCAATATGCTCACAAAATTTCATGAGAATCGGTCAAGCTGTTTCGGAGGAGTACGGGAACGAACATTGTGACACGAGAATTTTATATTTAAGACTAGCGGACCCAGCGAACTTTGTTTCGCCCCCAGCCCCGTCCCGCCCCAGCCCCGTCCCGCCGAGTCCCGTAATTTTAAAAGTAAAGCAAAATGGTTATTAAAAAATAAGGGTTGATCGTAGAAGGGTGAAAATTGAGGGTTGTATGTATTTTTGTATGTTGTATCATAAAAAAATAGAAATAAAAAAAAAACATTTTGGGGTGGACTACCCCTAACATTTAGGGGGATGAAAAATAGATGTTGGCCGATTCTCAGACCTACTGAATACGCATATAAAATTTCATCAAAATCGGTCAAGCCGTTTCGGAGGAGTACGGGAACGTACATTGTGACACGAGAATTTTATATATAAGATTAAAATATGGTATGTCGGTTTATGTACGCGCAGGCATGGTCGTGATGATGCGGTGCGCGTTCCCCGCGCCGCCGCCGGCATTCCGCGCCGACCGCCCCTTCGTGTACATGCTCTTGGACGACGCGCGCACCGCCCTATTCGTCGGCGTCTTCAACGGAAAATAATTAAAAATAAATAAACACCAAACACTAGTCACGCGGAAATTCTTGCACCAATAGCTAGAGGCCGTTTTTCTTTGCTAATTCGATAATTTAAATCTTTTATCAACATTTAAAATAATATCAGTCAATAAAATTAATTATCTATTTGACTTAAAAATGTCTTGCATTCAACGATACATTACATAAGTAAGTTGTTAAATTTGTGTTTAGATTATTTTAAAATTTATCATTTCATTTAAAAGGAATGTTTCAAGATTGTTTACAATATTCGACTAGTAAAGAGAAACGGACTGTAATTTTTTAACTAAACGGTTGACAATCGACTATGTGACACTATCGGATTTAAATATCATATGCCAGTTATGTGGGTACCAGATGCATATTAATTTAACGACGGGTTTTCTATTCGAAAACCGTATCAAAACAAATGTTTAAACCGCCCTTGAGGTACTTCTGAAAACACACATTAGTACATCTGCGAATTAATTTGTATCAAATTGACCCTTGAGTAACCACGTGACATAAAGGTGTCTGTTATGTAACGTTGACGCTCGGTTGTTACCAAAAATGTAAATCTGTTCTATTTTATCAGTCCGCTATATAATTGTACTGGATCCGGCGCCAAATCAATAGTAGGCAGTAGAAAATGAAAATTTAATTCAATATTGTCAAGTGAAAATTAAACATACGGTGGAGAATCTCCGCGAGATGCGCTCTTATCAGCTCTCTTTTTATACACAATAATAATCGCCTCGCAATAAACGTCCATAGGTACCAATTAGTATTAATATTAATCACGAAAACTAAAAATAACATAGCATTTATATGTACCTACTTAACTGAAAGTTAAGCATTTATTTGTAATTGAAAGTGCAAATTAAAAATTTACGTAAATGTGTTATTGTATCACTGTTATTTATATTAAAACTTTATTTGAATTGAGTTTATTACTTTGTTATAATTAAAAATTCACCTTTTAGTTTAATGACAATGAAAACTGTCATAAGATCAAATTATACTAATCTTAACAACTAGCTAGATAACTCCTATATTATCACTGTTTATTTACGGTTTGTGCGAATTTCTATTATATATTTTTGTGATATTTATGTGATCTACTGAAGATTTTAATGAAACAGTTATTAATAACGGTGAGTACCCTAAATAGATAATAAAAATCTGCAATTATTTAGCTTTCCTTATTTAATATTCAGTTCTGGTGTGTTCGTTTCCAGTAAATTTGCAATATACATTATAGACTTCGTCATTTCAAATGAATCCGAAGATTTAACCGGTTTAAATTAAATTTCTAACTTCGTAACTTTATCAGTCGGGAATCAATTAAAGTGAGTCTGGAATATTCCTTACAAATAATTATTTACCCTCTAGTAAAATAACATTCGAGGTAGACCCACGGACTATCACGTTTTGAAAACGCCTGCACAAAAAAAAAACTAACGAAGTTGGTCACATTTGCTCAAACGTTTCATCAAGGCGTTTTTCGAAGCGAGTGATTCAAAATAGGGCCCCTGGTCGGATTCAAGCACAGCAGTCAATCTCATATGAGATTGACCATAGGCGCGGGAAATTGTTGTATGTGTGCAATACCTCTGTTCCTTCACTCCCATTATTCGGTGAGACGGCAGATCCGACCTGACCGGTCAGTGATCATCAGGCGCAGGACCAACGGTTCAACGTGTTGCTTGCTTAGGAAGTAGGTAGGTGGTGATGACACCCCCGTGTTTCAGAAAGTTTTTTTTTAAATGTTTTAAAATCATTCGTAGTTTTAAATATGGGATGAAGGCTAGCTAAGTAACAATACTAATATGAGTGCCTGCTTACATACAGGATGACTTTGAAAACATCAGTAATATGTTAAACTAAGAACGTTCTCATGATTAATAATCCCTTCCACATATTAAAATTAAAATTAATTGATATGATGAAACCCAGAAAAATCAAAGTATCACTTCGATTTCCGAGATCCGTTCAGGCAGAGTATTTTTTTTGATACTTTAATATCATTCGTCAATTTGAGAAAATCAAATTGTAATTTATTAGTTTATTTTAAATCAGTGATCAATTCTAAAAAGTTTAATGTGTTTTTTTCGGTTTCAAAAAAATATATTTCATAATCATTGATTTTAATTTTAATATGTGGAAGGGATTATGCATTATGAGTAGGTTCTTCGTTTAAAATATTGCCAATGTTTTCAAAGTCACTCTGTATAATTTATTAAGATGTTTTCTGTTCAGGTAATGGTACTACATAATTTAAATTAGTAGGAATAAATATATTTTTTGCCTTGTACCTAAAGAAAAACATACCTTAAACATACCTACTAACATAAAATTAAACTTTATATTACACTAGAACTTATTTACAAATTCGACCCATAAGCTTAACAGTTATTTTTGAGCACGTGCATTGAATTGAGTAGCCCTGATTAAGGTTTTGTTATTTACAGCAATGTTTCTGTTTGCCAAAAGACGAAAACGTTTGTTGACTGAGAAAACTATATTCCGAGCTGACAGACCGTTCCTGTGTTTCATCCTCGACCACTATATCAAGATATTCGTCGCTAAATACATGGGATAAATTTGAAAATAAAATACGAGTTAGGTGTTAAGTAATATTTTAATAAGTTGTTTAATTTATTTCATTTTAGGCGACCCTAAACCTTATCGCACCTCTAACTATAGTCCATTTTTTAATGATGATCGCTGTTTTTTTTTTGACATGACACATTCTTCCGTTGCACGTACTAAGTACATTCCAAGAACGAAGAGCTTATTTTACAAAGTAAATATAATAACATTTTTATATTGTTGACAAAATATAATTAAACATTTCCTTATCAAATATAAATATTTTTTACTTTGATCAACCATGATTCCACGATCCACTATAGTGATTGACAAAAGGTAATCGATTTAAAATCGTATAAGGTCCGAATAATCGGTATGGTCGTAATAATCAATCATTATATTTATGGATGAGAGCCGTATTAAAAATTATCGCTATTGATTCACAGACTATATTTATTACATAATTAGTGGTCCCCCACGACTTCGTCCGCGCGTTTTTCGATTTTCTCTCGCCTTTTAAACCTTCCCTAGACCTCCACGAATATTTCAAGACTAAGATAAAATAAATCCGTTCAGCCGTTCTCGAGTTTCAGTGAGACTAACGAACAGCAATTCATTTGTATATATATAGATGAATGATATCTTACTACTGATTTTCTACTTATTTTCGACAGTCAGTTAAAAAAATAGAAATATGATTCGGGCGTATGCCTATATTATGCCCGGATAGGATACCTTCCTCGTTTGTCACAGCCAAAGTTGCTTTTTACAAGTGCAATTTATATTATTGAGTTTGTAAAGTGACAAAACAATATAAAAACAAAAATAAAAATGGTCTTTATCTGCCCTAAGCCGGAAAAGAATTTAAACGTGAGACCCTAATTGACAACTTTGTACGAAAATTGATTTAATTTTATGGGGTTACATCACTAAAATTGTGGGAATGACAACGTCTCAGCGATCATCTAAGGCCAAATCAACTATGAAGGAAAAAAGACTAGTGGGCATGAAAAGTTAGATACGTAGGTATGCAACAAACCCATCAAAACTAGCCAAGTCTAGCCAATCAAAAGCTTAATTGTATCGTAAGTAATATCTAATTAGTACATGTTATTATTCTTAATTCAATGTGAAATGGCATATTTTCAATTAACAGACATCGTTGTAGTTGTTAATGATAAAACAAGAAATAGAGTTGCATACTTGCTTATTTTATAATGGTTATTTTCTTCTCTTAAATAATATTTTGGATTTTCTGTGGAACTTGGCACTCATTTAGATCTCAAATCTTTTTTCCGCGAAGTCCACAATCAAACCCATTCTTAGTTTCGAACTTGGCTGTCATTTTTACATGTACGTAAACACGTACATGTAAAAATGACAGCCAAGGTGGGTTGTCATTACTTTTTGTAGTAGTTTGGTATGGTAATGACACTCTTTTGATTTACCGTTGGGAAATGAGCAAGAAGAACATAAATATAAAGTTATAAAATCGATATTCGGCAAGCGGTGCTTATGATGTTAGGTACTATAGGAATGCTTTACTAAAGCACGCATATTACTTCTTTGTATGGGGACACCTCTATGTTTGACTCTATTTTATTTTAATGCCTCTTTTATGGAGGCAATTTAACAAAACATACACACGCAACACACACAACACGCAACAATGTTATTTTCTTGATAAAGTCAAATAAAAAGAAGAATATCGCTGTTCGCTAATGTTAACAAACTTTTTTTTAATGTGTGTATTTTGTGCAAGTTTCATGTATCATACATACAAGATATAATCGCCGACGCGTAAATTTGATGTTTATCTATTTGATAATATCATAAATATAACGCTTTTTCAAGAGGAAGATCTAAAGAAAAAATATTTTTATTGTCTAATTACAAAAAAGGTCTGTGAACATTGTATGTACATTCTGTAAATATATATTTAGTATCAGCATTGCACCCGTGCGAAGTATGAATCGAATGTTGAAAATCAAATATTCATTGTTTTCCAAAGTTGGAAGGAATTAAGCTTGGGCTTGGGATAAAGTGTCGTAAGTTTGTATATGTTGTCTTGTCTTATTACACGTAAAATTTGTGGTTTCGTAATGCCTAACAATACTTGTGAATAAGGCCCCGTAATCTTTATCATAACAATAACTTTTTATTTAAAACTTTTACTTCATTGTATCAGTTACAACTTACATTCAGGGACGAAACGACCCTTTTTGTTCCAGAATTGTATGTAGTTCACTATTTAACTTAAACTGATTTCATCAAATTACAGCGATGGCTGTTATGATGTTGTCTGCATTTGTCGGTGGGACTCCAGTGCCGAGCTTCGTGGCCGACCGGCCGTTCCTCGCGGTGATCCTCGTAGACCGTGCTCCGTACTTCCTTGCTACTCACCGTGGAAACCAAGAATAGCTTTCAACAGTTATCTAAGTGTACCTGTCTATTTATTTGTATTGTTTTTGATAGGTATTAATAAATGTTTTGGAATGTGTATTTTTTATTTTAACTTTGTAGGGTTTATCAAAACTAACTGCATTTCTTCTTAGGGATAATTCTGATGCTCAAATACAACACCTTTTTAACCGCCTTCAAAAAAGAGGAGGTTATCAATTCGACTGTATATTTTATGTGGCTGTGTTACCTTGTATCACAGTCATTTGTAGACCGATTTGATTTTTTTTCGCCCTTCTAGAGGTCCTACCTTCTAGTCGGTCCCATTGTAGCTAAGTCGGGATCTGATGATGGGATCTTAATGAAATTGAGGGATAACCTATAAGAACCTTTATGTTGGCGTGTCGTTACGTCTAATAGTCAAATTTGTGTGTAGCTGAGCTGATGGTGAAATTCCTTAACGCATAGGAGTTCAGTGATTATAAAGACAGAACTTATGATAGTAGCTTTACTAAAGAACAGAGTAATAAAGGATTTCAATGTTATTCCTATACAAAATTGTTGTATTTAACCAACAGAATCACTACCGAGAAGGAATGCAGTTAATTTTGTAAAACCCTAATAGAACGTTACGTAAACGTTATGCGTATGGAGTCGATATTACATCGATTCTTAAAAATAATTCTATAAATTCAAAAACCAACATTG
The DNA here is from genome assembly GCA_963924145.1 of Pyrausta purpuralis. Classification (NCBI taxonomy): domain Eukaryota; kingdom Metazoa; phylum Arthropoda; class Insecta; order Lepidoptera; family Crambidae; genus Pyrausta; species Pyrausta purpuralis. Next base: position 12,700,333 of record OZ001642.1, read on the forward strand.
AGCATCGTACGTTTCCAAACGCTCGAAGGTAGTTTAATTTTCTCCACTAGTGTAGAGGGAACTAAGAAGTGTGGAAGGAATTAAGCTTGGGATGAACATAGTAACGTAAGTTGTTAATGTCGCGTTGTGATATCGTTATATGTCATGGTGGTGGTTTTAAATAATTTCTGAACCAATATTTGAAGTCAAGGCCCGTAAGTTTCCTAATTACTAACTAATATTTCTGAAAATTTAAAGCTTCGTTGTGTTTGTAAAGATCACGTCTAAGATTCTCATTATTTCAGCAAAATGCGATTAAGTTGAAAATTGAACTTGATGTCTTTTTTTACAGCCATCACTGTTATGATGACGTCATTATGTATTGGTACACCTCCGGTGCTAAGATTCGTGGCCGACCGACCATTCCTTGCTGTAATTCTTGTAGACCGTGCTCCGTACTTTCTGGCTACACATCATGGAAACTAAGCAAAATAATAATGACTATTTCTTTTTGTAAAGTCTTTGATATAAATATTTAATAAACTATGATTTAGACTTTTATTTGTCAACGAAATATATTGTCATACCATTAAACTAAATTGACCTAGTCATTTCTTAATTAACAATTTTTTTCGGTCATTTGGACAATTTGTCACTTAGATAGGGAATTCTCAGATGTCAAGCTTACCTAAATTAAACTTACCTAGTGAAAATTCTTTGTAACTGCATGCATATGTGCATGGTTTTCTTTTTGCATTATTGATATAATGAGTGAGTGATTTTAAACATAGGTACTTATTATTATTTTTCACCGATCATGTACATTGCTCTGGGGGCGTACTGCGATCCAAATTTGGCCATTCAATTTCTAGGCAGCTCAATTCCGACTCAGTGTAAACGAATATTATCAATATAATAATATTATAATAATACTCACAACGTTACGAATATTAATATTTATGTTGTTTTATTATAATAAATATCATGCGAAATCGCAGTACGAGTTGACAGTAAAGCTGAACCGCTTAACTATCAAAACTCATCGCAATACGCGCCTTAATCCCAAAGTAAGTAACCTAATGTACTTGTGTTATGGAAATCATGAACAACGGTGGTACCACAACACCCAGACCCGAGACAATCTAGAAAGTTCTGATTTATACATTGACCTGACCGGGAATCGAACCCGGTAACTCGGCAACACCTTAAAACCCAGCATGCTTAGCCACTACACCACGGAGATTGTCAAACCATGGTATAGACGATTGTACATTCATACAGTAAGTCCAGGCATGTATAGTCCATCGCTGAGACGTTGTCATTTCTTCATTTTTAGTGATGTAATCCAATAAAATTTAACCGAATTTTTTAGTCAAAGTTATCGATTAGTGTCTTGACGCCTTTTCGTTGTAATTTAATGTTTTAAGTTTTACGTGTATTCAAATCCTTTTCCAAGCTCAGGGGCCCTATTTTTGAATCACTCGCGTCAAGATGGCGTGCGATATTTATTGTTTAATGTCCGATTTTCGTATGAAAATTAGTATAATAAAACGTGTAAGTGATTTGAAAAAAGATAAATGAATTTTGTGAGTACCAACGCCAATATTTTGCGTGGTTTTTATTGATTTTTAATTTGTTTTCGAACGATACTCACTCGCCATATTCAAGCGAGTGATTAAAAAAATAGAGCTCCTGGGCCCCTATTTTTCAATCACTCGCTTAGATATGGCGTGTGAATATCATTCGATAACGAATAAAAAATAGCAAAAAAACATGTGAAATACAGACGTAGAACTCACTAAATAAAGCTATCTTTTTTAAATCTCTTTATCTCTAATTTCAACAGATTTTTATCCTAAATCGGACTTAATTCAATGAATATCACCCGCCATCTTGACGTGAGTGATTCAAAAATAAGACCCAGGGGCCCTATTTTTGAATCACTCGCTTCGAAATGGCGAGTGATTTTCGTTCGACCACGAGTTTTTTTCTGACTTTTAATTCATCTTCGAATGAGAATCACTCGCCATCTTGAAGCGAGTGATTCAAAAATAGAGCTCCAGGACCTACAGTTACCTTAAAATTTTTGATCTTTGAGACAGATAATTCTAACGAAAGTAAACCGTAGTAAAACAATAATAAGTAGGACACCATTTATTTAGATAAATAGATACACCTTATAAATCGATAGCGATTACAGTTTTCATGCGGTTCTCATAGATAAATAATCAATTATTATTACGGCCATACCGATTATTCGGACATACACGATTTTAGACCGATTTTTTCGTTCCATGCATAAATTTCGTTATTTTATAAGAAAAGGAAATTGCAAATTATTCACGGTGGATCAAAAAAAATGTTTATATTTAAAAATAAGACATTGTTTTATCATATTTTGGCAGTAAAATCAAATCTTAATTTTATTTTCTTTGTAAAATAATATTTTCGTTCTTGGAATTTAGAATGCGTAAAAACGAAAGAATGAGTCATGTCATCAAGAAATGTCTCAGCACTCATCATAAAAAAAGAGACTAGGTATAGTAATAAAATTTTAAAGACAATATCTACAGTGAATTCCATCGAGGAATATACCTAGTATTTCTCTATGAATATATCCCATATGTCAATTCCAAAACCTCACCCTACTGCAGTGAGTTTTGTTTTTTATTTTAACAAAAAATATCTAAGTCGTGTAATTAATGGCGATTTTAGTCTCACGTCGTGTAGGGGCTCGTTTTTGGTCTTATTTTAAAGCAAAAGATGTGGTGCAACTGTCACCTTAAAATAACATTATCAAATGGTTTCAATGATAAATCAGTAAACTTTTGAAGTCGTTACTTTTTTCTAAAGCCTATTATCCTCGAAAAAAAAAATCATTAGACCTCAGACACTCCAAATGATTTTTACAATGATATTGTAAATACAATATCATTGGATTTTTAATTCAATTGATCTAATTCTGAAAGAAAAACTATAATAAAAAAATAATTTAAAGTTTTATGTGGTGTTTAATTTTATTATTTATAACACTTCATGCACTAACAAAAGCCGTTGCGCCGCGCTGATATCATTATTATTACTATCAACGCTCATATGTCTGTTTGTATTGGTCTGGGTGTTTTCTATGTATATCATGTATGTATTTACAAAAAAAAAGTATTTAAGTATTATATCCGTTGTCTGGCACCCATAACACAAGCTTTAAGTAGCTTACTTTGGGGCTAGATGGCGATGTGTGGGAATGTCCAAAGGATATTATATTATTATTATTATGTTTATATAGAACTAATTATTGCTTGTTATGTATTTTGGCACGTTTCCGCACGTGATAAGTCTTAAAAATAAAAAGATAGGGCAACATTAATAAAGTGTTTATTTGATATGACCCATATTAAAAAGTGATTCAATTGATTCGCCTCGTTATTCCAAACAACCAGGAGCTCTATTTTTGAATCACTCGCTTAAAAACGGCCAGTGAATTGCGTTTGAAAACCAATAACAAATCAATGAAAATCACGCAGAATATAGACGCAGGTACTCACAAAATTCATTTATGTTTTTTCAATTCACTCCCGCGTGGAATCATACTAATTTTCTTCGGAAAATCAGACAATAATCAATGATTATCACAAGCCATCTTGACGCGAATGATTCAAAATAGGGGCCCTGTTTTTAGGTTTTACGCATTTAACGTTACACGTTGTATACTTATTGCCCATAGTTTTGCTACATGCCTGGAGCTCTATTTTTCAGTCACTCGCTTTAAGATAGCGAGAGATTTTCGTTCGAAGATGAATTAAAAGTCATAGAAAAAAACTCGTTGTCGAACGAAAATCACTCGCCATTTCGAAGCGAGTGATTCAAAAATAGGGCCCCTGGACAAACTGTATTAATAGTTTATAACTAACGTTATGATTTTTAAATTACTTTCCCACGTAAGTAATTTATTTCACTGCCATAACATCCAATCAATAAGATGTCGGTACCTATTTATGTTGGAACGAATCTTAACTTCACATTTGCTATTTCAAACTTACCTTATTGCGACCTAGAAACTTTTTATTTATGGTTGAATATTCTTGACGCAGGATTGAAAGTAATAAAGAAGAAATGTGGACCGAAAAATGTACAGGAGTTTAGAGCTGACCGACCGTTTCTGTACGTGTTGATTGCTCAAGATCGCTCCGCCATCTTCATAGGCTACTACAACGAATCCGGCAAAGTGTGATAAGGTTCTAGCGGGAATTCAACTACTTTTCATCGCTTTCACAACTAAGTATATCAATGCGAAAACAATCTTTGAATAGGTATCGTACTTTGCTATGATAAAAAAAAATCGTTAGTGTTACTGCAAAATACGTTTTATAGTAAAAAAAAGTGGAATCATGAAGTGTAACGGAATGTCACATTCAAAATGTTCACCGTGTGTTTAATGTTTTTATTAAATACTTTATTTCACAAATCATAGGGTGCAGAGGTGGATTTAATGCTTAAAGTGTTTTCTGCCAGTCATACCTTTAGATCATATTAGAATTTAATATATATATATCTACGTATTTAAAACTATATCTACCTAATAAACGCTGCCTTATTGTGCCATCTGTTCACAAAGATTTAAATAAAGTGACTAACGTTAAATTTAATTTGTATGTCACTTAGGTACTCAAACTATGAATACTAATAACCATAAATAACGTATCACAGAATATCTGTTAACCTCATATCCTTCTCATCTAACTAAATAATAACAACATAACACCTAGCATCGGAATCTCATTGCGCTTTTCTAACGGCACAAGATTTAGCAGATGATCATGGCGCAGCCCGAGTTGATAACCGTATTCTAAACAGAAGCAGTCAGCAGATCTTGCTATGATAATCCCACTGATTTCGTCCTTCCTGCGCCCTTGCGCTGCTTGACATGTGCCACACCTGTACATGTTTTCTTGAAAAACTTATATAAATAAGTTTAATTGCTTGTGTTTTTTTTTAAATATATTGACTAATAAATATATTATCATTGTTATTGCTAAAAAACATTGTTTAAAAGAAAATATACGATGTAATAAAAACTTTTTGTAAATACCCTTTGTTTATTCTTGAATCAGGGTATGTTGAGCGACAGCTGCGACGAGACAAGCGATTCTTAGCAGACCACCCATTTCTATTTTTGATGATGGGACGAAATACCACGTTGTTCTTCGGGAGCTACCTCGGGAATTCGTACACGGCTAGAATAAAACGAGTACGAAAAATTACTGAGTACTTTCGCAAACTCTTCGTTGTGAGAAGAGAATAGAGGCCTTAATATGAATAAAAAGCGTAGAATAATAACACAAAGATTATTAGTTGTGTAGCCTTAGGCTAGTGATAAATGAATTCAAATTCATTAGAAATACAGTTTTAATGTCCCTCATTTATTACTTACTTCAGATACACATTACCTGAATCTGGTTTGAGAAAGGAATCGATTAACAATTATTTATATCATAGATAGTTACAAAAAATATACATTTAACAATCGAGAATTCATGTCATGATGGAAATCAAACGTTCACCACAACATTTGGTAGCTTTCTCTTTGTTCCCAGGAATGGGTGTTGTACCTTTGAGTAACTTCGGCCACGAATTCACTGCAGATGTGCCTTTCCTGCTAGTCATATTAGCACACAAGAAAGGCGGCTTGTTTAAAAAGAAAATGCCGAAGGAAACAGTATTCTGGGCGACTTTCAGAGGACGAGATAGGGGTCAGTCCTTAATGCGGCAGAGAATAACACGACTTTTTTCCTTGTAATTTTGGTTATATTTTTTATGGGCTTGTTTATAAGTATATAGTTTGAAACTCGTGTAGATACACTTTTTAAATCGTAGTTGAGTAAGTATGAAGGGACAGGTTAATGAAATAAGGACGGTAGGTGTATCCTAGTGCAATGAGTGCAACACACAATAATAGCTCAATCATTATTACTACCAGGGGCACTATTTTGAAATCACTTGCGTCAATATGGCATGTAATTTACTTAAATTAATTTTGAATTACATTTGATAGATAAGTGATCATCAAATTGAAATCCACACGGTAGTGATTAAATGAATATATCTCAATTTTATAACTCTTCCATCTACGTTAAGTCTGCTTTTAGTTGTATTTAAATTGATTTTCGCCCAAAGATTTCTCGTGATATTGACGCGATGGGAGTGATTAAAAAATAGTGCCCCAGATGTGCTACGAAATGTCGTAGCTATGAACGTAGCAGTAACTAACACTACGTGGTCTCGTAGGTGTAACTAGCGTTACGGATTGCCTTGCATACAGGTAATCCCCATAAATTTTCGTAGCATTAGGTACGCAGTTTCGTAGCATTAAATAGCCTTTCTTATTATTCGTAGAAGAAATAAACTTATCCTTGTTCGAAATGCCATTGTAGTGTTACATCTTTGTAGATAGCAATTAATGCGCACTACACGCTGTAAAAGTGCGCATTGAAAGATGTCAATTTAAAGCTATTGTTCTGTTAGGTTAGCGTAGGTTAGTGTTAGGTTAGGTAACTAACTTATTGCGTTTTTATTAATTGCAGTACAGATATGCATAAATAAAAAATACTTTAATACATCCAACAGAGGCAGTAAAAAAAAGGATTCGATTACGACTAGTCTGAATTACTAAGTTGGCAGGCAACTATGGCATTTTCAACTAAAACCGATAACAAGCACTCGTATACCTGCTTACCAAGAAGCGTTGAAGTTGGCGATTGTTTCAAGCAGTGTGTATGTATTGCAACTCCGAATCCGATTTATGATAGTGCATAAAAAGGTGACAACATCAATTGTTGTGTCTGCCAGTGACGGTGGCGATCCTCACTTTGGCTTCCACGGGTGCTGCTGATAAAGTCATTACAACTATGGCCAAGAATCTCGTTGTTTTGAGAAATTGTTCGTGCGCAGTGAATACAGTCTGCGTGATATATTCGACGTTAGTTTTGAGAAAATCGATTTCGGTACCACGGCTACTGCGCCAAATCGTGAGCGTTCGCTCAGCAATAAGTATGGCCTTTTTAAGAATTGGATGATGCAGATAATCAAAAGTCAAAAATAATTTATTCAATTTAAGACACAAAATGCCACTTATGAACGTCAATAATTAGTTTATATCAATCAATTCTGGCCCATATGGGGCTAGAAATGTCTCCTTATCTTTCGGGCCCTACTAGCGCTTCGAGACAAGACACAGACAATCTGGCAAGTGCTGAGAAGAAACGCTGGAACAAACTCAGTCACCACTAACTGCCACAAAAATGATAGAAAGCAAAATAAACAGGTAGGTACATCAGTTTGGTGCAGGCTGGACTGTCCACACATTCGCGTCATTAAGATAGTCTTGAATTTTATATAATACCCCTTCGACATTAGGGTAGTATTCTCATGTAGCTTAAATTTATGAATAGGTAGTTCGATAACATTATTAGGTATATTACTAAAAAATTAGACACAATTTCCCAAGAATGAATAATTGTTTGCTAACCTGAAGTTTGAAATGAGAAGTTTGTTTTTATTTCTTGTGTGATGCGAATGAATATCACGTTTTTTCTTAAAAAGATCTTAATTTTTGCGTACTTACATGATATTATTAAATATGTATTGAGAAGCGGCAGTGAGGATGTTTATTTCATTTAAGAATTCTCAGGGATTCGCGTGGTATAAGTTTGTAGATGGCACGAATGGCTCTTTTCTGTAAAATAAAGATCGATCGTATATAAATAAGTATCGATGTCCGTACCGATTAATTAGTGCCTTATATATCGTGTAAATGAGCCCGAAATTTTATATTTGTGCGTCCAAAAGCTTTAGGGTTATTTAAGGAAATAAAACCGGCCAAGTGGCACTGAGCTCCATAGACACCCCACACGCATAGGTTTAACAAAAAAAAACTTTTTTCGTTTCAGGTATGGTTCCCCTTAAATAACATTATTTTTTATTTTTTGTACAGGAGTCGTAAAGCGTAACATACATCTTTCTACCAAATTTCAATAGTGTGAAGCTTATAGTTACAGAATAAAGTGGCTGTGACATACGGACGGACTGACAGACAGACTTGACGCAACTATAAGGGTTCCGTTTTTGCCATTCGGCTACGGAACCCTAAAAAACGGATTCTGCTGCACGAACGTTCGCCCAGCATTTTTTGTAATTGATGGGTCTAGATGTAAGTATATTAATATGCAATAAGATAGCTTAAATACGAGCATAAATGTGACGTGAAAGCCAAATTTCTGCCGCTTAAGTTTTCAGAGTTAATTAGTTTTTTTCTGGGCAAACGTTTTGGTGATATATATCGGAAACGGTTGAACGCACACTCATGTTTTTTTGTATACATATAGAGTAAAATTGTGCATTTTCATGCCGGAATTTTCATTAACATGACTAGCATGGTTCAGGAGCTATTCTTTTATTTCCTAAAAAATTGAAAAATGCTTTGGCTCTCGAACGAACAAAACCAAGGACTTTGCGTTAGTGCCGACTTTTACCCATTATATATTCACATGATCCTGTAAAATTTTGTTGGTCTACTACATATCATTGCAGAGTCCCTAACGATTTGGAGCTCTGTTTTTGAATCACTCGCTTCAAAATGGCGAGTGATTTTCGTTCGAAGATGAATTAAAGTCATAGAAGACGACAGCCCTTTACAGCGAAAATGCGTATTGCATGGCCATAAAAATTTACAATAGACTAGATGAAGAAATGAAGTCTTTACCGCTTAATATATTCAAAAAGAAACTGAAAATTTGGTTGCTAGAAAAATGTTTCTATTCTTTGAAAGAATATTTTGAATTCTTTCAATTTCGATTGTGAATTGTAACCCACTTAGTTTCTGTCCGTGAGTCGTATTTGACATTGCCATATTAAAACGTTTAACGTTCACCAAATTTACATGTATCCCTGGTTTGACTTGAAATTTTTCCTATTATTATTGTTATAGATTTTCCACGGTTTGAATAATTGTACTCAGTTTAAATTTCAATAATGTGTTGTAATTTGCATGCCAGCTTCTGGTAAAATGTGCGAACTTTAAATTTGTTTGTATGTACCATCATTTTGTACCACAATTCCTGCAAATAAATAAATCTAAATCTAGAAAAAAACTCGTTGTCGAACGAAAATCACTCGCCATTTCGAAGCGAGTAATTCCAAAATAGGGCCCTGGGTCTTTTTTTTTAGGTTATCTTGAGTGTAATTACTTAGAATAGAATACAAAAACACTAGTTTTCTGTAAGCTGGCTTATAACATACTTCTACAATAATATAAGCGCTGTTTAGAGAAGACGTATTCAAAAATCATGTACTTATGTATACCCATTACTTTAGACAATAACGATGAAAAACCATTCGAAATATATTTGGAAGATTATCCGACCAAATTGTAGTGAACATTAAAAAGCGGCCGCACAATATATCAAACTATCCTTCCTCACTTGATGGCGTTGTAACGAAATTAAAATAATACATATGCGTACAGGAGCTCTAATTTTTTATCACTCGCATCAAGATGGCGAGTGATTTTCGTTCGAAGATGAATTAAAAGTCATAGAAAAAACTCGTTGTCGAACATCACTCGCCAAATCACTCGCCATTTCGAAGCGAGTGATCCAAAAGGGCCCCAGGGCCTCTATTTTTGAATCACTCGCTTAAATATGGCGTGTGATAATTGTTCGAAAACTAATTAAAAATCTACGATAATCACGGGAATTATTGACGTAAGTACTTACAAAATTAAGATATATTTTTGCAAATCCCTTCCATGTGGATTTCAACAGATTTTCATAAGAAAATTCGACTTTAATGAATGATTTTCACTCGCCATCTTGACGCAAGTGATTCAAAAATAGGTGCCCAGAATTGTTAAGTTGGAAAATAGTCTATCTAAGGGACATGTTTTTTTTTTAAATAATACCTACACTATAATTGGTAATTCATTATTGAAAATAAATTGTCGACCTTTAGAGATTAAAATAAATGAATGATTTTGCACCATAAATCTATATCTACATAGCTTGATATCTAGATGTGCCGTTGACAGTATATTTGTTTTTTTTTTTATAGTTGATTAGTAAAGCAATTAGGATAAAAGGAGATAACGTAACAATACTGGTAATTTTTATTTTGATTTATATTTTGTATACAATAAACAATGATTATGGTTAAGTGCTATCTGTACCAAAACATGTACAGTTAAATATTATAATGACGGAACTTATGATAGGTAATTTGTAGCTTCTTAAAAAAATAGAATCATAAGGTGCAACTCCCCATCTTATGTAATCACTAAAAATTAAGAAATAAAATAAACTTAAAAAACTTTAAAAAAAAGTAAAAACCGACTTCAAAACCAAAATGCACTAAAAATTCTTAAATAAACTCTTCACCATTGAAAGGAAAGGAATCCGTTTTAGGCAAACAATTGCTTTTTGGAGTCGGTGCCATCACTTTGACCATCAAGCATCAACTATCACAGCACCGACTCCAAAAAGAAATTGTTTGCCTAAAACGGATTCCTTTCCTTTCAATGGTGAAGAGTTTATTTAAGAATTTTTAGTGCATTTTGGTTTTGAAGTCGGTTTTTACTTTTTTTTAAAGTTTATTTTATTTCTTCATTTTTAGTGATTACATAAGAGGGGGGGGGGGGGGGAGTTGCACCTTATGATTCTATTTTTTAGAAGCTACAAATTACCTATCATAAGTTCCGTCATTATAATTACTGAACTCCTAAGCGTTAAGGAGTTCCACCATCAGCTCAGCCCCACAAGATGTTGACTATCAGACGTAACAACACGTCAACATTAAGATTCTAGTAAAGAAACACTATACGTGCCTTTAAAATTTGAGGGTTTCCCTCGATTACACCAAGATCCCATCATCAGATCCCAAAATGGAAAAAATGGGACCAACTAGAAGGTACGAGGGTCAAACTGAAAGTTCTTAGAAAATCAAAAACTGATTACATTAGCCAGTTATTAGTTTTATTATATCTTTTCAAAATATTGTCCATTGACGTCAATACACCGCTTCATGCGATGGAACCACTGGGAAAAGCACTTTGCCCACTCGTCCTTAGGGGTCTCTTCAATGGCATCGCGATACGCAGCCACCGCTTCTTCAGCATTCATAAACCGCTTTCCTTTAAGTTTTTCTTTAATTTTTGGAAATAAATAAAAATCACAAGGCGCGAGGTCGGGGCTATACGGCGGGTGACCCAGTAATTCAACGTTTGATGTCGCCAAATAGTCGATCGTTCGCTTGGCGGTGTGCGACGAGGCGTTGTCGTGGTGAAGGAGGATCCTACTGCGAGGTCGTTTCTCTCGAACTTTTTCCAAGACAAGTGGCAAACAATTGGTAGTGTACCATTCTGCAGAAACTGTTTTTTGATCCTCTAACACAATTGTTGCGAAATGACCTATCCTTCCAAAGAACGAGGCCACCATTTTTTTTCCCGCACTTCGATCTCTCTTCACTTTAGTTGGCAACTCCTCGAAAGGAAACACCCACTGAGCAGATTGTCTTTTGGTTTCAGGATCATAACAGTAAATCCAGCTTTCGTCACCTGTTAGTATGTCGAACACAGCATTTGAGTCACCTCCGTTAAATCTTTCAATCATTTTACGGCACCAATCCACACGATGGAGTTTTTGAGCCTTAGTCAAATTATGAGGTATCCACCGGGCGCAAAGCTTCCTGACCGCTAAATGTTCGTGGAGGATTTTGTGCACTTGACTCATACCGATGCCTAAGCTTGTCCGAATCTGCTGATAGGTCACTCTTTTGTCAGTCTCTATCATACGCCGCACAACACAGATGTTATTTTCAGTCGTCGCCGTAGAAGGCCGTCCCTCACGTACATCATCAGTGAGATTAGTGCGACCACGTTTAAACTCATTAAACCAGTTGTAAACAGTAGCACGAGATGGGGCTTCATCGTGAAAGGCCAATCGTAGTCTATCATAACTTTCTTGTTGACTTAAATGACATCGAAAGTCATAAAAAATCATTGCACGAAAATTTTCTCGTGTTAAATTCATGTTGACGTGACACAGACAATTTTCAATTTGCCGCCAAATCGTAAAACAAATGACAAATGAATGAAATATATACTCAGTAATATTGGCAAAGAGTTCTATTTTCAAATTTTAGAATATTTTTTTTATTATATTGTTTATAAGTGGCCAGTTCTAAGAACTTTCAGTTTGACCCTCGTACACCCTCTGAGTAGGCGAAAAAAAATTTTGATTCGGTCGACAAACGACTGAGATATGAGGTAACAAACATACAAAAAAAAAACATAGTCGAATTGATAACCTCCTCCTTTTTTGAAGTCGGTTAAAAAAGTAAAAACCGACTTCAAAACCAAAATGCACTAAAAAGTCTTAAATAAACTCTTCACCATTGAAAGGAAAGGAATCCGTTTTAGGCAAACAATTTCTTTTTGGAGTCGGTGCTGTGATAGTTGATGCTTGATGGTCAAAGTGATGGCACCGACTCCAAAAAGAAATTGTTTGCCTAAATCGGATTCCTTTCCTTTCAATGGTGAAGAGTTTATTTAAGACCTTTTAGTGCATTTTGGTTTTGAAATCGGTTTTTACTTTTTTTAATTCTTAAAAAACTCTGAAGCTTTTGGACGCACAAATATAAAATTTCGGGCACATTTACACGATATAAGGCACAAATTATCTGCATCATCCAATTCTTGAAAAGGCGATACTTTTGCTGAGCGAACGCACATGCCAAATCGGAATATTTACCTAAACCTAATTTTGTCACGTTGGCAACATTAAATCAGGAGACTTTCGCAAATACGATAATCGTTTTGTGGATCCAAAGCATTTTTAGTATACAATCCTAAGTTACTATGAAACGCTTCAGATCCGCAAAAAGATTGTCTTATTTACGGATTTTGTTTTACGAAGCAGGCGTCCCATTACAGTAGTAAAATGTATGAATTTACTTGATGTAACTAAAATAAATAAATAATGACAATATTATGGTGTTAATTTTTATTACTTACTTACTTACTGGGGTGACTCAGAGACCTAAAGTGAGTCTTGGCCTCCGACACCAGATCACGCCATGCATCTCGGTCTTGTGAGATTCTTGCCAGTCGCTATGGCCGAGGTTGAGCAGGTCTTGAGCTACGACGTCTTTCCAGCGGTACTTAGGGCGTCCAACCGGGCGTCTCACAGTGGGTCGAAACAGTAATATGAGGGACATAGAGGTTTTTTTTGACAAATCGTATTTTTTGGGATGCCGATCGATAGTCCTTTAGACACTCGTAAAGACATGTTATATAACATTTTTCTCGAAACCTAATAGTTTGGCCATAAAAAAATAATTTGTGTTTTTTTTGTATGAAACAAGACCTAAAGTACTAAATATCTCCCAGGAACTGCTTGACCGTGCCTTATAATGACTTAGGTTGGCATAAGTGCATTGTGCACTGACATCCTAATCTATTTTTAGCTGCTCCAAACAGCAATTTTGCCTGTTAAATAGTCCGGAAAAAAAATATTTTTGATAATCCTATTATGAGGTTATAATTACAACCCTAAGAAAAAGCGTCGATTAGGGTACTAGGAACTAATAACGTAGTTAGTCTACATTGTTCTGTACTATCAGAGTCTTTTAAAACCTTTTTGTGTTATCATCGGATGACTTTAAATTAATAATGATGTCAGGTCATTAGGATATTAATTATACAAATAAAGAGATAATGGTTTGGGGTTTTACCTGCTCCTGTTAAAAAAAGCATCGATTAGGGTACCAGGAACTAATTATGTAGTTGGTTTACATTGTTCTTTATTAACAGAATCTTTCAAAACCTTTTTTCTTAGAATCGGATGACTTTAAAATAAAAATTATCTCAGGTAATTAAGTAAGACAACAGAAAATAACAATTCCATAAAATATTAATATAATTTCTACAAAATTACACATATTTATAAATATTTGTTTAATAGTAATTGAAATATTAAATAAATGAAAAAAATGTTTAAAATCTTACAATGCTAGCCTTAAAATATATATAAAAAAACTAAATTATAACAAAAACAAATATGAAACAATATGTACAAAAAATACAAAGCTTAAATTCTTCAGCACCAATGATCAATATTGTGCTCAATATTTTCTTCGTTTATAATTTGTGGCCAATTATTTGGGGTTTCTAACCAATCTCCGTTTTTTCTTAAAAATTGGGGAAATGATCGATGGAATTTTGTCCACCTACTATTAATATAAGCACAAAAACACTGGCAAAACTTTTCTTCTCGTCCCTTTTTCTGCATAAGATGATTATATAACTTTTCACTGTCTGTCAAAGATTCTAACATTTCCCTGAGGATTACGAATAAATCTAAATTATTCACAGTGGACTCCATTGTAATCGTAAGTAATAGATCGCAAATCAAGTTAAGTGTCACTGGTAAGGTTTCACTGCGCAAACTAATTTTTAAAATGAATACACCTTCATTATATAACACAGTTCCAGGTTACTTACCCCCAACCCTTAACCATTGTCTCTTTAATATCATAATTACCTGACATCATTATTACTTTAAAGTCATCCGATGATAACAAAAAAGGTTTTGAAAGATTCTAATAATACAGAGCAATGTAGAATAACTACGTAATTATAGTTCCCAATACCCTAATCGACGCTTTTTCTTAGAATTGTAATTATAATCCCATAATAGGATTATCAAAAATATTTTTTTTCCGAACTGTTTAACACGCAAAATTGCTGTTTAGAGCAGCTAAAAATAGATTAGGATGTCAGTGCACAATGCACTTATGCCAACCTAAGTCATTATAAGGCACGGTCAAGCAGTTCCTGTGAGATATTTAGTACTTTAGGTCTTGTTTCATACAAAAAAACACAAATTATTTTTTTATGGCCAAACTATTACGTTTCGTGAAAAATGTTATATAACATGTCTTTACGAGTGTCTAAAGGACTATCGATCGGCATCTAAAAAAATACGATTTGTCAAAAAAAACCTCTATGTCCCTCATATTACTGGAGGCCTACAATGAAACGTTAGTCCGTATTTTCGGGCCCGTCCGTAACCCAACCGAAATACGTGACTCGTAGCTACCATGAAATATTTTCGGATGCTTAGGTTTAGTTCGGACGCATAGACAAAGTTACGTGAACGAATGATTGAAAAAGGTTATTTATAGTGCCTGTCCTAAAAACCGGTAATAACATGAAAATTTTAAAATTACTTGTATTTTAATAGTTTTAACGCTTTTAATCAGTATATTTATGCATTCCATTTTATAAACTACAGTTAAAATTAGTGGAATGCTCCGTATGTTACTAAAACATTAGCCATTTTTATCAAAGAAATTTTGTGAATACACTTTAAAATACCTAAGATAGGTCAACCAAATAGAGAATGTCACGTCCCACTAATAACATTTTGATGTTGAGAGGATATTTTCTACCGCAGTATTATACACATAACTTTGTTTGTTTACGTTCGTTTTGTGATTTATGTGATGACGTTTTCATGCGATTCCGAGTAAAATAAGTTTAACTTTCAAGTGTTTTTTACCTCGCGCCGAGTTCTCAAGTGTTCTAAATCATGAGTGGCAATATTTCATCTGATATTGGCGTAAAACTCAAAAAAGGGACGCTTATGAAGATTAAATCATTCATGGTTCAAATTCTCCTCACTTTATATTTGGTGTTCGTAACGTCGTCAGGGCTAAAAATTTATCCACCACAGAACACTTTCATGTAAGTAACTTGACTATATCCCTCTTGTCCCTATACTATGTAATTTCTTTTCTGTAACTAAACTTTGAGTTCTCTTTGCAGAACCTACAATCATGTCGGCACCATCAACTGCAGAGCAAATTGAAATGCTTCTTACTGTATTAATATTCACTATTCACTTAAAAGTACACCTCAGTGAAAGAAAAAACCGAAAATGTGATATAATTATCAAAAAGTAACTTATTTCAGGAATAAAATGTTAATCCGAAAAGCCTACGGTAGCACTTGAGTTCTCGTGAGAAGTTCGGCTAAACGCCCGAAAAACTTTAGGTCAAAATCGAATTTTCGTGACGGGCTCGAGTGTTCATGGTAAGCTATCCGTAACAACAAACGTCAAAGCCCGATTTCGTTCCGTTGACGGGCCCGTAGTATTTTCATGGTAAGAAACAGCCCGAAAATACGGAGTTCGTTCGGGTTTCGTGTGTTCATTGTAGACCTCCTGTTTCGACCCACTGTGCGGTCTCCCATTTGGTCGTCCCAGGTACGCTTTCTTCACGGCACGATCCTCTTCCATTCTCTCTAAGTGTCCGAGCCATCGAAGCCTAGCTGCTTTGGTCTCTCCGATAATGTTGGGTTCGGACACTAGGTCTTCAATGTCCGTGTTCTTCCTGACTCTCAACCTCCCATCAACCAGTTTCTTCAATTTTTACTACATATATATTTTTACCGACTTCAAAAAAGGAGGTAAGTCATCCAAATAAATTAAATGTACACTGATTTCTCAAAAAGTTCTAGATTGGAGACCCTTCGACCAGAGACGCAGCGTGGGACGTCCACCAACAAGATGGACAGACGACCTTATAAAGATCGCGGGATCAAACTGGATGCAGACCGCTAGTGATCGGTCGCTGTGGAAATCCGTGGGGGAGGCCTATGTTCAGCAGTGGACGTCCTTTGGCTGATAATGATGATGATGATGATGATTTCTCAAAAAACGAGAAATCATAGCGGGATGATTATTTTTTAGTTCAATCAGGTATATTTCAACTCAAGGGGCTCCCCGGATTTTTAACGCGCACACTAGCGCCACTTTAGTAGAAAAATCATAACTTGTTAAATAAAAGACCAATCGAAAATCTGATTGCAATGCGACTGTAGCTCTGATTATGTGGTTTAGGTACAATGTTTAAGTTCAATAAAACAGAGTTATCTGCAGTTACAGTTAGAAAAATTGCCAAAAGTGGCCATATTTAACAGTTTTTCAAACTAACTACAGTAAATTACTTTAGAAACAATTTGAACGTACTAAATAAAATATAGAACCTGTACTACAATTAAGTCTACCAGATTTTTAATTGGTCTTTTATTTAACGAGTTATGATTTATCTCCTAAAGTGGCGCTAGTGTGCGCGTTGAAAATCCGGGTTTTTCATCAAAATTGGTCCAGTTGATTTTAAGGTTTACGTGTTCGTATAAGCGCAGATGCACTCTCTGTTCCTTCACTCATTCTCAATGCCAGCGAGAGAATAGGAAAAATAGTTATTTTCATCATTAAAACGATGGGAAACCAGACTTATAGAATATTTTTTTAGGTTATTAAGAATATATGAATATTGTACGAGTTCTTTTTTTTCTAGGAGTGGCCATCGCACGTATGAGTGATTTGAGCCCCGCCTTCACTGCAGGTGTGCCTTTCCTGCTAGTCATATTAGCACACAAGAAAGGCGGCTTGTTTAAAAAGAAAATGCCGAAGGAAACAGTATTCTGGGCGACTTTCAGAGGACGAGATAGGGGTCAGTCCTTAGTGCGGCAGAGAATAACACGACTTTTTTCCTTGTAATTTTCGTTATGTTTTTGCATTGGCTCGTTTATAAGTATATAGTTCGGAACTCGTGTAGATATTTTAATCTCGTAGTTGTGAAGTAAGTACGAAGTGACACGTTAATGAAATAAGGACGGTAGGAGTATCCTAGTGCAATGAGTGCAACACACAATAATAGCTCAACCATTATTTCTACCAGGGGCACTATTTTGAAATCACTTGCATCAATATGGCATGTGATTTACTTTGATTAATTTTGAATTTATGACGAGTGAAAATCCAATTAAAATACACACTGAAGTGATTTAATTAATATATCTCAATTTTATAACTACTTCCATCTACGTTAAGCCTGATTTTAGTTATATTTCAATTGATTTTTCGAGGAGAGTGATTAAAACTGGCCAAGCCCGAGTCGAAATCGCGCACTTAGAGGTCCGTGCCAACTGTAACTGAATTAGGCAATCCACTTACGTCCACTTAGCTAAAATACCACGATATTTTGTTGACAGCAAATATAACTTTGTTTTTCATAATGTTTGTATGAAGAACAAAGTTATTTTTGCGGTTGTTGAAAATGTGCTATATCTCAAAAACTAATCATTCGATCATCTTCATCATCGAGTCGATAATGATCGAGTTGAAAGTATTTCTACACAGAAAATTGTTGAAAGAACCTCTATGTCATCATAAAAGACCTATATACACCCCACACGCATAGGTTTGTCAAAAAATTTTTTTTTCCGTTTTTTGCCATTCGGCTACGGAACATAGTGCCCCAGATGTGCTACGAAATGTCGTAGCTATGAACTTAGCACACGCACACACGTGTTCTCGTAGGTGTAACTAGCGTTACGGATTGGCGTAGCATGTAGGAAATCCCCACAAATTTTCGTAGCGGTAATTAGCCTTGTGATTTTTGTAGAAGAAATAAACTTATCCTTGTTCGAAATGACATTGTAGTGTTACATCTTTGTAGATAGCAATTAATGCGCGCTACACGCTATAATAGTGCGCATTGAATTATGTTTTTTTTTATTTTTCTTTTAAGTTCTAACTTATTGCTTTTTTATTAATTACAGTAGTAGTAGTCCCCCGAGCCGATTTCGACTACGGTGGCCAGTCACAACGACTAAACGACTGCGCGGACCATATTATAGTGCCCAACTGTGTGCGCAAACACAGGTGCACTTTCTATTACGTTTACTCTCATAGCCCGAAGGGACAGCAATTAGACACGACCGGAGAGAGATCAGGCGCAGGACTAACTATACAGGTTTTACGTCCTTTTCCGAGGCACGGGGATGAAACACCGCTAACTTCCAAACTCCGGGCTACCCAAAGAATTTCTGCACAGTAAAACCCAGGTATATACGAGTATATTTGGCCCGATCCCTGACCTCTGGCGCAGCCGTCGCTTTAAAGTGCGACCCTCTTACCGCTGCGCCACTGAGGAATGTAATTACAGTATAATGTGTAAATAAAAAAATCTTTCATACATCCAACAGAGGCAGTAAAAAAAAGGATTCGATTACGACCAGTCTGAATTACTAAGTTGGCAGGCAACTATGGCATTTTTAACAAAAACCGATAACAAGCACTCGTATATCTGCTTACCAAGAAGCGTTGAAGCTCGCGATTGTTTCAAGCAGTGTGTATGTATTGCAACTTCGAATCCGATTTATGATAGTGTATAAAAGGTGACAACATCAATTGTTGTGTCTGCTAGTGACGGTGGCGATCCTCATTTCCACGGGTGCTGCTGATGAAGTCAATTACAACTTTGGCCAAAAATCTGGTTGGTTTGAGAACAGAGGATGACTGTTAAGGGTGCCACATTGTTCAGGCGAAGTAAATATAGTCTGCGTGATATATTCAACGCTAGTTTTGAGAAAATCGATTTTGGTACTACGGCTACGGCGCCAAATCGAAATATTTCAACCTAATGTTGTCACGTTGGCAACCTTAGATCAGGGGCCCTATTTTTGAATCACTCGCTTCGAAATGGCAAGTGATTTTCGTTCGACAACGAGTTCTTTTCTATGACTTTTAATTCATCTTCGAACGAAAATCACTCGCCATCTTGAAGCGAGTGATTCAAAAATAGAGCTCCAGGAGACTCGTCAATACGATAAAATAAAGATTGTCTTATTTACTGATTTTGTTTTACGAAGCAGGCGTCCCATTACCTGCAGTACCCAAATGTATGAATTTACTTGATTTAACTAAAAATAATAAATAATGACAATATAATGGTGTTTATTTTTATTACATATTATTTTACCGACTTCAAAAAAGTAGGTAAGCCATCCCAATAAATTTAATGTGTACATGTACGTGATATCGTTAGAATTTGATGATATTTGAGTATGTAGATCTATAAAGCATTCCAAACACGTGTGCAAAATTTCGTAAGTGTATGTTTGTTTGTATATTTGTATAATTGTCCACGGATTTCCAAAAACGAGAAATCATAACGAGATGATTATTTTTTACTCGTAGAATATATTTTTTGTAGGTTATAAAGAATATACAGGGTGTTGTTTTAGTCAGTGACATCCAACTCGAGGATGATAATATGAGTTATACTTATTCTAAAAAACTCGCACTCTCGCGCGTATCTAGCGCGTATCTACGAAATACTACGCCGTAGCTAGTAAGCTACGAAGAGGCTTTCTGGTGTTTTTAGTTTTGACTCGATCGCTGTGCTGCATCAATAAATTGATTTTGTGGGTTTTTTTCCATTTCAAAAAAAAAAACATTTTTTCTGGCATCAGTATCGTTGCTGAGACAGCCACCCCTGAGTCGCTCGTCGCTGACCATAACAACACCGTGTATTAATAATGTACGAGTTTTTTTCTTTTTCTAGGAGTGACCATCGCACGTATGAGTGACTTGACCTCCGCCTTCACTGCAAATGTGCCTTTTCTGCTAGTCATACTCAGGCGCGGTCGCAGCCTGAAATTTTGGAGGGGGTCACTCACTCACTACACTAATAATAAAAAACGGCTAAGTGCAAGTCGGACTCGCCCACTGAGGGTTCCGTGCCAACTTTAACTGAATTTGGGAGCCACTTACTTCCAATAAGCTAAAATACCACAATATTTTGTTGACAGCAAATATAACTAAGTTAAACTTATCACTTTGGAAGCGTATATCTCGCAAACGTTACGCTTTTAGAGAAAATGGTTTTAAGAACCCCTATTTCATTTTTCAACCACTTTTTTTTTTGGTTTTAGTTTCATGTATGAATTATCGCAAAGCGGTTAACAGGATACATCTTCCTACTTAATTTCAACAGTGTAAGGCTTATAGTTACAGAATATATTTAAATAATAAGTAGTACTCAGACATATTGTAGAACTGTTTTTTGTCCCAAATAAATAGAAAAAAAAATAGCTGTGACATACTGACGGACAGACAGACATGACGAAACTATAAGGGTTCCGTTTTTTGCCATTCGGCTATGGAACCCTAATAACTGGCCAAGTGCGAGTCGGACTCGCGCACTGAGGGTTTCGTGCCAACTTTAACTAAATTAAGGAAGTGTTGGCAGCAAATTTGAGTTTGTTTTTCATAGTATGTGTATGCAAGACAAAGTTATATTTGCGGTTGTTGAAAATGTGCTATATCTCAAAAAGTACTAGTTCGATCGCGTTTAAACTAAAGTTCATTTAAAGTGATTGTTAGTTAAGCACTACATTGTCCTATTTTTAATTTTTCTAGTTTAGTTCAAAAGTTAGAGGGGGGACACCCATTTTACCACTTTGGAAGCGTCTATCTTACAGACGTTTGACTTTCAGATAAAATGCTTTTAGAAACCTCAATGTAATTTTAAGACACCTATCAAGAGACACATTTTTTGCTGAACCACATGCATAGGTTTGAGCAATTTTTTTTTTTTAGTTCCAGTCATTATTTTTTGTATATCATTTGTACAGCGGTAACCAAGTTACATCTGTATAATGCTAATATTTTTGGAATAAAGTGGCTGTGACATGCGGACAGACAGTCAGACAGACTTGACAAGACTATAAGGGTTTCTGTGTATTGCCATTCGGCTACGGAACCCTAAAAAAAGGTATCTGGAATAAAGTAATAAGAAGACAGCCTTTATTTTGAATCTTTATCATAGAACAATCTTTATCATTACAACGCATATCGATTTTGCTAGGATTAACAAAACAACGTTGTTTGGTTCCTTGTTTCTAAACTAGAGGTCATTTTCAAGTTTTTTGGACATCGTCCATATTTCATAAAAACAGTACTAGACGTCAGAAAACTAAAGAATTATTACTGTTCCCCTAACAGTAGCTAGAAATGTCCTCTTGTTGTTTGGAAAATCTGAGACCTTAGATTTTGGGGGGGGTCATGTCCCCTGTGACCCCCCCCCTTCGGACCGCGCCTGGTCATACTAGCACTCAAGAAGGGCGGCTGGTTTAAAAAGGGTTTGCCGAGACATAATCTATTCTGGGCGAATTTCAGAGGATGAGATTAGGGTCAGTCCCCATTCATCAAAACCACTTTTTTTCCTTTTTAGGGTTCCGTAGCCGAATGGTAAAAAACGGAACCCTTATAGTTTCGTCAAGTTTGTCTGTCTGTATGTCCGTCCGTATGTCACAGCCATTTTATTCTGTAACTATATGCATTACACAATTGGAATTTGGTAGGAAGATGTATCCTGTTAACCGCTTACTGATTCTCATACAAAAAATAAAAAATAATGACATTTAAGGGGGGGCTCCCATACATGAAACTAAAACCAAAAAAATTTTTTTTAGTCAAACCTATACGTGTAGGGTCTTTTAAAATGACATTGAGGTTCCTTAAACCATTTTCTTTTAAAGTCTAACGTTTCATAGCTAGACGCCTCCAAAGTGATAAAATGGGCGTCCCCCCCCCATCTAACTTCTAAACCAAGCAAGTGTAAATTTAAAAAAAAAATGGAATGTAGATCTTAACAAATACCTACTTTTAACGTAAATTGGTTTGAACGGGATCGAACTAGTAGTTTTTGAGATATAGCACATTTGCAACAACCGCAAACATAACTTTGTACTTCATACAAACACTATGAAAAACACAGTTATATTTGCAGTCAACAAAATATTGTATTTTACTAAGTAGAAGTAAGTGGATTCCCTAATAGCCAAATGATTCTTTGAGGACTTTTATCTTACAAATATTCATGCACATGTCAATAACAATAAAACAAATTATATGAAAGAACCAAAAAAAATCTGCAATCTGCTTCGTCAACTTAACTAATACATTTAATTAAATATCAATACTAAAACAATTAGTCAAAAATATTAAATTTGCTTAGCAATTAGCAACTATGTTCCCCCTACTCCGGAACCCAACTGATCCGAAAGTCCCCATCACGCTAGCCGCATTACCACGTTGAATGGCAATGGAAACCTGTTGAACCAGCCAGGACCCGGAGCGGGGATCATTCCCTTTCTCTCGCAAACGTTGCCCTAATTCTTTAAAAAGATCGTGCGCCTCCAGACACCATGGACCTGCCGTCTCCACTGCAACCGGTACGAAATCGTACATTGATTCCAAGGCAGAGTATTTGGCGTGTTTCATTTTAGCTGCGTTTTCCGCTGCTGAACCCCCTGAAATCACAGTATGTCTCAAGTGAGACGCCGCATACGTGCTAACGCATGTAGCGTCCCACAAGAGACAACGACCTCGCCGCCATGGTACCAATGTTAGTCCGTCCGGTCTTTTGCCATCCGTTCGAGACAGTCCAGGCGGCTCTAAAACACATGGAATATTTACCGACACCATGGCCCGACGGATAATCTCATTTATTGAATGGTGCCTCGGAAAGCGACCTGCACATCTTTGACAGCTCAATCCGTGGTGGCCATTCTCTTCCACCATAACACCACAAATGCAGCGATGAGCTTCACAGACCTTACTCCCCAATCGTAAAGACACTGCTATTCTCAAAGAGTCGTTGTCGAGCAGTGTACCCAATTGAGGAGAAGGCAAGGCGTGTAACCACGCCCCAGATTCAGGTCTTGTGACAGCCTTTAGACGCGCTAAATCCGCTCCTGCGGCACCATCCAACAAACGGGAAAAGGTGAGTTTACACAGGATGTCGTCCCATTCCCTCTGGAGAAAAAGGTTGTCTGGACGGTCATCAGTCGGACAAAGCATAACCCATCTATCCAAAGCCTCAGAAACATAAGGCAAACGGATATTGCTGCCATCAAGGGATAAAATACGAGCAACAAGACTCGCTGAACCATATACGGAGGCTAAAAAGGCTACCAGTCCAACACTCTGCACCCGACGTACTCCTAGGCCTCCATGACGAACAGGTAAGGCTGCCTGACACCACTGCTCTTCGTTCAAATTTATATTAAGGACTGATTCTAACGTGACCTTGATTGTATCATCAAGTAACTTCAACTCTTGTTCAAAAAGCCAAGTAGGCGACGTTCGCAAGACATACACCATCCGCGGCAAAGCTAGGCAACTTCGCAGTAGAACAAGAGAAACATGACTCGATAAATGCGTCAAATGATCCCGTGCCGCAGATAGTGCCTGCCTTTTAAGTCGTAAGATGGAGCTGATACCCTCAGGGAATATGGGAGCACCTAACAAACTCACGGATGATCTATCAATTTTTTTAATACCGGGCAAAAGAGCTTCATAATCTCTAATATTTGAAATAAAACCACCGCAACCAAAGATTTCACATTTAACTGGATTAATATCTAACCCTATTTTTTTTCAACTCTGGAATCAAAGTTTTCAGATCTTGAAGGACCACCTCTGGGCTGCCGCCTAGAACACCATCATCAAGGTACCAGATATTTAGAGGGGCTTTTAAATTAGTGATGATCTTTTGAATGGCCAAACAAAATAACAATGGTCCCAGTGGATCACCCTGCTGAGCTCCAAATTGAGACTGTATAAGGCTATCTGAGAAAAAGAGGTTACTTGGAGAAGCATAGCACTGGTAAATGAATGGATACAGTGACGGAGTTTGTTCTAGGACTTCATTCAGAATGACATCTCTCTCCACACTGTTAAAAGCGTTTTTAATATCAATTTTAATGATGACATCGTCTGATGTCTCGTGCTCCATAGCAAAAAAGCGAGTGGAGTGTATTGCCGCCTCACAACCCCTTTCAGTGCCAAATCCAACCTGCTTTGGTTGCAAGTATCTACATGTTACCTCCCGAACAGACCTACAGCAAAGCTTGGCAGTAAGACGGCGAAAAACACTGCCCACCGCAATTGGCCTGATACCACCATCCTTTTTAGACAAAGCACACAAAGAAGCCCCATACAAGAAAGGTCTGACTTCCAAGTTGAGCATACCTCTTAATAAAAAATTACAAAGTCTGGTTATAGTCTCTTACAGACGAGGCCCATTGCTTCCAGCAGAAGACGATGTTAATTCTTTTAGGTGCTAAGGGCGCAAACCGTCAACTCCAGAAGCCGAACCATTATAAAAAGATGCAATAGCATTAGCCACATCCATCGGTGTTACCGTCAAAAAAGGGCTGGTTATGCTCGGTTCTGGTGGCAATGCTACCGATCTCGACGGGGCTGGATGTTTATCTTTCAAAGCCTCTAGTGTGCTCTCATTGGCGGGAGCAAGTGAACAATCCGAGAGAAGCAATCGCGCTGCACCTCTTAAGTCTCCGTTGTGCACCTTGGCCTCAATAGATCGATAAATCGAAGACGGTTTTGATGAAAAGTTTTCTTCACGAAAGTATAAATTACCTTCATCTATATTCAGTTTAACCTTGCTTGTCAACGATTTGCCCCCTCCCACCCCAGGTACCTTTAAAGCTGAAAACGAGAATGACAATAACCTGAACCAATCCTCCGCACTATTTGTACGTAGACAATCATCTATGATTGTACACAACTTGCCGGCGGCCAGGCTCCTTGCACCCTTGGGTATATGTCCCAAAACCCTAACATTAGCCTTTAACGAAGGTAAATCATTCAATCTTCCTATAGATTGGGATGTCAAAGATGCATTTTCACCCGAGCCACCAGGAACTACACGAGTATCCGCGTCCGCACGGTTTTGTAAGTCCAATGCATCACGATTTTGTGTGGCTAAGTCTCTATGAACCCTACTTATGTGCACATTAAGGCCTCTCGACTGCACATAAAGTCTTGACAATCCTGGACAATAAGGACAGCTTACCCTTGGAGGACTATTAATATTCATTATTACTTAACAAATATGAACCAAAGAGAATGACAAATCATAAATTGCTAATTGTCAATGCAAAAATAACTTTATTACATTGGTACAATGTTACAATATGTAGCAAAATACAATTAAAGTATAAAAAACAAAACACAAAAAAAAACTCATCAAGAATAAAAGTCGTCACAATAAAAAATCAAAATAATCACAAACAACTTCATTAATTAAAAGACTTTCTGTCTGCAAAATACCCAATATATCGATATTATATTTAAATCTAGAATCAGTAAAAAAATGTTCCTTATTAAAAATAATAGTAAATTTAATAATCTAAAACTATACTCACCTATAAAATATACAAAACCAGTCAACAAAAAAAAAACACATAATGATCAAATTAAAATGTAAAACAACAGGTTGTCACAAACAATTGCATTAATTAAAATATAAAATCTTTCTGCAAAAACACAGGGAAAATCAACATTTTAGTAAAATTCAGTCAGTTGAAAAAACACAATTATAAAAAGATTAAAAATTATTAATAAAGTTAATAAAATGATCTATAAACAAAACGCATCGATTAGTAATAAAAATAATCAGTCAACAGAAACATTATTAGTTCAATATTTATCAAATTAAGAGTAAAGTCATGTCAAGAGAAAAAAAACTATTAGAAAAAAAATGTCAATAATAGATTAAGAAAAGTCTTTTGCCTGTGGTGCAAATTCCGTGGTCCATTGTACATTAGCAACATCAAAACAAACTTGTAAGCTTCAAAAACTAATAGGTAGCGTCGACTGGTGATAGACATAAACAGACAAATCCCCACTCCGTATGCGATTATCTGTTATTTTCTCATGAATCACGATTAGCTTATTAGTTGTTGTTACCCCTGCCGCCTGCGTAACTTACTATGGAGCTGGCACCTGGCGTAGTTTGCTTTCCATACAAAAAGACGCGTGTGCCGCGTCGTGGATCGAACTCGGGGTCGTAAGGTTTGTATGCAAAAGTTTCGCCGCTGAGCTATCGAAACCAACACGATAAGGGCGAAAATCGGATACTATTTCTGTTTATGTTTGTCAGTTGGTACCAGATCAGAAGTTTAGTAAAAATCATATCAAACTGACCACAAGACACAATAATAATTTGCAACTGACCACAAACTACGGCACTGTCACCTGGGAATATACAGGTTTCTAGGAATAACACTGATCATTTTTCACAGATTTTTACACACTGCGATGGGAGAAAATTCATAATGAAAGTTAAGTCTATATACTGCAATAACAGTTTGTAACGTTTATGACACGCTTCTGAATTATTTTGTACGGAGCATTTTGATAAACACCCGTCCACAGTCGAATTCGTCGAGTTACACAATTGTTATATTTGTCACATAGCTGTTGCTGTTTTGGGTTGATAACATTAACACTTAAACTTCGATTTATTCGCTTTAGATTTTGTAAGGTTTAGTCCACATTGTCTTTGTTTTTATATTTTTAACTTAAAAAATACGCGGAGCTGATGTTATCGTGACGGCAGCGCCATCTCTCCTCATTCCCTAATTCGGTTAAAGTTGGCACGGAACCCTCAGTGCGCGAGTCCGACTCGCACTTGGCTTTTTAAATTTTTGTTGTTAGAGTATGGCAGATTAGTGCTCGTAATGATATTTGTACATAAACTAATAGTTGTGGATAGTGGAAGCAATCACAATAGTGTAGCTTCTAGACAGATCTCGCATACCCTGATAACAAATCGTGTGACGCTGATATATTCGTTAGCGTTAAGCGTTTTATCGCATATTTTCTGAAACTCTTGATCTCAACTTTCAGAGGGTTTCAGGGCGCATTTCTTATAAAATGTGATGTGACGCGTAGGTGACCGTCATTAGAAGTAGTTTCATCCATTTTAATCCAAGACTTTTCGGGAAATCATGATCAACTTCTGGCTCAGACAGCCAGATATCTGGTCGTCTGAACCAACATGTTTTTCTCTATATTATACAAAATATTCTGTATTGAACAAATGTTTTAAGGATTTACTGATGTGACGTCGTTAGTGTCAGTTCTCGACCAAGGGCCCTATTTTTGAATCACTCGCTTCGAAATGGCGAGTGATTTTCGTTCGACAACGAGTTTTTTTCTATGACTTTTAATTCATCTTCGAACGAAAATCACTCGCCATTTTAAAGCGAGTGATTCAAAAATAGAGCTGCATGGCCCTTTTTTTAGAATCACTCGCTTCGAACACAAACACGCACGCGTTTAGGAGAGATTGAGGAAAAGCTACTGGCTCAGACAGCCGGATGCTGACTGTCTGAGTCACCTAGTTCTACTACTTCCAGGTTTCTACAAAGCTAAAAACTCATGTTTTTTAAAAAAATTGGTATGGATTTGCTCTTGACTCCAGACCAGGCCAAGTGCGACTAAGACAAAGTCGAACATGAAACAAGCTAGCAGCAAGCCCAGAAGAATGCCTATTCACTCGAACTTTCATGTAATCTACTGTGACGCGGACTCTAAGTAATAATCGTAATTGACAGCTCTATATGCCGCCTATAAAATTTATAAGCATTTCAATTCAATTGTTTACCATACGTTAATGCATTAGGGAGCCCACACTTTAACTTTTTATGGGAATTACAAGGGAATATAATAAAAAATAAGGCAAAAGTCCCCATTTCAAAAACGGATGCTTTCTACTGCTACGTTATTACGTAATCAATAACTACGCCGATGAAAAAAATGCAGAAAATCAAAGATATTCAAGGTGACTTTGATGTCATTAATTGAGGCAAAAATTTGACCTATTAAGGTACTCAAATGATGCAATGTTTTTATGCTATTCTAATTCCAAATGGAGTTATTAAAGTTGTTTACAAAATAAATGATAAGCACATAAAGTATCATTACGATTTGAGCCAGTATGCCTTCGCGCATAATTGCTACGCGCAAGGCCCTTGGATGAATTAACCACGATATGAAACGCAAGAGCGAATGCAGTGTTGCCAACTATAATTTTACGAACCCACTAAATGTGGCCGCATGTTCCACCAGAAAACCACTAAACCCAGCGATCTCGCAAACCACCAGAAAACCACCAATGAGCCGTTTTCTTTATCACTGTATAGCTCATTAGATGGTGTTGGGATAGTTTTAGGATTTTTTTTTCACTATAATGTTTTAAACTTTCATGGTCACTTACATTAGAATAGTTAGATACGGGATTGCTACCATGAAATATCGGAAACTCATAAATAATAAGGTACATGGTAGCAATCCCGTATCTAACTATTATAATTTTTTTCACGTTGGCGGAAAACCATGAACAAAGTAAAATACGTGCGTAAGTACATATTATTATTTTAAAATGCGTTATTGAACTTAACTCTAAGGTCCTTTATTAACTTAAGGTACACATTATTTTTGTTTTACTATTTATATTTAAGTTGGTAAAATCCAATTACCCACTACTTGCAATGTGTAACCAGTCCTTAAATTCTGGGTCACGTAACTTTTGGGTATACTGTGGTTTAGGCATAATTAATTGAACATGATCATTGAACTATACTTAAAACCTCGCTGCATATAATACTTTTACTCGAAATGTAGGTAACTATACGGACAACAGCACGTCATGGTAATAAAATTAAAGACAAACCAGAAAAATACAGTAACCCTACGAAGCAAATCAAACTTGACCCAGTACCCATATAAATAAAGTCCATAATCATAATCGTTTAAGAAATCGGCCAACTAATCAAGGGAATTCCCTAAAACCACCACCTTAAGTTCTGTTGTGTTGCCTTCACAACTAAAATATATACCTACCCTATTTAAATCATCTATTTATAACTGAGTATTTTTTTAAATTGTACTAGTGAGTGCTTAGTGGTTGTTGTGGTGCCTTACCACTAATTGAAGCAATCAAAGACTCTAGAAAAATCCACTAGCCACTAAATACAATATTTCTTCGCTAAAAGGATAGTCTAAACCACCAGAACTAGTGGAAAATCCACTGAGTTGGCAACACTGAGCGAATGTATAAAAACATCATTAGCCAATTTCTGCGGGGCGGGGGGAGCTTGTCGTGTCAATTTTTGACATTTAGTGCATAGTGCAAAGTGTCGATATTTTTTTATCGATATGTACGGAACGAATGAATGAACGAATCTTTTTGTAAAAAGACATAATTTTTATCACTAAAATAATAAATTACATTATGCACATGTTTAATGCACAAACCATCGAATGAACAACTGAAACATAGAACGTTTATATGAACGGTCTGGCAAGTAACACTAACTAGAACTTCCTAAGACATTGTGAAACCGCCCATAAGTACATACAGCCCAGCACCATTTAAATCCTCCTATGGGATAATTAAGCAGTAGATTTTTGTGTTGGCATTAAATCACACTGGTTTTAAATGAATACCATATATTCGGTGATGTTTTGTGGGGATCCATTTTGTCTCCCTTCGACTCACTTTATATTACTTTATGGATCCACAAGATATCTGAAATTATATTTTAATGACGTATTGTCATAAAATATGAGGTTTAAAATTTAAAGCAAACTGTTGTATTTTTAAGATTACCTTAATCTCTTCTCGAGTGAAACTTTTTACAGATTTATCTTTTATTTTAAAAGAATTTATACTAAAAATTTAATAAATGTTTATCGATACGATTTATCGACTATTGTCAAGCACAATTAAAATTTAAACTGACAAGAGAACGAATGATAAACATACGACAATCCTACCGTATAAAGTATACGTTATCTTGTTGATTTTGTAGTAACTGACCACCACTTTTTTAAATGGCAATGTTACTTTTCTCTTGGAAAACACATTTCACTATTTTCATGAAAAATATCAGCTTTTTTGGGATAAAACGTTACTTACGGATGAAAATGAATATTTTTGTCTTGCTGCTATAATTTTTATACAAAAATAAGCCACATTTACCCATTTTTTCCGACAATGTTTCTCACTGAGCTCTATCACCGTAACAAGACGTCACCTGTAAGTGAGGCCAAAAAGCCCGCTTCGTGGCTAAGGGGGCACAAGCGAAATTGCACGTCATTGCGCGTCCAGTGGTTTATTCGTCCAAGGCAAGGCCGCGTCGCCCACCCCCTACTTGAGCAGCGTGATAATCAATTAAACAACTTTTTAATATGGGTCACATGTTTTTTTTTTATCTGTACACAAATGTTGCCCTGTCTATTTATTAAGAAGACAAGCCATCTAGTGAAAAAGCGCGGGAAACGTCGGTTTTGATAGACGTACTTTTTCTTGCTCTCATAAAATTAATTTGAAATAAGTGTCAGGTTGGAGGTTTAGTGCTTATTTATTTTGTATTTTTATTTATATTTATTATATTTATTACTGTGGCATAGTTTTCATCAGTTCTGGGTAAGTTTTAATAGTTTTTCTTTTCGCCATGGGCGACCCGCCGGATCCTGGTGGCGGGACGCTCCTCCACCAGGATTTTAACTTTGTAGCGCCATGTGATGTGCCTGAGCCGTCATATTCAGTAACAATAACACAAAGTCAATCAGGATTAGATACCGAAGGTTCAATAATGGATACGGATGGTTCTTTGTTAGACGAATGTGAGACTGCAAGTCTCCCTAAGAGAAAGAAAACTTCTAGAAAAGTTTGTAAACATGGTAACTTAAAGCGTAAAAACCGTCATGACCATAAGAATCCGGTGACTGATTCTGACTGTCGTTGCTTTGCCTCTACTTTCACTGTAAAAGAAACAAATGTTGTAATTGAAAACAAAAATATGCAACTTGTGCAAGGTTCGAATGAGTCCACTCCAGTATCTGCATCTAACACATCACCTGATATAAACTCACACACAGACTCTAACCCTATTGGAAGAAATTTGTACCAGACTACTGATGTCTCACCTTTTGTTGTGCACATTCAAAGAGAACAAACTGATCCCAGTCAAAACCTTTCTTTACATCCTGTTACAGTGGGCCATTTTCTTAAAAAGAATTCTGTTAGAGGTATTGTGGAAGGTAGCCTAAAGAAGATAGGGAGAAATCGTGTTTCACTTTGCTTTACAAGATTTGAAGATGCCAATGCATTCCTTAAAAATGACCTACTAAGAAAACATAAATATAAAACTTTCATTCCTATTTCAAATGTTACTAGGATGGGAGTCATTAGAGGAGTACCTGTTGAATGGAGTGATGAGGACATAGTAGAAAACATGTCATTACCAGTAGGTTGTGGAAAAGTCCTAAAAGTTAGACGATTAAAAAAAAAGAACATGGTCAATGGCAAACCTGAATTTGTTCCCATTGAAACAGTTGTTGTAACATTTGATGGCCAAATACTTCCTAAAAGAGTATATCTTTGCTATAATTCATTACCGGTTGATCTTTATATTTATCCAACAATTCAATGTTTCCGTTGCTGTCGTTACGGCCATGTAAAAACTCAGTGCAGATCCCTTCCCAGGTGTTATAAATGTGGGCAGGGTCATGCAGGCGATACATGTGAAGTTGAGGAGGAGCATATTGTTTGTTTCTTGTGTTCTGGTCCTCACCAGGCCACAAGCAGAAATTGTCCTGAATTCACAAGACAACGTAACATTAAAGAATCTATGGCAAAAAATTGTATAAGTTATGCTGAAGCTTTGAAGTTGCACCCTGCACTTGGAAAATCTTTTGCTGATGTTTTGAGAAATAGTATCCCTCCACAACAGCAAACTCCTTCTCCTCTATCTTCAAACTCAAAACTTAAATATGTACACAATAATAATCCTGGCTGGAACTCTTACAAAAAAACAGTTTTAATGAAACCAAAATCTCCATTCAAACCTGGCAAAAGCTATAATAGAGATGAACACCAAGCTTTAGTAAATGACTACAATACCCCTTTTGCTCCTAGTAAAAGTATTCTTATAAACAAAGATAATATCAGTGACAACTTGTCTGAATGTTCTGTAAAAGAGTTACTAATCACATTAATTACTTCTTTAAATAAATCTAACTTTGTTTTACCGTCCAACGCCGCCCATAAAATTGATATTTTAGATAAGTTAGATTCTGCTGTTGATGGGGAAGTTCTCCATAGCAGTCCAATGGAATTGCCGAAGCATAAATAATAAGAAAAGTGATCTATTACATATTATTAACAAATTTGACCCTTTTTTGATTTCTATACAAGAAACATGGCTCCGGCCAAATTCTATTTTTAAAATTTCTGGTTTCTCATGTGCCAGAGAGGATAGGCACGATAGTTATGGTGGTGTAGCTTTACTCATCCATCATTCTTATCAGTTCTCCCATATTCCTATTCCACCTCACAATGATGGTTTTTCCATTATAGCTATATCAATACAAAACATCTCTTTCGTTTCTGTTTACATACCTCATCCATCCTCTGCCATTTATGATGAGATAGAACCAATTTTGAGTAACATTCCTAAACCTATTGTTATCATGGGGGACTTTAACGCTCAGCATCAATCTTGGGGTAGTGGTATTTCCAGCTACTATGGTCATAGAATTTTGGATTTTCTGGATAGTAATAATTTATGTCTTTTAAACACTGGTATTCCTACTCGTCGTACTCAACCACAGGAAGCAATTAGTGCTCCTGACTTGACCATCTGTAGTCCAAATTTAGCATCTTGTCTTTCATGGTCAACTCTTACTTTGACATATGGGAGTGACCATTTTCCAATTATTATTTCCTTCCCTTTTATGACCAGACCAAAAAAACAAATGCGTTCGCCTAGACTTAAATATAAATTGGTTGACCCCGATTGGACTTCATTTAGGGAAAAAGTTGATAGAAAAATTACATCATTGCCAACTTTAAATGATCGTAATATTACATTGTGTGCCGAAAGTTTAGCCTCTCTGTTATTGGAATCAGCAGATGAAGTTTTTCCCTCTAAGAGTACCAATAGTAATCGATTACCTACCCCTCCTTGGTGGGACAGTGAATGCTCAGAAGCAGTAAAAAAGAGAAAGGCAGCTGAAAGGTTATATAATTCTAATACTACTTCGGAAAATTATGAAAATCTTTCCGCTATTATGACTAGTACTAGAAAACTACTCAAACAAAAAAAATGGGAGGGATGGAAATCTTTTTGCCATGCAATTTCCCCGGATACTTCTCCTTCTGCAGTATGGGCCAATATAAGGCGATTTAGGTCAGCTTATAAAGATACTATTTCTATATCACTCAATGAGTCAACAGTAGATATATTGTTAGATAAATTAGCACCCCCATTTGTTCCTCCACAACTGTGTTTACCTATGGAACCTTCTAGTCCTCAATATACGGATCAAACTGGCATAAGTTCTCCATTTTCTTTATCTGAACTAAAAGGTATTCTATCTTATGTTAAAGACTCTGCACCTGGAAGTGACGGAATACCGTACTCCTTTTTAGTTAATTCAAGCGACTCAACGTTATCTTACTTCTTGTCCATTATAAACTCTATAATGTATTCAGGTAGTATTCCTCCATCTTGGAAGGTACAGGAAGTCATCCCTCTCTTAAAACCAAACAAATGCCCTTCAGACGCTAATTCATATCGGCCAATAGCTCTATCTTCAGTCTTGATTAAAATAGCTGAGCACTTAATAAAAAATCGTCTTGAATGGTTTATAGAAAGCCAAGGCTTATTAAGTAATTATCAATTTGGCTTTAGAAAGGGAAGAAGTACTTCCGATAGTATTGCTATTTTCACTACTGACATAAGATTAGCCTTTTCCAATAACCAACATTTACTGGCAGCTTTTTTAGACATTTCTTCTGCTTACGACGGGGTGGTTATTTCCATTCTCAGGGATAAATTGCTAAAATTAAATGTACCAATTTTATTAGTAGATTTTATCACAAAAATTTTAGACGAACGTTGTATCCATGTTGTGTGTGCAGATTCCATAAAATTTAGATATTTATTTAACGGTATTCCTCAAGGATCTGTTTTAAGCCCAATTCTTTTTAATATTTACTCTTATGACCTTCAAAACTCTATTACAAACAACGTCAGTATGTTACAATATGCTGACGACCTTCTCCTTTACTTCTCTGATAAGGACGTTTCTAATTTATCTTCTGAACTTAATTTATCACTTCAAATGCTTAAATCTTGGTTAGATATAAATGGTTTATCATTGTCAGTTTCCAAAAGTTCTGTCGTACTTTTTACTAGAATGCGTAGTCCACCACCAGTTTCAGTTCAATATGATAATATTAACATTCCTGTTCATAACGAGGCAAAATTTTTGGGCGTTACCTTAGATTCTAAACTTACTGGTATTACACACTGCTACAATATTAGTGACAAATGCGAACGTCATATAAATATTTTAAGATGTCTAGCAGGCGTCTGGTGGGGTGCTCATCCCTTTAGTATGAAACTAATTTACAATGCCCTAATTAGAAGCTCCCTTGATTATGGTACGCAATTTCTAGAGCCGTGTAATATTGTAGGCGTCAGAAAACTTGATGTCATCCAAACTAAAGCCCTTCGAGTAGTTGTAGGAGCTATGAAAACCAGCCCTAATAACTCTTTACAGGTAGAATGTGTTGATCCACCTTTAAAACTTCGACGACAATTTTTATGTGATAAATTTTTATTCCGTGCACTTCAATTATCAAACCATCCTCTTTTTCCAAAACTGGCAATGTTATCTGAACATGTTGAGAATTCTCCATACTGGTCGCACAAATCTCCTCCTTGTTTAATTATAAGCTATCGTAAAATTCTTTCACTGCAAGCACCCACGCATAAATCAATGTATCTCCCAATTTTTTGTTCAAATTTCGAATCCTTGATACTTACTCCGACTGTTATTTTTGACATTGATATATCTAAATCTGATACTGAAGCTGGTGCTAAATTTAACTTCATTGTAGATGATAAATGGGGCGACTGGCATCATTTATATTGTGATGCTTCAAAGCATTTAAATAATGGTCACGTTGGTGTGGGAGTCTACCATGCCCAGTGTAGAATACACCAGATGATAAAATTACCGCCTGAATCATCTGTCTTCACCGGCGAATGCTTTGGCATTTTTAAATCTTTACAGTATATTTTATTAATGAGACTGAATAAAACTGTTATTTTTAGTGACTCAAAAAGTGCTCTTCAAGCATTAACCAAATTTCCCTTTAAAACAAATATTTCATATCCAGTTATCATTGAAAGCAGAAAGTTATTGAATGTTTGCATACAGAAAGGTTTTTCTGTAGTTTTTGTCTGGATTCCGGGACATAGTAACATCTTTGGAAACATGAAAGCGGATTCTTTAGCCAATGCTGCTGTTCACTCTGGGGACCTTTTCCCATATAAAAATTATTGTCATGACCTAGCAGCTCTACCTAAACTCTATTTGCACGAAAAATGGGAGAAAGAGTGGGAGATCACTAGTCAAACAAAAGGAAAATTCTATAAACAATTACAGCCTTTTATTCCGTCAAAACCTTGGTTTTTCAAGACAAATATGAATAAGTTGATTACTTCCAGTATCATTCGTATGAGACTGGGACATGTATGTGTTCCTGCACATTTAGCAAGACTCAAAATTATAGCAAGTGATGCATGTGAATGCGGTGCTGGAGTGGGCGACTTGAATCATATATTCTTCGCCTGCCAGAATCATGATCGGTCAACTTTTATTTCAGCTTTGTTATACTTACGTGTTCCTTTTCCAACATCCATATCCTGCCTGATATTTAAATATGATTATGATATATATAAATGTATTTCTGAATATCTATGTTTAAATAACATAAAAATTTAATTTCTTATCGTAATCTATTTATTTTATGAATATAATGCGACCCTTCTTTAAAGCCTGATCCTTATTATATTTGATAATTCCTTTTCCGTTTTGTTTATTCCTTCCCGTTTCCCTACCTTTGTTACTCCGTCCGTGGCTATCGCAAACCGCGGGTGCCAAAAAAAAAAAAAAAAAAAAAAAAAAAAAGCCATCTAGTGCGCAAACCCGCCAAAATACGTAAAGCAATGGTAAGTTCTTTATGAGCATAGATAGTAATAATAATAATGTCAGCACGCGCAGCGCCCCGGTGATATAACTATCTACCGGCTCGTCTGTCAACAGAGCGTCATCCGCAGCAAGAAATAATCAGAAGTGCTTGTAAAGTTAAAACACCACATAAAACCTTAAATTATTTTGTAATTATTTTTTTTCTTTCAGAATTTTGTCATTTGAATTGCATTTAAATTACTCGTTGTAGAGCTGTCACTTACGATCATTTGTCCAGAGTCTGCGTCCCATCAGATAAGATGAATTGCCAGCTTTGTGGAACACCTGGAAGTGATAGAACTGGGTGGCTCAGACAGCCAGCATCCGGCTGTCTGAGAACCATGACTTCCTAAAATAAATGGATTAAAATTTAATTTAATTTTATAAGAAACAGCTCCCTGAAAACCTCTGAAAGGTGAGGTCCAGAGAGTTATAAAATGTTAAATTCTGACTGTCTGAGCCTAGTTTTTTTCTCAAAAAATCCATTGCGTCACTTACGATAAAACCTGGATATATCAGCGTCACCTACGATTCGTTATCAGTCTTGTTATGCGATATCTCTCTCGAAGCTACACTTACAATAAGGAAGGAAGGTTCTGAAGTAATGGGCGTTAGCTGATAGAGCCTGTGTATAAGTATTGCTCGCTCATATAGTGTTCGTAAAGTTTATACAAAATAAGCTGGGTTGCACTTGTAGTATCATGAAAGTATTTTTTTTCAATGAACTGTAAGTACCATTACCGTGCTATGAAAGTGTCAAGCACGAAACACAACGTGATACACTCTACCTTGCTTACTAACCGGATTGACAGCGTTCTGTCTCACCGTTATGTGAACCGATATAGAGCGAGATTTTATTTTGCCGGTATGATGATCCGTGCATGTCTTGCGAAGGTGTTGGTCGGTGACGAAACGGTCTAGTAGGTATGGTGGCATAGTTTTCAATACAAATAATATCTATTGTTCATACTAGGATTGTGGTATGCTACGGTGTAGTGGGCATAATCTATATACAAATTGATCCGAACTACCTAATTCGCATCGTAGCATTACAATTTTTCGTAGCTGTAACTAACGCTACGATACTACTACGATGTTTTTAGCTGCAGCTGGTGTTACGGATTTGTATCTATCTATCGAGGAGATATTTTTGTACCACTATTCAATTGATTTGCGTAGCAGTCAGTTGAAGATAAATTTTCGTAGTGTTATGCAATTTCGTAGCAATAATAGTAACTGGTCTGCTACAAATTTGACTGAAATTGCGTTGCGTAACGCTAATAATTTCGTAGCTTACCGTGGCATTTTGATCGATGTTTGTACAACTATCTACAAATATCTAGCACTTTTCCATAAAAGTGCTAAGTATTTGAATCTAGTTGTATAAACAATGGATAGATACTAGACGCAACTCACGTTAAAATTGCAAATGTTAAGAAATACGCTTTAATGTTCACTGGGAAATATAGCTCGTGTTTCTTTATTACAGATGTGATCATTGATCACTAAATAAATTGTAAACATGAAAAAACAAAGCATCAGTAACATCAAGTCAGAAAAACTATATAAATTCGCCAAAGAGTTCGATGAAACTGTGAGGACCCCGACGTTAAATCGGTATAAATATTTTTAGGCGTACTGAAGATAAAAGTCACTAAATTTTCTTTTATGCTGACCTTAGTTGGAATATCATCTAAGAAACTGAAAACGTTTCACCACTTTTATTAATAAACTAACATTTACGACCTTATTTCAAAAACACAATTCAAAAGTAATAATTTCTTTGACGAAGACTCCTAAGCCTTAATAGTTCTCTAGCTTGGCAGTAAAATGGAAATATATAAGTAAGTGTATCAATTGTTGTTATATTTCCATAAAAAAAATTAGCGGCAGGAATTTATAATAGCTTCGATAATTGAGTTATAAAACCCGCGTCGAATTTGATTAGAGACTCGTGCTTAATAACTGTCGCAGCTAATTTAACTTCGGTACCTACGGTCGATTAATTACTTGGTTAGAGTGCGTTATTACTTAGTCAGAGTGCATTTTCTTAGTGCATGTGGGACTAAACGTGTTCACTTAGCGTATCAGCTCAATCGACCAGCCAGCTGCAATCGTTCGATAACTCACCGTTTATTTTATTTATTTAGTCTAGCGTTTGAATTATGATCGCTCGCACGTAGCCCCAAGTAATCGTGTTGTGTACCATGTGTTTTAATACGTCATACTTATTTATAACCACAAAAATATCGGCTGTCGACAATCATTATTTGCGAAATAAACACTAGTGATGCTTTAATATTTTTACCATTCAGTGAGTAAGGTGTCATATACTTCGACTTTTTCTATTTCCTATGTGCAGTGCGCATTTCTCGCGGAAAACTAAAGATCGGCAAAAATATGCTTTCAGGGTTCACATTATTAGCTCTAATTGACTATTTATCATTTAGCTCTGTGGGTGCATATCGACTCTTAAATTATGGTGAATATAACAAACCTCTACTTCCACACCCTCATTTAAGTCAACAACCACAAACGATTTGTTATCTGAATAACCTGCCCGAGTGTCCATCTTTGCCGATGAATGTGGTATTAAAAATGCTTATCGATGAGCATACCAGGCATATTCAATACCAAAACGAAAGGATGTTACAAAAATTATATGAAAATGTCTTTAATCATAACAGACTAAGTCACATACAAAGAGTAACTCCATCTCCGATGCCGATTTACCCGCAATACAATAGGCCTTTGAGATGGCCACTTCGAAGAACTCCGTTATATACACAAACATTTAGGAATCCCGTGATCCCTATGGCAACTGTCGCTGCTAGTACAGCAAATACAAAAGGTTTTTATACAAACATTTTACCGAATCAGAAAATGATCACCAATCAGCCATTGATGGATATTTCAAGATGGGCTACGGAAGCCAGTCCAGCAACCTTTTCTACTAGTGATAAAGTCACACCAGTAAAGGTAGTTGAAATAACCCCAGAACCTACAATTCTAGAGATAGCGAATAGTAATCCGTTGCTACAGAGTCCTGCTATGAATGAAACTGCTGATAATAACAATACGTTACTAGAAAGTCTTGCTATAAATGATAAGGCGGATTATAACACTACATTGCTAGGGAGTCATGGTCCAAATGAAACGGCTGATGCAAATATGCCCAATGTATTCACAGAAACCATTGTCCCTGTAAGTAATGATTCTACCTCAACCCGCCTAGAAACTACCTGGCTGCCACCGAATGTAACATCCTTAATTTATAACGTTCAAATTGATGTGAACACAAAATCTGATGATAAATTCACAAGGAAATATATAACAATTAACGCATTTACACAAATTCCAAGACAGTCAAATATCACGGTTAATAAGTTTACTACAAATAGTATAAATGGAGTTGTAGCTGACAATGGAACATATTCGACTGAAAGTAGTAGGAATGAATACACAATAACGCAGACTAAAAAAATAAGCAATTTGCTTACGGCTTCAGTACCGCAAGAAACGGAAGCACAAAGAAGACAAAGATTACTTGATTTGTACACAGTCGCACTAGATAAACTGGAAAGAAAGTTTTACGCTGTGAGTACCTACTGTGATTTTTAAATTTACCTTTTATTAGAGATGCAACTTTTATATTTTAATCACAAGACCGTAATGGCATTGCATGATTTAAGTGCAGGGATAAAGGCAATTGTCAAAATCTTGCTTTTCAATTATGTTGTGATCGAAGTATACGATACATACTCGTATGTACTCTTTGTCAGATCTGATAATTTGGTTATTTAGTTAGTTATGCCGACGTAATATGTAGGAAGATACTTATATTACTATATATATCATCTCAAATAATGTTATCAATAGAATGGATAAGCATTTCTTGCTACCGACTTTTCGTAGCGTAGCTTCGTAGTGCTCGTAGCGTATTCGTATTTATTGGAGTACCTACAATTATATTACCTGCGATAATAGTTCGTCTTTAGACTTTTTTTAAAGGCCAACATTATACATACCTATCGTCAATAATTTACTTATTACTTCTGATAGTTATTGACAGCTTAAGGTTTGTTACATTATAAAAGAGATATGAAAACTTTTGGACGCGATAACCGTTATTAGCGCACGGATCTACACCTAGTATAGATACAGGGT
The DNA here is from genome assembly GCA_963924145.1 of Pyrausta purpuralis. NCBI lineage: Eukaryota > Metazoa > Arthropoda > Insecta > Lepidoptera > Crambidae > Pyrausta > Pyrausta purpuralis. Next base: position 12,741,306 of record OZ001642.1, read on the forward strand.
GCCATGCATTTGCTATACCTATTACACACAAAAAAACTGGTCGCTATCATAGCTCATAGATACAATTTCAGAATTTATAATAAATAAATAATAAAATAATTGTGTATTCTAGACGGACAGTAAAGTCGTCAGTCTGTCTACAGATTTTAATAATAATTTAGAATCGTTTTCATAGTAGTACGCATTCAGTTATCGGAACCGAATGTCCAGTTAGTATCATTCAGGGCTGCTGACCAACAAACCGGTGGACTGGTACTTTCATACAAAACAGGAAGCGGTCAGACCGCACCATGGTGCATGCAACACTGCAAACGCGTCTTCTAACTTCCATAGCGCATCGGTCGACAGGCGGTCCTTACTTGTACCCGTGCGACACTGCGTACACGGGCGTAGCAATATTTTTTAATACTAATGACAAGTGCGATTGACGCACGCACTGTGAGCGGCCTGTAAGATGAATAACATTTTGACTAATGTTTGGCAGAATATTTTCATCCTTTTTTTAATGTGTTCATTTTTAATATGAACGAGATTGAACTTGCTGAGATTGAACATATTTTTTATTTACCCTTCGAACAAAGAGTGGCATCCTGCTTTAAAAAATGTGAAATAATAGAACTTTTCTATTTTGTCAACAGATCACGTTTAATAAGTTAACATCAATAAGTCCAGAAGGGCGGCAAGAGAATGGCATCAGCTTTGTCCAGTCAGGGCTGTTCCTAAGCTTGCATCTCATGGCGTTTTCCACGGAAACTGATAAGGAAACCAAAGCTGAAATCGATGCATGTCTGGGGCTCAACATCACTGATGCAGTTGGTATTATACAATTAAGCATAATACTTATGTATGACCTTGAGATTGCTGCCAAATCAAACACAAAGATTGAATGTAGACCAGCGTATTCACCAGCTTGCGTTCCTTTCAAGGTTATGGCGTAGTAAACGTCATGAACTTAACACAAACTTAAACACATTAATTAAAACAACGACTCAAGCGAGACTAAAATCGATGAACGTTGCCTCTGCTACGTAGTCTTACAACGCTACGCTTTGACGATTTCAATCTCGTTTTAATGAATTAACGTAAAAAGTAGGTCAAGCTTGCCACGCCAATCCAACGATTGAACGAATTACCTAGAAGTGCGTACGCTGGCTGAACATTGTTGACATAGTTTATATATATTTTTTTTGTTTTCTAGGATAAATTAAACTTAACTCAAGAGTTAATATCTGATCTACCGAAGACATCTTTTGACCTAAAGTGGCGGTGGTCGTCTCGGCTGGTTCTTGGCGCGAATCAAAACATTAGCGATGAGTTCCGATATGGAGCAGCATCAGCACTCAACTTACGACTTGGGAAATTCTATGGAAACGAAACAGATGAAATGCTTGCCAATACTCTCAATCGTATGGTAAGATACTTTAATACGTTTAGAAACTTTGTTAACCTTTAGTTTAGATTTAGAACAAATAGAGGCATTAAAATGCTCACAGAGGCTGCCAACGGCATTATTTGCTTTCGTTCTATTATATATATTATTAGTAGTTCTATTACAAAACATCTTCGCATCAAGTAAATGTAGGATTGATAATTGTTTGTTAGACGGCTTGACCGTTGTAGCAACCGTGCGGTTGCTAGCGCGATGAAAACAACCCTCCAAATTTATGTACCTACCTTTATTTAACTATTTGCTCACTAATATTGCTCATTACATAACAGATGGGGTGGAGGGTTGATAACCTAAGATACAGGAATCATCCTAATTCAGGTATCAGCCCGCATAATCTATATGTACCTCAAGTTGTTTTTTTTTGATAATTATTATTAGTTAGTTACAGACAACTAAAAAGTTATTGATCTCAGTTTGTGCTGCTGATCATCTTTATTTTATTTTATTTTTAATCCATATATTTTTTACTTATTATACCGTTACATGTAGGTACACGAAATTTATTACAAGTATATTTTTCATGCCTTGTCAAGTTATGCCGTAAACAGGATTTAAACCTTGAGCTACGTCAATGTATTACATAATAAACTGTGCCTCATATTTTAACCATCTACGAAAAGAATAATACAAACATCGTCGTAGAATATTTGCATAAGTTGATATTATCATTGGTCAGTTTAAAAACTAACAATAAATTCTGGTTCTGGGTCTGAATCTATTTACAAGAAAATCAATATCCATGTCCAACTTTAACAGTGCATTAAATCTACATTGTTATAAATCTTATATTGTTTCCAATTTAATGTTATAAGAAGACGTGATGATTTTTACAAGTACCTAATAACTTTATTATTTCCCACCCATGAATCAAAACGCCCTACGCACGCCTAATCGGTGATTTGTCATACTATTAGTTGGCAGGTGGACCTGGCTTATTCTTTAACTAGCGGTCCCCCGCGACTTCGTCCGCGCGTTTTGAGATTGCTCCCTCTCCTCCCGTCGCAGCGTCATGTTTTATATCCTAAAGCCTTTATCGATAAATAAGCTATCCAACACAGAAATATTTTTTCAAATCGGTCCAGCAGTTCCTGAGATTAGCGCAAGCGCACGTTGTACTTAAGCTGCGAACATTATTTTGGTGCGGAGTTATGTTAAAACTGTGATAGCTCCTAAGATATTTATTGAATTCAAATGATATAAGGGCAACTTGGTTCTAAATGAAATGTTCGTGATGATGAATGTATTTATTTTGATAAGAATAAATACCTGTGTGTATAATACACCTTTAAAAATAATGCATTATTTTTTTACAGATTTATTAACATAAAAAAAGTTGTAGTAAGTCAACCATAAAAGATAGACATATGCTGTCGCGGACTTTATTATAGAACTCTTAATGCTGAACAATCCTGTCATACATGATTTCGTGTAACTTAAGCGGTTTCCGCAGCGTATGCAGCGGAAGCTCTCAAAAGGAATATCTTTCTCCCGTTTTCGCAACATTTTTCATTTCTGCTGTGGTCTTATGAGTTGTATCTTTATGTTATATAGCCTAAAGCCTTCCTCGATAAATGGACTATCCAACGTAAAAATAATTTTTCAAATCGGGCCAGTAGTTTTTGAGATTAGCGCGTTCAAACAAACAAACAAACAAACAAACTCTTCAGCTTTATAATATTAGTATAGATATTAGATATTTTAATTCTTCTTATTCCGTGAAATAAATAAAACTCAACTCATATCGCCTACTGACTCAGAACACCAATTTATATGAATTTATTTAATTTGTGTAATATTTTGACACCAAATCGGAGTCATAATACGCAAAAGTCACGCATTTGTAACGGGTTGGTTAATTTTCTAGTTAATTTGATATTTTTCACGTGTTCAATACCTACCTACCTACTTCTCGAAACAGTCGAAAATATTGACTTTTTTAACTGATATGATGAGGAAATTGCGTGAAATTGTGAAGTATGCGGATAACGTCTTTCGGCATATCACCAAAGGTTTATAGAAAACTCTATTAGCAGTAACACAACAATCCTTTCGTACCCAGTCTGGAATGGAAATGTTCCTTTCTTATTCATTCTGCGAAATTAAGCTATAAGGTGGTGGAGTTAATCATGATCATGGCTTATTATGCCTTATTTTTTTCATATCCATAGATCGTAGAAGACTCAGGCGGCGCGATTCGCAATACGTTTGATCCTGAAGAGCTATCTGGTGGCGTTCGCGCAGTAGCGGTAACGACGTTATACCTGCGCGCGCGCTGGCGCTCCGCCCCCACGGTGCTGAACGGCACACGGCGCTTCCTCGACGCGGAGGGCGCGCCGCCGCGGACCGTCCGCACGATCCGTATTAATGACTACATGCGATATGCCAACTTCGAGGACTGGGGTTTTCAGGTAATTTTGGAGTTTGCTTAGACCGGTTACAGTGCTTGTTCCCGGGTAGCTATTAAAGTATGAAGACTGAGTAGCGCTCTGACGACACTATGCTTTATACACTGACGGTGCTCCGCCCCCACGGTGCTGAACGGTACGTGGAGAGCGCCGTACTGTGATGCATCCGCATCCATAATTAACTTCGGGAACTGGGGTTCTTAGGTAAGTTTGGGGTTGATTATGTGACAAGCAATTTGTTGAGGAATGGATATGAATTGTTTATGAAAGTCTCTGTGCGTTAACCTATCACCGGTTTTTCGCGAGCCAACTAAGTGTATATTTAGTTGTTAACGTTTACTTTATCTTAGCGAAAACCTCGTGCGAATAGATTGAGTGGGAAAGAGTAGCGAACCAGTCAACAACCGTGACTTGCACCCATTAGACACGCACCGTTCGCGATCTAAAATACGAAATGAATGAAATATACTTAAATGGGCAAAGACGATTAATTCTTAGTTTGCGCACACGCACCACCCCGTCACAACACAACAGTAAAAGTGAAAAAGTAAAATTAAAAGGACATTTATTTCAGTAATCAGATATACAGAGCATTGATGAGACTTCCCATTGAGTAATCAGGAGATACTCGTGTTGGGAATGACTCGCTTCTTCCCTTAACTATTACAATGATTACTATTATATGACATATTTCATTAAAAGTAAAGGCTATCTGTATGTTTAAGTGTGTGTGTGTGTGTGTGTGTGTGTGTGTGTGTGTGAAAGGGCTTAATGAGAGAGAAAAAGTGTACACTATTGTAACAGATATATATTGTTTTAGATATATATTATTGTAGAATTATTCTAGTCACACTGGCTATGTTATTCTAGACAAAAGTGTTTCAACTTCGTCATAAGTTAGGGAAACCAACCAATGCATTACAGATTTTTTACAAAAATATGTTGGCATAGGGTATATTTTAAGAATTCTATTCAGTTTATTATACATCAAAGCTGATTGAGATGGGTACTGTCTTTGAGCAAATACGGTATGAACTAGAGGTGAGGGGGCAACAATATCATTTCGCCTCTTTCTTTGTAGGGAGTCATTAAACGGTAAAGATTTGTGCCGCTTTACGATTATGTTAAGCACGTATAATTTTCGAATGGAGAGAAGTTTAGTAGAAAGATATAGGGCATCCGTATAAAATCTTCGTGGTCTAAAATACATGACTTTAATAAGAGATCTTTGGGCCCGTTCAAGAATTAAAAATTCTGTTTTATTTGCACCTCCCCAAATGGGAATACAGTAAGTCATTATAGATTGAGCTAAAGCAATATAAATTTTATTCAGAAGAGAGCTAGTCATAACTGATCTTAACGTTTTGAAAACCCAGATTAGCTTTTTTATTCGAGTTGCTACTGTTGCCAACCTCGGGTACCAGCTAAGCCTCTGATCAAAAATAATTCCCAGATATTTCGTTTGGCACACTTTATCTATAATAGGACAGTCACACAGAGAGATTTCAGGATTAGCGCAGCTGTGGATTTTGATACAAAAGTTGTCACAGGGCTGAGAAGAAGGACAAGGATCCAGCAACCGCGAGTTGACGCGTTTTCAGTTGCAGGGTGTTGTACGTACCTGGTGTTATTTCTACACAAACAAAGGCACCTACTTGCGTACAAATTTTCAGCCGCGCGGGCCCGCAATTCGTAAATATGTGCATCAACTGAGTGCTACGTTGAGGTGAAAAAAAACAGACATTCATAATATTAATAAACTATTTAAGATTTTATTCACAGGTTTTAATATAATTATGTAACATGGGAAATACAATATTATTGTTTTTAGTAAAATTACCATCACTTACCTAGTATATTTAGGTATGTGCTCATAAAGTTGATACAAAACGAATGAACTTCCTATGTTACTCGCCAAATTACGTATCTTTTGGTATGTAAACAGAGAATAACACTATATACACTATGACAAAAATTACAAAGACAACACTGTTTAGTATATTTGCTAGATTAATCCAATCCGCAGCTGCACGCGATTTTCCTTCTTCAGATTCATTTTCAGAAAGGTTTTTTCTGTCTTCTACGTTGCTGGCGTCAAATTCAGTAAATATCACGTATCTGCCAGGCCCAGTAATTACCAAATTACTCAGTGATTTCAACCACAACGGAACCTGCTCAACTCGTGTTCTTAGAGACATCAACAGCAGCGTTAGCAAAATACAAAAAAGTGTCACGATCATTGAGTCTCGGATGAATAAAATTATGATCGGCGTTTCAGCTCCGTGCTTGGGAATAGAATAACCGATCTCCGTTAAAAACATAAAATGCCCAAATAGAGAAAAGCATTGCAACCCCAACCTATTATTGTCCTTCACGTCCAATAATAGTGAAACCATTGTTATCATTATTATCACTGCTGACGGAACCACGAGGATCGCTGCCAGCCCCGCGGACTCTCTTTTCAACATGAACGTATATTTCAGCATGGGATACGTGACGTTAGGGCAACATTGGAATTTACCAGGCAATCTATCATGAAGAACTTTTAACAACTTCCAACCCGGGCCCGGCTGGTAATCATCCACGATCACTGCGCTTTTGTTGTAAAATGTGAAATTGACCTGCTCCCCGGTGTGCATCCACGAGCCAAAGTATAATGTGCAGTTTTGTTTATCGTAAGGCCAATACGCCATCGAGGTACGGCAAATCCCAGCATGCTCCATATGAGGCACACAGGTCACATTTCCAGTGTTGTGCAGAAGACAAGTTGTGTATATATCATCCGATTGATATAATGAAACATCGGCATTGTACAAAGACATGCGAGGTGTCCAAATTTCATGACTCTCCACTTGGAACTCTGTTATGTTGCCGTATTCACTTGGATCCCAATTTAAAAATTCGTCTGTCCATTTCATCGCTACCCAGTTATGGACGGTGAATGTTTCTTCTAATGCGTCAAAGCTTAAATATTTTAATGCAAAGCGCACACTGACCTTAACAGAGCTTCTGTGATCTTTCACTGGTCGGTATGTGGAGTCGTAAGCGCAAAAAAGGTCTTTGTGTAGTTTGACTTCAAAATGCTCTGCTTCCACTCGTCCTGGCGGGCAGTCGCCCCGAATACTATGAAAATAACTTAACAATAATAATACTAAAAGCTTGGCGTTAGCCATGGTGATCGAGAGCTAACTGACTGACCGTATTGAGACCACCAGACTCACCAGAAAAATGATATGGCACCCGCCCCCTTCGATAAGTTATTATGATATTGTTTTGTATTGTAACCATTTGCATCACATTGCCTGATAAACGCACATTTGTCTAATTACCTATGTAATTAGTGAGATTATTCACTGAGTAATAGGGATTTTACTCAGCATCATTGGTCATGCGACAGTGGCACAGACCTCAGTCAGCCTGACACGAGTCGTTACCTACTACTGTTTCACACCTTTTGGTACCACCACCCTTTCTCTTACTTATAAATAAATATAAATCGGTGCCTGAAGTATATTATTTGTAACCAGGCAATAGAAATCTTCTACGCGACCCGAGGGCTATCACTGCTGATGCTGGTGCCTCACGGGCGGTCCCTGCGCGCGTTGGCCGGACTGCTAGAGACCGTCAGCGTGGCGGAGATGGACAGACGGATGATCACAATGCGGGTAGCCGTCACGATGCCGCTTTATACGCTGCGCATGACCCTGCTGATGCCGTCGAAGTTGAAGGCTGTACGTAGGTATTTCTAGTGTTAGATATTAAGGTACGAGTAGATTTACAATAGTTCATGGCGTTCATATGAGATGTCGTCATTGGGTTTTTAAATTGACTATTAGACGTCATAACCATGAAAAGATAAAAAGGATAAAAAAGTCCTCACATATCTAAATAAGCCTACCTACGTCGCCCTGATTCGAGCAAGCCTGAAGGGACTTTATCGCAACGACAAATAACAGCTGCTCTGATTAGTACGTAGATCGCTTAGTAAGATTCATTTATGATTTTCTAACCAAACTACATAACTGTAAAATGTATTTATCATACTAACATTGTGCTTCCAACTAGCACACAAGCACTATAAGAAGCTCTACTGTAATCGTTAAAGGATTTGGCACACTGGTTGCGGTCTGCGGTCCGATCTATACGGACCGCAGACCGCAACCAGTGTTCTAAATATTTAAAGGGTTAGTAATTACGGCATTAGCTTTACACATTAGCCATACTGCTGTAGCGCTCTAACCCTAAATCTAAATTTTATTTAAACGGGATTAGTACTTCTATCGCGCTATAGTAGCGAAATAAGAGTTAGAACCGCCATATAAAACTGAAAATTTACTTGAAAGAATGGTATAGTTTTACAAAGGAACACACGCACTCACAACACACACATACATTACACAAACAATAACACACACACACAAATGTTTATGCAAATAAATAAATTCATTTTTATTATTATTATTTATTTATATTTATAAAGACGCTACAATGGTGGTACAGTACGTACAGTAAAATAAATTCTAGCGCTATTCTGCGGCTGATGCCGTATTTGGTCTCCTCGCCACTGTGTTACTAAAACCTAGTGCTCATGGGAAAAAATGTTGTTTAAAAAAATAGTATCGCTATAAGCTCTATTGAGCTGCTTGTGTGCTAGTTTGGCTTCCATCGTTTATCTTATTATTGCGTTAATATTATTGCACTAGCGGTCCTCCGCGACTGCGTCCTTGCGTCTTGTGCTCCCTCCCCTCCCATCGCAGCGTGATGTTTTATAGCTCAAAGCCTTCCTCGATAGATAAGTTATCTGACGCTAAAATATTTTTTTAAATCGGTCCTGAGATTAGCGCGTTCAGACAAGCCAACAAACACTTCAGCTTTTTAATCTATCTATACCTACCTAATAATTCTATTATAAAGCTAAAGAGTTTATTTGTTCGAAAGCGCTAATTTCAGGAACAACTGGACCGATTTCAAAAATATTTCTGTGTTGGATAGCTGATTTATCGGCGAAGGATTTAGGCTTTAACACATCATCTCAACAGGGTGCAAACTCAAAACGCGCGGACGAACTCGCGTGGGACCGCTAGTATGAGTATAGATTGTAACTCCAAAACGTTTACTTCACACATGTCCATCTGATACCGACGTATTGTATTTCAGCTGGGAGTGAACAAATTGATAAGTGATGATAACGCGAACGCGACGGACAGCGGTCGGTTGAAACTCTCTCATGCGGTCCAGCGCCTGATGTTTTGGGCCGAAGCGGGACGGAACGCTTTCAAAGATGATGGTACGTAACACCTGGTTATAAGATTGAATTCAAAACAAAATCTTCAGCTAGCTTTATCTGCGCGAGATTCTTTAGAAAAACAAAAGATAATCATAACTACCTACTAACACAAGATTCATTCATTCATTCCTTTCGCGGTTCCTGATATAAAATGAAATGAAATGACTTTATTCGACACAAAGTACTTACAAAGAAGAAAAATAAACAAAAAACAAACAATCTAAATGAAAATTATGATACTTGTGTGGAAAAGGTTCCCAGTCAGCTCAGTATAATTCGTGACACCAGATAACAGATCGATAGAACTCCTATCTAACAAATGGATCGATCTGTTATCTATTCTTCTGAGTTGATTTGAGTTTGGGCTACACTGCTCGTATACCTTGTTTAAAAGATCTCGTGAAATTTAGGATCTTTATTTTTATAAACTTGATACTTTATTTGTCCACAGGTATAGAATGGGACCCCGAACCTGAATTAGAGTTAGTCGTAGACCGTCCATACTTGTTCTTTGTCCGTTGGCACAATATTACTCTCATGAATGGTAACTTTGTTCTGTAGTTATAATTACATTATTAGTGGTTCACAATCCGTTCGTTTATTGTAGAAGCTGCTCCGATACTTAAAGCTCCTGTGACTTATAAACAAGTAGTATTGGAACACTTCTGTAATATGAAATAGTATTTTCCTTGTTTCAAAGGAACGGTACATAGAGTAATTTTTGATACTAAATGTATTTCTGTCGATTATTAAATTAAATTAATAACATGAATATTTTATCCAGTCACGCTTTCATTTACGTGCGTACTTATTTTGTTATCACATGTGATGTATGACGTTTATTTGAGTACATTACCTGTATTAATAAATTTTATCATCATAAAATCACTACTTGCCTGTTAGTCTCAGTTATTACATTTTAATCAAACTATTTACGTACAGTACGTCGCGTAAGTATCGCACGTTTGCAATAATGATGACGTCCCTAATTGAAATCAGTTCTCATTAAGTCGTTAATTGCATGAAAGTATTAATAAAGTACATTTTAATTAGAATGAATGTGTATGTATGATTTATTACTTTTTAAGCAGTGTGTAAGTAAGCATAGCTAACTTTAACTTGATTGTGATAAGAAGTATAAATGGTTGAACTGATTACAGTACGTAATGTGGATTCGTAGCAATCTTAAATGGGTTATGATGGATTGAATGAAATATTACAATTAAAGACAGTAGTACTTCTCTAATTGGTATTATAGGTATATATTTGTGTATATCTCATAAATAATTTATTTTTGTATGAAGCAATCATTTAGTGCAGGGGAAAGTAACATCTCTTTGATATGGTACAGCCCGCTAAAAAGTGCCTACAAATGAACTCTAGGTCCCTTCAAAACTTCGTGCCTTATCGCCTGTTTCAGACAAGTGCTGTTTCCTACGTGAATATTGTCCGCAAGCTAATATAACATTTTGAATGTCAAGAGAAGATGTTACAAAACTTCAATCAAAAGTTGTCGTTATTTTTACTCATCAATTTTTATGAATACTTAACAGCAATATGTAGGCACATTCTTGTCAATTTTCGTACAATATCCAATAATTACACAGGTACAGTTTGTCAAGGATCTTCTGGCCGATAGGATAGCCAATGCAAAAATCTCCCTTGATAAGGAGTTCAGCCCCCTTACTGGTTGGGTTTTAAAATATTCATTAAATAGCTTCCTGCCCCATACCCTGGACACAAAACCCGATCCAATGAATATACCCATCCCTGTCACTCAGACCAGGCCGTGTACGCATGTAACAGGGATGGGTATATTCATTGGATCGGGTTTTGTGTCCAGGGCATGAGGCAGGAAGCTATTTAATGAATATTTTAAAACCCAACCATAGCAAAGTCAAAGAGAAGGGTACTGATTTAAAGCAGTTAAAGTAAAACGCAAAACAATTGTTATACAATAAAAATCATTAACAATTACTTTTTTTTTTAAGGTGAGCTGTACGGTATTCAAAAAAAACATTTTAGTAGTTTAAACAGAACTATTAAAAAGGGGTTTGTGAAAGACTTTTGTCTAATCATGCAAAATGCAGATTACTATTCAGTCCGAGAGGAAAAAGAGCCGTCTCTGCCAAGCTAGTCATGCAAGATGATGGAAGTTTATAACGTACGGTATGATTTGTCAAACATATGCCGTTCTGCCGTTTGACAGATCATACCGTACGATTTGAACTGTCAAACGAATGATGTGTGGGAGTGTCCAAAGGATATTATTATTATTTATTATTATTATTGCTTTACACAGTTCCACTTCAGTGGTGGCTACGACGGCATGACGTTAAACTCAGGAAATATCATAAAATTATTATCCCTTTGGAATAAGAACGACAAAAGCGAGATGTAGCAGCAAACTGTGTGATAAAAAGAGATGGGAGATGCGAAGTAGCAGCTTAATTTAGCAGCTGTCAGTCAGTTCGGAAGCCTATGAAAGCTCGCTGAAAATTTCTCTCATTTGAGTTTTTGAAAATTTATGTGAAATTGTGTATATTTTGAAGAAATATTTATGTTGAAACATGGTGACTTGATCGGTGATTGATTGTTGTTCATTACAGCGGAATAACCCAACAAATAAAGCCTCATAATATACGACTTATATTTACCAATGCGCTTCAAATTTAAAGTACGCAGTTTGATTATTCTATTCTACAAACGTTAATTTACGTAAAAAGTAAAGACAGAATAACACAGGGAATGTATATACGAATATTTTATATAATGAAATAATATTTAGTTTTACACTAGAGCTGCATGTTCAATATTTTGTGTCGGCTGTTTATCATGCAGTAAAGTAATATGTTTATCTGGAACATTGTTTTTAATCGCCTGGAGCACTATTTTTGAATCACTCGATTAAATACGGCGAGTGAATCGCGTTCGAAAACCAATTAAAAATCACGCAAAATATAGACGTATGTACTCATAAAATTCAGTTATGTTTTTTCAAATCACTTCCGCGTGGAATTACAGTATTTTTGATTGGGAAATCGGACATTAATCAATGAATTTCACACGCCATCTTGACGCAAATGATTCAAAAATAGGGCCCCTGGAGCTCTATTTTTGAATCACTCGCTTCAAGATGGTGAGTGATTTTCGTTCGAAGATGAATTAAAAGTCATAGAAAAAAACTCGTTGTCGAACGAAAAACACTCGCCATTTCGAAGCGAGTGATTCAAAAATAGGGCCCCTGATCGAAAGGTTATCTCATTTAAAGCTACAAATGTTACTTACTTATGTTAGTTACTGACATCTTAAATCGGTTTCGTTTGACAGCTTTTACTTGTCCTTCTATTCCGATAGGAATATTAATTTTATGGGAAATATTATTGACGGCTGATTTTCGAACGTCAGGTGAAGAATATTTATCGAATAAAATACAATACGCCTAATTTGAAAGTGTCGCCTAATTGTCAGCAATCCTTTAATTAAATGTCATTTTAAAATCGATCGTTTTACATTTATTGAATCTGATAGCCTGTCTTCTGAATATGGTTCAGAAGACAGGCTATCAGAGAGCTTATAATAATTAAGATGGTTTGCCAAAATGACAATCTAATTTAAAAATTGGAAAATATTCTTCAAATTACCAGTACGGCTAGCTTTTTTATTATAATTTAAACCTTAAATTCATTTTTATAAGGTTAATTTTACAAAGTAATGAATAATGAGGATTCCTTGGTGGTCCTGCGTTAATAATTTTAACTTTTTAGGGAATTTATTGTTTTTCACTTTTTCTATTCAGACGTAATATTTTAAAGCAAAGCATTCACAATATTTCTTTCTCAAGTATACACTAACTATTTTGTCATATTTTTAAATAAATAATGTGACTAAGTACTTATAATGATGTGTGTAGACTAGACAAACGTAAGCTTGAGATCATACACTGACTACAAATGAATTAGATTCTCCTAAACAGAGGGCAAATGTGTTGTTTTGAGCTTTTTAGTCAGATTTTTAAAGGCGGTTAAAAATTTTAAGTTATACTTTGATTTCATAATTTTAAGTTATCACCCATAATTTTAAAAACTACTGGACAGATTTTAATTAAACTTACACTGTTCCCCGAGTTGAAACATACCAGACTGAACTAAAAAATAATCATCTCGCTATGACTTCTCCTTTTCGAGAAATTTGTGGTCAAAATTCAAACATAGTACATACCTACACTTAAGAAATTTTGCACACGTGTTTTGAGGCCTTAATAGATCAACATACTCAAATATTATGAAATTCACGATAACACATACACATTGAATTGATTTCCTCCTTTTTTTAAAGTCGGTAATAAATATTAAAAATAACACCACAGCACTACTATTTATAAAAGTTTAAGTAACTTTCAAAACATTTTACTTGATGTATTAGGAATAAGAAACGCTGTAACTATGAAATACGTTCAAATTGATGCTATGGTATACAAGATTGGTTAAATAAACTACTTACTTACCGAACTTCATTTCATAATTTCAATCCGCGATAGAATAACATTTCGTGGAGTCTTTTAATTCGAACTCATCACACGTCTCAAGCTCAAGCTCAAGTCTCGCAATTTTATATCAACAAAAACAAAATAATATTAAGAAGTTTTGTGCCCTTCAATTTGACAACTGAATGAGAGGGACGGCAGTAGATGTAAGTGAGATAAAAGTATATATAAAGTTATTAAAATCAAAAACACTAAGGTAATGGTGATATCAACTTCAGAGCTAATCACCACAAAAATAACTTAAAACTTCTTTTAAAGAATATCTATGCAGAATTTCAAGGGGGTTGGACCAAGGAATCACGTTGTCTCATACAAACCTCTTGGGGATAAAATTTCGGAAAATCTTTTCTTATCGGATCTCTACGTCATAAAAAACGACACACCCTCCAGGTTTCAGGTCCTACAATCAGCGGTTTTGGCTGTGTGTATTTCCGTCAGTCTGTCAGTAGTTCAGGACAAAGCATCTTATATCTATAGATTAACATGGTATGAGTACATATAGCACGTCTGCCATTTTTATGATTCCAATTATAGGTACTCGTACGTAATACAATACCTATATTGAAAGATAACTTTGTTTTAATTCATACTTTCTTATCGAAAACAACATTCGGGTTCGATAATAACTAAGAACTAAGATTTTATAAGCTACCAGTTTATTGTCGTTTTTAAAATTCAAAATTTGAAGAATAATACTTTAATAAAATGTTAACCTATAATAAAATAATTTCAAAGTAAATATTCGTATTACGACAGCAATTTAAAAAAATCTAAATGCATATACTATTTGACTTTATTAAACTCTTTTTCTCATTCAAAATTTACACACACAATTTGACGACAAAATATTTCGACATGTCAACAAGAAGAACAATTTAAGTGATAATCAGTACACAACATCGCCACTTGGTTTTTTTATGATTAAATGCTTTAATTGGACTCATATGTAATCTGTGCTGAAAAATCAGTAACTTATTCTCTATTGATCGGCTATAGTTCTGTGTGAAGGGTAAAACATACTCTAATAACCAGCCAGTGTTCAGCTCTTGTGGTGACTGTTTTCCTTAAAAATACTCTTATAATGCAAAAAAATTGCAATTGGATCAGTTATTCCCCTAAAAACTGTTTAATTTTAACCCAAATCAGAGTTATATCCGCTGAAATAGCGCCTCCAACGCTCTTAATTCAGCTGGCTTGTACAGCTCGGGAGACCATTGTGAACATTGTATCAGCTACTATACAGTGTTTCTGAGCATACATGATCGTTGTCATAACTAGTTATTCTCAGCGATACACCGGCTGATAGAGAGCAGTTTAGTGGGTAGATCCCGTGGCTAACAGACCACGCGGGCATCCATGATCGGCGCGAAGCCGCTGCGCTGCGATGTAAAATGGCGGACAACTCCTGCACCCTGTCGTGAGCTAAACAGCTTACCTAACCTTCGCGTCATAACTAGTTACTCTCAGCTATATACCGGCTGATGGTGAGTTGTTTAGTGGGTAGATTCCGAGGCTCGCACAGCACGCGACCGTGCGCGAGCGGCGCGATGCCGCTGCGATGCAAGATGGCGTACAACTCCTGCGCAGTCGGCCAGTACGGCGCACGCGCGAACGCCGCCGCCGCCTCGCCCGTGCAGTCGCGCATCACAAGCACCTCGCTACCGCGCCGCCCGAAAATCGTCCACTGGTCTGCGCTCTGCTGGTGCAAGATGTAGCCACCTGCGTCAGTAGTAATTATCACAACATTACGTTAGCGATAAGCTTTTTCCGTTATTTTTGAATAAATATGAGTTTAATCGATTGTGACTGTCTGCCAAAGGCACCTCTGCCACCAACTATGGACACCGAACCGACACCGAAGTTAAGTACCTATTATTAATAACTGCGCTCGACAGACGAGAATTCAACGCGATTTCATTCAAAATGACAACTTGTGAAGTACGTAACGAATACTGACGTCGAGCTGGGTATCCGGTCACCAATATCTGTGTACGTCGTTTAAAGAAGCGTAATTAATTAACTATTTAAGAATTCAGGTACGTCTTAAGAAATGTCCCTCCCGTAGTAATATAAAGAGCGCTACGAGTTCTACGGCCTTAGGAGTTACGCTACGATGTTCGCTACGAGTTCCACGACCTCAGAAATAACGCTACGAAGTTTTCTATGAGTTCTACCTTAAAGTTACGCTACGAAGTTTGCTACGAGATCACCTTAGTATATATGCTACGAATTTTTGCTACGAGTTCTACGACCTTACAAGTTACGTTACGAAGTCTGCTACGAGATCAACCAGCTTAGTTACGCTACGAGTTCTACGACCTTACATTACAAGATACGCTACGAGGATTTTTCATTATTTTTGAGCACCATCGAGTACCTTCTTACATTCGCGTAAGGAATGCATTGAGAGACCAAGCATTAGTTCACCCTAGTATGATATATGATCTACAGCTTAACGCTTAAACACCCGAGCGGTTACAGGCAACCGCATAACAATAGAATATCTATTGTGTCTCGTTCACATATGGTTGAGGGATTAATGAGGAATAAGAGAAAATGTTTACTAGATTACCGATCAGTCTATCTATTTATACTTATGGCAAAGTTATACAACATGTAACGTTAAATGCGCAATACTTAAAAATAGGTTGATTGGCATAACGAGCAGAATCAATTAAACAACTTTTTAATGTAGGTCACATTTTTTTAAAAAACATTTAAATGTTGCTGTCTATTTATTAATAAAACAAGTCATCACGTGCGTAAACCCGCCAAAATGCGTAAACATGCAATGGTTAGGTCTTTAAGTGCGTAGATAGTTAATAATGACAGCGCGGCGCAGCGTCTCGGTAAATACCTACCGAATCCTGTCGACAGAGCTTCGTCCGCAGAGCAAGAAATGATCAGACGTGCCAGTCAAACTAAAACACCATATGAAAAATCATAACTTATTATAAATGATAGTTGTTCTTTCAGTATAAGGTCAATTGAATTTATTCAATTATTTGGAGTGTCTGAGGAATTGCGCATTTAATATTTCACGTTGTATAGTTACAAGAAGATTGAAAGTATTTTTTCCTAATTGATTGACCTGAATCGGAAATAGACACAGCTTGTTCTCTTTGAATTTGAGGCCGGTCGACGTGCCGTCTTAAAAGCCGCCTGGGTCACTCTCTTCATAAAATCGATACCATTACATGTTTTTACTTAACACGCAATCGTCTGTAATGATTATGATGAAGTATGTATATATACATATATGTTACTTTTGTAACACATGAATAAATACAGATTAAAATAAAATAGGATTACTATAGTTTTACTACGAAATCTTTACCATGCCGGACTATAAGAAATATGTGAAATGCTTAATGAAATCCTTCATTTCATACATTCTTTAAGTATAACGAAGATAGTGACAATCACACCAAGTAGATCAGTTCTCGAGGTAAAGCTCTGTACCTCCGTTCGGAATTGTAATGCATCTTGCAAGCTTAGTGACCGCTACTCACCATCTTTTTGGCTGCGAGACACGATCACGTTCTGCAGTAAGCCCGCCTCAGTTCCGTCGCCTTGAAGATAATGTTTTCCCAAAGGCGACTCCACTTCCAACAGACAAGCGTCCCAGTTCACATGACCGCTAAAGTTGCCATACTTCATCACGTTCTGCTCTCTTTCCTAATAGGCACAAGTTGATACTCAGTATACAGATGTGAAACACGGCATGTTTTTGCAGTCTTGTTTATTTTTCTATTTTTATTGACTAAATTTGACATAATCTACATGAGAATCTCTACAATTATTGAATCTCCAAGCAAGAAATACTGAGAATAACTTACCAAGTCTGTGGTAGCCCTAATATGTAATGTGAAACAATCTATTGATTTAGGCTGAGTGTAAACGGTGAGCCAGCTGCCGACGAGATCCAGCACATGAAGCTGGGGAGCGCTTCTATAGTGCGGGCAATGTACCGACGTGGCATTGCCGTTCATATTTCCACTCGCAAACGTCTTGAAAAAATAAAATAAAATCAACACGAACACGTTATGTACGACTGGCATTTTGAATGCAATTGCCTCTACCCTGAACCGGCATGATACAATAACGTCGCCGAGCGTGTTACGGAAAGCAGACTCTTTGTATAATAACAGCACCGCATCAGTTTGGCCTAAACATATAACACCAGTCCGGTCCAGACGACAATACAATATTAAGTAAGCACTCTTCATCTCACAATTAACGGTCAGGTGATATTAGTTCGTTTTCGAGTGTAAGTTATTGCAACTCATACGTAGGTCATATAATATTTATTACTATATATGAATAAAATAAGGAATAAGTTAAAAACAATAATACGTTTTAACAACAAGCTTTTTATTGATGGCTACACAAAGATGAAATAATTTAACTTTGATATCGATCGACGGACGGAGCATGAAATAAAAGCTTGTATACATAACTTAAAGCTTACTGGAAATATAACGTACTTCTAGTTTTCTATTCTAACCTCATACAGCTAAGTAGGTACAGTCTGTTTTAACTAGATTTTCTGCATATGTAATTAGGCGTTCTCCATATGTTATTAGTGAATGAACGCACTCAAACAACAAAATTAGTAACAAGAAAACCAGTAAAACTGACCTGTTAGGATAAGTTACGTAGACCAGTAAGTCGAATACGTATTAGGTCATGATCATGAATGTTCGTACCTACTTAGAATTCTTTCTGAAAACCTTAAATAACTTAATAAAAGAGCTTTTCCTCCATTAGGGGAGTCATTAAAAAGGATATACATTAATTTTGCTATTTTTGCAACCTCCTTATTTCAATGCTTATAATTATTATAGTGGCAATAACCAAACTAAAGGCCTGTTTCACCGACGACAAATAGGCACTAACTGACGAATATCCCAAAAATAGTATCTAAGTCATTTTGCGTCAAGTATTAGACAAATAGCGCTATCCAAAATCTATTAGGACATTGTGAAACAGGCCTTAAATGTACGAGTATAATAGACGTATATACATAGACGTATTGGCGACAAAAGAAGGATACAATATCTAACTAATTTTGTAACAAGCTTTAAAGATATTGTCAAAGTTAATTACTACACACACTATTTGAATACACACAATTAAGTAACTTTTATTTATTTCTCTACGGGCTAAATATTAAATAGATATATTAAAATTACTCTTGTATTTTATTTTACGATCATAATTTAATTGTAATGAAAAATCGGCACTATTTAAGTGCCGATTTTTCCGATCAGGTTATTTACATCATATTATTACAACCGAACTATAACACAAAAATAGAAACCTTTTTTTAGCTTGAAGAACATCAACTTTATGAATTCTTTCGAGGAATAACAAGTTCTAATAACAACCTCAATATTGGATCAAACAGACGAATTGATTGAAGAAGATTTAATAACAAACTTTTCAGTATAATAACATATTGGCTGATAGGCTGAAAATACACATTTTTCTAAATTTTCTATGTTTAAATAATACCTAGAATATAGAAATGGATAGACTAATACGTAGAACTAAAACCATTTTCTCAATCTAGATTTCGTATGACCTCGTCCCGAAAACATCAGCACAAATATTTAAAAGTATATTGGATTGTTATATAATGCTTTTTTAGAAAATGCGTAATTCAAGGCAATTGGGATACTGCCAAAACATGCACTTTGTAAGATATACTATTAGCCGTTCGCGGTGGTTATTGTGAATCTTGACACATTGAATGTTGAATATATTTAATTTTAAAATTGTTTTATTGTAATAGCCATAGCAGTGAGGTGGTAAATATGGTATTTGACTACTTAAAATTTATTTATTATTGGATTCTGCTGCTCCTCTCAGCGTAATGATGAGTATACTATCTATAGCGCTAGTAGTATCATAGTGGATACCTACGATGTGTTATAGTAGATTATTCACCAAGGGAATAAAGAAGATAATGTATTACGGCGAGGGCGCCATCTCAAGGCACGAGCGAAACGAAAGGATTATAATTTTGACTCCCGAACGTTAGCGAGGGAGGTAATAGGTAATCCTGAGTGTAGCGAGGGATTTAAGCTGGTCCAAGACGAAGACAACTTTATTCACGTGGTGATCACTCTGCTTTCTGCTTCTTTTTGTGAGGGTATTTCTAAGATTTTCTGCTAAGTTCATTCAAATTTCACTTGAACGCGCGCAATGCGCTTTATTAATTCAAAAGTTACCATTTAATACATAATTTAATTGTATATTTAAGTATTTTGATCTTAAGGAAAGAAACTGCCCTCCCATACTTTTTTCAAATGACTTATCAAATCACAAATCAAAATGATAATAAGTAACAATTTCCTTTAAACAATAATTAATGACGTTTACAAAGACAAAAATATCAATTGGGTGATAATATTAACTAATAGCTTATGTTAAAAACACTACTTATATATTTTGAAAACAATTTCAATTTACTTTAGTGAATTTTCACGTAGAAGAGGTAATAAAATTTGGTGTGCCGTGTCATACAGCCAAAACATTAAGTATTAACACACTTTTCTTTTTTTTTCTTCGAGGCGGGGCGTATCCATCTCGATTTTCTACCTCTTTGCTGCAACCTCGCGCATACTGTGCCGCGTTCACACGAATTCGTCTTCTAAATTCAAATCACATTACACTACATGGGCCACGATGAATTTTCTTCCATATTACATTTCGGGTCGTGAGCAATATACTGATTTAATACTGAATACTTTGATTTTATTATAAAAACAAAATATATAAACATACATCTACCGTGGTGATCAATGCAAATTGCGATTTGATTTACCTGCATCCCGAGTTCTTTAAACAAGACCATCTTTTCAAATAGAGAGAAGAGAGGTCAGGACAGATAATAAAGACAAAAGCTAAAGTAAGTAATGAGTAGCAAAACATGTATTTATCATTTAGTGAGTATATTTAACACGCACCAAGGCTTGCGTTATTCATTTTTACATTACCTACTATCAATTAGTCGGTCTAATGCTTTCCAGTTACAGATTAGATTAGGTAGTAGGACACATCGATAACTTACAACGAAAATGATAAATTTATAGATAACGTAGGAGACGTAGTAGGAATTTGGTGGACGAAATGGTTACATTAGTCATCAAATATGTCACCTAGATTAAATGACTTTGAAAGACTACGGCTCATGCTCATGTTTCAGACATTATAATTAAAATATTGTCTGAGATAAGCATTCCTTTCCCCGCCACCTCTACTTTTATTTGATACTAGTAATCAGTGATATTGCTAATCTACCTACAACTTTCTTAGCCATTTTATGTTGCAATTAATGGAATGTCATCATTTCAGTAGAGTACAGAGCTTCCTGACCTACAGTCGTAGACCTTATCCTATTTGGTGGGTAAGTAGGGTGGGGCAGGTAATAGTAATGCTAGTAGTTCATTAAAGTTACACTCGTAACTACTTTGGATCAAAAATAAAATATGCGAAACGAAGGACGACTCCATTCTGTCCCGTCATCTCTCCTGCCGCGTTACTCGTAAATACTTCCTATTTCATTGTCCCATAAACATGCATGTATCAATTTGGAAATACCTAACCTAGTTTTACTCTTGTTTGAGTACTCAGTGAGATGAATAAGTAATAAAGAACTCTACATCATAACAAAAGGCATGTCACGCAATATATGTAACATAATGGACAAGAACTAAAAAAAGAGGACATAATAAGAATCTATAAGAAATGTATATTATTTTTCCAATACAAATAAAAGAGTTCAAAAAATATTATGTATATTTTGTGACAAACAGAGACAGTCACATAGTAATAAATAAACCATAAAAAATACTTTTTAGATGAGAATAATATTTTTTTAAAAAAAGTCTTAATTTAGGCTTACATCGTTTATCAATGTGCATGGTGGAGGCAATACGAAGTCTGTTCCTCATTTCTCTTACAAATAATGTTAGACTAGCTGTGAAAACTTCATGTGTATTTTGGAATACTGCTTCCTGAAAATAAAGAAAGAATACTGTACTTAAAACCTGCCCTCGTTAAATTAATGGTTAAACTAAGGGTTAAAATAAATGAAATGAAATAATATGAGAGTTGGTTAAAGTCCAATAATAAATGAGATATTTAATATGCAGATATTTATTTATTTGATTAAAGGTAATCGAGTGTAATTAATTACATTTTTAACATTTTAAACCTTACTTGACATTGTCGTTACAAATACTCGTTGACTAGTACCATAACATTATAATACACGAACGGTTCAACATCCTAATAAGTAATAATTATTACAATATTGCAAATATAATGTAAATTTCAGTGGCATTCCTTCAATCCTTCCTTACATAGACTTCTTTTAAATTCTGTAACATGAAATTTACAGTATACTTTTTAGTATTACTCGTAATAATAGGAATATAACTAAACAGTTATCATTATGGAAATGAAAGCTGTATATCTTAAATTGTATTAACCTATGCTTAAATTACCAAATAATATGTTTTAAACGTTTGTAAAACAGTTTCAAATGTCGGCAATAAAAAAGCAAAGAGATAAAATACTGTGGTACGGGTCTGTTGAGATATACGTATACTTAGCCATTCAAAATGGGAAAGTAAAGTGAAGTTATGTAAATATATTTTAAGTTTAATTACAGAAGTTGAATCTTTACTACCGTTGTCCAGAAACTCAAAGACAGTTTTACACGATTCTAATTCGATTAGAATCAATTTAATAAAATATTTATTTCTTCTGTAGGTAAGTGATGTCGTGATGATAACATAGTCACTTTCCATCGGTGCGACCTTCTATTTCTTTTGTTGACAAAAACGGCTGCTGATCGTTTCAGCCCCCCGATTCAGAACAATTCGGTTACGATTCGATCATTTTCACATATTAATAAAATTATAAGAACGCGGATTTATCCGAGGCAACTATATTTTGTTCCTCTATTATACTTGTAACCGAACGAGCATATCGACAACCGATCAAACTACGACATTAATTTAAAAATGAAAAGAAAATCTAGACGAAACCCAGGCCGAATGCCTTATCGAACGTTCTGGATCGCCCTGCAGAACCGGTTATGTTTAACCTTTTAAGTAAAGAACAACTAAATTAATTTCACGGACTGCAGAAGGTATTTATATCTAACAGGACTTTAACTCTGATGTTTGAAACTTAGTATGTATACGTAGGCTAGGTAGTTTGTCAGACTGCAAACTTTAAAAAGGAGCTTTATACATTGGAACATCAACATATTTTAGTTGTGCATCTACTCTTGCCTAACCCCACAAATAATAATGATTTCGGGTTCGATATTATCACACGTTACCAGACTATCAATATGAATTAAAGTGTAAGTATAAACTAAGCTGGAATCGTGTAGCTTATATTTAAGTCACAATAAACATTATTTTGTGATTATTAATTAATATAAAATTAGGTTTTTTTAAGCCAAGGTTTTCGTTTTATAATAAACAATGTAATTATAAAAGTCATACAATTTTTGAGTCTAAACTAAACCTAATGCAATTCGCTTATCAAGCTACAAAAAACCTTAAATAAGCAAAATAATGTCACAGGGTAATGACGCTTAAAAGACACATATGAAACTATTTGTCATATAAGGGCATATCTAAAAATGACACAAGACGGCGAAACTAATAAGTACTAAGTACCATCTAGTCAACTAAACAAGCATGCAAATAACTATAAAAGGAATCTTCGAAAATCTTCCATTTGATTGGTCAATTTTTTACTTTTATATGTTTAAATTTTGATTGTTGAAAAAAATACTATCTTGTTATGATGACCGATAAATAAAGGTTTAGTTTATTTTTTTACAAAAGAAAGTGTAGCTGAAAGTTAATAATCTTAGGCTGCGGTCGCACTGTTACGGAAATGCGGCAACAAAGCAAAATCCAGTATGTTGGTATTTAACAATGACGAAGGCGTATTATGGCAGGAAGGCATGTTATGGCAGCAATACATAACCGTTACGAAACGATTCTTTTGATTGGTATCGCCGCCGGCCGTACTATTGCGACCGCGGCCTTATGTCGATGAAACACAAAAACAGTGCTTGGTACTCGAGATTGTGAAGCATAACTACATGCAGATATTCATTCGTGCGTCTTGGAAAAGTGTGTAGTCAGTATGCGTCTTTGGAATATCCAAAGCGCAGTCAAAACTAAGATGTGTTTCCTACATCCTACACTAAAAAACAGCGAATTAAATAAGCTATTTCGAAATCGAGGGGAATCTTAGTAGTAGTAGTAAAGGTTCTTAATTTGTATATTCCTCTAGGTACGGAAAAACAGGAAAATGAAAATTAAAGGCACAATCTGAACTCCTTAAAAACAATCTCAGACTGACATGTTTATTTAATGGTGCACACACAGTTTAAGGTGCATTGACAAAATATAAGCCACGAATCTAAAATTGGATAATTTTACAGTAAGTGTTACCTAGGCCTTCTGATGAAAGCAAGCTACAAATTACTCTCTTTTCGTTCGAAAGTGCCAATAACGTACTTTTTATTTACATTCAATAGAGGCTGGTATTGGAATTAAAACTCATTCACGTTG
The DNA here is from genome assembly GCA_963924145.1 of Pyrausta purpuralis. Classification (NCBI taxonomy): domain Eukaryota; kingdom Metazoa; phylum Arthropoda; class Insecta; order Lepidoptera; family Crambidae; genus Pyrausta; species Pyrausta purpuralis. The sequence continues at coordinate 12,765,610 of OZ001642.1, forward strand.
TTTTGTTCCGTGGTTAGGTGCCTGAGAGGTAACCAACTAATTTCTAATAGCGGGTGACTGGCGCATCTAAAAAGAAATAAAAATATATATTAAAATTATTAAAAGCATTTCTAAATTGTCTGCATTGACTTAGCTGAAAACTATTTTAATGCGATAGGCACGATAGCTTAAAATATATATTTAGTAGCTTATTCATGTTGATTGAATATTGGATTGCAGGTTGTATAATAGAATCAGGACATAATTTAACCATCAAATCATGACAGTACAGCCATGTTAATACAAAACGTATAACCGAACAAATGCTCATCTACCAAATACAATAATTAACATAAATTATTATAAATCTTATTCTTAGCATAATAAATAAGTGAGCTTTTAGAGTGAATATTATAAAATCAAGTTCAGTATAGTACCATTGACTTGATTAATATGCCCCCACTTCATTCATTACAATAAACAAATAATTTATCTGCAACACGATTGGTGATCAGTATGAGGTATGATTATGACCCAGTAATTTTATTCTATGATCAATAATAGACACAATTTTAACTCTTTCATCTGCAAGACTGGTTCCAAACTATAAACTAGCAATCTAATTATTTAACTGTCAAATCACATTCTCTCTTACTTGCTTATATTATCTCATAAGTATAATTTGGTCAATAATCCTAATGTTTTATTTAGCTATCAAAACTAATCCATCATAAAGAAGTAACTAGGTAAGTTTTAGGACATCAGGTGATGATGATGAGACTTGTAGGATTAAAAGAACTCCAAAGATTATTATAATCAAATGTTTGTTTTGTTATTCACAATATTATAGTACAAGACTGTTTTTCAGAGAGGCCATGAAAAATAAAACAATAGGATAGTCATGTATCCTAATACAACTATGTTGCTTATCGTCACTAATACAACACTGGCCAGTGCCAGAGTAACAAAATTACTTCCCTTAATGAGGTCATCATCATAGATTAGCTAGGTTAATAAATGTGATCTCTAAAATAACATGAATGTCAGGGCCATATTTTTGAATCACTTGCTTAAATATATGGTGTATGATTTTCGTTCGAAAACTTATTAAAAATTAATGGAAATCATGCTACATATAGATTTAGCATTCTGAAACTTCAGTTATCTTTTTCTTTTTCTCTTCTGTTGGCATTTTATTATTTTAAATAATATCACAGGCCATCTTGACGCAAATGATTCAAAATTAGAAGCCTTTAAGTGTCAGCTTGATGTTTTAATAGGAGTGGAGTATTTATCACCTTTACTTTTGTCAGTCATTTATATGAAAAATTTCAATTGATCAGGTTATGATTATGTTTAAAATTTTAAAAATAATGATCAACTTGTGTAATGAAATGATAAAACCTTTTCAATAAATAAAGACAGATAAGATAAATTGATAAGATTCAATTTTATATGTAAATAATCAATATTATATTATTATTTCCATAGGACCCTACTTACATGTACTCATGAGCCTGGCAAAGGAAACTCAAAACTAGCCAAAAGTATTAAGATAATAGAAAACATAACATTGTAATTATATCCAAGACTGATTAGACAAAACCTTCAGTTTATGGTACACATTTTCAGAATTTATTTTTTTGTCATTAATAATTAGAAGACAGGGGCCAATTAGGAGCTATCAACATAAAAAAAGTTTAATTAGGCTTTTCTGAGGAAGTAAAATATAGTTTGATAAAACATGTAATCATATGTAAAAGAGTTGTCAAATAAATAGGTACTAGCCAATCAATTTACTTAATTATGAAAGCATTTATATAGAAAAGAAATTAGTTAAACCATTTCATAATTGCCTATAATTATTTTATTTTAAAGTTTTACTATAATGAATATGCACCAAATATTTTTTAAATTGCTGGCAGTATTAATGAAGACTATATATAAATGGCAAGAACTGTGTGACAGACAACCATACATAATATAAGTCTTTCCAACAGTAGGTAATATTATGTTATGTGTTGAGTGTCATTATTTTGAATGAGTTAAATGTGGTTAGAATTGAGATTGGATATATGGATACATAATGGTCTACAGTTATTTAATAGGAAACATAATAATCAAGCGGCTTCTAGAAACTCTGGGATTTGATAGATATTTTGTCTATACCTAAAGTTTCAATTAAATTTTGCATCTCCATTAAATAAATGAAGGTTTCACTCATTACAGCCTTACCAGTTAAATGTTATAAGCTGGCATGCAAGTGTGCCAGCAACATGTGTATGGCCGCCTTAAAAGTTGTGAAAATTTACTTGATTAGTGTTGGTAATCTATCATTTGTATCATATTGGGTTTATTTTCATATACTTGTTTATGTTTATAGTAGAATGACACAACTACTTGATAAAAATGGGCTTTCCATGATAGCCAATATCAGAACTCATGGTAAATATGTGTCCAAATATCAAATCTCTAGTCAAGCATCAACATTGAGTACTTTAATTCCAATAATGAATCAACTTTTAGTAAATACATTTGCTAAAATATCAGCTATATCATAGTACCAATCATTTGGACAAAGTCAAATTTTAGCTCAAAATATAATGGGGTAGTGGAATATTGGATGAGATCTATATGTGGATGTTAATGTGAAATTCCATAGTTAACCCCACCTGTGTTGAGACCTGTGTTCTCTGAGGCACTGGGCGTGTAGGGCGGCGGCGGCATCGCGATAGGCGGTGCCTGCTCCCCCTTCGGCTGGCCCTCGCCACCCGGCTGCACTGTCACTGCTTGCACGCCGTCTGAATCGTCGCGCTCCAAGGTGTGGTAATCGCCAGATTCTTCAGGTGGACGCGGCTTGCACTTGCCACAGCAGCAGTTGCAACAGCAACAAAGGCAGCAACAGAAGTAGCAACCGGTCAAAATGCCACAAACGACAAAAAGTGCTTTACACCAAGTACTTGTCACGACGAAATAGGCGTTGACGTTTTCTTCTCCGAATTGCTCGGCAATGTATAATCCGAGTGATCCATAATTGTCGTAGATATTCCTTTTCGTAGCGTCACTTAAGATAGTATGAGCACGATTTACTTCCTTAAACTTGTCTGCCGCTTCTGGATTGTTGGGATTTTTATCGGGATGATACTTTAGCGCTAATTTCCTGTAGCTCTTTTTAACGTCGTCCGCGGTCGCCGTTTTGGGCACCTGGAGAATCTGGTACAAGCTGTCTCCCGCCGTGGAAAGTTTTCTTTTATCCATTTTTGTATTTAACGAACAGAGATAAAACAATCACGAACAACTAAGAAATTGCAGCAAAAACTGCGCCAGATTGAAGAATAATTATTATTTCTGATCTGTCTGACAGACAAGAGGACATTTGCAATGTACCGTCCCAATTTACGCAGTTTATAATTGTATTTTTTTTTTTTTACAAGATTCTAATGAATTAGTTTAGATTCTAATGAATTAATCAGTCAGTCAGTACCTACTATTTATATACTACTGTTTATTTTGTTGACAAAATAGTTAAAGTACCTATACTATGCCGCAATTTGCAATGCGAAAAGAGAAAGAAGAATATAGTCAGCGGCTGTATAGTTACGTGGGCGTGTAAAAGCTGTAAACTTAAAAAAGAATATGTCATTTTTAACTTCCCTGATTTGTCCGTCTGTTTGTGTATTTTCACCTACCTTTACTTACTTAATATCCATAGAGGAATACTATATACCGGAATAATTCTTTCAAGATACCTACGATGAAAGATAATTATATTAGAAAAATGTGGTAAAACACCGCAAGGAACCTGTGAATTGATTATACTCCACTGCTGTTAATGTTCTTATTTCACTTACCTACATCATCATCAGTGTGTGTGAGCAGTCAGAAAAGTTACAAAAGAGAATAGGTTATGAAAAATAAAAACCAGTGTACGAAAACTATATTATAAGGATCAGGGATATGAATAATTGACAGCGAAATGCAAGTTACAATAATGAAAGCTAGAAATATTTTCAAACTATACCAGCAGGCGCTAGCACGCAGGCCCTACTTGATGCAGGCCATACAAACCGGCACGCTGATGGCCACCGGAGATATTATATCGCAAACATTAATTGAAAGTAAATCACTTAGAGAACTGGATGTGAAGAGAACTATTGGGTTTTCTTCTATTGGGTTTTTTGTTGGCGTAAGTGCTATGGCAATCTACGCACCAACTTTTCGTTTCATTGATAAAATTCTGCACCTAATTTAATTTATACTTTGATGTTGTCTTCCAGGGACCAGCGCTACGTGTTTGGTATGGATTTTTGAATAACCACATTGGATCTGGTGGCAAGATGGTAGCCATAAAGAAAGTTTTTGTTGATCAAGCAGTGTTTGCCCCTGTATTTTTACTGCTGATTCTTACTGCTGTGGGAACTCTACAGGGAAAAAGTTGGGATAAAATTGAGAAAGATGTAAAAGCCAATTATTTTGATGTATTAAAAACAAACTACTTTGTCTGGCCTTGGGTTCAGCTTGCCAATTTCTATTACATACCACTTCAATACCAGGTACTTTTTGTGCAAGCTGTAGCACTATTTTGGAACACCTATTTGTCTTGGAAAACAAATAGAAAACATATAAATGATTAAATCCTTATACTCGGAAGTTATTCTTCTTGCAGATTTTAATATGCTTATCCTTAGCACATTTTTATATGCTTATGCTTATTCTTTTACCAAACTTCTGATACTACAGCTTCCTGTTAGAAGGTTACGGCTGCATTAACATAAGATTATTGATAACGTAAGGGATTCATATAATTTTCAGTTACATATACATAATTTTAATCCCTCAAGCGTATGTGAACGAGACACAATGCAAATTCTATTGTTATGCGGTTGCCTGCCACTCGGGTGTTGAAGCATTAATATTATAACAGATGGGTCTTATGTAATCCTGTTTGCAACTTTATGAATACAAATGAACAAGGGAAACATTGTTTTATGGATAGATGAAACTAAATAAGATGAACTATGTCTTTTCTAATACCTCAATCAATGTCCTGTTGCGGTCTTTTTGTGTAATAGGTAGAACAGATAGCACCCTACCAGTGCACTGCATACTATGATTAACACTTGCTTTTTAGGGTTCCATAGCCGAATGGGATAAAAGGATCCTTTAGTTTTGTCAAGTCTGTCTGTCTGTCCGTCCGTATGTCACAGCCAATTTATTATGTAACTATAAGCATCACACTGTTGAAATTTGGTAGGAAGATGTATCCTGTTAACCGCTTAACGATTCTTATACAAAAGATAAAAAATAATGATATTTAAGGGGAGGCTCCCATAATGAAACTAAAACCGTTTTTTTTTTTTGACAAACCTATGCGTGTGGGGTGTCTATAGATAGGTCTTTTAAAATGATATAGAGGTTCCTTAGACCATTTTCTTTTTAAGTCTAACATTTCTTAGCTAGACGCCTCCAAAGTGATAAAATGGGCGTCCCCTCATCTAACTTCTAAACTAAGCGAGTGTAAATTTTGAAAAAAATACATAGGTAACGTAGATCGTAACAAATATTTTCAATGAAAATTGGTTTGGACGGAATCGAACGAGTAGTTTTTGAGATATAGCACATTTTCAACATCCGCTAATATAACTTTGTTCTTCATACAATCACTATGAAAAACAAAGTTATGTTTGCTGTCAAAAAAATATTGTGGTATTTTACTAAGTGGAAATAAGTGGATTCCCTAACCTAATTCAGTTAACGTTGGCACGGAACCCTCAGTGCGCGAGTCCGACTCGCACTTAGCCGGTTTTTTTATTATTATTACTAACAAGCAAGCAACTTATGTGACATGTGATATTTCAGCTTGTAGTAGTAGATAGAATAGAAGTATAAAAATAATTTGGATTTATTTATGTACCTGATAAAATAGGTCTGCTCATTAATTAGGTACATTGAAACTGTTTTTATGTAATATTAGCATGAAAATATCTGTCTGTGTACTTATTTTTTATGAGTCTTCTAATTTTAATAAACTATGTGTATAATAAATTCTAAATTGGACACTGTATATTTTATTTCCTTCAACATTAGGTAAGGTACATGATAGAGCATTCTCTCATTTTTTATTCTGAATTACAATGGTTATATTATATACATTTGGATTAAAAATAAAACCATACATCTGTCCATACAAAATAATTTATTTACAACCCTTTGAATTTGCATAAAAATCTAGCGGCGCGAGCCGTGATTTTTAACTTAACATGTCATAGATGCAAAAATATCTCAGGAATATAATAAAGTAATACATTGTAGGTAATCTAATATTCTACCAAAGTAAATAATAAATCACAGTTCTAACTTATACAATTACTGAGAAATATGTACTTTTATGGCAACAGTTCATAGCCACACAGTCAAATACTTTGGTTTTATAGACATTTTTGTTCTACATGCTGAGCAATCAAAATCAAAAATGACTATACAACAGAGTACATTTAAAGCCCTTTTTAAAAAGGTATCACACTTGTTCTTTGAATTGTTGTAAAAAATCTGTTTGAAGCTAAACAAAAAAAAACAGCAATAAATGGTTCACAAGATGGCGAACATAATGGCTATAACACACTGAGACGCTGTCACGGACAACAACGGACTTCAAAGGAGTTGGAGCTAAACGATGTAGGAGCAAACAAATATATTTTATCATAATATTTTGGAAAAAATATAATTAAAATTATAACAATAATAATTTATTATTTAAATATTATCCTACTATAAAATAAATTATAATTAAGCCTCCCTTTAGTTATAATTAATGTTTAATCGTGGTATAATATTTTTGTTTAATAGTAATAATAATGATTTATAATTATGTGGGGGGGGGGGGGGTAATTCATATTTTTCCAGTACTTCTGGAGATTAAGCTGTACATACAGATTAACCCGCAAAAAATATGTCTGTTTGTACGGTCTAATCTCCAGAACTACTTGAAAAATATTATAGTACTTCGGCCTATACGTGTCCCTCTGTATGGTATTTCGTGTAGCAGCCCTCGATGCATAGATTCACGTTGCACGAACTGCATCTCCACATCGTCGTGCGACGTACTTTACCGGCGTGGCACAGTTTACACCGCTGCTGTCGCTCATTTTTCGCTGGCAAATGCATCTGCGATGGTGCGGGTCGTGCGACCAAGGGTGCAACTCCTATTGACCGAGGAACTGGTCTGGGTCTGCATATCTGCAGCAACTCCTTTGCTAACTGCAGCCGAAACCCCCGATTATCAAGGCTTTGTGTGCGGTTGTGATTGAACATCACGAAGGCATTGTGTATGGACACGTTAAGAAGTCGGCGGAAGAGTTTTTTGTACCATATCATGTTCCGTACTCGTTCTACGGGGTAGGCATGAAGCATTTGGTCCTTGTGGTCAATGCCCCCCATAGACAGGTTGTAGTCCAGGATAACCTGGGGTTTGTACTTATAGTAACCGTATTTCTCGATCCCGCCGACTTTCACTTCGTGGTACGTCGAGATCATCGACACGACATTCTTGTCCATCCACACAACCACACTCAAATCCTTGGTGGTGCTGAATGCCACCTCCCCAGTTTTCATATTGCCCTTGGTTTTTTTCTTTAAAATCTCTGGAACAAACTCCCGGTTGAGTCGGAGAGTGCCCATCGAATCAGTTTTGTGCTTCACTTTGAGGATTCGAGACAGAAGCGGCGCGTTATAAAAATTGTCCATAACAAGCGTATGGCCTCGATTGAACAATGGTCTCATCAAAGTGAGCACAATCTGCGATGTGGAACTCTCTCGCTCATGCCCAACTTCCTCATGCTCTACAACCGGTTCCTGCTCACCAATCTGCGCAACATGCACGTGGCCTTTACCCGAGTATACCTCCATCCTCCACAAATACCCGGTCCTCGACTCGCACAACTCGTAGCTCTTTATACCCACCCTGGCACGCTTGGTGGCAATTTTCTGTGAAAATGAGAGTCGCCCCTTCCAAAGAAGGAGTGACTCGTCAATTGCCACATTCTGCTCAAGTGTGTACAAAGAGCTAAAAGCTTTATTGAGGTGCTCGATAATGGGCATTATTTTGTCCAGTCTGTTGGGATGCTCAGACAAAGAGGCGTTGTCTACAAAATGTAAACAACGCTTGATTTGCAGGAACCGGTTGTAGGGCATGATGGCCCTAAAATCCCCAATCAGGAGTTCATTAATTTTGGGATACCAATATTCCCGCTCAACATTGTTCACGACCAACGAATGTAGCATGATGATGCTAAAAAATGTCAGGATGTCGTTATCGGTGACCTCCTTCCACCGACGGAGCCTAGAGTTCGGCTTCTCGTTGCGCCTTAACATTTCATCACCATAACGGTTGGTCTCGCGAACTAAATGAGCAATAATATTGGTATCCCAAATTTTAAAGAAAACACTCGAGGGAGTTAACTCCGCGTTTTCAAATGTGGGCCCAGTCGGAACATTAAAAGCTTCCCTTACCCCTTCAAAATTGTCCGGGTCGCATTGCCAATGAAAATCGAGCAAGTCATGCTCGGGCCCTATCACGGTCCGAAGAGCACAGTCGGCATCAGCGTCTATTCTACATAAAGCCTCGGCTAGCGACGGATCTGCTAAAACATCGCAGTCAACGGGAAACTCGTCGACTGTCCTCGGTGGCACGTTAAAATCGGCAAGACCTTCGTGATCGACTTCGACGTCGCTGCCTTCACCAGGCTCTTTAAACTGCTGGTCGACGTCGACTTCTGGGGAGTGAAGATATTGTAATAAAATCGCTACATCCATCATTCAATATTCACATTCAATACAAATAACTTACCTAACTCGAAGGCACTCCCTCTAGATCCAGGCACCGCTTTCGAAGTAGTAGAAGCTGAAAAATTCATAAATTTTAGTGGAAGTACTCAAATATATATAAAACTTTAAAAGCTTATAATATGATACTAACCAGGTGTGAATCCAAACAATTCAATTTCGGTCACCAAGGGGCTTTGAGGGGGTTCGGTGACTTGAATTATCCTCGTCGATGGGTTGAACTGGGGCAGGGTAAACCTGTCAATAAAAAATGGTGGAAACAATAAATTTTGTTTTATATTTGTTACGGCTAATAGCCGAAGTGCGGCTACACCTAGTTTTAGCCGGCTACAACTAGGTGCAGCCCGTTACATGCGGTTAATCTTAGGTGTATCCTACTTATCTTCGGTTACAACTAGATTTAGCCTTCATTATAGCGGCTATAACACCTAAGTTTAACCACCAGTGTGCGGCTGTACCCAGTTCTAGCGTGTACATCCGGCCGTCTGAGCCAGGCTTCTATAGAGATCTAGCATATCTAGGCTAATAACGAATCGTTAGTGACGCTGATATTGGATATATATCAACGATTCGTTCATCGTTTGTGACGCAATAGTTTTCTTGGAAAATCAAAAAAACTACGCTCAGTCAGCCAGAATTTCGCATTTTCTGACTTTCCAGATCTCAACTATCAGACGGTTTCAGGGCGCTGTTTCTTATAAAATGTGATGTGACGCGTAAGTGACAGTCATTCGAAGTAGTTTCATCCATTTTAATCCAGTACTTTTTGCGAAATCGTGATTAACGTGTGGCTCAGACAGCCTGATATCCGGTCGTCCGAGCCAACTTGTTTTTCTCTATATTTCACGAAATGTTATGTTACGAACAAATGTTTTTAGGATTTACTGATGTGACGACGTTAGTGACAGCCCTCGACCAGATTTGAACCTTCGTGACGCACGCGTTTTGGAGAAATTGAGAAAAAGTTGCTGGCTCAGACAGCCGGATGCTAGCTGTCTGAGCCACCCAGTTCTACCACTTCCAGGTGTTGTACGAAGCTGAAAACTCATCTAATCTGATGTGACGCGGCCTCTAAGTACAAAAAATCGCTCTATATGCCGCCAATCAAAAGTTATAAGCATTTCAAATGTTTCCCATACATTGATGCATTTGGGTGGCCACACTTCGCACTCTTTATGGAAACGGAAAGGACAATTTAGTAGAAAATGTAAGCTAAAGCCCCTCATATCAAGGCGGATGCTTTCTCCTGCTATTTAAATATTTAATTACGTAGTCAATAACTACGTTTATGAAGGAAAATATGTTAATTATTTATGGGGTATTGCAGGTTTTTTTTAATTACTCTTTATTTAAAAATAACCGCTAGCTCCAGTTGGTTACTACAATATAAGACTTTTTCAGTATTAAATACATACTACGTACTCATTCCTCAACTCGTCCCATATTATTACGGCCCATTTGGGACAAGATGCAATAATCAATTTTAATCATTATGCAAATCGTCTCCTGCTTTTTTGGGTGCAATATAATAACCATAAAACGGCACAGAAGGTGAAACGCAGTTCGCTGGGACCGCTTATTATTATCACGAACAAAAATTACTAAGCCAGCCTTATTTCACCTTCAAGACACAAGACGCGCGCCATCTTTTTGTCGTTGACATGCCATCAATGCGCACTAAACAGTTTCGATCAATATTTCTGATGCGGAGGGATAAAGAATGGAATGCGCTACCGGCTGAAGTGTTCCCGAAACCCCTAATTTGGGCATTTTCAAGAGAAGAGTGATTAAGCTATTACTGATCAGACATGATCAATACTCGACGACATCATCACTTACCACCAGGTGTGATAGTGGTGAAACGGCTGATCATATATATAAAAATATATAGATAGACTTTAAAATTATTTAGGATGGAAAGAAATCATCCACTTAATATCATTTATTTTTATAGCTCAAAAGATTGTTGTTGAATATAACAAGAAAGTTTAAATATGTATGTTACAAAATGTATACATCATAAATAAAAATGTAAGTAAGTAACAAATGGCGGTTAGAGAGGTGCGTAGAGACCAACTTACGAAAACAATGATATAAAATATTTTGTTTTGGACCTTTCATGTTTATTACCACAGGTTGTAGCGTTTATCTTCTATTAAAGTTTATGTTCACAGGGCAAGTAACAATTATTTTGTTTCAATAAAGCAATGAAATAAGTTTTTTGCTCGTGGATTTTTACTTAGTTCGTAGACTTTATTGATTTTTAAACGAGTATAGTACGAGTAGTATTATTCACATTTGACTTAAATTGTTTATATCCGATGTATATTATATTTAACTTTGTAATCATTAAAAGAGTTTCCTTTCATACTAAAAATTGTGTTAACATTTTTATAACAATATTATTGATTTTATTCTGATTATGCTAATATTGATTGTTTTTAACTTATTGATTACTTTAAATGACGTTAAAAAATCATTTCATTAAATTATCTGTATCTCGTCCAAAATAAGCTGTAGACATGTATGGGATGAATTGATGAGCTACTATTTGTATAAATGCTACACCAGAAACAATTCGTAAAATAACTTTTATATTTACTAAAAAATTCCAATAACAGGAGACTTCCACATCGTAATTTTTAGACGTCGGGTGTGATCAGAATTATCAGTAAACAGCTATCTAAACGCCGAGTAAAAAAGTAAGTGCAAAGCGCTGAGTACGCCAAGTCAGCCTGGAGCCTAGCTTTTTTAAAGAGAATGCTGAATACGCCTGGTAAAAGTAGTAGGTAAGTAGTCCAACTAAATACTGATCTGCGGTCTGAGTCTGGAGCTTACGTCAAAATATGCCTGTTTATTGTTTTAAGTCTTTGAGCCCCTTTTAGTATAACTAGCTCAATATCATCACCATAAATCTCTTTAAATGCATTTTTTAATGAATAATTTCGTAAGTGCAGGTTTTCCTTGTCAGTACATCAGTCACTAATCAGTAGTGCGGATTTTTTTTCAGCAACTGTCATCACTGTAAATGTCTACTTTTTCGTCAGACGCTATCTTGCATATCGAATTTACATTGATTAAAAAGTGTATTAAAGTTCTCATTTAACATATTTTCTTAAACTTGATACCATATTCCTGATTTTTGTAATGGTGAATAAAATATTAGCCTGTACATGGTCTAATAAACTATGATCATGGTAAGATCATCTCATTTAAACTAGAAATGAAAAATAAAAGCCTCCTATTCAACGTTAAGAAAGTTTAAATGGGAGAATTACTCAGGACGAGCTGCAGAATGTAAATATATCTTTGATTTTCTGCATTTCGTCCCAAATATTATATAGGCATGGTGGGACGAGTTAATGAATTACTAAATTTTCCATCCAAACAAAAAAAGGAAACAACTTGCAAAATGAAGTTAGTATTTATATTGATTTTTTGCATCTTGTCCCAAGTGGGCCGTAATCACATGGGAAGAGTCGAGTAATATGTAAGTATTATGTACCTTACCAAAATTCTCTAATATTGTAGAACCTTATTTAACTAGCGGTTGTTTTCAAATAAATAGTAATCTAACTTTTTTTTTTCCTTGAAATACTTAAGACCATAAATAATTAACCTTTTTTTCTTTCATAGGCGTAGTTATTGACTACGTAATTAAATATTTAAATAGCAGGAGAAAGCATCCGCCTTGATATGAGGGGCTTTAGCTTACATTTTCTACGAAATTGTCTTTCCATTTCAAATGCATCAATGTATGGGAAACATTTGAAATGCTTATAACTTTTGATTGGCGGCATATTGAGCCGTCACTTACGATTTTTTGTACTTAGAGGCCGCGTCACATCAGATTAGATGAGTTTTCAGCTTCGTACAACACTTGGAAGTGGTAGAACTGGGTGGCTCAGACAGCCAGCATCCGGCTGTCTGAGCCAGCAACTTTTTCTCAATTTCTCCAAAACGCGTGCGTCACGAAGGTTCAAATCTGGTCGAGGGCTGTCACTAACGTCGTCACATCAGTAAATCCTAAAAACATTTGTTCGTAACATAACATTTCGTGAAATATAGAGAAAAACAAGTTGGCTCAGACGACCGGATATCAGGCTGTCTGAGCCACACGTTTATCACGATTTCGCAAAAAGTACTGGATTAAAATGGATGAAACTACTTCGAATGACTGTCACTTACGCGTCACATCACATTTTATAAGAAACAGCGCCCTGAAACCGTCTGATAGTTGAGATCTGGAAAGTCAGAAAATGCGAAATTCTGGCTGTCTGAGCGTAGTTTTTTTGATTTTCCAAGAAAACTATTGCGTCACAAACGATGAAACCTGGATATATCAGCGTCACTAACGATTGGTTATCAGCCTAGATATGCTAGATCTCTATAGAAGCCTGGCTCAGACGGCCGGATGTACATGTTCTAGCCGCTATTATGAAGGCTAAATCTAGTTGTAACCGAAGATAAGTAGGATACACCTAAGATTAACCGCATGTGGCGGGCTGCACCTAGTTGTAGCCGGCTAAAACTAGGTGTAGCCGCACTTCAGCTATTAGCCGTAACATATTTTTTAGAATGTCACCCATAAATGCAGCGGGTGCGGGTTCGATCCCCGCACAATACAAACATTTGTGTGCATGAACATGTCTGTTTGTATTGGTCTGGGTGTTTCTATGTATATCATGTATGTATTTACAAACAAAAAGTATTTAAGTATTATATCCGTTGTCTGGTACCCATAACACAAGCTTTGAGTAGCTTACTTTGGGACTAGATGGCGATGTGTGGGAATGTCCAAAGGATATTTATTTATTTATTTATATTTAAATGCATTCAACACATAGGTGAAACAGAATATCGTACTTCTTTCGTGGCGGGGTCCGCTCGACGATCGGATTGATCTCGGTACGATCAATCTCCATTGACGCCGGGATTACGGCGTGGGGGATAGGGCATATTTCCTCGGTTGCATCTGTAAGGTATTGCGTAAGTAAGCCAGAGCAAAAAACAAGATTTTTACTATAGTATGAACTGTTAATCTTACCCAAGACAGATTCCGGAGCGATACTTGGAGGCATGCCTGCAGACTGCTCAGGCATTGCTCGGACAAACATGTGCTGCGGGATTATAATGTCTGGAGGTGTGCAATCGAGAACATCATCCTTCTCCTTGGTGATATCTAGAATATAACAACGATGATTTATTTTTTATTTATAAATAACTCATATTAGATATAAAAAGACAAGGTTTTTACCATGCGAACTTTGTAACTCCCACGGCTGAGGTATGTGTGGGGGAGGGACAGTCGGTACCCCCGGTAAAAGAGGGCACGGGCTCCAGACTCGCGTGTCTTTTTCCCTGGCCTTTCCTTTTCTTTTTCTGTAAAAAAATGACGTTGACTGTATATCATGACATGTTCATGTGATGTTCATTCAACACTGACAAGGTAGCGACAGTACGAGCAGGTAAAACTTTGAATTGACTTACTTTGGTTCAGGAGCATCAGGCATCAAGAAGTTGCCTACTTGCTTTTTTAGCCTGAGCTCTGCCAGTTTTTTTTTTTGAGCTGGAGACAACTTGGCGACATTTTTAGCGTCCATAGCCCTCGCCACTTTTAAAACTTTTAATTGTTCCTTTAAGGAAATTGGACTGCAAACAGATATAGAATTATTGAATGCTGCTTAAATAATTTAATAAAATAAAGGGTTATTAAATAAAAATTACCACGATTGTACTCCGGATGGGCCTGGAGTAGGCTCCAGGCCCATATTGCTCATATTTTTTGCTACCGAGGCTGAATATAATTCGATATAGCATGTTAATTGTATATAGTAGGATAAAACAGCCAAATAATCATAAAATGAAAGTAAAATGCTAGCAAAAGTGAGCGAAACAAACGCCAAAACTACCAACAAATACCGCCAAAATGTATCTGTCTGGTTTAGTAGAGGTTACATTTTGTGTCTCATGCTGAAACTTTTATTTATATGGATTAATAGATAACTTACCTTAAAAATCACACAATTACACACACGAGCCTGCACTCAAAGTATTAAAATAATCATGATGAAAATTTCAGTTGCTCCTGGAGACCAACTCTTACTAATCTGTGCTGGAGACCAGACAGACGCCGCAATGACTAGTCACAACATAGGCTGCGTTCCGTATTGCGCCAATATCACTGTTAGCACTGTGAGCGTCAAAAGCCGTTCCGATTTGATTAGCGTGCTGACAGCGCTGTTGACGCGATTTCATTTCGGAACGGCTTTAGATCACATTTGCTGTTCTTTGAAGCAAAAAGACGTCAAATGCGTCAATGTGACAGTCCGCTCACAGACGCTCACGGTGCTAACGCAGCAAAACGATTGCACTGTGAACGCAAGATGGCGGTGATAGTGACGTCAGCCGTGACGTCACTACAGCTATCGTTGACTCGCTAACGCCAAATCGGAACGGTTTGTAAGCGCGATATCAGTGATATTTTCGCTGTCAGCGCAATACGGAACGCAGCCATAGATTACAAACAAATAACTTTTTTTTTTCATGGCGCGGGATATAGGCTGCGTTCCGTTTTGCGACAATATCACTGTTAGCACTGTGAGCGTCAAAAGCCGTTCCGATTTGATTAGCGTGCTGACAGCGCTGTTGACGCGATTTCATTTCGGAACGGTTATTTAGCGCATCGTAAGCGAGCGATATCATTTTCGCGCGAGATTTTGAAATAAATGATAACCTAAGACCTTGCTAAAAACAAAGAAAGAGTAGGTACCAAATAAAGTAATAATAAATTATTATGGATATTCATGAAATAAATACTGTATTATTAGACAGCGATGATGACTGTGACAGCTAGTCATCATCGTCTTCGAAAGAAGATGATGAGGATTTCGCAGTAGGTACAATTTAACAGTAAGAAATCTAGAGAACCAATCCCTAGAATAAAACACAGATGAATAATAATGTATCTAGAATAAAAGTGAATGTGAATGATGCTGCATCCAAGTACAACTCTGAAACATTTAAATTACCTACATTTGCTATTCTTTGAAGCAAAAAAACGTCAAATGCGTCAATGTGACAGTCCGCTCACGCTGCTAACGCAGCAAAACGATTGCACTGTGAACGCAAGATGGCGGTGATAGTGACGTCAGCCGTGACGTCATTATAGCTTTCGTTGACTCGCTAACGCCAAATCGGAACGGTTTGTAAGCGCGATAACAGTGCCATTTTCGCTGTCAGTGCAATACGGAACGCAGCCATAGACTTAGCTTAATTTGGTAGATAATTTTAAAAAGAAGCGAGATAGATAAATCCAAATACACCTTCAACAGAAAGAAACACAAAATTGGTTTCTTTACACAAAATATTCGTTAATATGTATTTAATGTTATTTGATTATTTCTTTTTACGTAAATAAACGTTCATAGAAAATAGTAATCATACTCGATACTTATAAATTGTAACACAGTGGCAAAACTTAATCGTAAATTCGGATGTGTCGATTTGGAATATTTGAACAACAATCAATCGCCAAACAAGGCACCATGTTTCAGAAGCATTATTTCTCCAAAATATACACAATTGACAACATTTCAAAATTTTCATATGCACATTTTTATTTTTTTTCTGAAAGGCAATTTAAAAAATGAAGGCACCCATATTTTTTCATTTTCATTTCTTTTCAGTATTTTCTCTAATAATAATTGTTAAAAAACGCTCCATTCTAAAAGAGCGTAAGTACAAGAAGTTGGATGTTTCGAGGTCACGTCTTTGCTATATTCGATAAAAACCGGCCAAGTGCGAGTCGGACTCGCGCACTTAGGGTTCCGTGCCAACGTTAACTGAATTAGGGAATCCACTTACTTCCACTTAGTAAAATACCACAATATTTTGTTGACAGCAAACATAACTTTGTTTTTCATAGTGTTTGTATGAAGAACAATGTTAAATTTGCGGTTGTTGAAAATGTGCTATATCTCAAAAACTACTCGTTCGATTCCGTCCAAACCAATTTTCATTGAAAATATTTGTTACGATCTACGTTACCTATGTATTTTTTTCAAAATTTACACTCGCTTAGTTTAGAAGTTAGATAGGGGCGGACACCCATTTTATCACTTTGGAAGCGTCTAGCTAAGAAACGTTAGACTTTAAAAGAAAATGGTTTAAGGAACCTCTATGTCATTTTAAAAGACCTATCTATAGACACCCCGCATAGGTTTGACTAAAAAAAATTTTGGTTTTAGTTTCATGTATGGGAGCCCCCCTTAAATATTATTATTTTTTATTTTTGTATAAGAATCGTAAAGCGGTTAACAGGATACATCTTCCTACCAAATTTCAACAGTGTGATGCTTATAGTTACAGAATAAATTGGCTGTGACATACGGACGGACAGACAGACAGACAGACAGACTTGACGAAACTAGAAGGGTTCCGTTTTTTGCCATTCGGCTACGGAACCCTAAAAAATATCTGACGTTTATAGTGATGTAGTCTGTATCAATTGTAGAATTAAGATGTCGATATCAATGGTATATCCATTGAGTGTTTAAATTTACTTTATTATGTAACATTACCTAATTAGGTACTACTTAAATTTAAGTTATTTTAAAAGTAACCAAATAAAACAACGCAACAACCCTTCTTTTACTTGTTTCTGAAGTTTACGCGAATATTACTCATCGAAATAAAACATTTTTTTACGGATTAACTTTTCGCGAGTTTATTAATTTAATCCCGACGTTTCGAACACTTTACAGCATTCGTGGTCACGGGTAGACTAAGATGTTATTTGTCAGTGAAGGTATTTGTTTGTGGAATTTTCCAACCATCTTTTCTGTTGAAATTTGGATGTTTTCTTATTTTTATAGCTTTGCGTAGCATCGGTTCGTTCCACGTATGCTATTTTATTATGAATGAAAAGTATGCTTTTTTATTTCGAACCCTTCTTATTTAATATTATTATGATGTCTTAAAATTGCTCCATTATTTTCTCATAACTACAAATATAAATCATATTTCGAATGAGGAATCATGATGATTATTTCGTATCTGAACTAAAAATGTGTTAGAATGTAAATGAAATGGTTCGGTTTGAATAGTTAGATATTAAGTTATTTTTTATGTTGCATCTCTTAGTTTTATTTTTCTTGTTTACTTTTATATTCATAAAACGATACAATGAAGACTCTAGTGTGAATGAAAATCGTTTTTTTTTAATAACCTTCAATTTACAATTCAAAATTTATCGATAATGTCCAATACAATACCTACCGGAAACAACAACACTAAACGTCAAAGTGACAACTGACAGCAAGCTCAAAGTTCAAAAGCATTTTTTTCTGCATGAAATGTCATTGCAAAGGCATAACCTGTGAAATGCCAACTTCCATGTTCTTTTCAGTCTTTTTCATTTAAATTTAAAAATACAGCTGAAAAAATCTGAAAATATGTTCAACGTGTTTAGAAATGCAAAATCTTGAAATAGTTTTCGAATTTTTATACCTTTACAAAAACGAAATGTTGTCAATTTCACTTGAAATTATAAAAACACCAATGACGTAAAAGTATAGACACGTTCTACACCAACAATAAAGCATTTTAAAGTGGCACAAGGATTACTCTATATACGAACGTATAGTTGTGTATTACGACACTAAGCGCTAATAAAGACAAAAGATGGGGCATGCGTGTTGATAGAAAGAGATAAATATATAACATTCGTTACGTATTGATTGCTACTGAGCGCTCATTGGCGCGAGCGCGTGACATCTCGCTCTTTAGCCTAATGTCAGCCATAGCTAAAAATAGGTGTTTTAAGTTTTAATACTTTTAAATGAAAAAACTATACTAATGAATGTAATGACACGTTTTTCTTGTTTCTAACAGTTCTAGCGTAATTGGTACTACTCCTAATCACACAGGAAGGCATTTTTATCAGCAAACGAGAAATAATTGAAGGCGTTGTCGGGACGTATAGCTAAAAAGAGAAAGCGTGTCCAACTGAATGCACTCCGGGCAATTACCTGACTTTCGTGTAGCCATTTTCGAGCGCGTAGGTCGTATCTATATAAGGCTACCTCGTTTTAAGTGATAATATTTTAAAGGCAGATTCAGAAAAATAAATGAAACATATATTGTACGAAAAAAAATTTTTTTATACGCTAGTTTTCGAGAAAATCGCCTCTAAATATGTAGAAAAAGGAGTAAAATAAAACACCCCGTGCCGCGTGTTGCTGAGCGGAGCTCTCGGTTTTTGTAGGTATTGTCATACGCGCCGCCCATCGCCGCGATGTTGCCTGCCTGCCTACAAGTGTCGCGCTCGCGGCCGCTCCCCCGCCCCACACCGGATAACCGCGCGACGTAGTGTTGCCACCTTAGCCCTTTTGGGGCTAGATCTAGCTCTTTTTACCATATGTGAACCCGTTGCCAAGTGATTTAGCCCGGAAAGGGCTATCTAGCCCCTTTCATGTTATTCAAAATTTTACTCAAAAATTGTAAATTAAGATCTTACTTTCGCGATTGATTTATATTTTTCTGGTAGATACCGTTTCGATTTGTCCTGGTATTTCTCAAACATTGATCTTAGCAACAAAAATCGTACCTTTTTTTCCTTCGTCTGGAGTTCGATGCCGTAACTTAATTATGATTTTTAATTTCTTTTTGTTTTCTATTGATTACCAACATGGCAAATGATTGTGTTTTAAATTTAAATTCTTTTAACAATTTGAACCAGTTAAATATGAATAATTTTAGTTTATCATTAAATTGATAAGTTATTACTACAAATTTTTATCGATTTTCTAAAATACAATTGTTATCCAAACTAAAAATTAAACGAATAATTGAAGTCAGTATAAAGGTGTTTTATTAGCCTTTTTACGGCAAGGCTTAGTAATTTGTACTCCATCTAGCCCTATCTAGCCCTTTTTAGCTTCGTCAACAGCCCGAATTACCAAAACTAAGGCGACGCGAGTCAGTCTGCCGAAAAAATTCGCGTTTGTATATTGTGTGCGGCGTGCGTGGCTGGGCCGGCCGGGACCAGCATCACATAGTTTCCCGCCCCGCCTTCACCTGGTACGGCACCTTCCAAATACCGCAATCGCTTGCTATGGCGGTTTCTGCACAACGAAGCCCTTTATCACTTGAGGGTCCAAGATTTGCTGCTGGCGGGGATTACGTCTTTATCACTTGAGGGTCCAAATTTTGCTGCTGGTGCGGACTATGCGACGAAGATCGAGCAGCTCGGGCTCGAGTCCTCCCGTTGACTACTGCACGATTGCACGTTGCAGGGATAACGTGCATACACAACACAATGCTGCAGTTATTCGCCACCAATTCCAGCAAAGGTTCAGTGCATACGTGTGTCAATGAACAGTGAATGCCGTGATGGCCAGTGAAAAAAAAAAACAGTGCTCGTGATAGCTAGATTGTCTAGTGCTCGCTTCAGTTTGCATAATAAGGTTAGGAGGCATCGCCTCAATTCGCGATTGTAAAATAAGATGTTACCGTAAAAATAGTAACCTGTTATACTGTAAATCTCTGACGTCATTGTTTTCAAATGTTAACTTATCGCTGCTGATAAAGAAAATGTATTTGTAAACCAATGCAGAAATCCTAGTTTTAATTTATTTTATTGTGAAATAAGACTTGTATCCACATATCTGTACAAAAACTGAGCAAGTGCGATAATTAAAAGTAAAAATAATAAAAATGTACGTAATTTTCAAAGATGTGTTCGCGTTAAGTGTTATGTTTATTTACGGTACCTAATAAACGAAATTTAAAACAAAACTGTGTTAAATTTACTCACTCAATTTTTAGTGCATATCCATCTACTGAATCAAAAGGAATCAATAGGTACTCATTAGGTAGTGTAAGCTTTATTTTCATTAAAGTGTCAAATATAATAAATGAATACTGATTTTATTAGAATAATATTCAAAATAGGATTTAAAATTACATGGAGTTATTTCCGGCCTATTAGATTTTAGTAAATCCTAGCTTCGTTATTCAATTTACATTATTTAATTACTAGCGGTCCCCCGCGACTTCGTCCGCGCGTTTTGAGTTTGCTCCCTCCCCTCCCGTCGCAGCGTCATGTTTTATATCCTAAAGCCTTTCTTGATAAATAAGCTATCCAACACAGAAATATTTTTTCAAATCGGTCCAGCAGTTCTGAGATTGCAATGTAAATTTGTTAATCATAAATATTATTATATATTAAATGTACAATTATTAAAAATAGCTTTAAGATAGTTTAATATATTTTGAGAAGCGATTAGTATCCTAACCTTCCGGTAGCAGATTTTAGTGAATTCTGGAGGCAGACCCATATGTTATTAAATATAATTAATTAAATATAAAAACATTAAAAAATAGTAAATAATTATTTGTATACTATACCTACTCATTTTAAATAATTCAATTTAATTATATCACATTAAAATCAACTATTTCCGTATCCGGCACGCTATGGCGTGAGGGCGAGCAAACAGAATTCATGACATTGAGTCGGCTTTTGTGCAAGCAACTTGTGAGCACTAAATGAAGGATTTGTAAGGAAAAAGTCTTTGTATTATTATAAGTTTGCTTAAAAGTGAAATAAAATTGTTTTGCGTGAAATTGTGTTTGAACTTTCGGCTGACGCCAAAAGTTCAGAAGTGGGATCACGATAAGGATAAATAAAACTTCCTTTCACGTCAGCACGAGCAAAAACGTAAGTTGAGTGAAATTTTATAACATTTACCTTTTAAAATAGGACTACCGGATGGTATACTGTCTTGTAACGCCTGTCTTGCCTAAATATTTACCAAAATATTTCTTTTTCTTAAAAATAAGATAATCTTGAGAAGTGATTTTGATGAGTAGCTTAATTACATGTGTTAACTTCTATTCTATAAACCTTAACTCTAATAAAATACAATAACTATCACAGAAGACTGTGCATAGATATGAGATTTTTTTTTCTTACTTTGTCTTTTGGTTATTGTTTCCCTTTTGTCGGTAGTTAGGCTTAAAGCTTTTTTTTTGTAAAAATAAAATGTAGTACAGAATATTTTAGATAGGGACTGGCAATAGCATAGTTTTGCTTTTGATGAATTGCTTTTTTTTAATTTAATTTGATTATTTTATATTTATTGCCTTAACTAACGTAATGAAATTAATGAACCTAGGCCTGTAGCTTTTGTAATAGTATATGATTTGGATAGCATTCTAAGCTGCATAATTTTCCGAGTTCCAGAAACATGGATGGAGACGAAGCCCGAGGTCAAGGGCCGTATGTGGATGCCCGAGGTCAAGGGCCGTATGTGGATGCCCGAGGTCAAGGGCCGTATGTAGATGCCCGAGGTCAAGGGTTGTATGTGAATGCCCGAGGTCAAGGGTTGTATGTGAATGCCCGAGGTCAAGGGCCCGGAACGTTGGATCCCCAATGTCGAGGGGTACAGTCGATGGATGCCCGACGTCAAGGGCTAGCGATGGAGGAGTCCCGATGTCAAGGGCAAGGTGTGATGGAGGCTCGAGGTGACAGGCCTGGAATAGCGGATGCCCGGTGTGAAGGGCCAGGAGCAAGCGGAAGCGGTGCTGCTAACCGATCCCAGGAACGGAGGATGAGGCGCAAACGGAGATATTCTAGCACGTCATCGAGTTCATCGGGTGAGTCAAACAGAACACATTCAACTTCAAAGCGAGCTAGGATTTCGGAAAACGATACAAGTGCTTATTTAGATAAATTCCTTTCTATTATTAAGGACGTTAGGAGTTCAGATAATCCTAAATTATCTTTTAATAATAATGTGATACCAGAGTTCGATCCCTTGACCAAGGAGCAGACAATTTTGACTTGGATTAATAAAGTTGAAGAATGTGCAGAGATCTATAACTGGAATGAGCGAGAAATCATGGGTTAGCTAGGTCATGGTATCGAGCTCTTGAATCCATGAAACATAGTTGGCATTTTCCTTGTCGTGAGGACTACGCAGAGCTACTTAGTTAGTTAGTTAGTTTGGCTGGGGTGTTTTCCGCACTTAGCCTCATGATTGGGCCATTGTGCGTATGTCCCTCCTTTTTATTCTAACCAACCCAGGCTTTCCCAGAAGGCTAGCAACCTGCTCAGGTTACAGAAGGCCTCTGGGAAAGTAGCTGGGGATTTGAGAATATTTGCCCGTTGTTCTGCCACACTTGTGCACTCCATGAGCATATGATGTGGCGTCTCTTCTGCCCCCATGCATCCTCTGCATAGGGGGCTGTCTGTGACACCTATTGTGAAAAGGTGTTTGTTTAAGAGACTATGACCAGTTATGGTGCCTATGACTAAGCGTAGTTTGTCTCTTGGTAATCGGATGAGGTTGCGGGCAAGCCTTTTAGATGCTTCCGGAACAGCCTCCTTAGTTTGCCTGCAACCATCGCCATTTCTCCATTCATTTTGATGTGCTGCTTCAGTTTCTTCACGTAGCCAAGTTCTTATTTGGGCCAGCGGTAGGGGCAGCAAAGGTTCCGGTCCATGTACTGTCGTTGCTGATCCCCTCTTGGCTAGTTCGTCAGCTGCGTCGTTACCTAGTGAGTTACTGTGTCCTTTGATCCATTGCAGAGTTACCTCATTTGTGTTTGCTATGGATTGTAGTGCTTTATGGCACTCCAGAATAAGGACAGATGTTATGCTGTTGTTATTTAGGGCTTGGAGCACCGATGCGCTGTCCGAGACGATTTTAATATGTAAGTCTTTGACATCTCTGGCTGCAACTGCC
Source organism: Pyrausta purpuralis (assembly GCA_963924145.1). Taxonomy (NCBI): domain Eukaryota; kingdom Metazoa; phylum Arthropoda; class Insecta; order Lepidoptera; family Crambidae; genus Pyrausta; species Pyrausta purpuralis. Next base: position 12,789,183 of record OZ001642.1, read on the forward strand.
TGTGCTGCCCTAGTGATGCCGATGCATTCTGCTTGGAAGATAGTGTTCAGCTTGTCTAAAGTTGTTGATATTTTAATGTTTAGGTCATTTGAGAACACACCAGCTCCTGTACCCTTTGAGGTTTTGGAGCCGCAGAGCTACTTAACGAGATGCTCAAAAGGCGAGTTCGCTACGGAGAGTCCTTGGAACAATATTTCTATGCTAAAATAAATCTTCTAAATCGATGCAAGATCAGCGGTAGGCAAGCGGTAGACTGTTTAATACATGGCGTAGACGATCGCACTGTCAAAATAGGAGCGCAGTCCGCACAATTTTCACGACCAGATCAAGTTTTTAAATATTTTAGATCAGTTAAAATATGTAGTGTGAAAGACAGTTATGACGGTTGTAGGAAAAATGGATTCGATAAAAATAGATCTAACGTTAACAAACAAAGTGACCCCAAATTAGTAGGCAGTAATCCAATCATCCAAAATCCAACCATCAGATGTTTTAATTGCGACCAAGTAGGACACCCTAGCTTTAGGTGTGATAAACCTTTAGTCAAATGCACAAACTGCGATCGCATAGGGCATCAGACTTTGAATTATTATAGGGATAAAACCAGTGTAGCGTCTAGCAACTTAAATATTAATCCAGCACCAACATCATCAGCTAAAAATTGAAAACAGGTATCAAAGCGTAGTGTTGTTCCAGCGAAAATTGAAAATTAAATTCCTGAAAATGTAAGCGCTATAGATAAAAGTAACAATAAATATCTTATGGATGTGAAAGTTAATGATCAAATCTTTTAATGTCATATGGATTTGGGTAGCAAGTGTTCATTAATGAGAGAATCCGATGCTCAATCATTAAATTTATAGCTTATCACTGATATCCAGCTACCGATGCTAGGAGGCATTGAAGCAAACTTAGTTCAACCATTAGGACTCATTGTAACAACAGTTGAAGTCCAAAATATCGAAGAAGTCGTTGACATATACGTAGTAGAGGATTACGTTTTAAATTATACGGTTTTGCTTGCCCACTCCTTTACGGAAAGGTCCATTTTAATTATTACTAAAACGTCCGATAGAATTATATTGCAAAAGATACAAAATAGTAAAGTCCATCTAATTTCGAAAAATGCTACTATTATTCCTATTAAAAGCTTGCGTGCCTTTACCATTATATGTGATACATTAAAAGAAGGTAGGATCTATGTTAATGGAACAGTTCGAGGAGCAGAAGGCAAAGAATACTATATCTAGCCCGGGGAGTATTACGTCGTTTATAATAAGTGCGCCAACCTGGCACAAAACGTAACTAATATAGACATTAACTAATATAAATAATATATAACTAATATAAACGTAACTAACCAAAATCCATATGACGGCGAACGTTTGTGCGGTAACAATCAGTATAACGGAAGTAGACGATACGTTAAACTGTAACCCAAATCTAACAACTGAACAACGCAACGTTTAACTCATCAAAGTACGTGGGCTGATTATGAAGACTGCTTCTCCATTAGTCTCAAGGATTTAGGGTATACTAACGCGCCTGAGATGAACATTTAATTAGAAGATCTTGACCCGTAGTGTAAAGGCCTTATCACCTACCTCATTCAGAGAGATGTTTAGTTCGCGACATGAGTCAAGAGATGGTTAAAGAAACATTATTAAGGAATCGTTTTCACCTTATGCGAGTCCAACTGTTCCTGTCCAATTGTATTGTGCGTGGACTATCGCGTCTAAAATCGCAAAACTAAAAGTGATCATTATCGCCTTCCTCGTATAGAAGATCAATTGGACTTGCTGGCGGGTAAAAACATGTTCATATCGCTTGATCTGGCCTCTGGGTATTATCAAATACCTATTGCCGAGAGTTCACGTCCGAAAACAGCTCTACCCTCTAATAACAAAATAACGTAACCCGGGTTACGTTGTTTTGTCGTGCATCCGCTCATTCGATTTTTTGTACCTTTAGCTATCATGTAAACTATCGAAAACATTTTTTTTCCTTTCATTGAACAAAATCAGAATAACGTAACCCGAAAAACCTCTGGTAAATTATTACTAATATCAATACAAAACGACGCAAACTATGGTTACAGTGTTTTGTCATGATGCCCTCGTCCCGGCAATTATGTAAAGCAACTGAGACCCTGCGCCACTTAACGCGTTGAATACGGCAAAACAACGTAACCATGGGTTGCGTTATTTTGTCACTATCCGATCGAATGTTTCAAGTCGTGACAAGTTCGCGCAAGCCATCAGTAAGTAACGGTTAGCTACGTGGCATCGATTTAGTCGTAATTCGGAAACGATCGAAGACAGTTGCGTACACGCATATTATTTACTTGTTTTTATTCTTTGTGCTAAAGTGTAAACCGAAGTTTATTTTCAAGATGTTAGAGGAAGAGGTAAGACTTTGCTTTGTTTAATCTTCATTATAAAGTTTACTCACGGAAAAATACTAACAAACTTTTATTTTAAATTCTAGGATGTTCGTCGTATCTACTTTAAATCTTGGTATGTAAACTTGGTATGAGTGTGGGTTGGTTTTTGGTCATTTGATTTGCAATGCATCTCGTTTGTTTTTAACAAATTAACATAAAATTAGATTTTATCGTTTAGTCCAGTTATTAGTACCTACCGTTGTGTAATTTTAAAGCAAACTAACGTAGCGAGTGACCCACCCTGGCTTTGTAAATCAGTTTATTCATTAACGTAAGTTTATTTTAAAATACGAAGTAGTTTGAAATATAAATAGAAATTTTGATAGAAATTATACATTATTGCTTATACATCAGAATAACACGTTTGCTATAATTTAATGTATGAGTCTCAGGGAGCTGCTTGTAACTAAAACTGCCAATCATCATTATTAATATGATACTAATACTGCACGAGTTGTCAAATTTTACAAAAAATGTCTATTTCACATAAGCTGTATTTGTCAATAAAACAATGGCTATTTCGGACTGAAAATTTTTAATTTCAATTTTTAAGTTACTTTTTTTATAACTCGTTGAGTGTATTGTCTTATTTTATCTGCTATAGCTGTGATTAAAAAATTTGTATGTATTTTTTTTACCCAAGATATTATTTGTTTTAGGAAGACAATGTATGAATCTCTGAATCTCGCTGTCCAGATGGACTCGGAGATCCGAGTTATGAAATAGTAGAGCTCCAACCTGCTGATCGTAATATCTACGGCGCAGTAGAAGGTGGCTGGTGGGAAAAAAGTGGCTATTCAAAAATTTCAAAATCCCAATACTCACGTCGAGTTGCCGTTTACACCACAATCTGGAAAGTGTCTCTTACTTGAATCAGATGAATTCCTCGATGCCAATCTTTCACAGTCTCTATTTTGCACAATTAATAACAGCAACAAAGTCCTGAACATATTCCCGAATATAATACTGAAGATTTTGCAATGCAAACTTTTGATCAAAATAGTATTTCTGGTAAAAATAATAATGCAATAGACAATTTAGATCACCCGATGACGATATCGAAACATTTTGTGAATCAATCGAAAAACTAATTAGTGATTTGAGTACCGATGCATATCAAAACGAGTCAAGTGAAATTATAAATATAAACTCTTCTTTAATAAATGATAACAATAAATCAATCCAAGTGGCTCCGTCCAGGTAAAATAAAAAGAGTAAGAGATCCTACATCGAGACTAGCTAAAGCCCGTGATGACCATCCCTTGCTACCAGCATATGAATCAAAGTGTCTGAAGCAATGTTCGTCTAAGCTATGTGAGCAAAAATATTTGAAATTTGGGATAGTTTCTGGCGTTTGGATAATCAACGACGCAGAGATTTTATATTACGAAACGCAAAGTGTAACCTTTGCATTTCGTGATATAAGAGTTGCTGTAAAGTATGCACGTTTGAGAAATAGAAACAATACTGTAGTTTCGATGCTATACGGTCATATAATATGCAAAACCATGTTTATTTATAAATTGGCTATAAAAATGATTTTGTTGTATTTTCTGTATTAAGAGCCACTACAAAAGGGGATTGAATACAACTACATCTACAATTGGAGCTGCACCTGATCTTCGCGGCAAACATTAACTACCTCATGCATTTCCAGCAGATTATACCAAAAACGTTAAGGATTTTATAGAAGCTTGTCGACCTACTCATTCTCACTACAACATTGAGCACGCTCCAAACCGCCGCTATTTTTCTACTGGCTATAAAGAGATAGATGTATTTAAACTGTTGAATGAGTCATTAGAAGAAGAAGGATTACGAAAATGTGGTTGAGGCTCTTTTCGTAAAATAATAAAGGAAATTAATATTACAGGATCCCCGCCAAAACAAGACCTTTGCATGAAATAAAAACTACACGATATTGAACATCCTGATGCTGAAAAAGACCATTTAGCAATAGAAGATGTATCTGAATAATGTTTAAATGTTTAAATGTAACTATTTTATTGATTTTGCAATTTTTATAATTTAAATACTTAAGATTAGTAAAAAGTATTTTTATTTCTCAGTTTACAATATTTTCTGGGTATTAAATTACTTTTATAGTAACACATTTAATAGATGAGCAAACACAAAAAAATTCAAAGCAATTGGTCCATAAAATTTTAAATAAAAGAGAAATCACTATTAACGCACTAAAAACTTCAAACGCGATTTTCTCAACTTAGCCGTTTTGAGGTTACGTTATTTTGTCATTAGAGGATAGAGCATTCGTGACCCCGGACGGTCAGTTTGACCAAAACTTTAAACTCAAAAAAGGTCGCGTTTATAGAATTGTAGGCAACGAACTAAAATGGGTCCCTCGTGGAGTTCGTTGGCAAATTTTACAAAAATAAAACCATGACGATGTAGAGCGTTATGGCTATGAGAAAACGCTCGATCGTGTTAGGAAGCATTTTTGGTTCAAACGTATGAGGCGGTTTGAAAAAATACGTTACGGCTTGTCTGCAATGCGTTCATTACAAGGCACTTGGTGGAAAGCGTGAAGGGGAACTGCATCCAATAGAAAAATGTAGTGTACCGTTTCACACCATTCACGCTGACCACCTGGGCCCTTTCATTAAAAGCAAAGCTGGTAATTGTTATTCACTCGTAGTATTTGATAGTTTCACCAAATTCATTAACATAACACCTGTTAAAAATACGAAATCGCTAACTACCATTAAAGTTAAAAAAATATCGTATAAGCTTCTTTGGAGTCCCCGACTCGTCTTATCTCCGACAGGGGGTCTAATTTCACAAGCAATACATTCAAAGATTTTATAAACGAATATGGAATAAAACAGATCCTTAACGCAGTGGCGACTCCAATCCCTATCGCGTGGTTAAAGTGCTCGAACATGATAGGTTTGTGTTAACGGATACACCTCTATCCCATAAGAACGGCCTACGTTAAGAAGTCATATAGTAACCATAGATAAAATTTAGCCGTGGATGAGTTTTGATAGAGATTTTAGTAGTGGTTCAAACGATGAGGAAGATGACAATGAGTTAGCGGACGATGATAAGTCCAGAGAACACGACATTGACGAATTAGATACGTGTACTAATGAAAATGTCTTTGTATTACTGTTTATTGTAAGTAATATAATGTCACTTTCTTTTATTTTATCACGTCTAGTTATCTAAAATACATAAATTTGCCATTTAGATTATGTGATGAGTTATGTGTCATACATTTTTTTTTTGTAAATTGGATGCGAAGGGAATCGCATTTTTACAGGATGGCCGAGCTGTAAGCTTTATTTTCATTAAAGTGTCAAATATAATAAATGAATACTGATTTTATTAGAATAATATTCAAAATAGGATTTAAAATTACATGGAGTTATTTCCGGCCTATTAGATTTTTGTAAATCCTAGCTTCGTTATTAATATTACATTAATTAATTATTGCAATGTAAATTTGTTAATCATAAATATTATTATATATTAAATGTACAATTATTAAAAATAGCTTTAAGATAGTTTAATATATTTTGAGAAGCGATTAGTATCGTAACTTCCGGTAGCAGATTTTAGTGAATTCTGGAGGCAGACCCATATGTTATTAAATATAATTGATTAAATATAAAAACATTAAAAAAATAGTAAATAATTATTTGCATACTATAATCATTTTAAATAATTCAATTTAATTATATCACATTAAAATCAACTATTTCCGTATCCGGCACGCTATGGCGTGAGGGCGAGCAAACAGAATTCATGACATTGAGTCGTTAGCTTTTGTGCAAGCAACTTGTGAGCACTAAATGAAGGATTTGTAAGGAAAAAGTCTTTGTATTATTATAAGTTTGCTTAAAAGTGAAATAAAATTGTTTTGTGTGAAATTGTGTTTGAACTTTCGGCTGACGCCAAAAGTAGGTAGGTAACTACAACATCTGTTAAAGTTAGATTTGGTAAGATGGGAAATTTTAATAGGTATTCTTTTTAAAGTTTACTTTCACATAAGATTTGTCTTATTATCTATACTAATATTATAAAGCTGAAGAGTTTGTTTGTTTGTTTGTTTGTTTGTTTGAATGCGCTAATCTCAAAAAATACTGGCCCGATTTGAAAAATTTTTTTTACGTTGGATAGTCCATTTATTGAGGAAGGCTTTAGGCTATATAACATAAAGATACAACTCATAAGACCACAGCAGCAATGAAAAATGTTGCGAAAACGGGAGAAAGATATTCCTTTTGAGTGCTTCCGCTGCATACGCTGCGGAAACCGCTTAAGTGACACAAAAATCATGTACCTATGACAGGATTGTTCAGCATTAAGAGTTCTATAATAAAGTCCGCGACAGCATATGTCTATCTTTTATGGTTGACTTACTACAACCTTTTATATGTTCATAAATTTGTAAAAAAATAATGCATTATTTTAAGAGGTGTATTATACACACAAGTATTTATTCTTATCAAAATAAATACATTCATCATCACGAGCATTTCATTTAGAACCAAGTTGCCCTTTATATCATTTGATTCCAATAAATATCTTAGGAGCTATCACAGTTTTAACATAACTCCGCACCAAAATAATGTTCGCAGCTTAAGTACCACGTGCGCTTGCGCTAATATATTATAAAGCTGAAGAGTTTGTTTGTTTAAATGCGCTTATCTCAGGAACTGCTGGACCGATTTGAAAAAATATTTCTGTGTTGGATAGCTTATTTATCGAGAAAGGCTTTAGGATATAAAACATGACGCTGCGACGGGAGGGGAGGGAGCAAACTTAAAACGCGCGGACGAAGTCGCGGGGGACCGCTAGTTACTAAATAAACAGAGGTAACACAACACAATTAGGTAGTTTCAGTTTATCAGTACCTACAACATCTGTTAAAGTTAGTATTTTAATAGGTATTCTTTTTAAAGTTTACTTTCACATAAGCTGTGTCTCCTCATTATCTATACTAATATTATAAAGCTGAAGAGTTTGTTTGTTTGTTTGTTTGAACGCGCTAATCTCAGAAACTACTGGCCCGATTTGAAAAAATATTTTTACGTTGGATAGTCCATTTATCGAGGAAGGCTTTAGGCTATATAACATAAAGATACGACTCATAAGACCACAGCAGCAATGAAAAATGTTGCGAAAACGGGAGAAAGATATTCCTTTTGAAAGCTTTTGCTGCGTACGCTGCGGAAACCGCTTAAGTTACACAAAAATCATGTATGACAGGATTGTTCAGCATTAAGAGTTCTATAATAAAGTCCGCGACAGCATATGTCTATCTTTTATGGTTGACTTACTACAACCTTTTTTATGTTAATAAATTTGTAAAAAAATAATGCATTATTTTTAGAGGTGTATTATACACACAGGTATTTATTCTTATCAAAATAAATACATTCATCATCACGAGCATTTCATTTAGAACAAAGTTGCCCTTTATATCATTTGATTTTAATAAATATCTTAGGAGCTATCACAGTTTTAACATAACTCCGCACCAAATAATGTCCGCAGCTTAAGTACAACGTGCGCTTGCGCTAATATATTATAAAGCTGAAGAGTTTGTTTGTTTGAACGCGCTTATCTCAGGAACTGCTGGACCGATTTGAAAAAATATTTCTGTGTCGGATAGCTTATTAATCGAGAAAGGCTTAAGGATATAAAACATCACGCTGCGACGGGAGGCGAGGGAGCAAACTCAAAACGCGCGGACGAAGTCGCGGGGGACCGCTAGTCTATACTAATATTATAAAGCTGAAGAGTTTGTTTGTTTGTTTGAACGCGCTAATCTCAGAAACTAATGGCTCGATTTGAAAAATTATTTTTATGTTGGATAGTCAATTTATCGAGGAAGGCTTTAAGCTATATAACATAAAGATACGATTCACAAGACCACAGCAGCAATGAAAAATGTTGCGAAAACGGGAGAAAGATATTCCCTTTTGAGAGCTTCCGCTGCGTACGCTGCGGAAACCGCTAAAGTTACACAAAAATCATGTATGACAGGATTGTTCAGCATTAAGAGTTCTATAATAAAGTCCGCGACAGCATAAGTCTATCTTTTATGGTTGACTTACTACAACCTTTTTTATGTTAATGAATTTGTAAAAAAATAATGCATTATTTTTAGAGGTGTATTATACACACAGGTATTTATTCTTATCAAAATAAATACATTCATCATCACGAGCATTTCATTTAGAACAAAGTTGCCCTTTATATCTTTTGATTTCAATAAATATCTTAGGAGCTTTCACAGTTTTAACATAACTCTGCACCAAAATAATGTTCGCAGCTTAAGTACCTACAACGTGCGCTTGCGCTAATTATATTATAAAGCTGAAGAGTTTGTTGGTTTGAAGTTGAACGCGCTTATCTCAGGAACTGCTGGACCGATTTGAAAAAATATTTCTGTGTTAGATAGCTTATTTATTGAGAAAGGCTTAAGGATATAAAACATCACGCTGCGACGGGAGGGGAGGGAGTAAACTCAAAACGCGCGGACGAAGTCACGGGGGACCGCTAGTTATTAAATAAACAGAAGGAACACAACACAATTAGGTAGTTTTAGTTTATCATACATACCCAGCTGTTAGTGTTTTAGGCCTACGATTAATGAACACATACCTACCTAAGTTGAGTTTCTGTTTCAGATATCATATCATACCTACCCAGCTGTTTTAGGCCTCAGATAAATGGACACATAGGTACCTTCCTAAGTTTTTGTCTTTGTTTTCATACCCAGCTGTTTTGTTTGTTTAGCGTTTATCTAACTGATCTGTCTGTTTGATTTACTAGGTACTGATACACGTTGTTGTTTTTTTCATATTAGTGTTTCGTAATAATAGGTAATCGAATGCAGTAGGTAGTGTTAGTGTTAGTGGTAGTAGTTACCTTTGTTATTATTATTATGTAGGACCAAGTATGCGGCGCCCCCCTACCACCCGAGTACCGCGCATCGGCACGCCCCATGAATTAGATAGGCATCTTCTGTCACGCTCACGCCCACGCGTCTGTCTCGTTCTCGCTTAGCTAGTCCATCTTCCGTCACGCTCAGGCCCAAACGTCTGTCTAGTTTTCGCTCAATCTAGTACTTATGAAAGGCGATGTCGCGGAACAGGGTGCTCTTAAAATTATTTTTTTTGTTAGGAAAAATAAAAACGGAAACGGGCCAGTTTTGAAAAATAATAATTATTGGGACCTCTTTCTATCACTTAAAACGAGGTAACCTTATATAATTTAAAAACATCTTAGAAAAAAACCATAAAATTAATATTCCTATCGGAATAGAAAGACAAGTAAAAGCTGTCAAACGAAACCGATTTAAGATGTCAGTAACTCACATAAGAAAGTATCTTTTGTAGCTTTAAATGAGATAACCTTTCGATCAGGTGATTAAAAACAATGTTCCTAAGATAAACATATTAGTTTATTATCTTTAAAACATACACAATTTCACATAAATTTTCAAAAACTCAAATGAGAGAAATTTTCAGCGAGCTTCTATAAGGCTTCCGAACTGACTGACAGCTGCTAAAAACTCCTTCTAACTCCCATCTCTTTTTATCACACAGTTTGCTGCTATTGACATCTCGCATAATAATTTTATGAAAAAAACAAATCCAATTTATTTTCAGCGATTCTTGCGGGCGACCAACTGTTTGACAGCCGCTAAAAATGGTTCTGCTACATCGCATCTCGCATCTCTTTTTATCACACAGCTTTCTGCTACTGATATCTCGCTTTTGTCGTTCTATTCTGACTGACGACCTCCGTGGTCGATTGGCTAGCAAGCTGGTTTCAAGCGTAGCCATCTTATGAGGTTCCGAGTTCGATTCCCGGTCGGGTTAATGTAGAAAACGATCTTTTCTATATTGTCTCGGGTCCGGGTATTGTGGTACCACCGTTGTTTCCGATTTCCATAACACAAGTGCTTTGCCTTAGCTTGGGATTGTATGTGATCCCCCTCGAATGGAGCACGCCTTGTCGTGGCGAGGGGGCTCAGTAGCCTGTCGCATTCCAGCGGCAGGTGAAGCCAAGATGCTCCGTGGAGAGTGCCGCTGCGTCTGTTCCCGTATCGGGCGGCAATGGCCATAGTGAGTCGCGTCTGTCTCGCATCGAGCGGTGGCTCACTAACAGTCGTTGGACTCCCGGCACCCCTCTGGTTTATCAGAGGAGGCAGGGGATGTCCTGAGGACTTTGGTCCTCTGGGCGAGCTCGGCGTGCATTTGCCGTCGGGCGTGGATCGCCTCGTTGGGAGGGTCTCGGACAGACGGTGTGGGGACACCTCTGTCCAATCACCAGGGACCCTCCTGAGGCGCCAGTGTGCCGTCGGGAGTGGGATCGCCCCACTCCGTGGAGATCCGCCCTCCTGATGGAGGGTGGAGGTTGCGCTGGCAAGGGTCGTGGAACTGTTGAGACACCGCGGCCCCTGCTGTCAAAGCCACCAAACACGGCGGGCGTCGTCAGGTTTTAGTGGGTATACCCGGGATTGTATGTGATGTTGTCAAATTTTTATTTCTTTAATTATATTTATTCCAAATAGGTAATAATTTTACGATTTTTACAAAATCTAGGTAGGTCCTCAATGTGTACTTCCTTTTTTAAAACTCCGAGTTGGCCACTGAGCATGTATTCACAAGCAGGGCTTGAAACCGGTTCAAGATTTACCGGTCTTATAACGGTTATACCGGTTTTATCGCAAAATTCCGTTCCGGAGCGGAACCAAATAGGAGTGATACTGAAATCCTTAATAAACCGGTTAATTCCTGGCCGTTTGCGACGATTGCAACGCGACTTGTTTTTTGACCGAATGTTCTTTGAAAGAGGTTAGAATAATTATCCGATTCTACAGAATTATTCCTTTTGCCATTTTATTGTTTATACAATATAATTAAAATTTCCAAAAATATGTTGAACAATTACTACAGTACGTATCTGATAGGATATATAAACAAAATAAGTTTTATTGAATTGAAACGTCAATGCGCTCACCGCACGCAGATCTTAACGAAGTTGAGGTGGTTGTCCTGACTGAACGAAAAGTTTAAGCCGGTTAATGAAAAATACCCATATTTTTCCGAACCGGTTTAAAAACCGGTTCAAAACCTTTTTCAAAAGGATCCACCTGTATTTTCGTTAAACCGGTTCAGAAAAAATACCGGTTTCCAAGCCCTGTTCACAAGTTGGCAACACTGTCTGCTTAGTGCTTACGTCACTTTACTCTTTATCACCTTTTTAAAAATAATGAATAGTGTTGTTGCGATAGCGATAGACTCTCGAAAGTATCGTGATACTATCCTGCGGGCGTAGTCTGATGCATCATTTTTGACATTTCGCGTCGACAATTTCAATTTTATGAATTTCTAATTCATCAAATATCATTTTAACTTACGTAGCTATATCTTTAATAAATCTTAAAAAATATTTGTAGTTTTTTAAGCATCATTCAAAAATTCTTCTCAATCAATAAATACACGAAAACACCAATTTTGTCTCAGCATTGTTCGAGCGCCACCTGGTGGTTTTACACGGAACTATGTCGAGACTTCCGACACTGACCTCGAAAATTAGTCATACTACCGACAGTCCTATCGAAAATATCGGCCTTTGACGATAGTTTCGATACTATCGATAGTTAAAAATATGTAATATTATTCCTAAAGATCAATACTATCGTATAGTATCAGCACAAACACTATCGATAGTATCGAAACTATCGATAGTTTTGCCTAATCGATAGTCGATCATTTTACGATACTATTGCTTGCATTTAAAAGATGACTTCATAGCTCATCTACATTCGCGGTTCAATTCAATTACGTCCGTAATATTTTACATTAAGAGTGTAACTGCAAATATTATTGGGCGCGACAAAGTTGTTTGTAATCTTCGTAAAAGACTAACCCCAGGTAGCTACCTACGCGCTGGATCAAATAACATTAAGTCTTTTTGATGTCTGTTGGTGATTTTTATGAATAAAACTATGAATACTACTGAATACACTTGGATGCCTTAGTTCTAAAAGTCACTAAGTCCATTTTCCTAGTTTTCAGATGAAGCTCAAAAATTGTTTTTTAAAAGGATTGGGTCAATAAAAACAAATTATAAAAAATAGAAATGTGCTTTATTTGGTAATCTTTAAAATGACATTTTATAAAAGTATATAACTCAATTAATATGCGCAGTACGAGTCACTTAATATTTGGGACTTAAAGCAAAACATCTTGAGTTAGAGATTACTTAACAAAATTCTTTGGAGTTAGTGACATATTATCACATCTACTCATTGACATGGAATAAAAAAAAATACAAAATATTGAGTTTGATGACATACAGTACTACCTATGAATACTATATTATATTTATTTATTCGTAAATTTCTTGTTGCGTGTCGTTATTCTCATTTTCCTGCTCCCTCTCTGAAGATGTAGCTTCTAACAGTATCTCATCATAAAATTTACGTTTTTCAACATATTCAAGAAGTTTCTTAATATCTTGAATTTTGGCTGGTTTTAATTGTATCATCTATTGATAGCAATCACTGACACTTGCTGTGATTTTACCACCCATCTACCCATACCCAAAAAAATGACTTATATTCCTCCCTTACAAAACGCCAATTTCATATTTAAGCTATAAATAAATTTGTTAAAAATACTTTCGGTCTCTTTTTCAGATAATTTATCTTTACATTTGTATTTACATTTTGGTATTTCGCGCCGAACATGGTTCTTGACCTTTTTATTTTTAGCTAAATTCTTCTTCCAGTTTTGTAGCTTTCGTGTTCTTTTCTTCCCTCGCTTTTTCACTACAACTTCAACTTCTTCATTAATTTCTTCTACCTCATAAAACTCGCCAGTTATCTCATTGAAAATATTTCTCGTTTTAGTTTTTTCATCAACACGACAGTCGGTAACATTATATACTTCATCAATATTTTTTACATTTTCTACACTATCATCAACGTCATTATCTGATTCAATATTTCCTGTTTTTTCATTTAACTTGACTCGTTTTTCGTTTATTTTTCTAACAACATTTGTATCAGATTCTCTTTAACTATTATTTTCCGTAACATCAATGCCAATCTGTGAACTTAATAAATAAAACCAATTAAAGAAACAAATTACTCAAAAATCAAGACTTCATCGTCTAAGTATTCGTTCAAAAAGTCTATTCGTAAGCTTTTTCTCAGTGAGAATACCACGTGAACGTGATGCTTGATAAGGTTTGTCCTTCTCTGTTTCCCCTTTATTAATCTCTGTTAGCCTATGTATGGATAATTGTATATATTCAAGTATGTTTAAGTAGGTTTATTTATTATTATTTATGTAAGTATATCAGTAGTTTAAATTTAATTTGTTGCTTTTATGTGTAATTTTACGCCGCCTCAATCGTTTCTGTTTCACCCAATGGTTGACTGGTAGAGAATGCTTTAAGCATTAAGTCCGCTATTTGTACTTTATTTTTGTCAGTGCAATAAAGAATTTAAAAAAAATATGAAACTTCTTAATTTCTGATGTAAGGGTACTTATCGTCACAGGTATCAATATGTTTTACCAATAATCGCCATGCAAAAGTCAAATAAAATAGATTAGATGGATAATGACATAAAACATTTATCAAATGTGGGTAGGTTTAAAATTCAAATATATACTAAAACAACTGGCTGTTTTCCACATGAATGCTAGCGGAGGTTGATACACGTTTAAAACCTTTGTTTGTGGATTCATTTCCCGACGTCCATTCACTGCCAGAAGAATCATAATCATCTATAGTCTCATCAAAAAGCCCGATCTCTTCTATAAGTCTAAAATACAAAAACCTTAGCTTATTATTGTTACAAAATAAAAACAACGGACACACGTACTCAAGTACTTGCTTACCGTTTTAGTTTATCCTCGTTCATTTTGCAAAAGAAGTAACACATCACATAAATAAACCATAAAACAATTAGTAAGGTTACCTTTTTAACAAACTAAGACTTAGTATCTCACATTTCAAACAGTGAATCATATAGTTTAAAAATACATGGACTTAGTGACTTTACAATGAAAATCAATGGACTTATTTATTTTTTGGCTTCAATTCGATTTAGTTACTTACTGAATTTATTTGACAGGATTTAGTGATTTTTGAATCTGATCCTACTTAGCGTCATTTTATTAAAAAACTGTTTTGGTCAATCTATAGAGAAAAAAACGGAGATTTTTTTGATCTGGCAATCTCAATATTGATAAAAATGGATGGAAATGGAGTTACAAAGATAAAGAGACTTTAAGAATTAAGTCATCCACTTGTAATAACACACAACAAGTCATGTAGACATTGTAAAAAGCGGAAAAGTCATCATAAAGCTGCAGACTCTTCAATCGAATTATGTTATTGTTTATGTGATAATGATGAACCTAACGTTTTTATTAATAATCCACAACTTTGTTACTCCTGATCCTCCCACATCACAACCAAGTGCAATGAATGTAACTGAAAGTAAGGATCTTCGTTCAACATTTGTTGGTAGGACTCTTTATTGAGCTTCAGATGCAGCTCCATACATAGTTCACGTCCAAAAAGAGCAGCCCCCACAGCCTCATAAGGATGGATCTAACATCCATCCTATTTCATTCGGCCGGTTTTTGCAACAAAATAAATTCCAACACATTGTCAATGGTAGCGTAAAGAAAATTGGTAGGGATCGCATTGTGATCAATTTCTCAAGTTTTGAAGGTGCTAACAATTTTGTCACTAATAATTTGCTGTACAATTATAAGGTACAAACCTGTGAATAATTTGACCCGTATGGGAGTTGTAAGAGGTGTGCCATCTGACTGGACAGACAATGAAGTAAAGACAAACATCTCTACCCCAGTAGGGTGCGGAGAAATTTTAAAAGTAAGAAGATTTAACAGGAAAATAATGAATAAAGGTAAAGCAGAGTTTGTGCCCTCAGAGACAGTTGTCTCCTGTTCTCCTTCCTTGTCTCCTGTTGTCAGTTGACTTTTGATGGTCAGGTGCTGCCTAAACGGGTGTTTGTTTGTTACAATTTGTTGCCTGTGGACTTGTACATATTTCCAACATTTCAATGTTTTAATTGTTGTAGATATGGACATGTCAAAAATCAGTGTTGTTCCACGTCAAGATGTTTTAGGTGTGGTCATGATGGCCACTCAGGAGATACTTGCTCTGTTGAGGAAAATGTAACTTGCTGTTTATGTTCAGGCCCCCATTGTGCCAATGATAAGAAATGCCTTGAATTGAATTAAATTTTCTAGACAGAAGGGAATCAAAGAAACTATGGCTAAGAATTGTCTATCTTATGGAGAGGCAATTAAAATACACCCTCCTGTGGGTAAGTCCTATGCTCAGGTATTAACATCTTCTTCACCCCCCTCAATCAATAGGATACTCTACCAGTTCAGTTCAGGCTAGAAATCAATCTTATACTAAGACAGTTTTCTTGAAACCCAAAGCTCTAGGCTAGGGAAGGGCTACCCCCCTCGATTGGGCCTAGTTTGGGAGATATGATTTTTGAAAAATGCAAAAAAATGACTAAAAATGCAATAAATTCACCCAAATATCCCTCTAAGGCATGAAATGGGGGGTTACTGGGTTACCACCTGGGAGGGAGGGGCTCTCCACCTCCCCCAGGGGGGTAACCAACTCATGTATGCCTACCCCTCCTCCTCCATACAAGACGCTAACGAAGCACTAGAAAATGGCGGAAAACGCTGTATGGTCGCAGTTCTAACCTAACCTAACCTAACCTTCATGTTTTTTATTAAGGGGGTAATGCAAACAATTTGGATGAAATTTTTGTCAGGGTTAAAATGAATAAATTATTTGTTAACCCCAACTTGCCGTGGTACTAGTCTGCCCAATACTAGAGTGTAATTCCAAAGCCGGAGGTGCGGAGGGAGAGCAGCCTCTTCGCCCTTACGTAACAAAACGCAGTCACCCGGCACGTCCACGGCAAGTGGGGGTTAACAAATAATTTATTCATTTTAACCCTGACAAAAATTTAAGGAATTCTTAGTATCAAAAACCTGCATACAAATAACGAAACGCAATGACAGATCAATCGTCGATAAAAAAAAAGATCGGAATTTTTACGTAAAATTCTAGTGATTTTCGAAAATAAACCTAGAACCAGAACGAGAGTTGAAACTTTCGGGTTTTAGATCTTTATTTTCTCATTAAGAATTACAATGGTTAATTCACTTACTGAGAAAACACATAATACTTACTATAAAATTAAAAGAACAAGCGCACTTGACATAAAATGCAAACAAAAACTTAAAGATAAAGGTAGGTAGTTCGACATTTCGGGCCGGTAACATTCAATGGAACGCCTTCGCCTGTTGTTGTTTACTACCAGGGACAGAAAAACCGAAATTTTTGAGGTACCCGAAATTGCGATATCTGTTTACGCAGTACCCTTATTGCCTGCGATAATAAAAGTACCTAAATGTAGGGTACCAGTATATTAGGGTATCATAAAAAAATCGGTTGGGTACTTATAATTTTATTGGGTACCCGGTAAAATTGGCAACAACGCATGCAGATTTTGATCAATGCGTTGTTGCACTTATTCAGTTGAGTGCGATCCTGACGCGTCGCTCTTCTCCGCCAGTTAGATACGAGAAGTGACAGCCGTGACGACAAGCAGGTATTTGTATAACTTTTTGATAAAGTTATCGGTGATATGGCAGAAATGGCAACCAGGGGTAAGTATTTTTTGAATGGTAATTTTTTTTTATTTAGTTTGAATGTACTTAAGTTACTCTTATTATGTTAGTTTGGTGAAATTTCGCAAGTTAAATTAGAACTACTTAGCTTACAGAGTTTATAGTTTACAAATTACATTGGTTAGAAAGGTCAACACCTTACATGCGAAATTGTATACGCGTTCACTGTGTTAGCCCATTTTAATATCTACCATGACCTGGCGTCGGATAGTGTAAGAAATCTAAAATACTTAGGTACTCGACGTGACTCTACGTAAGATCTCACAACTTCTGATAGTGAGACCTGGCAGAATGTTTTTACATGGAATGTTTTTGATGGAATATGTGGAATAATGAAAATATAGGTATACTATACGATGTTATACGAGTATAACATGTGCTATACTTACCTGACAATTTTTTAATCGACAGAGTCCTTGCCAGAAGCCGTTACCTATTAAGTTATGACGACAAATAAAAAATATATCTCACCACGCTTAATATTTTATACATACTGCAAAAGTTACCTTTATAATTGTAAGTATTAAATGCAGTTAGTAGTATAACGTTTTTATAGTTTTATAAACAAATCTGGACATTAAAAATCTTCTATTTAATTGATGACATATTGTTTCATTTAAATGCCTTTAGGATCAGTCTAATGCAGGGATGCACAGACCGCGGCCCGCGGGCCGCTTGCGGCCCGCCGGTCGAATACTGGTGGCCCGCCGACAGCAAAAATAATACTCTCGTACATTCGAAAAATATTGAATTCTATTCCAGAATAAAACCAAAAAAAATATGTTCGAAAAGTAATTTGAATCTCGCGCGCGCGCACTTAAGTGCACGAATTCCCGATTGCTCGCGTAGGTAGATACACGAAGCTTCCAGAGTCGGTTTCGAGATTTCTCCAGACAGTTTTCGACTCTATACGCGCGGTATAAAAGCCACGCTAACCGCAGCGACCCATAGTTCGGTTTTAATTTGAGTGAAGTGTCAATAGTTCTAGTGTAGATTTTAACTCGACTAGCCGGTGTCATATATTTTGATCCACATTCAACGTAGATTTCCCGTCAAGTGCCGTGTATAATTGTGTTGTGAAATCGTAAGTAAAACTCTGTTATTAATAAGTGTTTCCCTACCTATTTAAATCAATTATTTTTGCTAATTTAAAAAAGGATGGGTAATTTAAGTAGGTACTGTAATTGTTTTTAGGTGCTGTGTTAATCCTAGCCAGGATTAGAACGCAACATGGACAAGCCAGGACCTAGTAAAAAACGTAAGGTTAAAGATGAAAATCGGCAGTTTCAAGAAATTTGGACTGAGAAATACTTTTTTGTATGGTCGCATAATAAAGTCGTTTGTTTAATTTGCAAGAATTCTGTTGCGATTGCAAAGGAATATAATGTAAAAAGGCACTATGAAACGCAGCATCCTACTTTTACCAAGTTTACAGGCGAATTAAGAAAGCAAAAAATGTTGTCTTTAAAACGGGAGCTTATTGGTCAGCAAGCTATGTTTACAAAACCCATCCAAGATTCAGAAACAGCTACAGAAGTTAGTTATGAAATTTCTCGAATGATAGCAAAGCGCAGTCGCCCCTTCAATGATGGGGATTTTGTAAAAGAATGCATAGAAATTGCCGCTAAGAAAATGTGTCCAGAAGCAGCAAAAAAGTTTGAGAAAATTCAACTTAATCGTATGACTATCCAAAGACGTATTATGTCTTTGTCAGGTAATATTGCGGAACAATTAAATGAAAAAACTAAGATCATTGAATTTTTTTCATTAGCACTCGACGAATCCACTGATATTACTTCCACAGCTCAACTTCTCATATTCATACGAGGTGTTACTCAAGATTTTGAAGTCTTAGAAGAGTTGTTAGGAATGTGTTCATTGAAAGGTCAAACCAGAGGAGTTGATATACTCAATGTACTTTTGGATGAGTGTTCAGAAACTGATTTGGACTTATCAAAATTATCGGGAGTTGCCACTGACGGTGCTCCTTCGATGATTGGTGTCAATTCTGGGCTAGTTACTTTGCTGAAAAAGCATCTGCAAGAAAAAAACATAAACGCTGAAGATCTCATGCAGTTTCACTGCATTATACACCAAGAAGCCCTTTGTCTTCAAAATGTCATGAAAGTGGTAGTTTCGACTGTAAATTTCATAAAATCACGAGGACTCAATCACAGGCAATTCAAACAATTCCTTGATGACATCGAAAGCGAATATGGAGATTTACTGTATTATACAGAAGTAAGGTGGCTAAGTCGTGGATTGACCCTGGAACGATTTCTAAATTTAATAGAAGAAATTGGAATATTTCTGGCGGAAAAGCAAAAGGATGTCCCGGAACTTAAAAATCCTGATTGGTTGTGTGATTTGGCTTTTTTAGTTGACATTACAAATCATTTGAATGTCTTGAACACACGGCTTCAAGGCAAAAATCAACTGATATCCCAGCTCTACGCTCACGTATCATCCTTTCAATGCAAGCTGACACTTTTCAGATCGCAATTGAATTCTGGAAATTACAATCATTTTCCGAATTATAAGAAAATGGCTGAAAAATTCAACAAAACTGCGATTAATTTCAGTTATGTAGAAAAGCTAGATATTTTGATTCAATCTTTTCAAGAAAGATTTTCGAAGTTTAAAAAAGTGAAACCTCTGTTGGACATATTCAGCAATCCTTTCACGATTTCAGTTGAAAATGCGCCAGAGTCAATGCAGTTAGAAATTATCGACATTCAAAACGACCAAGATTTACGCAACAAATTCAACGAAGGAGACTTGCTGAACTTTTACCGCTGCATTGATAAAAATACGTACAAAGAGTTGCGCATAAACGCTCTGAAATGTGCCAGCTTATTTGGTTCTACCTATATATGTGAACAAACCTTTTCAATACTAAATAATAATAAAACAAAAAATCGAAACCGCCTTGCAAATGAAAGTTTGGAAGCAGTTTTACGTGTTGCTACAAGTAAATTTGAGCCAAATATAAAAAAGATTGTAAGCACTATGCAGTGCCACGCTTCAAATTAATAAATTCTTTTTCAATTTTAATACATAATTATCAATTCTTTATTGTCTTTAATTACCTATACTTCTGGCGGCCCGCCATCAGTTCATAATTTGCCCGAGTGGCCCCTAGTCTTAATAAGTCTGTGCATCCCTGGACTCTAATGTTTTATTAACTGTTACAATTAATCACTGAAACCCGCAAACAGCCACAAAACACAGATTTTCAATGTTCAATTTAGTTTTGTGTTTTGTCTTATAGCGCCTTACTCCAAATTCATAGCAAAGTTAATTTATTAAAATATTGCTATTCAAAATCAACAGGCAACTTATCTTATCAATGTCTTATCCATATCTCCGATATCCCACGCAGTTGGCAGCTGATTTTTTTTGTAATGATAAAAAGCTAAATTCTCTCCATCATATTAGAATTTTGGATGCTCATTTGTTGAAATTATTGAGAAAAAAAATAAAAACGTCAAAACAAAAAAAGTATATTTCGCTTTACGTTTACGTTTTCGACTAGAAACAAAGATCGAAAGATGTAGTTTTAAACATGCAATAACTTGATGCAAATGAATTGATAAACGCATTGTTTAATTTAGAAATATTAAAGTTTTTTTATTTTAAAATTTTGACCAACTTTTGAATTTTTTTTCTCCAAAACTATAAATAATTGACACCCGGGAGTTTTCGTCTCGTATTTAGAATATCAAAACGTATTTCTTTCTGAGCTTCACTTGAAATGTCCCATGCAGAGCGTATTTAGCATACAGTGTGCTTGTTGCAGCCAGGAACTGTGCAAAATGATATATTTTTTCAGTGTCGTAACGATAAAATGTGTGCACTACGTGTTTTTTTCTTCTTCCCATGGTGTTTTTTATTTTATAAGATCAGAGTCTCAGATAAAACAAAGTTCGTAATTGTACCTGGTTTGTTTACAAACAAATGCAGAATGATACTCGTACCTATCTATTACTTGCCTCTCGTATCAACCGAAGAAAACTTGTCGGAACAGGTTTATTGGTGCTCGGCGCGCCACACCCACAGCACGTGGTCTCTGTCTCTCTATCCTTGTTTCGCAAATGTGAAGCGAAAGAGATAAAATGACTATGCAACATAATTTCGGTTTTTAGAGGTATCGGACCCGTAAAATAAGGGTACCGCAATTTTGGGTACCTATATTAAAACTTTTGATAAGGATATCGAAATTTAAAGGTATCGAAATATTGAAATATTGGTCGGGTATCGGGTTAAATAAGGGTTCAAACCTTAATAATGGGTACCTTTTTGTCCCTGTTTACTACACCGAGCAATCACGAGTACCGTAAAACGGGGTAAATTGGTCCAATCTTTATTTTTAACTTCAAATTTTTCCTTCTTTTGTTACGCATATGGTTTTTCTAGGTATCCTTATACATGAATGGTGAGCTCACTTACATGAAATGTAGCTTAAGTTTCCTATATTATTGTCATATTTTTAGAAATTCATCGAAAACCCCATCAGATTCCAATTTACCCCTGACGGGGTTATTAGGTTCAACAAAGAGGTTAATCAGAATTTTTACCAGGGTTGTCACTCAACCTTACAAAGAAAGTACTAACCTAATACCTACCTGTAGTTTTTTGAATTTTATAAGTGCTTGTAACAACCTTAACTGAATTATTGTAATGAAATTTCAATTTGTACACCTAAGAATTAATATTGATATTTAAATTTTCTAAAGCTCTTCTTCTTTGCTTAATGCTGTTGGCCTACCATGGGTTCTTATGGCGGCATAGTACCTATTTTGATATGTTATATTTTTGGGCCACAGCACTTAGTTATTTTTGGTTAGAGCTATTTCGTCCAGGACCTGTTTAATAACCAAATCATCGTATTTTTTGTACTGTTTAGCACCTGGTTTTGCAACAAAATTGTAAGGCATCCTGAAAAACAAAAATAATATAAATTTGGAAAAAAAATGGTAGCACTTTATGTATTTTATAATCGGCCTGAATTGAGTACCTATAGTAAAAGAAGCAAACTAAGATATACGTAGATGACTATATATTTAGGTTTATACCCGAGGTAAAAGTGGAAGAAAGAATACCTAGTCTATGGCTAATTAAAACAAAGCGGTTTTCATTGTTAACATTTTTTGTTCATGTCAGTACCTACCTATAAAAAAGTGATAGATTTGCAATTGCTTATAGTTAAAATTACAAAATACAATTTGGTAGGTACTTTAATACAGAATTATTAACTAAGTCACAGTTACTATGACATAATTACATTTTTATAGAATGCCTTTGGGTAGGTATTCTAAATGAATTTACTTTTATTCACTACCTACATTTTAGATTTCAGTTTTTTGACAGCCCTATTTATGAATCCCAATTTGCCTCGTAATGAAACCAAATACTCCTCGTGTTGTTCCATTTATACCTGTTCTTATGCCCATTTCCCCCATTCGCGTTCCTATTATCTCCAAAAATAAACTAAAAACACCAGGTCGAGTAAAACTAAGATTTGTCAACAAAAATTCGCAATTTTTATACAACTTTACATTTATTTAAAGCACAATCCACTAATATGTTCGAATTAAGTCGAATCCAGCACTTACTATAAATATAAGTAGACAAAAACTCAAAGTGTAAAGGCACAATTTAAACGTGTTCACGACGACCTCACTTTCAACGTATTTTTTTTAGTAAATACTGATTGGCTGGCGTTAATGCTCAGTGTAGCCAGTAACAAAAAACGTTCGATCGTTCAGAAATGAAAAAAAGTTCAGATCTCTCTTAAAAAAAATAACGCAAGAAGAACGGTTTAGAAATGTAGACTTTTGTTCCATTTTACCCCGCCGTTCCAATTTTCCCCGTTTTACGGTACGAAGAATTAGAGCGTACTTGCGCTACTGGATGTGACATACATTTTTAATTTTATTTTTGATTATCTATTTTATTTTAAATGTTAGTTTTTTTTAAAAATCATTTATAATAGTTTAATTGCTAATCGCATACAAATTTATTGTACTAATATTAGACTTCTGGGATCTCATTCAAAATATATATTTTTAGTTTTTTCTTAAATTTTTTAGTCGACTCCGTGTTTTTTAATTCAGCTGGCAGTTTGTTATATATTCTCACGCCTTCATATTCAATGTTCTTCCTTCCGTAGTTTGTCCTTGGAGAGCGTGATACTAATTGAGACGCGTTTCGTAATTTCATTTTTTGAAAGTGACCTTTATTGCGGAATGATAGCTGAGTATGAATCTGTTTATTTAGGATTTTGTGAATTAATATACATGTGTAATATAAATAGGTTTTTTTAATTGACATTATTTTAGTGTCTGCATATATTTTTTGGGTCGGTGCAAGAAAATCGAAATTAAATAATGATTTTATAAGTTTGTTTTGGGCTGTTTGTATTATGTTCAAATTAGTATTACTGGCTGTTCCCCATATTTCAATTAAGTAGTCTAAATGTGGTTTAATTAGTGAGTTATAAATCAAGTATTTGATCTTCCGAGGTAAACAATTCGCTATGTTACGTACAGTCCCAGTTAATGAAGTTAATTTAGTTTTAATTTTTTGAATATGTGGTTTCCAGCTGAGTTTGTGGTCCAACATGAGACCAAGATACTCCTCGCTCGATTTTCTAGATAGTTTTTCGTCATTTATTTTTAGTTCTAGCTGGTCATCGATTTTTTTGTTTTTTGCTGCGAAAATGACGTAATTGGATTTAGTTACATTGACCGTTAGTATATTTGTCAAGAACCAGTCATTAAGTGCATTTAGATCGCTTTGTGCTTTTGATACTAAGTATTTTATGGAAGTCCCGTAGTAAAACAAACTTGTGTCATCCGCATATAAATATATTTCAGCATTTAATCCAAGATCCTGTATACTATTTATATATATTAAAAACAGCAGAGGCCCCAGAATGGAGCCTTGCGGGATTCCGTAAGTAATCGGACTTGGAGAACTTTGATATTGTCCTATTCTTACAATTTGTGTACGATTTTGAAAATACGATTTTATAATATCGTTAGCTTTACCAGTTATACCAGCTTCAGAGAGTTTTTTAAAAAGTATTGTGTGACTAATGGTATCAAAGGCCTTTTTGAGGTCTATAAAAATGCCGAGTACAACCTGTTTTTCATCAATTTTATTTTTTATTTTGGTTACGAGGTCAACAGTAGCCGAAAGCGTGTTTGATTTTTGCCTGAATCCATACTGTTTTCTACAAAAGAAGTCTTTGGATTTAAGATATTCATCTAAACGAGTGTAAATAACCTTTTCGAATATTTTTGAAATAACCGGTAATACTGAAATTGGGCGAAAGTTACATGGGTCAGTTTTAGTACCCGATTTGTAAATTGGCGAAACTTTCGCGATTTTCAGACTATTTGGAAAGACTCCTCTCTCCAAACAATCATTTATGCATTTGGTAAGTGGAGCGGCGATAATTTTTTTAATGGATTTGATTGATTTTGAACTAATTCCATCTATTCCAGAAGTCGCATTTGGATCTAAATTGTCAATGATTTTAATAATTTCGCTCGTGGTTGCTGGTGATAGACAGGTAAGATCTGTTCTTTTAGGTGTACGATCTGAACTTGACGCTCTTGAATACTTGGTGGGTATTTTGCTTGCCAGTACTGCTCCAATATTGGAAAAGTAATCGTTGAAACATTCGCAGATCTGAATTTCGTCAGTAATAGTGTTTGAGTTGATGATAAGCTTGCTTGGACCATCTGAGTTTCTTATTTTATTTGCAGCTAAATCGTTAATAGCGGTCCACATCTTTTTTGGTTTGTTGGTGTAGTCCTTAAAACACTTGAAGTAATAACTTTTCTTCGTTCTTTGTATTGATTGACGTACTCTTTTTCTGGCTTCCTTGAATTCTTCTTCTAATGTTACATTTGTTATGTTTCTTTTGTAATTGAGCCAAATCATGTTCCTTTTATTGATATCTTGTATGATGTCTTTGTTTATCCAATCTTGGCGAGGTGGGTTTGAAAGTTTTGTCTTGACCATTTTACTTTTGGATAAGCAATTTATTAATTTTTCTTCGAGTATTTCGTAAGATATTTCATCCTGGGTAATTAAATCTTCTGCATTATCGTAAAGCGTGGTATAATTAATACATGTGTAGCTTGTTTTCTTTACTGGGCTAGGCTGGTAATTTTCAATCTCCAAACAAATGTGTTTATGGTCAGAAATGGCGGTTTCGATGATGACAAAATTAAATTTATTATCTTTAAGGTTAGTACAAACATGGTCTATGATAGTTTTTGTGGAGTCGGTTTCACGAGTACAATATTTTTTATTAATTTTATTTAAGATTTTGAAGTTGTTTTCCTTTAGCATATTCTTGTATCTACGTATATCTGGGTCCTGTTTAAGCAAGTCAAAGTTAAAGTCTCCAAAGACTACTGCTCTTTTCTTTTTATGGAGTTGTGCTGAGTACGCCTCAAGAAAAGTATCAACTTTCTTTCTGTTGGGATTGTACACGACACCAATATCCAGAGACTGTTTTTCTAGATGGATCCAAAGGTAGTGGATACTATTATCAATGCAGCTTTCCTCAATGAATGTGTGCTTTAGGTTATTATGCACAAATAGTGAGATCCCTCCACCCTTTCGGTTTAGTCTATAGTTACTGTAATGTGTGTAGCATGGAATTTGAAGGTTTTGGGCATCATGGTCATTTTTTATCCACGTTTCTGATACTGCAACAATGTGGGGTTGAACTAAGGCCATTATACACTTAAGTTCATCAAAGTTGCCTGGTTTTACCAAACTACAAGCATTTAAGTAAAAGCATTTTATAGCTTTTTTCTTGTATGAGATGTCATGGTAGTTATTGACGATTTTGTGTGTTATTTTCCCTGTTCTCGGTGAGGTTATTAGTTTTTTGGCTTCGCTGATGTGCTTGCTGCTTCACTGTCTTCAGTTCTTTGGATTATTTTAGGAATTCCCTTTATGTATCTGATTGTCAGATTAGTCTCTCCGTGACTTACTAGTACTACTAGTACTTTTTTCAAGCTCTTCTTTTAGGTTCCTCATGTAGCTTCTTTGTTGGGGGGTTTGATCGGAAAAAATCTTGATTTTATCAAACTTTGCATTGATCTTATTACGCAGTATAACTTTCACTGGTTCTTCAGAAGTGAAGCACACCTTTAAAGGGCGGGTGCCACTAGTTTTGTACTTTCCAAGGCGGAAATTTTTTATAGGATCTGGACACTCTTTGTGTAAGCTTTTGATAATTCTCAAAACCTCGGTTTTATTGTAAGTTTGCCGATCCGATGTTGCCTCTGGTTCCGGTATACCAACAATGACAATGTTTTTAGATCGTATATGTCGCTCGTTGACTTCATTCACTAACTCTTCATAATTTGGAGCTGGTTTATCAGCGCATTGTATTGTACTCACAGATAAGTTTTTAATTCGGTTGATGTCTAATTCTAGTGTTTCAATTTTCTTACCGATACTTACAGACAGGTCATCAAGGTTATTGAGTTTGATCTTCACGTTGTTTTGATCTAAGATAATGTTTTCAATTGTGTTTCCGATACCACTTACTTCATTTTTTATGGTAGTAATGTCTTCGCTTAGCTTATTTATACTTTCTGCTTGCGAGCTTGTGTTTAATTTTAAGACAGCCATCATTTCGGACATTTGCTTCTTGATTTCGGAAAACTCAGATTTTATCCAGGCGTCATCATCGGTTTCTTTACGTTTAGTACGATGGGTTACATGAGAATTTATTTCCGTCAAATTTGGCTGAGATCCACTTAGTCTGACGCTACTGCCACATCCAGTCGGCGACCGTTGCACACTCATTGTATATCCTTGTTGCGGATGACTCGTTTGTACGGAGCTAGGTGCGAGCAGCACAAAAAATAAGGAGCCTGTCTCGTTTACCCGAAGTGAGGAAGAGCGGTTACGGCAACGATGACTACACGCGACACCTATCGCGACTCAGTGTGGATTTGTCATAAGTCACCATTTAATGTTACACGAAAAAGTTACTTTAGTCCTTGCGTATAGTGTTACAAGTTGAATGCC
The DNA here is from genome assembly GCA_963924145.1 of Pyrausta purpuralis. Lineage (NCBI taxonomy): Eukaryota > Metazoa > Arthropoda > Insecta > Lepidoptera > Crambidae > Pyrausta > Pyrausta purpuralis. The sequence continues at coordinate 12,816,450 of OZ001642.1, forward strand.
GACTATTTTGTAAATTTTAATTTAATTCAACGACACGTCTGTTCTGTACGCTGTTCGAGAAGTTATGAAGTTAGAAACTTTGTGATTAGATGCAAAAAATACCTGCCTTTCCAATGGTAGTAGCTGTGCATCAAATATCGTGGCCGTACAATGTAAACGTGAGCCGCTATGATCGCATTGCACATAATGAAATAGTTAAAGATTACAATCCTCCTTTGCCTGAAAATGGCTGTGCACTAATTAAAGATGATTCTACCAATTCTTTATCTAACTTACCTTTTAAAGACCTATTGATTTTACTGATTCAAACTCACGGACGTAAAAAAATACGGACGTAACATTACACTCAAAAAATGTGAAGCATGCAGCTACTACAATTTCGTTTGTAGTACATAAGTACATGCTCTACACTCACACATACACACAAGGTCCGACACAGTGTGACCAGATTCAGTATTTTCATACTTTTTCAGTATATTTTATTTTATTGATTTTTCCCAACATCAGTATTTTATCAGGTATATTTCTGACAGTCAGTATTTTTGGGTATATTTTGGTAGAAGTTATGGTAACACCGTAGTGAGTGATCGTCTTTGCGACAATGTTTAAGGAATTCCCCGGAATGCGAATATTAGGGACTTTCCCGGATTAAGTTTATACTTAAATACATGTTATCTATGAGAAAAGATGAGTAAGTTACAGATATGACAAGAAAGACGTTGCCGACGTTGTAGTATTGTAACACGACGTTTACAATTATCAATCAATACATAGTAATAAATCAGACTTGCAGAATGTATGTTCGCTTAAAACATTACAACTGCTGAACCGATTTTAATGCGGTTGCACAATTAGATAGAGCGTAATTTTCAGATTGCATACATTCAAATTCGTTGTGTTTCATGGATATCAGTCTATCCGGAAGAATTTGAGACGGACCGCTAGTTTATCTGTAATTTTCAAAATATCGTCTAGTTTTTATTTTTCAGTTGCATGAATTGGTAGTAGTTAAACTTAAAAGATACTTTATTACTAGTATAAAAAAAGTATCAAATCGTCTAATGCGGTTCAAGTGAAGAAGTCAAATGATTGTCTCTTCTGCATTCGACTTAATCTTTGAGGACTTTCTTTCGATAATTCGGGAATTCACCCAAAATAGGAGATGTTTTTGTTATCATATAAATAGAACGCAATTGATTTTCGTTGTTTATATTTAGTTAGTTGCATTCATCCGGACTGTCCGCCGGACCGGGCAGCATGTCAAGGTTTTAGCACAGTTATTTAGCTAAGTGGGAACAAATTCCGGAATTTAAAACGTGTTAAGAAAAATCAGTATTTTTATTGGTATATTTGTCCTATGTTAGTCGGTATATTTCAGTATTTTTTTGAGGTGCCTCGGTATTTTCGTAAAATTTAATCTGGTCACACACACTGCTAATCTGTTATCTGGCGGGCTTCCTTGGATCTTAGCGTACCACTTTCCCTTCTCTGTGCTTGTTGCCATCCAATAATCATGCCACAACTTTTTCAGGTCTACCATCGCAATAATTATAACATAGAAAGCAGAAAGTTTATAACTGTTATAAACAGATTAAGGTTTGGCCACTGTCACACTCCAGCTCACCTGGCAAGATTGAGGATAATTTCAAGCGCAAATTGCACATATTGTGGAGAAGATTCTGCAGACCTTAGTCACTTATTATTGGAATGCACCAGATTCGGTCTGCAACGACTCTCAATGATTGCCGATCTCGAACAATTGTGCCATCCGCAACCGATTCCCCGTGAACTTCAGGAAATACTTAGAAATCCAAAGTACTTCAAGTCCATATACACTTTCATAGTGTCTACAGTTGGCACGATTTAGAAGATACCTATATAAAGATGAAGAAGCAAACAACAATTTACGAACGAGAAGATAGAAAATCACCACCGAATCCCTATTTTCAAACTTAACTGCCATGTCTAATGTCTTCGAGAAGAAAAATGAATAAAACCACAAAGAAACGAGGAAGCAAGGAATTTGAACAAACTGTCAAAAGAAAGGAAGAAGAAATAAACGAATGGCTTAAAAGGGCTAGAACCCAGAGCCGTGAAACCCTGTATTAAAAAAAAAAAAATCTGTTATCTGTCTGTGCGTGCGTTGCGTTGATCACTTTGAACACGAGAATTTCGGCTTTCTTCCCTATTTTCTGTTCTGTAGTGTTAGTGTGTGAAGAACCCAGGTAGTATTTGTTCAAATCAATTTCACATTCATGTGTCGCCCATGTCTGCAATATAGCCATCAACCAAGAGTCCCCAAGCCAAGTTGTTACCATACTTATCGCATCCCGTTGACCGGCTCCAAAATTTACATAAGTATTGGCACTGTTATCAACGGGTCATTTATAAAGCAGAGTTGTTAATGTGTGTTCTTATTTTAGCAGTCATCGCCATGGAAAAGTTGCAATTAATATCGTCAAACAAAATATTTGGAGGTTACCAGAAGGTATACTCTCACGAGTCTTCAGAATTAAAATGTAAAATGAATTTCTCAATCTTTCTCCCACCCCAAGCTGAAGGTGATGTTAAACTGCCTGTGGTTTTTTATTTGTCTGGTCTCACTTGCAATGAGCAGAACTTTATCACCAAATCTGGATTCCAGAGGTTAGTATTCTCATTATCCACTATATCAATGATCAATCAGTTTTTTAGTTTATTTGATGTACAAGTCAAGTTACTGTAAAAATACAATATAAAAGTGGTAGTATAGTTTTCTATGATTGCATGCTATACAACTTTAAAGTTGAAGTGAACAGACTACAATTTGGTCTGCCATACCTCATTTAGACTAAGAACTCTAGGAAATAATGTTGCTTACATTATAATTTCACTGTTAAAAAAAATGTGTTTCAACATTATATTATCATCAAGATGAAAGTTAATCTTCTTTAATCTTTAAATTAGAATAAAAACTTTGCCATACTAAAACGGTTTAAATCATTGAGATTTCTTGTAAAAAGTTATCTTCACTTCTTATCTTATTTTTTTATAAAAAGTAACTCACAAGCACCTAACAATCATTCTTAAAAATGTATTATACATACCTCATCAATTAGGTTTTACCACATTGTCAGTAATTTTAGTCCATGTAATCAATAATCTCGAGTCAAATGGAGATTAGATAAGTTAATAAATGAATTTAATGCTTAAAGTTGGTGTGAGAGCTAAATTAAACTAATGCAGATTTTTATACTGACCAAAATTTCTTTTTTACTTGGTTTTCTGCTTTATTTGGTATGGTAAGAAAATATATCAAAATTTCAGGTATGCTGCTGAGCATGGAATAATTGTTGTTGGCCCTGATACATCTCCTAGAGGAGTAAAAGTTCCTGGTGATGATGAATCCTGGGATTTTGGGGTCTCTGCTGGTTTTTACCTTGATGCTACTAAGGACCCATGGTCAACTAACTACAGGATGGGTAGTTACCTAAATACGGAACTGTATGAATTGATCCAAACTGCATTCAGCAATGTTGTGGACCCTGATAAAATAGGAATAATGGGACACAGGTAAACTCAAATGAATTCAATGTTACCTATTACATTGCATCAGGTATTAAATATTTGTAAATCTGATTTATTCTATATTTCAGTATGGGAGGTCATGGTGCTTTAGTATCTACCCTAAGAAACCCAGGCCTGTACAAATCAGTTAGTGCTTTTGCTCCAATTTGCAACCCTACTAAATGCCCTTGGGGTGAGAAGGCATTCACTGGATATCTGGGTGAAGACAAAACTAAATGGGCTGATTGGGATGCAACTGAGTTGGTCAAGAAGTATAATGGTCCACCACTCACTTTACTGATAGACCAGGTAATTAATACTTACAAATCACCTAAGTTTAATTAAGATAATGGATAAATCATTTATCAAAATCATGTAATTTGTAATTAATAATGCTTAGTTTTTTTTTAAATTAATCTTAAGTCTTTCAATGTTGTTTCATATTTCAGGGAGCTGGTGATAAGTTTTATATTGAAAAACAACTACTTCCTGAAAACTTGGTAGAAGCCTGTCGTTCTGTTGGAGTGCCAGTTATACTAAATTTACGAGAAGATTATGATCACAGTTACTATTATATTTCCACATTTATTGGAGAGCATTTTGACTTCCATGCGAAAATTCTAAAAAGTTAATAATTCTCTGATTTATAAGATACACAGTCTAAGTCTATGCAGTAGACTCTAAACCTTGTATTTCACAAGTAATTTATATTTATATATTTTTCTGTTAATTCTGGAGACATTACATTGTTATTTCTAAAACAGGTATTTTAATTTATTTATGCTACTGGTTGCATAATAATCTTCTTAATAGGTCGGGTATGTCAGGGACAGTGTAAGCATCGACGAAAATGATAAGCACTTATCTATAAAAATACTGTGCAGTTATGTAATTTTATATATTGACATGCTATTTATCATTTGATAAAAAAATATTGAAGTTGGATGCTTATAAAATGGATAAAAACATTTATAAAGCTAAATAGGTATATTTCTAACATTGATAAAAATAGGTCTTATTTTCGCGCATGTTTTTGTCACTGAATATGCTTCTGACATCTTTTGTTAAAATATTCATATTTTTCTATCGCCCAGTATCGCTTTTTCTAATGGCGTGGTAATACTGCAGAAACTTGTCCCGGTTTGCCCAAATATGTGATCCTCCCCAGTGGCACCACGCTCTGTCAACAATAAAGGAAAACATTATAGCTGTCTCCAAATTCTTAAGGAAGGAATAAAAAGTATAAATTTGTACAAACATTCCAAACAGAGCACCACCAAGATGAGCTGCATGATCAAAGAATTTCCATCCCAAGAGAACTCCAGCTAAATCAACACTCATTATAGCTTTGATAGCCTGTAAAATTATTATTTTTATTAGTAAATATTATTATGAACTTAAAATCAATTACAACACTAAATATGTATGCTTAACTTCAGAGATTCTAATAGAATCAAAATACTCACTGTGCCAGCAGCAAATGTGTACATAGGCAGGAATATGATGCTAAGCCTGGTGTCTGGGTACTGAACACATACAAATGACAGTACAGACATAATTGCTCCCGACTGAAAAATATAATGGTTATTTCCTAATTAAAATAAATTCTCAAAGGCAGACATTGTACAGATTGATTTGTTCATTCCTGAAATAAACTTTTCAATACTTGCTGTAGAGGGTTGTGTGTATTGCCATGTAATTACCATAATATTGTAAAAACTGCATAAGTGATTACAAACTTAATCTGTTGATTTATTGTAAAATTTTCCGAACTTAATACATTATATTACAAGGTAGGTATACTAAAATGACAAAACAATGGGCAAAGTGGTGGGTTAGGGTGGGTATCCCCATTAATCCTTCGTGTTAGGTTGACATGTATGTACCAAAATAGCATAAATGCTAAACCCTCCGACTTGGTTCACAATTCGACATTGACCAGTATGTAAGTGATATCATCAGAATTCCTAATACATGTGAGCATTTTCGTATGTGTATGTATGTATATTTGTAGAATTTTGAGATTAATCTTATTTAGTTTATTCAGGAATATAAATAAAAGGATTACGAGACTGAATAGTTCAACTTAGGGTACAGTGAGAGTTTCATCATAATCGGTCCAGTAGTTTTTGAAATAAGTAACAACTAAAAATCATAAATAAAAATTAACCACCTTTAAGAAACTGACTAAAAAGCTTAAAATAAGGCATGCGTCTTCTATAGGTAAAAAATATATCTTTTGTAGTGTTCTAGGATCAGACAATTTTAATCTCAAGTTTCTACAGTTGTACATACATGCTCCAAAAGAATTTGTTTCTTCTAAATAGAAGACGAATGTGTTACTTTAAGCTTTTGAGCCTTTTGAAGGCGGTTCTATTTTTAATATAAGGCCTATTTCAACGAGACACGTGGCTACCAGCGTTGCGTTGCGGGAAGCGGGCCGCCAGAAACACAAAACAAATACGGTGAAGCTTGCAGCGTTTAAGGGGCTTTGCAGACGGCGGGGCGAGCCAGGCCGGTCAATTTCACCACGAATGATAGCGCAGAGGGAATCCTACACTACCAACGCACATGCACATGAAGGGCAAAAAGATCGTGCCGCAGGTGCTCGCCGGGCACTGGTCAGTCTGGGCATTGCGGGCATTGACGACGGGAAGACGCGATCTATAGTACTTCGCGGTCAAAAAGACCGGCTCGCCCCGTAGTCTGCAAAGCGCCTAAGGAGAAGCGTTATCGCAAGCGTTTATTTGAATTGTAGTGTTCAATGCCGCGAGCGAAGCGGCAGGCGTCGCCGCATTCATTTCTATAGTTTGAGTTAGCGCGTAAGACGACGCAGGTCGCTTCATTCGCCGCCTCACCATAAACAGTAGAAACGGCTGAGGCACCGCGGGAAGCCGTGCCGAAATCGAAGCGCGAAGTCACGCGTCGCGTTGAAATAGGCCTTATGGTAAAATAAACATGAAATAACCAGAAAAAAGGGATTACTTACATTTAGGTACTGCCGAGGTTACCGCCGCCTTACCACTTCAAGAGCCGAAATTGCTTGCACCATGTGTAGTCTTTTGTTTGATGAGACCCGTTTTTTCGTAGTGTAGTGAGAGCAAGCAATTTTCGTTTGAAAATGGTGAGGCGGCAGAAATCTCGTCCGTACAATACAGAGGACTTCCTTACCGCGCCGAGACTAAGGCCAGGCTGATTGAAGACCACCTTGTAGAGGAAGCTGGCGAAACTGCTAATGACACCAGCACTCAAGTACATTGCCACAAACTGTTCTTTACCCAATGATGCTACGGCAGCTGTTTTACGAAAAATGGTTGTAATTAATTAGAGCACAAATTAATGTTAAATGTATTCACTATTATATAAAGAAATTTAGACGTTAGGCATACATTTTAACCTTTAACCAGCTAGCTAGTCTATTAATTCAAAAGTGCCCAAATAGTAAGCCAGTCAGCATTGATATTAAGTAATCACTTACCTGGCATAAAGCTGTACAGAACATACATATTTGCAGCCAAATGTAGGGCTGAATAATGACTGAATGTAGATAGCAGCATTGGCAGACATATTGCACCTGCAATGTAATATTTTTAAGATGTTATTATTTATTATTTTTAAAACTGTTCATTTTTAACTTCAAAATGTTATATAAATACAAGTTGTGATTAAATTTGACTCTCTGACAGTATGTGTATGTAAGAGAAGATATTTAAAAAAAAAGAAAATACTAACTTCCAGTTGGGTTTGAACAAAAGTATTTGACCATAATAGGCTGGAGTGACCTGACTCGCCATGCCCCAAATACCAGCACATTTGCAGCTAGTATGGGGAAGAATACCTTCTCACTTTCCCGTAAGGAACTCCACCATTTCTTCACAGGTCCTGGTTCAGATTTCTGTAATTATTGAAAAAGGGTAATCAGATAGTTATAATGTGGACATATTGTTAAATGGAAATCAAGATGATAATACTTACAAAATGTGTCATCAGTTTCTTTTGCTGAACACTCAACCATGTTCCTGGCCTTTTAAGTAGAGTTGATGTGTGAATTCGCAAATTTTCATATTCCCAGATCACACAGCCTGCAAGACTGGCTGCAGATACCTAAAATTAAATACAAATAAATAATATGAATTCAATACAACATTGCATTTATAATTGGCTCCACAATAGATTTAGATATGAACTTGATAACTTACATAATGAGCCTTTATGATAAAATCATAGTTAAAAGCTTATAAGTATTGAGTGATCTCACCCCAACAGCAAAGAAGAATGGCTTTACTAAGCCTTTAGCATTCAAAGGGCCGGAGTCAAGGCACAGGTGTTCAAGAGGGTCAGGTTCAAGGCCAGGACGCCGAACACTGCGCTTAGCTTTTTGAAATGAGTGGCGGAACTGAACGCGGGCATGGCCGAGGGAGTTACGGCCTTGGTTCAGCAGCAGAGTCCTAATGAAGAGTTGCCAAAAAAAATGTTTATTTACTTTCGATGCATTAACTATTATGGAAGAGAAAATAAATCGTTCATGTTATTAATTATAGACCAGGTGATGAAGATAAAAATAAGATCAAATTTATTTTGTTTTGAAGTAAGATTGACTGTTAGGTTAGCTTACTCACCTACTGTTTGTTAACTCCGCAGCCGACCAAACATTTTTGCAGAACATGGTAGTTTAATTTATTGATGTGTATTTATCCTAAGTTACATTTTCTGTATAATTAATTATTTATTAGAGCAGAAAGTTACAAAATTTTCATGAAAAATTTCAAATTCATGACAAACTGGGTGTCTGTCAATAGTGTCAATGTCAAAAGTCACAAAGTGTCAGTGTCAGTCTCACTTTGACACAGAATTTATCACAGATTAGGAAGAGTATGTGAATTATAGACGAGAGTTTGAGAAAAAGGAACGTTTCGTAAATATTACGAATAGTCAATTTTAAGGAAAATTCCGAATTTCAAGCTCCTATATCTCCGCATGCAGCAGAATAAACATAATGTGTCGTGGAGTGAAACGCTCACTATGACTTCCTTTCTAACATATATGAATTATCTTATTTGATCTAATTATTGTTTCCGATCAATTGAAAAATTAAAAATTTCTTTAATACAAAAAATAACCAAGCTTATTTATTCATCCCAAATTAGTCAAGCTAGGACAATACTATTTTTTCCATAATAGTATAGTACCAATAACAAAAAATAGTTCGGATTGGAGCAGATCCACTTTTTTAAATTTTGGAGCCACCGTGTAGCGTCCGCGCCGTAAGACACATCTTTACGCCCTGGGCGAATAATCTACTAGGTATTGTATATATTTTTCCTCACATAATGTGTAAAATCTGACATATATTTCTAGCTTACAGCAGCCTCTTAAATTTTATTGCACTGTGAGTTATACAATTGCTTAGTGCTACAAGGCGTTCTCTACCAGTCCAAAAGTTTGAAGCGTTATCTTTTGCCACTCTCGCATGGCGCCGCGTGTTTCGTTCTTAGAAATAAATAAAAGTTAAAACCGTGGTAACCGAGTTGCTGTGGGTATTTAAAGACTACTTACTTAATTCCTAATTGGTAATAAAAAGGGAAGTAATAAATAATAATACGTAGTTAAACTGTGATTTTACACGTTAATGGTCGTCAAGCGCTCCTGGAATGCCAGCGATTGCAGGTTTGAATCTCGCAAGGAGTAAATGTTTGTGGGAAGAGCACGAGCATTTGTAGGTACCTAAATCATAAATTCGGAGTATGGTTCGGTTATGGAAACGCCCCCGTAAAAAATACTTTGAAACTAAGACTCAAATCCGATAAGTAAAACCGAAAGCCATTCTTCAGGGTTCCGAAGTTCCACAAGTAACTCTTATAATTTCGCCATGTCCGTCTGTCCGCAGGTCAGGCCAAGACCTTAGATACTAGAAAAGTGTTATTTGGCATGGGTAATTATAGTAGGGGATATACTATAATGAGCCCATTTTAGGCAAACAATTTCTTTTTGGAGTCGGTGCTGTGATAGTTGATGCTTGATGGTCAAAGTGATGGCACCGACTCCAAAAAGAAATTGTTTCCCTAAAATGGGTTCCTTTCCTTTCAATAGTCAAGAGTTTATTTAAGACTTTTTAGTGCATTTTGGTTTTGAAGTCGGTTTTTACTTTTTTTAAAGTTAATTTTATTTCTTCATTTTTAGAGATTACAGGAGAATGGGGGGGGGGGGCACCTTATGACTCTGTTTTTTAAGAAGCTACAAACTACCTATTATAATTTCTTTCATTATAATTACTGAACTCCTAAGCGTTAAGGAGTTCCACCATCAGCTCATCCCCACAAGATGTTGACTATCAGACGTAACAACACGTTAACATTAAGATTCTAGTAAAGAAACACTATACGTGCCTTTAAAATTTGAGGGTTTCCCTCGATCACACCAAGATTCCATCATGAGATCCCACTTTGAAAAAAATGGGACCAACTAGAAGGTATACCCTCTAAGTATGCGAAATTTTTTTTCGAATCTGTCAACAAACGACTGAGATATGAGGTAACATAGATACAAAAAAAAAACATACAGTCGAATTGATAACCTCTTCCTTTTTTGAAGTCGGTTAAAAAAAAAGGAAAAAAACAGACTTCAAAACCAAAATACTCTAAAAACTCTTGACCCTTGAAAGGAAAGGAAGTCATTTTAGGCAAACAATCTCTTTTTGAAGTCGGTGCCATCCCTTTGACCATCAAGCATCAACTATCATAACACCGATTCCAAAAAGAAATTGTTTTCCTTGTTTGTTTGGATCAATCAATTTTGTTTTTTGGGATTTCGATGTTAGTCCCATACAGAATCTACTGAATTCTTCAGAATCACCACCGAGAAGGAATGCAGTTAATTTTGTTTAACCCTGTACACAACAGGGCCTCTATTTTGAATCACTCGCTTGGATATGGCGTGTGATTTGCGTTCGAAAACCAATTGATAATCAATGGAAATCACGCAAAATATAGACATAGTTACTCACAAAAATCAGTTATGTTTTTTCAAATCACTTTTGCGTGAAATTATACTAGTTTTCATTGGGAAATCGAACATTAATGAATTTCACACACCATCTTGACGCGAGTGATTCAAAAATAGGGGCCCTGATCTGATTTGAATAATAACTTCAAAATAATGCTCATAGCTCAACTCTGTACGTACGAGGCGCGCTTGCTTCAGCCGCTATGGTCGCTGAGGTATCGACGAGGTCACCGCCACCTAACCACCTCAAGAACCTAAATCGCTTGCACCACGCGTCATCTTTTGCTTGAAGTCACAGATGTAATTGAAGTAGCGCCCGTTTATTTGTGGTTAGGCGGTGTGTGGCCCGTTAGGCGGCAGAGACCGTACGACAACGTAATGTACGCGGGCCACGCCGCGGGAGGACGCTAGTAAAGTATAAAGCTATCGAGTTTGAGTATTTTAATTTCATTTTTATTTTAATACATAGTATACATACTGACTTACAGTTGCCCAAACCGTCAGTATGGTAGGCAGTAATACAGTACGTTTTAGTCAAGCATAATGAATAAAAATCTTATAAATCTAAATACATGTCAGGATTACAATACTATTTGTCAAATACAAATACATAAGAAAAAACGCATTAAATTACATTTGAGCGTTTGTCACTGAATCAGGACTGACTAGCTACCTAGTACCAGACTACTACTACTACTACTACTACCAGTCTGATTAATAAAAACAGTATTTGAATATTTGATGGAACGTTTATCGAGGAAAGCTATAAAGGATAGGTTATTTATACTATAATATAACATCACGTAGCGTGATGTTATATTATAGTGTCCACAATCGGACAAAATCCCGTGGAGCTTCTATTGAGTATTCTCGTTGGTACAGCGACAGCTCTACCTATTAAGCCGGTTATAGCAAGTTATGGGCTCTTTTCGTATAGAACAAACATTTTTTATTGTGCCCTGCGCCCTGCGATATAATAGGGGGTACCACGGAGGGGGTGCCTCTTGTTCGCGGCGCGCATGCCCTACGGAGCTTGCCTCGCCGCGGCACAAGGTAACCTCAGTCCACAGCTGAGAGGCTAAAGGCGTCAGATACCTCGTGTTTCTAATTCAGAACAAGCGGTTAGGACCATAAAATCCTATACTGATCAAAAGTGAGTGGTTACTGAAGATATTCCTTAAGGATAATATTACTTTAGTTTTGTGTGCGTACCTGTGGCGTATAAAAAGCGACTAATTATTCACATAGGTATTAAAAAATACACGCTTATGACGGCGAACATAGAAGTGACGCAAGTGCTCATTAATTAGTGTTCAGATCAAAGGCGGTTAGAGCCATGAGAAAAACATTTTCTAATTATCTTACCTAATTTATTTTTTAAGCCGGGAGTTAAACCTAAAAACGTAAATTTTAGCGCCAAATTTTGGCTAATGGCGTCAGCAAATCGATAGAGCTTCTTGGACCATGTGGCTACTTTACAAATGTCTCATTATAATATTGAGATGTCTTAATGGAATCCTATACGAATTTATGAATTATTTTCTTAAATTTGATTCAACATTTATGAGGTTTGGTTAAAACAGAGTGAATTGGTTACTTAGATCTAAATCTTTTTTTTCAGAAATGATGAAGCCAAAATTACTAGAACCACTTCACCGCCTCGAAAAACTTTATAAAAACCAAACATTGTGACGCACAATTAACTTAAAACTTTCCAAATAAATAATAACCAATATTTTAAATTCAACTTGTAACAATTAATTTTCAAAGCGTATAATATTGTCGGTGTTTAGATGATTGTCTATTCTCTACATAATTAATCGTATTAAAATAGCTATTTTTGTATGGAGCGATGAATATTTCGACTGTCTCCTGTTTGGAGGAAAGGATTGTTGTTACGTAAAATTGTATTGAACAAAGCGAAGCTTATTGTTAAAAATTATTAAAAACATTCAAAGAAGGTCGTTATAGGTGCTAATTTATCAAATTTATGCAAATACAATATGATTTTTAACGTGAAATTGTAAACTATAAAATAAAATGGAACCCTACTCCGACGATTTGCTCTGGTTGGTAATATGCGGTTTTGTGGTGGCGTTTATTTTGGCGTTCGGGATCGGCGCCAACGATGTGGCCAACTCCTTCGGAACCAGCGTTGGCTCCAAGGTGCTGACGCTGACCCAGGCTTGCATCTTGGCTACCATCTTCGAGATAGCCGGTGCGGTGTTGATTGGTGAGTTATTTTCATAAATATCTATTATGTTAAGGTGATTTTTAGTAGTAGAAATTGTACTGAATGTATAAACTTAAACAATTGTACCTCATATTCTTACGAAAACATATGTACCTAAATAAATTAAATTTTCCTTACATGGTTTACTCTGATTTTTCTACCAGCACGGATATTACCTAAATCATTTACCTAAATTTTTTAACGCCATAACTTTGGCTGTATAGCAACAATACTTGTTGTTCATCAATTTTAATGAAATATAATAGACAAATAGTTTTGTTCCACAAAATCTGCGGCTAATTGGTGCTGAAGCTCTGTAGTTGTTGCTGTTTGTGAAGTATGATGAAAGATTTTTGTACTTCGTCGTTCAGTCACCAAAGTATCTACATGGTTATGGTAGCGAATAAAAAGAGAAACTACTAACACCTGTAGTGTAGGTAATAGGAAAAAACCGAGGTAGATTTCTGTAAAGTGCTGACTTTTAACAAACATCTCATTATTTCTGAAAGGTCAATGTTAGCTGTTGCGACGGGGTGCAGTGTGTCGTTGAATGAGTTTACACACGGTGCTAGTAAACATATCGTGCACTATAATATTTTCGCGTGGGTGTGTGTGTAGTAGTAGTATAAATAGAGCGGCAGCATTCAAGTAGATAATTATACAGGGCTGCCATCTGCATAAACACGGTAAATTCTCGGACATTTGGGCGAAAAATGGTTTTTCACCCGGACATCTCTGAAAAAAAAAATTTTTTTCCAACTAAAATATAAACATCGTAATATGTTTTATTAATGTATGTATACAGCTTGTTATTAACATTGAATGAAGTATTAATGTGACCGCAAGAATAATTGACATTATAATAAAATTTTCAACACACTTGCTCATAACGACGTCTTTATTCCACCGATTTTTGGCTCATAATCATAGATATTAAACACGCGTGCTTTTTCATTATATTATTGCACTAGTGCCTTTAGTTTATTAACCCGACCAATTTAGGTTTGTACCCTAGTACCAAGTCGTAAGTAAGAAGAAGAAGCGATATAATTTAGTCGGGTTATACAATACTTTTATTTTAGCAACAAACAGTATTTATGCGAAAAATAACAGTATCTACATATTTATTTCAAAAAATGGTAAATCCAGATTTATTACTAAAAAATAGCTTAAACTCATTTAACATTTTCTGTCATTTGTGTTTTAAACACGAATTATTACATTTTTAATCTTGGCTTTTGGCCGATCTAGTTCGCGCCTAAGCCTTGCGCGAGCATCGGTATCGCGGCAAGAAAAAAAAAACAATGCGCCATTTTTCGTAAATAATAATTGTCGGCTGTGACGAAGTTTGCATTATTTAAGAAGTTTTATATTAATGAAAATGCCTACTTCAAGTGAAGAAAATGAAGAAAACCTATTATTTACTCCGCCGGACATACGTAACGAGGCAAAAAACGCTTGCGAAAGTCTTTGCCATCAAAATCGAGTGAAATGTATTTTTACTAAATGTTTTAATAATTAAAAACTTAGTAAATGAAGAGTCTTGTTTTTTCCTCGCAAGTGTGTTGAAAAACGTCGTATGATACGCGTGTGCCTGTGACCATTATATACGCGGCTTTCTTATGGCGCACTCGCTTTCGCTCGTGCGCACACAATATCGCCTTGTATATAATGGTCAACTTAGCACACTTGTATCATAATGTACTATTAAACACTCTTTCTGAGGTTAAGGTAAGTTAAGTAAAGTTAGCCTGGATCGTCCCACTGCTAGGAAAAGGCCTTCTCTCAACTATGAGGTAGTTTGAGCCGTGCTCCACCACTCGGGCTCAGTGCGGATTGGTGGAGGGTGAGATTAACGACTAATATCAACCGATATTAGCTGGGACCAACGGCTTGACGTGTCTTCCGAAGCACGGAGATGCTTGACCATATAAGTAACGTATTCATACGTCACATATATGGTCGAAATGCACTTTTCTGAGGTTACAAAAATTATTAGACACGCTGTTTTTTTGGTATCAATTAAATTATTATGTGACAAATCTCCCCAATCTTACAGGAGATTACAAATTTTTCCTTATAATGTTTTATTTTCCTTCGTGTTGTAGCAAACTGACACACTATTGGTTTTAAATAATACAATTATTTTTCAAATATCGTCAAGTTAAGCTCCTTAGTCCTCCACAGTAAAAATACAAGATCCTAACTACATACATACTTATATAGATTCAAATTAGTACGAATTTGCCTTAGTTGGGTTAAAAAAAATTGAAACAGTTTCCATGTTATATTCCATGAATTAAAGGAGATGTTCTTACTACTCTGATTAAATGCTAGCGCCCCCTGTCAATTTTATCTATCGGCCAGGAGCTCTATTTTTGAATCATTCGCTTCAAGATGGCGAGTGATTTTCGTTCGAAGATGAATTAAAAGTCATAGAAAAAAACTCGTTGTCGAACGAAAATCACTCGCCATTTCGAAGCGAGTGATTCAAAAATAGGACCCCTGAACAACGTCGTCGCACTGTACTTATTTCACCGAGCTTTCGTAAATGCAACCCGTATTGTGGACTTTTGACTAAGATTTATCTAAATTTATCGCTTATCGCAAAAAACGTCGGATTTCCACTGGCGACCAATTCAGACGAATGGCAACCCTTATACTAATAGATTAACCCTTGGATAGTCAGAGCGCCCGATGGTGGGCGCTGAGCATGAGATTCGCGATTATACCAAGCGCCCACCTGTGGGCGCTTTTTAATTACTTTTTTGCAAAAAAAAAAAATGGGTGTATAAATGCTTATTCCTTGGGCATGTTGACCTTTATGAGTAAAAAACAGATGTTTCTACACCATAGACCGCAAACACATCCGGTTGCTGTCAGTTATTGATCAAAATTCGATTTTTTTTTCTTGCAATTTTTTTCGTATAAGTCGTCACCCTACCACGAATTTGTTTGGTTCTATTTTTTCATTTTTGAATACTTTTTTTTTATTACAAGCATAAGTTATTTATTCAGTAACAATAAGCTTTTTACAGAATGATAATAGCTTGTTTCAATAAGATTTTATAACTGTTTACGTAACGTGTATCCTGACACCGCGCGAATTGCGTACGCGCACGCAGTCCACCGCGGAAACGCGACCGCCACCGCAATTGCGCCTTAGGGGGTTAATACGAAGTTCGATGAAAAATAATTATAGACACTGAACATCAAAACAATAAGCGTTCGATACAGCTATTAAGGCACATCCAATATCTATAAAAACCTTATCCAATTATCCATTTCATTATCAAATAACGACTGTTGAATCATCAGGATGCTCGTAAGGCAACGTATGATGATTGCCCTTAGATTATCCTATTTTGATGATTTCGTAGTAGAGTAGGTAACATAATAATTTAGGTTTGCTGATTTTCAGCTTTCTATGGAATTGATTGTCGAACTCTTCAATACATTTTTTGAACTAAACCGGGTCTGTTTTCCACAGGACAAGTGCGTTACTAATCGTAAAACCTACATTTCTATTACAGGATACAAAGTGTCCGATACGATGCGTAAAGGCATTCTTGACGTGAGCCTGTACGCGGACGGCGGAGAGCGTTTACTTGCGGCGGGGTGCCTGGCCGCTTTGATAGCCGGAGCCACGTGGCTTATCGTGGCAACGGCACTGCGGCTGCCAGTGTCTGGTACCCATTCCGTGGTGGGCGCTACTGTGGGATTCACGCTCACTGCGAAAGGCCCTATTGGGGTGCGCTGGTCTACGCTCGGAGCCATCGGTAAGTTACATGAAGACATATAACAATTGTGTACTTATTATCATTAGATCATAATAGTCGGCGCCTCCTGGCCTATAGTCGCTACCATTCCGCGGCTGAGCACCCACTCCGTGGTGGGCTAAAGTGGCTCTTCACGCATGTCAGCAAACGTGGAGTCATCGGTAAGTTATGCAGGCGTATTAGATCAGAATTTGACGTATTTTTCCGTAATTCAGAAATTATCCAGCCTTTAAATGTTTGTTGGGTTGGACTACCCATCATTTATCAAGATTATCAAGAAAGGCCTATAAAACATCACAATATATCCTTTGGACATTCCCACACATCGCCATCTAGTCCCAAAGCTTGTGTTATGGGTGCCAGGTGTATCATGTATCAGATAGGCGGTGGATGGCGCCACCATGGGAAATGGTTCAACGATCTCCCAATGGAGATCGCTGGCCCACCCGTTGAGCTGCTATCGGTAAGTTATGAAGACATAGAACTATTTATGACAGAAAGTAAGAAACTTTTAAACCAAAACGATTGGGAAATGAACAGAATGTATTAATTCCTTATTCTCACTTCTTTTTCGGTTTTCTTCATCTATTTCAAAATAATTTGCAACGGTAGGTACATACGTACTTAATGCTTATGTAATTTCATTTGTACTTTCCAGTGGCATCATGGTTCATCTCGCCTGTCCTGAGCGGGACGGTGTCGGCGGCTTTATACTGGCTGGTGCGGCGGTTCATCTTACGAGCGCCGCAGCCGCTGACAGCCGGCCTTCGCGCGCTGCCCTTCTTCTACGGGGCTACCATCGCCATCAACGTGCTCAGTGTCGTGCACGATGGGCCTAAATGTAAGTGATAGACCTACTACTAATCAATGTCTTGCCCGTGTTAGTGAGACTGTGTCGGCTGTGGCTAGTTCGGTGGTTCATCTTACGTGCCCTGCAGCCGCTGAAGTCTGGCCTTCGCGCACTGCCCTTCTTCTACGACGCCATCAATGTCTTCAGCGTCGTGAATGATAAATGCTAAATAAGTGATGGGTCTAATAATCATCAGTCGTATAACCGGCGGTCGACCGTCCGTGACCGGTAGGGTGATGACGTCAAGCGGTTTGCAAGTATGTATGGCTAGGACCCCCGGGACTTCGTACGCGCGTTTTGAGTTTGTTCCCTCCCCTTCCATCATCGCAGCGTTTTGTTTTATAACCTTAAACCTTCCTCGATAAATATGCTATCCAACAAAAAATAGTTTTTCAAATCGGCCCATTAGTTCCTGAGATTACCGCGTTAAAACAAACAAACTCTTCAGGTTTATAATATTAGTACTTGTGCACTATAATGTCCCGCGTAGTCAGTTAATCGTTGTGACTGGCCACCGTAGTCGAAATCGGCTAGGGGGGACTATTAGTATAGATTTCGATTTACTATCATGACATCACGTAAACATCGAGTTACGAAACACAAAATACAAAAATCCAATCTGTTTAATGCTACAGACATGTACCGGACTGATGCTATTCATGTGATCTTTTCAGTGTTGGCTATGGACAAAATCCCGCTGTGGGGAGCACTGCTAGCATCGGTGGCGTTGGGCGTAGTAATCGCTGGCTTGGTGTGTGCGTTTCTAGTTCCACACTACCGCAAGAAACTATCTGCAAATCCAGTCAATTTTACATTAGGTTTATCGAATGGTAAGAGAACTTGGTACCTACCTATTGTATTACACACAGACACATACGTTCTTGTTTTTAAAATAATGGTAATGTTATGTTTTCAGAAACGACGCCGGCTAACACTCCAACCCATTCCAACAAGAACAGTGTTCCTCAACGTCCCACCTCACTGCTCTCCGAAGACGGGAAAATGTTAGAAGCTATTGAGGAATGCGCTGAAATGGTGACTCTGAGCGATGCCGATAAAGTCTCTGTGGGTGTTAGAGAGATGAACGCCCGAAACCGCGCTTTACTTGCTACCATGGACGACTGCAGCATTCTATCAAGAAGTTTAAGTCCACCCAACAAGTCTCGATTGCAATTAATAGACGCCGATCCGCAGATAAATACTTTAAAATACATAGATGAAACTTTAAGTTGCTGCAAAAGTTTGGACTCGTCCCAATTAGCCGGTATGGGAGAGAGCTACGATTCAAGAAATGGTTTCTTTGGAGGGTCTTGCGATACTATAGCACGTGGTGAATTTGACAAATTTGCCGTCGCCAGAGCCATACCACCAACAGTGGAGTTTGATACACCACCTCCCAGGGTTGACAAGGTTAGTGTATATCAGCACAGTCACATGAATTTGATAAAGTTATTTAGAAAACATAAAAGAATTTCCATCCTGGAGAACCAGGTCGCATTGTGGAGCTTTTCACTCTTATCATTGTACATCCGTACATTCACGGTCAGAAGAAGTTAATTGGAACAATTACAGTTAAAATACTTTAAGAAAAAGTAAAAACCGACTTCAAAACCAAAAAGCACTTATTAGTCGTAAATAAACTTTTCACTCTTTAAAGGAAAGGACTCTATTTTAGGGGAACAATACGTTTTTGGTGTCGGTGCCCTGATAGATGATGCTTGAAATGGCCAAAGCGATGGCACCGACTCTAAAGAAGTTGGTTTTTACTTTTTTTAAATTTAATTAAAAAAAAGTTAATTTTATTTGCTGTTTTTAGTGAAAACAGAAAGGGGTTGCACCTTTTGACTCTGTATTTAAATAAGCTACAAATTAATTAACTTTCATAAGGTTGTCTGTCTGTTACTGAACTCTTAAGCGTTTAGCAGTTCCACCATCAGCTCAGCTAATATCAGACGCAACAACAAGTCTTCATTGAGATTCTAGTACGAAAACACTAAACGTGCCCTTTTTTTCTCAATTGCACCAAGATCCCATCATCCCATCAGATCACGACTTGGTGGCACCAATGGGAACAATTGAAAGGTATAACCTCTAGTTAAACGAGAAAAAAAATCGAATCGGTCGACAATTGACTGAGATATGAGGTAACATATATACAAAAAAAAACTCAGTGGAATTGATAAAGTCCTCCTTCTTTGCCTTTAAAAATAATGGTTATTGAAACTTGTCATTCTTTACTCCAGGCTCCTGAGGCCAGCGCTTGGAGCATCGAATGCGACGGACGGACCACGAAGTTGCCGGCCATCACGCCCAATTCAAGCGCCGCGCCGCTACTCCGAGCGTCCACCCCACCCCCGCCGGTACCGCCCGCCGCGCCACCGCCAGATACGCTCAAGTTGTTCTCGTTCCTTCAAGTGCTCACCGCCACTTTTGGAGCTTTCGCACACGGAGGCAACGATGTTAGGTTAGTTTGAAGTTCATGATAACACTGTGACATGCCAATTCGAGCGTAGATCCACCGCCCGACACGCTGCAGCCGATATCGTTGTTGGAACTACTTACAGACACTTATCTCGCACATGGCGGTTATGACGTCAGGTAAGTTCACGAATAGTGAAAACAATGCAATGCTGGATAGGCCGGATATTTACCGGATATCCGTTTCATATCTACTGACAGACTGAAATCAAAATCTGAAACTGTGCAATCTGTGCATGATACGATCGCCATGGAGGGGCGAGACGAACAAATACAAATACAAATATTTTTATTGGCAGCAAGATTATTGTTACATGTAGCAGAAGATATTTTATAGAAGATTTAAACAGTAGATATTACACAAAGCAAATCACGTTATGTCAACAATAATAAATAGAGCAATGAACTAACCCACTAAGGCACCCGCTGAAAATCAGCGTCGTGGTATGCGTCCCGCTGCCACGACTTATGCTGAGCGGGTGCCTTTTTTGACTCAAGTCGCCTGCTTTTGTATCATTAATATAATTGATGTAATTTTATTTGAGTCAAATAAATGCATTTTCTTTCTTTCTTTCTTTCTTTCAACTGTCTTGGAAATTTCTGTGTCGTGGTATTACTGTAACTGTAGTTCAGTGTTTATTAATAGCCAGTTATTACAAATCCAAATTTCCAAAATATCCCATATAAGCAAAAGGTAGCATGTCTGTCGGTTTTCTACAGGTAACATTTCAGAGAGTTTGCGAAAGAATTGCATGACTTGATTTTACCAGCCCCTTTTCATCTTCGAAACACAAGACACGGGAGAGGCTTCCACCCCTATGTCGTAGACATCCCAACAATAAACTCCCAAAGATTAGCAGTACGCAAAAGAAATGTACACCAAGTACATTTCTTTTGCGTACTGCTAGGGAGTGGAATTCGCTGCCGGCATAAGTGTTCCCTGTCAACTACAATTTGGACGTTTTCAAGAAAAGAGTGAATAATAGTCTGTAACTAGGCAGACATGGTCAATCTTAGGCTGCATTGTCACTTAATATTAGGTGCAATCGTGGCCAAATGTCAGGTTATCTAAATATTAAAAGTTATTTAAAAAAATACTGGGCAACCAATTCTATACGATACGACAAGGTCTTCACATGATCCTTCTTTTTCTAACACGTAACGTATTATTTTGGTTCAGTAACGCCATCGGTCCTCTGGTAGCGCTGTGGCTGCTATACTCAGAAGGAAGCGCCCACGCTAAAGCGGAGACGCCACTCGCGATCCTCGTGTTCGGCGGCGTCGGCATCGCGATGGGGCTGTGGCTGTGGGGCCGCCGCGTCATCCGCACTGTGGGCGAGGACCTTACCAGCATCACGCCTGACACGTAAGAAGATAAGAAATATTTACTGTTTCATCCACTATACGATGCCTACTGAAAATACTGAAACACAATTTTAATGATGAAGCTATTTATTGTATAATGAAAACAAATGACTAGATATTAGCGCGCGGATAATGCGTGATCGTCTTTTAATATACAAGTTTAACGTGGTTTAGAATGTTTTTAACATTCACAGTGTCATATTTTATATTTATAAAGATGAAATAAGAAACCAAATTTGCGCACGGGACGGTAAGCCAGAAAGTTGCTGGTTCGTGTGACTTTATGATGAACATGTTTAACGTCTTCGGACGAAGCCATATAGACAATTCTTCATTGTTATTTTTTTATTAGTTAGTACAGTATTTGGATGCCTTAGTTCTAAAAGTCACCAAGTCCATTTTCCTAGTTTTGAGATAATGTCACTTGAAGTTCAAAAAAAATTTTTTAAAAGGAGTGGGTCAATAAAAACAAATTATAAAAAATAGGAAAGTGCTTTATTTGGTAACCTTTAAAATGACATTTTATAAAAGTATGTAACTCAATTAATATGCGCAGTACGAGTCACTTAATATTTGGGACTTAAAGCAAAACATCTTGAGTTAGAGATTTCTTAACAAAATTATTTGGAGTTAGTGACATATTATCACATCTACTCATTGACATGGAATCAAAACAAATACAAAATATTGAGTTTGATGACATACAGTACTACCTATAAATACAATATTATATTTATTTATTCGTAAATTTCTTGTTGCGTGTCTTTATTCTCATTTTCCTGCTCTCTCTGAAGATGTAGCTTCAAACAGTATCTCATCATAAAATTTACGTTTTTCAACAGGTAGGTACATATTCAAGAAGTTTCTGAATATCTTGAATTTTGGCTGGTTTTAATTGTATCATCTATTGATAGCAATCGCTGACATCTGCTGTGATTTTACCACTCATATACCCATACCCAAAAAAAATGACTTTATATTCCTCCTTACAAAACGCCACTTTCATATGTAAGGACCTATTAATAAATTTTTTGAAAATACTTTCGGTCTCTTTTTCAAATAATCTATCTTTACATTTGCATCTACATTTTGGTATTTCGCGCCGAACATGGTTTTTGACTTTTTTATTTTTAGCTAAATTCTTCTTCCAGTTTTGTGGCTTACGTGTCTTTCCTCACTTTTTCACTACAACTTCAACTTCTTCATTACTTTCTTCTACCTCATAAAACTCGCCAGTTATCTCACTTGAAATATTTCTCGTTTTAGTTTTTTCATCAACTTGACAGTTAGTAACATTATTTACTTCATCAATATTTTTTACATTTTCTACACTATCATCAACGTCAATATCTGATTCAATATTTCCTGTTTTTTTCCTTTTTTCGTTTAACTTGATTCGTTTATTTTTCTAACAATATTTGTATCAGATTCTCTTTAACTATTATTTTCCGTAATACCACTGCCAATCTGTGAACCAAATTAATAAAACCAATTAAAGAAACAAATTACTCAAAATTATGAAACTTCTTAATATCTGAAGTAAAGGTACTTATCGTCACAGGTATCAATATGTTTTACCAATAATCGCCATGCAAAAGTCAAATAAAATAGATTAGATGGATAATGACATAAAACATTTATCAAATGTGGGTAGGTTTAAAATTCTGATACATACCAAAACAACTGGCTGTTTTCCACATGAATGCTAGCGGAGGTTGATACACGTTTAAAACCTTTGTTTGTAGAATCATTTCCTGGAGTCCATTCACTACCAGAAGAACTATAATCATCTTAGTATCATCAAAAAGCCCACTCTCTTCTATAAGTTTAAAATACAAAAACCTTAGCTCATAATTGTTACAAAATAAAAACAACAGACACACGTTCTCTAGTACTTGCTTACCGTTTTAGATTATCCTCGTTCATTTTGCAAAATAAATAACACTTAACTCACATAAATAAACTATAAAACAATTAGTAAGGTTATCTTTTTAACAAACTAAGACTAAGTATCTCACATTTCAAACAGTGAATCATATAGTTTAAAAGTACATGGACTTAGTGACTTAACAATGAAAATCAATGGACTTATTTATTTTTTGGTTACATTTGGATTTAGTTACTTACTGAATTTATTTGACAGGATTTAGTGATTTTTTGAATCTGGTAAAAACCTACTTAGCGTCATTTTATTAAAAAACTGATTTGGTCAATCTATAGAGAAAAAAACGGAGAATTTTTGACGTGACAACGTCTTAAATTAGGTTGCGGCTGGGAGTCACTTATGAAAAAGTGTAACGCTCGGTAACGTTACGATGAGTCACCGAACGAGAGAGAGGCCCGCGCGCGCAGCACTGAGAGCGAGTGAGAGGCACGCGTAAGAACGAGAGAGACAGACATAAAAAGTCGTTGTCACGTAAAACTTTCGCCCGTATACCGACTTTACAGGCAACCAATTTTTTGATCTAGCAATCTCAATATTGACAAAAATGGAGTTAGTGACTTTAAGAACTAAGCCATCCAATTAAAACTATACTAACCTAGCCTAACCTAACTCATTGAAATGCGGGGCTGGCGTTCGCATTTGTACCTACTTTATCTTCAGTGTTTTTTTCAATAGCACACATTATTATGATGATTCCAACACCAAATCACAATAAGTGACTGGAAAAAAACAATTACTAAAATTAAGAAATAAATAATGACGTTCAAAAGGAAACAAAACCCAACTTCCTCTTCTCGTTTTCAGCGCTAAACTCTCGATGCGTGAAATGGTGATCATCGACGACGATTGACAGCTCGCGTAGGCACCATCACTCGATTGTCAAGTGCCGTTCCATGCTTCTCGATTTTCTTATCGCTAAGGCTAACACGTACTCTGTGGATGGCATTCAAACAAGACCTAAGAAGGTTTATTATATATATTTTTGGAGGCATGGTACGTGGGAGACGTTCGTTCATTCACCCCAACAACTTCTTGAATCACAGTAATATTAAAACCGAAATTAGGTACTACACGACTTCCAAAAATAAACAAGCACATCCTAAATTTTCCAACAAATAACAGTGTTGATTCATCTTAAAGTCATATTTAGAGTTCCGTAGTCCAACGACCCTTATATTTCCGCCATATCCGTCTGTCCGTCCATTTAGAGATCAGCGCAGACAGCTTAAGTACTAGAAAACTATAATTTGGCATGAGTATGTATTATTATTACCCCGCCAAAGTAGTAAAATAAAATTTTGAAAAAAAAAAATGGGTTACCTCTCATACAAACAACGTGGTGATGTTTTTCTCTTGACAAACCCATCGTTTCGATAAAAAAAACATTTTTGGATAATCAGGCCTATTTCCGTAACTTAGAGATTTTTAGGGCACATTTTTGTTAGAGTTCAATGGCCCACCCTCTCCCAACTGAACGGTAGTGGGTGGATTTGTGAAAAAAAACCACACGTGAATGAATTTAGAAGGAAAACTATCATGGTAATGATAATTAAACAAATTACAGAAATTTAGTTCATGATTTCATGTCAATGTTCACTTAAAAAACTGTTTACCTGCAAAACGCGTTAAGATATGAAACTGAAAGTATAGCACACTATAGTCAAATATTGCTTTTTAATTGTTTCTTTTAGCTGTAAAAAAATCAAATTCCTATGTCAACGCATAGTTAACATGTTATACAGAATATTAAAGTTCTAACATACAAAGTAGATACGGAACCCTTCGTGGGCGAGTCCGACTCACAATTGGCCGGTTTATTAATAAATCTTCGCTCGCTTTGATCGATCTCAATAATTTATGAAAGGTAATAAATAAACACGATACCTTTTTATTACAGTGAATACGCTGTGTGCATGAGTGCAACCTTATTTATACTAGCTCAATTAACTATAAACTATAAATAGAAAATTATCATTAGGGAAACGGTTATGTTATGTTATAATAACCAAATTTCTGCAAAGAGAATATTTGAATACCCGGTTTAATAAATAATAAAATTGTGTATTAAATAATATAGGTATATGACACATCGTTTTTTTTATTTGGGGCGCGGCATTTTTGCACTTACCTATATAATTACATCAGAATTGAATGATTATACATACTCTGTTTAAATCATACGGACAAGTGCGATATCGCTTTATAAATATCCTTTGGACATTCCCACACATCGCCACCTAGTCCCAAAGTAAGCTACTCAAAGCTTGTGTTATGGGTGCCAGACAACGGATATAATACTTAAATACTTTTTGTTTGTAATTAAATACATGATATACATAGATAACACCCAGACCAATACAAACAGACATGTTCATCCACACAAGTTTTTGTATTGTGCGGGGATCGAACCCACAACCCGCTGCGTAGTAGGCGATTTCTCGACCACTACCAGACGGGTCGTCAAATCAGCCTTATAGTTTGTAAGACATAAGCAGCTAATGATACGAGTTCTGTTCATTCGTTGACCAGAGGCTTTACGATCGAGCTGGGCTCGGCGCTGACGGTGCTGGTGGCGAGCAAGGCGGGGCTGCCGGTGTCCACCACGCACTGCAAGGTCGGCTCCGTCGTCTGCGTCGGCTACTTCTCCGAGAAGGCCGTCGACTGGAGCTTGTTCAGGTGATATAATTATCGATAACATCAATCTAGCTGCCAGGTTTTTATGCAGTTATTAGCAGTTCCCCGCGGCTTCACCCGCGTAAATGTCGTTTCATCAACAAACATTTAGTACCTAGGTTTTGCGTGAAGGAGTAACAAACACATCAATTCTCACAAACTTTTGCATTTATTATATTTGTAAGATTGTGCTAACGATACTGATTTCAAAATTTACAAATAAGAAAAAAAATCGAAGAAAACAAAGCTATTTAGGTAGTAGGTACACGTATATGAAATTCGTCAATTACTTATTTGGTAGGAGCGCAGAACCGATAAATGGTTAGAAGAAAAATATAAACTGTTTGAAAATATTCTTCACAATCGCTGTATTATTGGTATTTAGAGGTATATTAGATACATTGAAAGTACCGCGTTCCATCCTTATCTATAGGCCACTCCTATGGAGTTAATATTAATCTAATGGAAAATACTCAACAGACCGAGATCTGCGTCCGTTTTTCCTTCCTCCTAGGTACATCTCTCAACTAGGCAAGTGCATCACAAACACTTACATCATACATAATAAAGGAACACGACCACCGCTGTGAAATTAAAGCAACATTGCACTGCTTGAACAATACGAATCTTTACGGAATTGGCCTGAATGGATTCCGTCTGGGATATTTTGACAGTGGCTATTTATGGAAGCCGTGTAAAGATTCATCGTATCAGAATGCTTTTTTTTAAGTCCTTGAGATGGAAGTTTTTAAGCTTTACGTCAAGTCCTGAATTGTGGACAACATATCTACCGCATACATAGCAGTTAGAAGAAAGTATTAAGGTTCGTAGGTAAAAAAAAAGTACTAAGTCTTGTTACGAGTATATACCTAATCGTGATTCTCTCATTTACATCTGTACAAACATTGTTGGCAACTCTATCCTAGTCGGATATTTTTGTTACACGTAAATTTCAGTTGCAAGAAAATATCAACTTAACTATGACTATCCGCTATGTTGATTCATACTCGTATAGAGTTCGACAGCAATAAGTTGTCGCTGAAGAAATGAGGTAGCTACGATTTTACTAGTTTGTGTTACAATTGTTTATTATTTGTTTCAGGAACATAATATTTGCTTGGGTGGTGACAGTGCCCGCAGTGGCTGGCATCGCCGCGCTTTCAATGCTGGCGTTGGAAGCTTTCGCCGTGTAATGTTACTGCCTAGCCAACTGTTATCATCACACACAGGATGCTCTACTTTGTTTTAAGGCGCAAATGTATGTGACACTTTAGTGAGCCAATAGTTAAGTTTTATTTAATTTTATATAGGTCGAACACTCCAAATTGAATTCCCTAAATCTTGTAAACGAAATCGGAAAGTTCTATTGTCGTGGGTGCACTGTTGCAAGTAGACCTTATAAAGGATGTGGTTATTAAGATGTGTAAACTTTTATGTTTCCAAAAAATATTTTATGTCGTTATTAAATTGGTATAAAGCTTGGATAAAAAAATCCACCTCAAATTGTAAAATTAATTGGTTTAATGTAAAGCATCGATCGTCCTCTGTAACAAATCGGATTACGTTGTAAATGTTTCAAGTAGGTTTAATTTAACTTAACAATATGTACTCATAATAATGCAGCATCACAGTGATTTGAGTTCAGTTTCAGGTGTACAAAATGCAATGCTTTTGCTCGATTTATCTATCACTGTGTCACCTGATTACTATAACAATGGATCGGTCATAGTCAAAATGAAAAAGTGTGCAAAAATGAACTCTACTGACACAAAATGGACAAACGCGGATGGGTGAGAGAGGAAGCGAGAGATAAATGACAGACAATCAGGTCCATTCTTACGGTAATCGGGTGATTCATACAGTACATACAATTAAAAATAAGTACTTATTTTGTTGTTCGATCTAAGAGTTTTTGCGTTTTGTTGTAAGATTGTTTATTTGATCAATGGATTTTACCAAGATCCTCTTATCTTATGTGATATTTATGAAACTTTATTCAGGTATACTTAATAAATGCACTAGCTAGTGAAACTAGTTGTGATTCCTATGGTGTAATTAATTTGTGACCAAAAATTCTTTGAATGTGCCATAGAACAATATGATTACGTTCAGATGTATGTAGTACAAAATTAGCAGAAGCTAAACTGTAGGCAATTTAAGGTTTCGTCCAAATAAGTCGATTGATTGGTGTAATTCGTTGAATAACAATTAATTAGTATACAGGGTGTAAAAAACGCACGAAATTTTTTTAAGAGAGTGGTGTAAATCGAGTTTAGAATACAGGAGAAATATTTTTTTTTTTAAAAAACATGTCTGTATTCTAGACTCGACTCTTAACCACCCCTTTGAATTTGGCTCGTACTTTTTTACGCTCTGTATAAGAAAGAAAAAGAGTACCTAGATGTAAGATACAATGTTCACGGATCCTTAAAATTCTATAAAAGATGTCAAATAAGTACGAACCAAATTCAAGCGTGGTTAAGAGTCTAGAATTCAGAAAAAATAAAACTTGATTTTTTACAATTAATAATTAAGTCGTCAGGCAAGCAATTAGTCACATCACATCCAGTTTGTTGGACGAGTCGCCAAGAAGAGAAAAATATCAGTTCAATAACGCGGGCCGAAATTTTATCACAAGAAATTATTTGGAAGCGTCTAAACAGGTAGGTACATTTATGACGTAGAAAAACACCTTCTCGAGATATTCTTACCTGAGTCTTTTGTTATGGAATGTTCTCGGCAAATTGCAGAATAGGGTAATTATTTTATCTCGTTGGATAGCTGAAAATGCGTAGATGATTTTAAAATAATTCGCTGACTCAATACTATAGCATTTTTATTGCGAAACCATATATTTTTCGAATTAGTCTGGCAAAAAATATCAATTATCTACTTTTTGGAAGATCCTGTAATTTCAAAATGGATACAGGTTGTATTCATTTTATTTATAGGACTAAAAAGTAAACTCTTTAGAAACCGGAACAAAATAAGACATCTGGATTTTCTAAAATAACTTTAAAAGTCAATTAGCTCCAAAATGGTTGACTTTTAGACACTACATGACAGGGTCAAAATTGTCGCAAGTGAGCTCTTCCATCGCCTCTAAAAGGATCATCTGATAAACCCTGTTTTTTTTCTGTATTCTAAACTCGATCAACGTGGTTGAATTTAGGGGTTGCCCTTGAATTTGGCTCGAGCTTCTATACAGCCTGTATAATAAAAACTTGTACTCGATATAAAATCAGTAAGTGCACATTTACAATTGGTAAAATTCACTTTATGGCCTATTTGTTAAAACATCAACTGGATAAATCATGTGATATATGCTTTGGATCATAATTACATTGGATTTTTAGCAGATATTTGTGATATTTATTTGTCGACCAAAATTATAGGACATGTAATTTGTAACATGGCATTTAAAGCGTTTTTATTTAATTTATTTATTAGTGACCTGTATATTATACTTTTCAACTGAGTATGTAGAAAAAGATGAACCTGTTTTCTTATTTATAAACCTACCTACATGATGTTGTTGAATAAACATTGGAATAGTTTGAAAGCTTTTTTTAATTGATCACTCGTATCAAATTCAGTGAAAGTAAAGTAAGTAAGTATTTAATTTTCCTGAATATTTCATATCTACTTATCTGCCAGCACTCTTCATTTCAGGCAATCAGTATACTAAACGTAAGATAACTAACGCAACATCGTTGAAAAAGAATGAAAACTTACAAAAGAAATGATGATATTCTAAAGTGTTTCACGGATTATTTCAAATCAGTCCATCATACCTTACCCGCAAGAGGATTTTGTTTGTAAAGAGTAATCGGTCGCGCGCGCCGGTCGGGTCGAGTAGGTATTATGTATTATGGGTCGAGCGAGTCGAGTGCATTGGTTCATATTGCTATGCGGTCGTTTTGTTTTGGTAAGCAGCTGGCAACGCGACGCTCCTTGTCTTGCACGAGTTTTAACCATTCCGCGTCGACACCTCGCATAAAGCACCCGCGCCAGTTGTGATCCAAATTCAATTCAACAAAATAAATCCGGTTTTTGTTTAAATCTATCAGTGTCATATCAAAACAAGGTAGGTTATCTCAATTATTTTGGGTTTCTTGTCATACAGTGTAAAAAGGCTCTAAATTAGTATAGAGGACGTTTCATAGAGACCGGATTCCAGTAAAACTAGTGCAACTTGTTTAGATGGGCTAATAATATTATTCTGTGGTGCGTTCGTGTGCTTTTAAGTTTGTGTTATTGATAAGTTTGGTACGCAGTTGCGCAGATGGGTTAACCTTGCGCATCAGTCCTGTTTGGTACCTCGGTTCATTCATCCTTATTTTTATTAAAAGATGCATTAATATCCGCTTATAATAGGATTTCAACGTTACCATTTAAACTTTATGGATAAAGATGTCATCGTTAGAGTATCTTTAATCAAGCAGGATTAATTAGTAGTCTAGACGCTTGTCGAAATTTTTTGTAGCAACCAGCAACAAGTGGCAATATTTATGTAGTAAGTTGAGGTACCTGCTTATTTATATGGACGACGCGGCGAGTCGACGATTCACAAAAAAAGTAAAACGTATTTCAGTGAGTGAGTAATAGCATTATCATTTAAATGCAACAATTAACATAAAAGCGTTGCATTTATTTATTTTTATTGATTTTATTTATTTTGTGGTCTGCCGGTTCTATAATAAACATGGAAAGATCTATTTCTAAATAAGGTAATATATTTCAGTTGATTAGTTGTAAAATAAAGTTGTATATATACATAAAAGTAATGCATAGAGTTGGGCAGGTAAAAAAACAAAATGGTAAGTAATGAAAAATATGGTAATTTATGGTAAAAATGGTAAAATACTCGTAATTTACCAAATAGACCGTAAAATATTCAGTTGCTTTATTTATTTATTTTATAATTTGTGCATGCTTAAAGCTTTAATCCAAACGGTTGTTGGCGGTGTTGATGGTAGAAAACACTTCAAAAATTGATTATTTTTTACGTTAATTGGGTCACCATATAAAACAGAAAACAAATATTCGTGCGCGTTGCGTGAATTATTAAATTGCATTTAACGTTCGCGCTCGTTTCTCGTCTGGTTATTGACGAAACGTTCGAGGAAATATTCGTGCACGAGAGCTGACGCGAGCTTGCTGTTCACATTGAAGTTCACACATCATCATCATCATTGTCAACCAAAAGACGTCCACTGCTGAACATATGCCTTTCCACAGCGACCGGTTGTGAGCGGTCTGCATCCAGTTTGGTCCTGTCGTCAGTCCATCTTGTCGGTGGACATCCCACGCTGCGCTTTTGGTCGAAGGGTTTCCAATCTAGAACTTTACTGCCCCAGCGGCCATCAGTTCCCTGCTATGTGCCCTGCCAAAGTGCCTGCTGCCACTAGAGCTTACTGATTCGTAGGGATATGTCCGTTACCTTAGTTCTTCTACGTATCTCCTCGCTTCTGATTCGATCACCGAGCATAGCCCACTCCATTGCTCGTTGTGTGATTTTAATCTTCTTTATGAGGCCCATAGTTAGAGACCACGTAACGGATCCGTATGTCTTCACTGGTGACATACACTGGTTGAAAACTTTCGTCTTCATACACTGAGGTAATTGACACGAGAGGACGCTCTTATGCAGTTTCCGGAACGCTGCCTTGCCGAGTTGGATTCGTCAATTGACCTCTTTCTCAAAGTTGGACCTATCTAATTGGATCTTTCATCTAAGGTACGTACTCGTCAACAACTTCAAGAGTTGAGTTTCCAACGGATACTGGAGTAGGTATAACACGGGAACTTGACGTTATTTTCGTCTTTTCCATGTTTTTTTCAAAGATGGGATACTTGGTCGAGCATAGTGCCAAGATCATTCAGCGTCTTTGCCACAACGACTATATCATCGGCAAACCGGAGGCGTGTTATGTATTCGCTATTGACGTAGATGCCGAATCCTTCTCATTCCAGGAGCTTAAAGGCGTCTTCCAATGCCGCTGTAAACAGTTTCGGAGATATAACGTCTCCCTGTCTTACACCTCTCCGCAATGGAATCGCCCTCGTATTTTGTTCCTGTACTCGGACCGACCATGGTGGCGTTGTTATACAGACACTTTAACACCTATCGTCTATGTGACACCACTTAAGAGGCCTAAGCACCGCCCAAGTTTTGATCGAATCAAAAGCCTTCTCATAGTCCACAAACGCTAAACATAGGAGCATATTATACTCGTACTTCTCGGGCTTCTGTATAATTTGCCTTAATAGATGTGGTCTATGGTACTGTAGCTTTTTCAGAATTCGGTTTGTTCGGGAGGCTGGAAGTCATCAAACCTACGTGCGAGACGCTTCGTGATTCACACTTGCGCGAGATTAATCATAGCATTTGTTGTACATGAAGATGCCGAAGGTTGAATTAGTTGTGGCTTGCGCTCTGCAACTCGTTAGTTTAGTTAGTTATCTTGAGTAAGAAAGTGAAAAGGAACCGGCGACGCAGGCGATGGTGAGGTGAATGATAAGCTTAGCTTTTAGGTCAGTATGATAAGGAGGCATTTTTTTCAAAAATTGTACCCTTTTTCGTCATTTTCAGTTATTAAATTAATAACATATAAAACGAAAACTACTGGTTTTGATGCAACTTACACTATAGGTACCCTAAGTAGCAATATATCTGATTGAACAAAAAATAATCATCTCGCTATGACTTCTCGTTTTCTAGAAATCCGTGGTGAAAAAAACATCAAAACACACATACACTTACGAAATTTTGAACACGTGTTTGGAACTTTGGAAGCCTTAAAAGATTACCCCACTCGAACATATAAAATTCTAACAATATCACATACCTTATAGGTCGAATTGATGACCTCCTTTTTTAAAATAAACATGAATATGTTTATATTACAAACACAATATCACTCATAAATTACAAAGTACAAAACAAAAAAAAACCTAATAAATATATTTTTGTGTGATGTGAATCCAGCTCAAAAGTTCGTGTTCGTATTGGCATGTAAAGAAGTATCATCATGCTAAGACAGTAAAAATGAGTGAAATTTTATTAATGGTAATTTGGTAAAGGATTTAAGTATATTTATACATTAAGTTTTGTTAATTAAAATCATTTAAATATTTTCCCAGTCATCGGTAATTTTACCGAGTAAATTACATGTTTTTGGTAATTTACTCGAAATTGAGTAAATTACCGGTCACAAACCCAACGCTATAATGCAACGAAAGAAAGGTTTTTGGCTTTCGCGGACTGCGTTTCGCGACAAAAGTGATAAAAAAGAGATAATTTATTAACACGTGAGAAAAAGCACGCTCATTTGCCACTGACCGGGGATTCCCCTATAATGTGCAGTGTGAGAGTGTAACTGGGAATGTTATACCATGCAAAATACCTATTAAGTCTCATGACAACACCATTTTTAAGAACACTGATATTGAATGTCCTAGACAAGTTATGTTTATGTAAGAAGGTAAAACGGTCGAATCAGGAAAATATCTTAAAATAAGTGATTGGTTAAGGTACCACCTACCTACCTCAAGTATGAATAACCGGTTTCACGCCTTTTGGTAGTCTTTCCACATAGCGCAGGAGTTCGCCAACATATAATATGAAAAGCTCTAAAAGAAGCAATGCAATATTAGGTACCTCAGTGTCCTCAGTACTTTCTTTTTTTTCTTTAAAGCGGAAGAGGTTAAATGGGTTATTCCCAGTAGCCCCGGCATTGTCCCCACTGGGGGCAACTGGGAATTTGTTAAAAAATGTCTCATTTGCCACCGAAACCTCCCTTCAAGGGGTTGTGTATGGTAAGTTTACTGTATTTTGATCCTTGCAGGCAACAGATTTATAAAAAACTATGCTTTAATGGTTTAACGGGGCTGGGGGCGAAACAAAGTTCGCTAGGTCCGCTAGTAACCTTGTATATTTAATAAAACTGTATAGTAATAACTTAGCATTCTACACTACCGATACACCTTTTCAGAATAATATGAAATATAATAATTAGTTATAATATTAAGTTGTAGGTAAATATCTGATTAGTTAACGCTTGCTGTTTTTGTAATTATTTATCTATTTTACTCGGAATGAATAAACCCATCTTTGCAAACGGATGCAGATTGGCTATCAGACCGACATAATGTGACAATGTTTAAGTAAATACCTAGGTATAAAAAAATATTTCTTTTATGTTTTAGATCAACAATGGAGAACGACGGTTTGCCGCTATATCCTCAAGTTTACCCCAACGCCAAGGTAAGGTTTCATTTGTTAAGATTAACTTTACTTAGAAACTAAATTATAAATTAGGTAGTTTCCTACATTCAGCAAGTAAATCCGTTTTTTTAGGCCAGTCTTTCATTAATTCTTGTCTTTGCATTACACATAATTATTTTTTTAATGACACGGTAAGAAAAAAAACTGCCTTAAAAAAACTGACTAAAAAGCTTAATAACGCATTCGCCATCTATTTAGGAGAAACAAATCCTTTTGGAGTCGGTGCATGATGTATTTAGATTGTTAAGCTTTATCATGCACCGACTCCAAAAGAATTAGTTTTTCCTGTTCATAAAGATGAAATAAGAAACCAAAAATTTGCGCACGGGCTGGACTTGAACCAGCAACTTCTTAGCTAAACGGGCCAAAGCCAAGAAGTTGATGGTTCAAGTCCCGCCCGTGCGCAAATTTTTGGTTTCTTATTTCATCTTAATGAATATAAGATATGACTGTGAGGGTAAAAAAATTACATTCTAAGCCATTAGTTTTTCCTGAATAGAAGACGAATACTTTAAGCTTTTTGTCATTTTTTATAAGGCTATTTGATTTTTTTTATCTTACAAACTACTGGACCGATTTTGATGAAATTTATACTG
Source organism: Pyrausta purpuralis (assembly GCA_963924145.1). Lineage (NCBI taxonomy): Eukaryota > Metazoa > Arthropoda > Insecta > Lepidoptera > Crambidae > Pyrausta > Pyrausta purpuralis. The sequence goes on from OZ001642.1 coordinate 12,851,207, forward strand.
TACCCTAAGTTAAAATATATTAGATTAAACTAAAACATTGAAAATCATCTCACTATGACTTCTCGTTTTCGAGAAATCCTGAGACAAACATACATACACTTACGTTTTGCACACCATAATAGATTGACATACTTTTATTCAATCCTAACGAATACATACAGGTCGAATTGAATGCCTCCTTTTTGATGTCCGTTAAAACAGCAATAGGTTTGTCAGTTGAAATGGAAAACTATGACGTTACAATTTTTAATTGCCAGAGTAGCGTTTTGTCAAAAAGTAAAAACGTCTTTAGGAACCTTTAGGAAAGCCAACGATTGGTGGTCAATGGTATTGGAGGTGTAAACTACCCTATTGACAAGAATACAAATTTAAATGGTTTGTAGTGGCTATAGTGTAGTCATTTGTACTAATATAATTTCCTGCTTTTAATTTGTTTTTGGGCAAAGATCTAGATTTTTGGCATTCAAAATATTTTTTTTAAACTAAGTATTATGTTTTTCTGCACATTATGCGATTTTACTAACATTAAAAATCACATCCACAGACCATCTAGTTTGTCTTTAATTTTTTGTAAGTTACGAACGGCAGGGTTGGTTGGTTATTATCGTGATAATTATCTTGATAATTATCGTTGATAATAACGAGTAACTGTTATTGTACAAAACAAAACTAAATTATATATAATGTGTATCCAAACAAATGTTTTTTCGTCACAACATTAATAATGTATCCAAACGAACGCTAAATGTCATTCATCTACAGGGGAATAACTGTTAATTGTTTTCCTTTTCGTTAACTGTAGTTTGTACGGTGCGGAACTAAATAAAGAAAGAATCATTATGCCTAGAAAACTTAAAAGTTCTCAGTTGAAACTAAAAGTAACATCTAAAAAATATAGAAAAAGAAATTATAATATGTTATTTGATTTAAAAGTTGGATAATTATCAGATCATTATCGGATAATTATCGGATAATTATCAGATAATTATCTGATAATTATCAGAGAAAATAATTATCTTGATAATAGCCAACCCTGACGAACGCTAACATTCTCAAATTTGACCTGCAACCTTACATGGATGTGAAAAATAAAACAACTGGACTCTTCGAACTTCATGAAAACTTCTCTAGACAGTGCTTATTCTACAGATATGCCATATATCATAAAATCATTGAAACAACTCTGTGTATTATATAATTAAGTTACCCATGTTGCAAAATGCTGCATACATAATTCGCGCAGAAACTTGTTTTAAAAATATTATTTCACTGTTGCCAAGTAAATCTAACCCAAACACCCTGTATAATGCAAATGTTAAGACGTCATTCCTTTTAAAATATTGGATAAGGATATTAACGCGAACCTGAACTCATAAGGTATCTAATTGTGAAACAGGCCGTAAACATTCAAGCCAAGACTGGCAAGACAAAACTCATTTTAGATAATAGCTAATCAATTGATATCGTGTCCCATATGATGTTGGGGTTGGGGGCATAGAGTAAAAAAGTAGATTTCGTACCAATTTTCAGGGTTCCGTAACCGAATGGCAAAAACGGAACCCTTATAGTTTCGTCAAGTCTGTCTGTCTGTCCGTCCGTACTTATGTCACAGTCACTTCATTCTGTAACTATAAGCATCACACTATAGAAATTTGGTAGAACGATGTACCTATCCCTTTAACCGCTTTACGATTCTCATACAAAAAATAAAAAATAATGATATTTAAGGGGGTCTCTCATATATAAAACTAAAACAAAAAAATATATTTTTTGTCAAAACTATGCGTGTCTATGGATAGACCTTTTAAAATGACAGAGGTTTCTAAAAACATTTTCTTTTAAAGTTTAACGTTTGATACATACGACGCTTCCAAAGTGGTGAAATGGGCGTCCCCCTATCTAACTTCTTAACCAAAACAGTGTAAATTTTGAAAAAAATAAATATAGCAAGTGTAAATTTTGGAATAAACAAATACTTTCAACGAAAATTGTATTGGACGAGATCGACCAAGTTTTTTTTGAGATATAGCACATTTTCAACAACCGCAAACATAACTTTGTTCTTTATGCAAACACTATGAAAAACAAAGTTATATTTGTTGTCAACAAAATATTGTGGTATTTTACCTTAGTGGAAGTAAGTAGAATTCCTAATAAAGTTAGTTGTTTTTTTTTGTCTTTTTGACGAAACAAATCGCGCAATGGGAGTTTGAGTCACTCTTGTCTGTAGGAAGGTAATCCTCCTTGCCAATTCTGAGACTCGTGAATTGGATGACAACACTCGGATATAGTCTATTATGCAGTTGAGGAGATTCTTAAAAGCGGAAAAGTGCGAGTCGGACTCGCGCACGAATGGTTCCGTATGTTTTATGTATGTGAGCATCACTTCACTTGCCCTAACAATGTACTGCAAAACATATGATTCAGATTGCCTTATAAGGTTTTTATTCCATTAAAATAACAAAATATACGAAATTATGGGGCAAAACCGGTCATATATCTTTTGATGGAGCAGAATTTCAATTTTTATTTTTTACAGCTATCTAAGAGACATGTTGGTTTTTGAAGGCGTATTTTTGCTTAATGATTATCTCCGGACTACAAGTCTTTGATTTGTTTACTTAGGTTTAGATTTAGTTTTAAAGATCTTTATTCTCATTAGAAATAGGTACAAACTTCACTTAAAATGAGATAAAATAAGATTTTAAAAAATACCAAATATATTGGCCGCTAGTCCCGCTTCAATATTAAGCATAAGCTTCTTTTTAAAGGTATTCAAAGACTTACAATTTCTTATGTCAGGTGGCAGATTGTTATCAAGCTTTGTTACCTACCTCAAACAAAATAGTCTTCCTTCCATAACCAGTCCTAGGATTCCCTAAATTTACTTAGTTTTTTTTTTATTCCGAAGACTACGAGTGTGATTACTTTTTTTTTAGCTCAAAACGTGGGCAAGTGTGTTGGAAAATCTAATATAACGTTTGGAGTCTTGTTTTTCCTCGCAAGTGTGTTGAAAAACGTCGTATGAAACACGTGTGCCTGTGACCATAATATACGCGGCTTTCTTATGGCCCACTCGCTTTCGCTCGTGCGCACACAATATCGCCTTGTATTTAATGGTCAACTTAGCACACTTGTATCATAATGTACTATTACGGCATTGTTAAGTATAATTTAAACTAAGAGGCAAGTACTTGTACTTGATCATAGCTAGCTATGATAGTTTAGTCCTACTAAATCTATACTAATATTATAAAGCTGACATTTGTTTGTTTTGAACGCGCTTATCTCAGCAACTTATAGACCGATTTGTTTTTTTTTGTGTTGTGTCGTTTTTTATCGAGGAAGGCTTTAGGCTATAAAACATCACGGCTATCAACATCAATACAAAACGCGCGGACTAAGTCGCGAGGGAGTGATTCACCATATACCCCGTGTGTTTATTAGTTCTGAGAAAAAAAATGAAGTTGCTTTTCAAATAACTTACAAATATTTTTAAAATTAGTTAATAAATAAAAAACAATGAAAATAATCATTTATTCAAAATGACCACCCTTGTTAGATGGCTGGGTTTGGCCAGTTATCAATAGCGGCATGAATCCTTTCGTTTTGCTTTTGGGACCAGAGTCGCTTCAGTGACTTAAGTGTGACTTGGACTTTGACAGACCCTGAGCTCTTAATCAGTCCCTAGGGAATATTCCAGCGTGTAGAGGTTGGGACTGGAGGAGGGCCATTCGTTCGCTGCAAGCCCGACATTTCACCTCAACCAAGATTGGGTGGTTTTGCTTTATGAGATGGCGCTGAGTCTAGCTGGAAGACTCAATCCTTGTTGTGAAATAAAATTTGAGAAAGGGGTCTCACATTCAGCTCTAAAATGTCACTTTGATAACTCTTGGCTTTCACCTTGACGCTTGGCAGAAATGGAGCGGAGAGACCATCGAAACTTCTAACCATACCATAACACTACTAGCCAGATGACGAGGACGCGAAATATTTCATGCTGAAGCTGGGATTTTTTCATTGGTGATGAGTACCTATTTTTCTCGCATCGTGTCTCCTAAGCAGTGTTGAACAATGTTCTCATTGCAATTGCCGAAGGCGATCGTCTAAAAGTGAACTTTTTTACAGCTTTTCGCCTTACCTTAAGATGATATTTCACTATTCTATTGACTGAAAAGCGTGAAATTTCCGTCTGCAGTGTTTCTTTTCCGACGAAGTCGCTCATATTTTGATGTTCGCAGGCGTCCTCGCATAGCGTGATTGACCACTCCTTTGGCGATCTTGTAAAGATCTTGTCTCCTTGATAGTAATACACGAAGTTAGGGCTCACTCAAAAAGTTTTTATCTCATGAAAAATGACCATTGGTTTTATCCCGCCTTAAATACTTAGTTGAATCACGGCTGCACGTAATTCTATGCTTCCTTCCATCACGAGAAAATTTACAGAAATAAATTTGAAAATCAAAGAAATTAAAAGTTTACATTCCACATTCAATATTGGAATAATAAATAAAACCGGCCAAGTGCGAGTCGGACTCGCGCACTGAGGGTTCCGTGCCAACTTTAACTGAATTAGGGAATCCATTAACTTCTACTTAGGGCCGATTTTTCAATAGCCAGATAAAATTATCAGACTGATAAATTATAAAGCGACAGATTTAAAAAATGACAGGTAACTATGACTGCTGACAATTAGGTGACGTTTTCAAATTAGCCATATTGTATTTTGTTCGACGAATATTTCTTATCTGACTGTTGAAAAATCAGCCCTTAGTAAAATACCACAATATTTTGTTGACTACAAATATAACTTTGTTTTTCATAGTGTTTGTATGAAGTACAAAGTTATGTTTGCGGTTGTTGAAAATGTGCTATATCTCAAAAACTACTCGTTCGTTCCCGTCCGAACTAATTTTCGTTGAAAGTATGTATTAAGATCTACATTACAATTTTTTTTTCAAAATTTACACATGCTTGGTTTAGAAACTAGATGGGGGGGGGGACGCCCATTTTACCACTTTGGAAGCGTCTATCTATGAAACGTTAGACTTTAAAAGAAAATGGTTTGAGGAACCTCTATGTCATTTTAAAAAACCTATCCATAGACACCCCATACGCATAGGTTTGACTAAAAAAATTTGTTTGGTTTTAGTTTCATGTATGAGAGCCCTCCCTTAACTGTCATTATTTTTTATTTTTTGTATGAGAATCGGTAAGCGGTTAACAAGATACATCTTCCTACCAAATTTCAATTGTGTAATGCTTATAGTTACAGAATAAAATGGCTGTGACATACGGACGGACAGACAGACAGACTTGACGAAACTATAAGGGTTCCGTTTTTTGCCATTCGGCTACGGAACCCTAAAAAGTAGCCTGTTTTTTATGTACAACGTTCTTCTTAAAACTTATGAACACACGAGGTACAATAACAAAACGATCATGGGTTTCAAATAACAAACAAAGTATACCATTACCAGTAGGTAAAACTGCATGTAAGAGATAAACTTGATGTTTTTACCACGCTTTTATTAGCTTGGGTTGTATCTATGTATGTATGTAATGGAATCTTTGAGCATAAATTTGACCGATTTCCAGAAGTTTGATTAATTTGAAACTTTGCACACGTATCAAGGACCGATGACAATGCAATCATTTAATAACAGTTTCTCAATATCCTTATAAGGACCGCCAGGATTAATAAATTCTTTCGTGGATCCTCTGTAAGGGAGTAAGAAAGATAGAGCTATCGCGTGTCGCACATGTCCGCAAATAATTAATTAAAACATCGAACTAAAAAATGAAAAATAAATTATTGTTTAAAAAAAAACTAAAAAACCACGCTTTTATAGCTAACCAAACTATAAAGTAGAAAATAATTTTTAATTACAAAGAGTTAGAGAATAATACAATGCAGAGTAAAAAGCGTGGGGTGCTTGATATATTAAATGTTACAATTATTCTACATGCAACTATCTATGTGCGGAGAGTTATGAAAAAAACATAGTAAAAAGTTATGCAAATATAGTAAAATGCACCTCACGCTTTTTACTCTGAATTGAATTATTCTCTAACTTTTTGTAATTAAATAATATTTTCTACTTTTTAGTTCGGTTAGCTATAAAAGCGTGTTTTTTTAGTTTTTTTAAACTATAATTTATTAATACTAACAGTTCCATTATTATATTGTATTGTTATTCCAGGTAGAGCGTAAGGATCTGCCTCCACAAGTGGTGTCCACCTCTGTTCCTCCGCCAATGCAGGTCGGTAATAATTAAATATTTCGGAGCTTACAATACGACCGGTCTGACGACGGTCATTAGAAGCCAAGAACCGCGAGCCTTTAATAATCTGAATGCCGAAATAAATTACATATTGCTCCGCAGATGGCCATCAAAATAAACGACCCTAATCTTTTCGTAGTGATACCGAATTGACTAACAAATACACAAAGTCATCAAAATCAAAGGAAACTCTTCAACCCTGTAAAAATGCAAACCCCTCGTAACTATACTTAAGAGTCGAAAAAGTATTGACCCACTTACAGCACTTACACTATTATTAACAGGCACATAAATATTGTGGAAGGGACAAGGGAGCTTTGAATTGGGGGGCTCTTACACAAAACCATTTGAGGTCGCAATGTACCGATTTCTCCTGTTTATTCTAAGAAAAGAAACACTCAAAACAACGATTAAGTGGGTTTATGTAGAATCTTAAAAGCATTAGCTCAAGCACTCTTAAGACAACAACATCGAGATATTAGTGTAGTAAAAACTATAATAAAAACTCATTTTTGTTTTTTTTTTGTAATGGAATGTTGATCTCTTACTTAAATTATTGGTGTTAATTATAGTGATATAAATTAATTAATTCAATCAGCTTGTTGCGACAGAAAATGTATCAAGGTTAAGAGGGCGACTTAACTCCGTTTGTATCGAAACATGTGTGCTGCAAGTGGGCACCGTATCATCACACACACTGCTCTATGCTACGAAGTTTCAATATAGGTACAAACTCCAGTCATTTGGGTGTTACCCCTTTAGGCTTGGAATGTTTTGAAACCGGAGCTTTGAAAACGAGTTATCTTATAGATTTTGTAGATATACCTATTTAAAGATCTTAAAGATTTTCGCATCTACCTCACAGGGCTCCTAAGTCTACCAGTCTATATGTTTAGGTGATGTGATAGGTGGTGTGATAGGCATACGCCCGGATTGCGTAAGACACAGGGTTCGATTCCTCGTCTGTCACACAGCCAACGTTGCTTTTTACAAATTCAATTTATATAATTAAGTTTGTATAGTACTATAAAAACAAAAATGTTACCGAAGAGAATAGTCTTAATTATTATTGAATTAACGGTACCTTAGAAAAGCAGGTACGAGTCAGCCTATGACCTCTTGCTATAAAACAACATCAACAGTCAACACAGGGTTGAGGTGACACCTTTTATAAATCAACAACCAATTTCTATCATTAATTTATTGTAGTGCAAATCGTAAAGAGTAAATACAATCGAAATTGGTAGTTTCGCCTGGGGCCCTATTTTTGAATCACTCGCTTCGAAATGGCGAGTGATTTTCGTTCGACAACGAGTTTTTTCTATGACTTTTAATTCATCTTCGAACGAAAATCACTCGCCATCTTGAGGCGAGTGGTTCAAAAATAGGGCCCCGGAATGGAATGTTTTCCGGGAGTTTTGAAATTGAGCTATCTTAGAGGTTTTGATTTGCTCTTTTCGAATTTCAACTTTGCCACCTCGTATCTCAGCCGCTCTCGCCGCCATCTTGAAAAATGGCGCCCACTAGTTATTTTTAGGCGATATCTCCTTTTCGGCTTATCTAATATATATAAATCTCGTATCACAATGTTTGTCCTCAATGGACTCCTAAACCACTTAACCGATTATAATAAAATTCGCACACCATGTGCAGTTCGATCCAACTTGAGAGATAGGATAGTTTAAATCTCAATTTATCATAACTGCACCCGTGCGAAGCCGGGGCGGGTCGCTAGTTTTACGATAAAAATATCTACTACAAAATTAAAGAAGAGACAATTTCCTATGATTAATGCTCAGAAACATTTTTCATAAGATCAGTAGTTTCGGTGTACAAGCTCTGCAAAGTATCAAGTAACTCACGCTTTTGCCGAATTCCATTTTGGCGCCGTTTTCCTTTATTGCTTATAATAAGTGAAATTTGAGTTTTAAAAATGAATTTCCCATCTTTGCGTAAGACACAGGGTTCGATTCCTCGTCTGGCACACAGCCAACGTTGCTTTTTACAAGTGCAATTTGCAATTTATATTATTAAGTTTGTATAGTGACAAAACACTATAAAAACAAAAATTTCATTATCCTTATTTCTCTCATTTATTTACTTAAATTAAATCCGTATCCGTGTTTTCCACAGACTACCCAGCTGCTCGGCCCAGAGAACACGATCACCGTGTGTCAGTTCTGCAACGCATCCATCAAGACTGCAGTCAAGTACACCACCACGTCACGCACTCACATCGCGGCCGCCTTGTGGGGACTGTTGTGGTACACCATTTTTTAATACATCTTACACAATTACGTGTTATTGAAATAGCGCGAAATGTCTTTACCTCTAAGATACTCTACTCTACACCAATCTTGCAGTATTAGTTTTTAGTTTTTGTTACTCTATTTCAATAACATCTTGTATTTAATTTTGGACATCATATACTTTGTTTCGATCCAAAAGTAAGCACCACAACACCCAGACTCGAGAAAATATAGAAAATTATGATTTGACCCGACCGGGAAACGCACCCGGGACCTTGGAGCGGCGACGTAAAACCTAGCGTGCTTAACTAGTGGATACCACCACGGAGGTCGTCAGTTTCCACGAACATTTTTCAGTCAGTGGTCTCAATCACTCTACTCCAAATATACTCTGATTTGTAATTAGGTAGACCAGAATGAAAGCTTCAATCGAACTTTTTATTTTTAAATGTTGCAAGCGTCGTACCAATTGTGTTGTAACAATTCAATGGTACACCAGTAATTGGACTTATGATACGCTTATTCAATAGTGCGGTTTTACTTCTTAAGATAAATTATGTATGTAAAACGTTACATAAACTCTAATATAGTAATACATAAAATGGTTTTTATAAAATTAATAAAAACAATATTCTTGTATGACTTTACCAATTTTGTTTTTTTTTTAATTTTTCATAGATAGTTTATTAGAAATAATTATGATCTTTGTAGCAAACATGTTTTTAAAAACAAATTTTATTTGAATATTTTATAATCGATTAAAAACAATGGATGAAATTGAATTTTTTGAAAATGTAGGAACAACAGTATTTTTAAATTTCGATAAAGTGGCCACCCACTAAATGTCGTTTTGGTCTATCTAATAAAAATCAGGGTATAGAACTTATTTACTCAACTTTTCGACAGACCAACTTGTTGATTTTTAATGAACTTAGTTCGCATAACGTGACCGAATTAACTAATTAATACAAATAACGCTCATATTTTCAAACTTTCAAAAGTTTTAATCTTCTTTTATATCTATATGTACATAAATAAACAGTTTCTCAATTTCAGTTGCCTCTGCTGTGTGCCATATGGAACGGAATCTGCGAAAAATTCCGACCACTACTGCCCCAACTGCCAACGTTACCTTGGAACCTACGTCAAGTAAACAGGGTTCTTTTTTAACTGCAGAGTAGTGTTACCAGCTCTGCTTATAGTATAAGTAAAAACATCTATAAAATATAAGTTCTATGTAAAATGATTGTGGCCTTCACTGAGCTGACTTCACGAATAATTAAATAACATCGACGTGCGGAGTTCGCGGCGCATTTCACGTTTTTATTAAATTTTTAAGTAAATTTTATGTTATCATAAAATTTATACCGAAATAAGCATTTATTTTTTAATGTAACCTTAGCAAGTAAGTTTCTCAGAATTTTATACTTTCGTATGGTAATATTATTTTTGTAATACCTATATTATGAAAATAAATTGCTTAAAATTGGAACATGTCTGTAACAAGTATAATATTTTCATCAATATTTTGAACAAGAAACATGTCCACCTGCTAGGGTTTATTATAAGGTGCTTTCTAGTGAAGAATCATTAATTTCTGTAATATCACTTGTTGATAGTAATAATTTTTTATTCTACATATAGATCAGTTAATCGTCATTAATGTACCTAAATAAATAACAAGATATTTTGATTAATAAACATGTTTCATTAAAATCAAAGTTTTATTAAATCTCATTTCCATGGGATGTTTGTTGGTTCTAGAATAGTTAAGCCCATTGCGTTTTGTAATTATAATAAATTTTCGAATAAATACTACAGCACTTCCTGATTCATTCATACTTTTATTACATTCTAGTAATATTAGCGATTTCACTCACATTCATTTATCATCAAGTCTAGTTCACTTATTATTCAGTTAATCACTGGGTTGCACCGATTCCACGACCACATTTAAATTTTTGATTAATAAACATGTTTCATTAAAATCAAAGTTTTTTTAAATCTCATTTCCATGGGATGTTCGTTGGTTCTATAATAGTAAAGCCCATTACGTTTTATAATTATAACAAATTTTCGAATAAATACTACAACACTTCCTGATTCATTCATATTTTTATTACATTCTAGTTATATTAGCGATTTCACTTACATTCATTTATCATCAAGACTAGTTCACTTCTTATTATTCAGTTTATCACTGAGTTGCACCGATTCCACGACCACATTTAAATTGCAATAATCTTGGGATTTTTAAAGTAAAACTCACTAGTTTTTTTTTATTAACGCACTTATTATTATGGTCTTTATTATTTACAAAAGCGTAGCTTGTTTTCGCCGCTAAAATTGTCACAGCAAGATACATAACTGTCTGTAGTATTTCAGCACTGACACTTTTTTTTTCCACATCATGATCATAGTCCAATCAAATAGGTATACGTACCAGCGAACCAACACTAGCAGTCATCACTTCGGCTTACGCAACGTACTGGTTAGTGAGTGCTCTCAGCAGTCTAGCCCTTCGTATAGCGGCCGCTTCCCTCTGTATATCCACGCTGTTGTTCGCGTTATAATAAGTCCTAGCGAACCAACAATAGCAGTCATCACTTCGGCTTACGCAACGTACTGGTTAGTGAGTGCTCTCAGCAGTCTAGCCCTTCGTATAGCGGCCGCTTCTCTCTGTATATCTTCGCTATTGTTCGCGTTATAATACGTACCAGCGAACCAACTCTGGCAGACATCACTTCGGCTTACGCAACGTACTGGTTAGTGAGTGCTCTCAGCAGTCTAGCCCTTCGTATAGCGCCCGCTTCTCTCTGTATATCTTCGCTATTGTTCGCGTTATAATACGTACCAGCGAACCAACTCTGGCAGACATCACTTCGGCTTACGCAACGTACTGGTTAGTGAGTGCTCTCAGCAGTCTAGCCCTTCGTATAGCGGCCGCTTCTCTCTGTATATCTTCGCTATTGTTCGCGTTATAATACGTACCAGCGAACCAACTCTGGCAGACATCACTTCGGCTTACGCAACGTACTGGTTAGTGAGTGCTCTCAGCAGTCTAGCCCTTCGTATAGCGGCCGCTTCCCTCTGTATATCTTCGCTGTTGTTCGCGTTATATTACGTACCAGCGAACCAACACTGGCAGACATCACTTCAGCTTACGCAACGTACTGGTTAGTGGGTGCTCTCAGCAGTCTATCCCTTCGTATAGCGGCCGTTTCCCTCTGTATATCCTCGCTGTTGTTCGCGTTATAATACGTACCAGCGAACCAACTCTGGCAGACATCACTTCGGCTTTCGCAACGTACTGGTTAGTGAGTGCTCTCAGCAGTCTAGCCCTTCGTATAGCGCCCGCTTCTCTCTGTATACCCTCGCTGTTGTTCGCGTTATAATACGTACCTACCAGCGAACCAACACTAGCAGTCATCACTTCGGCTTACGCAACGTACTGGTTAGTGAGTGCTCTCAGCAGCCTAGCCCTTCGTATAGCGGCCGCTTCCCTTTGTATATCCTCGCTGTTGTTCGCGTTAAGCTCCAGGGCTCCGGCCGCCTTGACGGCTCGCGAGCGGCGGCCCCCCTCCCCGCGGCGCGCGTGCAAAGCCACTCCCACTTCCAAGAGCGTGCCGTCCCATATACAACTGTAGTACGCGTCCATCGCGTCTGCTATGTTGTTCGTCTGGGGGAGAAATTTATATTCATTAGAAGACCTACGGAGGAAGATTGGACTAGTTTACACTGAAAATTTCAGGGATAAAACATGAAGGAATAGCCTATGCGTTACTTTACAAACTTAATGAATTATCTCACTATATTATTATTGTGTAGGATGCTATTACTATCAGAAACAAGTATAGTGCAGTTCCACATCGTGCCCAACATAGTCCTCTAATAGGTACTCACTATTTCAGCAAGATACTTGAGAGTCGTCGTGTAGTTAGGTCCATTAGGTAGGCGGCATAGAGCAGCGGCGTAAAAGGGTACGGCCATATTACACCTGGACACATCTATTGGCCCACCTTAGAGATTAGGTTTCGATGGCCCCTACCGAAATATGATTGCTAGATTGAACAAAAACTGTTGATGCAGTTTTAAACCTGATACATTTTACCATCTTTTTCGATCGTATTGTTTTAAATTTGAATTCAAAATACCATACGACATGGAGCTACGCCTAACAAGTCGGATATGCGCCTTGTTAAAGGCAATTGATTTTTGAATAAAAAACATGTTTTATCAAATAAAGGTTTAATTTAATAACGCGTGTTGCCTTCATGGGCATCTACCGTACGATTAGGCATAGAGTTTATCAACAGCTCTATGAAATTTTGAGGGATCATCTCCCATTCCTCTTCTATGGCAGTTTTCAACTTCTGCATCGTCTGGGCAACTGGCTGACGAGCCCTAACACGTCTTTTTAGCTCGTCCCACGTGTGCTCAATGGGGTTCATGTCTGGGCTTCTGACTGGCCAGTCCATAAAGGAAATTTGGGCCCACATAGTCCGCGTATGGTATCACGTGAGGTTCTAAGCACTCACGAATGTACCTTTCAGCATTTAATGTTGGCAGCCGTGGTCCTGTAACAACCTCAAGTTAAGTTTTGCCGCTCGCGGATATACTGCCCTAGACAATCCACGAGCCACCGCCATAAGCAACCCTCTCTTCAATGCAGATTGTGCGAAACGTTCTCCCTTACGTCGATAGACCTTCTTCCTTCCATCATTGCCATGTAACACAATTTTAGACTCATCAGAAAAGAGTACACGGCTCCAATCTTGCTGTGTCCAATTTAAATGACTGCGTGCGAAATGAAGGCGCGCTGTTCGGTGGGCTCGCGTTAGTTTGGGCCCATTAGCTGGCTTGTGGTATGGTACCAACCATATCGCGTTCTTTTAACCTTCTACGAACAGTTCAAGCGCTCACAGATACTCCGTGGAAGTCGCGAAGTTGGTTTTGTATCTCAATGGAGGTAAGGTGACGATTTCTCAAGCTGGTCGTCACGATGAGTCGATCCCGCCTTTCAGTTGTGACCCGAGATCGTGGCCTTCCTTGGCGACGAACAAAGTCTCTAGGTACCTCCGATAAACATTTCGGACCGCAGATCGACTTAAATTAAGTTGAGCACTCACGTTTCTTTGGCTGTGTCCGGCCTGAACAAGTGCCACAGCTTGGGCGGCGACTTCAGGTGAAGTATCCATAGATTATTGATAGAACCTCACCTTAATGTTAAGAATAAGTAATGTTTGTTGCAAAACCAAAGATATCAATCACTTTTTCAAGAATTAAATCCATGTAAACCAATAAAACCAAGTTTTCTTAGTATTCGATTGTTTGATATCAACAAACAGGCTCCAAATTGTCTTTTGTTTCTTTAAATTCTATGTTCAAATTCAAAAAAAGACTATTGAATGAAATTGTGAATATGCCAGGTTCAAAACTGCATACAAACTTTTTGCTCGACCTAATATAAAATTTTAGCTAGGACCAAACGAAACTGAAAATACAAGGTGGGCCAATAGAAGTGTCCAGAAGTGTAGTTGCGAGCAGCGGGCCGCACGCCTTAGCATAGATTTAAACACTATGTATTTACTGATGCTTGGCAAAAAAAAGTGGGCGCAGCTAACGCTTGGCAGGAGCAAGTGGCGTGTCTTGTAAGCCCACGGTTAGTGCCAGGAGCCGGCTGCGAGCGCGCTAAGTACCACTCGGTTGACGTAGTCACTCTCACCTTCTCTGCCAGACACTTGAACGCTGTCGTGTAGTCTGGTTCGTCAGGCAGCTGGCAAAGCGCCGCGGCTTGCGTAGGCGCCGCTAGCGCTTGGCAGCAGCGGGCGGCGCGTCTCGCAAGCCCCGGCTCGTCCGGCGCTCGTTTAGCGAAGTGCCAGGAGCCGGCCGCGAGCGCGCAGAGGTACCGGCGAAGCGCCGCGCCCCAGCGGCCGCCGCACATCTCTACGTCGCCGTATAGACGAAGCCTGCGAATGAAGACGCATTTTTGGTTTAGATCACGTAGGTAACAGAAGTTGGATGATTTATTTTTTGATTAATGGCATCGGGCTGCCAAATTGCTGCCATCTACGAAGGTAAATATCTTTTATAAAGAAACCGTTATGTTTTTTATACTTTATTGCGTAAAAAATGTTGGAATGCTTTAACTATTGCATTGTCATTTATTGCTTGCCACACACGACTAAAACGAGCGTCACTTCAAACAAAAGGCAACGCGAAGGGCAAACGATTTTCTTCAAAAGGTGGTTAGGCAACAGTGACCTTAATTAGTACACTTACCAAGACGTGTTGTACGGGTACAGCTTCAAACTTCTCTCGAGCATGTCCGTTAGCGATTCCAGCACATATTTGACATTATAGTTATTCATATTCGATATCGTAGTCGGCCACAAGTTGGTGTATTCCACGACCAATTCCATCGACGCATCGTCAATGAGTAGATTATGTATCTTGGCTAGTAGAGATAGCATGACGCTAACGGCTAGCGGTTCGCGTAGCGTCGAGAGGAAAGCGTTGAAAGCGTTTCGTGCTTCGGCCGCTGCGTTCGGCGCGTCGCGGGAGTGAGACGGCATGCCCCCCGCGTTGCGTTTCATTGGAACGGTCGTGCCGTTGCTGTACACTGATAGGGCTGAAAGTAAACGTCAATAGAAATTTAATTAATTATTTTATGGGAAGGAGATAGAACTTTTATAAGATGTCGTCAATGTGTTATAGTGTCGAGGCATATTTTTAAGACAAAAAGGACTAATTTAATAAAAAGAAGTTACTTTATGATTTTTGATTGACATATTATGGAAAGTACAGTAAAAATAGGACTGATGAGTTTAAGACTTTACTTCTGAATGTTTCGCTCGACGTCAAGAGTAACGCTCTGCTAGACTTTTGCTTATGGGACAAGAGGACAGATGAACAAGGGTTGTATAATTACTTTACCTATTTAAACTACTTCGTTAAATGCTTGTCGGCTCATTATCATTAGAAGCCCCGCAAATTGCTAATGCGCCTAGTTATGATTTTCGTTCTTATTTCCTCCGAAATCATTAATTTAAGTAATTACCTACTTGGAATGGTTTTTATAGTTGCGAAAGAGTTTTTAAGGTTATTACCGGCGCATTAGCAACTTATTTGCTTAGCAGACTGCAATCGATGAGCCGTGCCTATAGATGCAAAAAAATCAGTTCAAACTGGCAGCGCGGTTTAACGCGTCTTAGAGTTTTAAATGGGTAAAAACGAAATCCAGGTGTTCCTTACATTAATCAATTATACTTTATACAGTGTGTCCAGAATAAAAATCGCTTTTCCATACAATTCAATACAAAATCCTCCAATCCAATCCAATACCTGATTGATGATTTTAGTATGAAAAAGCGTTTTTTTTTTTTGTAAATTTGCTTTTAAATACGTACCTCCAATATCGCTATACATAGGTATGGCTGAAATTAATATACAGTGTGACCGGGATAGCCCGGTCACACTGTATATTAATTTCAGCCGTATATATTAGTTTCGCACAGTTTTAAGTACATTTAAAAAGAGTTTTTTTTTGCAGATAGTACCCATGAGAGCCTGAACCAGACTCGTGCATACCATAATCCCACAGCGGCCTGGGGAACTTCCTCGCGTCCCAGCGCGGCCGTTAGCTCGCCCGGCCCGCTCACCGACCCCGACCCCTCCCACTCGCAAGCGTTCACGAGGCAGCTCCAACACGCCTCTAGCACCTGACACACGTAGTTAAGTACCCATGGCAGCTCGAACCAGACTCGCGCATACCATAACCCCACAGCGGCCTGGGAAACTTCCTCGCGCCATTGCCGCGCGGCCGCGAGCTCGCCCGGCCCGCTCGCCGACCCCGACCCCTACCACTCGCAAGGGTTCACGAGGCAGCTCCAGCACGCCTCTAGCACCTGATACACGTAGTAAAGTAGCCATGGCAGCTTGAACCAGATTCGCGCATACCATAATCCCACAGCGGCCTGGGGAACTTCCTCGCGCCCTTGCCGCGCGGCCGCGAGCTCGCCCGGCCCGCTCGCCGACCCCGACCTCTACCACTCGCAAGCGTTTACGAGGCAGCTCCAGCACGCCTCTAGTACCTGACACACGTAGTAAAGTACCCATGGCAGCTCGAACCAGACTCGCGCATACCATAATCCCACAGCGGCCTGGGGAACTTCCTCGCGCCCTTGCCGCGCGGCCGCGAGCTCGCCCGGCCCGCTCGCCGACCCCGACCTCTACCACTCGCAAGCGTTTACGAGGCAGCTCCAGCACGCCTCTAGTACCTGACACACGTAGTAAAGTACCCATGGCAGCTCGAACCAGACTCGCGCATACCATAATCCCACAGCGGCCTGGGGAACTTCCTCGCGCCCTTGCCGCGCTGCAGCTCGACGCACGCGGCGCACAGTGCGGCCGCGAGCTCGCCCGGCCCGCTCGCCGCGCCCGACCCCTCCCACTCGCAAGCATTCACGAGGCAGCTCCAACACGCTTCTAGCACCTGATACACATAGTAAAGATAGCCTGTAACGTCTAGGGGTGGGCGTTGCAATGATCCGTTTCAAAAGACCGTTTTATGTTTCGCGAAGATGGAACTGTTTTACGGTTTGTTCCAAAATAATCTTCGTCGCACAATAAGTCCTCGGATGGTCTTACGCGAATTTGTACTTAAAGTGTAATGAAATACAGTCTATAAAGCAATGAGAGCATTGCGACGACAACGTTCGTTCTGCTTTTTGATACAAAATAACTTTTATTACAAAAAGAATAACATTAAAATTTAAAAGAGGCAACTGCGCAACCATTCACTCGTCACTCGTCGAAGTAATTTTCAAGTGTGCTTTGAAGTTTACGTTTCGCGCTCGTTCGTACGTCGCTATCCGTCGTCTGTCAATCAAATCAGTTGCGAACGAGAATCGTTTCGAGGACTAGTTTTCATTCTTAAAGAAACGGCTGCGTATCGTCGTCAAAATATTTGACAACGACCCACCACTAGTAACATCCCACTGCTGGGCAAAGGCCTTTTTTTAAATTGGACACCAATCACATGCATTACTCTGATCCTAAAGTAAGTAGCTAATGCACTTGTGTTATGGAAATCAGACACAACAGTTGTACCACAACACCCAGACCCGAGACAATATAGTTTATTTATTTATTTCTATATTGTCCCGAACGGGAATCGAACACGGGACCTCGGAGCGGCGACGCCTTGAAACCAGCGTGCTTAGCCACTACACCACGGAGGTCGTCATATTAGCCTTACCTAAACTATGAGGTAGTTAGAGCCATACTCCACCACGCGGGCTCAGTGCGGGTTGGTGGAGGGGTGTTTGCAAGGCAAGCGACTAAGCCTGCTGTCAGATTTTATCAAGCCGCCCATAAGGCCTCTGACTAGGCTTAACGACTATTATAAACCGATATTAGGCGGGACCAACGGCTTAACGTGCCTTCCGAAGCACGGAGATGCTATTGATGTACGTCAGTTATATGGTCGGAATGGTCACCCATCCAAACACGACCGCGCCGTAGGTTACTTCAGATCGGTATCACTACCAAAGCGCTGCCACCACTGCGCTACGAGCACCTCACATTGATTTGAATTTTTGTCTTTTGTGTACGTGCAGACCTATGCCGTTACCATGAGTTTACGACGGTTTTACTCGCTATCGACGCGTAAAAAAAGTCTATAGAAAATTGCACAGCGCCTCAGCACCTCTAGCGGTGACTGGCAGAACTAAAATTTTCCATACAAAAAGTAACGTCATCGCTAGCGAGTAAACTCATGACAACGGTACAAGACAAGTAGTAAAAACTATGAAGATAATTTTATCTGGGGTCTGGATCACCTAGACTTTTTTATCTCGGCGGGAGGTCGCCGACCTCCCGCGTATGAATTATGTTTCAATTCATTTTTAATATTTTTATGCAAACAAAAAACCTAAAAAAATACATCTACTGATGCAAAACAAAACTCGGAAGTAAATTCGGTAAAAAAAGTGCTCTGATTACAGGGATGAACCACTTACGTGTATGTAAGTTTAGCAACGTTGCAATCATACATACTGACTAGTCATACTTGTGGCAAGTTTTGAATTAATTGTAGTATGAATATGATCTTATTTAAGAAAATACGCATTTCAAAATAATATAAATTGCCATATTTTAGGAGGTGAATGAGACCATCAACCGTATGCTTCTCCATTCATTATCGTTATTTAAGATTTCGACCCTATAGAAAAAGTTGTTAATATTGATCATTTGCTTGCAAATATTGGCACCACCCTGCAAAGCAAAGTCATCCTATATATAAAAGTTTTTTATTTTTTTATGAATAGAATATATGTTTAAGTTATGGGATATAAAAAGAACATGGTATAATATTAAACATTGAGTTAATTACCTGAGGTCTAGGAATAATTCCGTCGCCAGAACTAGCTGCGGCAATGCAAGCTTTACACTTATTCGCCAACGCGGACAGATTCAGTCGGTGATGAGGCCACTCGCTCAGCATAACATTCACTTGCAGCAGCAAAACCTCCCAGGATAGTTGGCGGCAAAGACGGTATAAAGTCGGATCTGATCCTCCGCCCAGTTGGCTCCTAGCCTCGCCCTCTAATACTGATAGAAGAGATAAAGCTGTTCGCGCACAACCGGCTTCGGCGCGCGCTCGAGCGGCGCCCGAGACAACGTATCCAAAATCTTGCAGAAACCCTCTAGGTAAAGATACCAGAGCATTCCCTAGCCCGCCTGCAGGCTTCCACGAAGGACTCAACTTCCACAGAGGCGACGCGGGCGCCATCATAGCCAGCTTTACGAGACACATGCGGACGTCGTCAGCGGTCGACGCTTCGATCAGCCGCTTCTTCAATCTACCCATCTCTAGCTCTGGCACCGTTTTGCATTCAAAATCAGGTGTTTCCCAGTCATCTGTCAACAGCTCATGAGGGATATCCATGTTTTCATCATCATTGTTCAGTGCGTCATTCAAAATAGTGCGCAAATGTTCGTCAGATATTAACTTCCTTCTGATACTATCGGCCGCTTCGCCGACATGTTTTTTCAAATACTCATCGATTCTTTCTATTGGAATCCTACATTGTGATGTCGCCAAGTGGAGGAAAAACATTTTCAGATTGTTCCAATCGTCTTCTGAAAGATCGGACAAAAGAACTGGAGCGAGAGCCCAGAAAAGAAGGTCAAAGAATTTGATGCCAACAACTTTAAATTTGTTAAGGAAGTCCGGGTGAGTTGAGGGTATACCCCCTTCTAGAGCATATCTTACAGCATTAAGTGCCGACACCCGGTTCAAGAGGTCTCTGGCTACAGTGAATGCTCCACTAGAAGCGGATCCTTGGATATCTAACTCGACTACTTGTCTATGGACCATGGGTATTTCTCTCGCAAGATTGTCAGCCTGTAATACTGCAATAATACCAGTGTAGTGGTTAGCTACAGATTCCTGAAGCTTTTGTAAAAGAGATGGTTCTTCATGTAGCACATCATATCCAAGATTCAAAGCTCTTATGTACCCTTGAATATCATCCTTAGTCATGCTTGCATAATAAAATTCTCCCCAAGGCATAGTTTTGTGACAACCATACCCATGAAGAGCAACTTCTCTTTCCAAAAGAGTTGAATTTTCTTTGCAGCCAAGAATATGCTTTTTGGCTAAATCATGTTGTCCATAAAAGAAGTAATTGTAGCACAGGTCAAAGTGTATTTGCATGGCAAGTTCATATTGACTTATGATAATATCCCCTGAATTCCAATCATGATGCATGTCATCCGAGTCTTCATTGAGGTGAACAAAGGATTCCATTACTGGTATTTTAATTTTCCTTGATTCTCTTTGATTTGCATTTGGTAGTATTTCATAGTACACCAACATGTCTTCTAAGTATCTGATACTTTGCATACGTGAAACTTCTGACATTCTAAGAATTTTTTCAAAGTTTTGGTTTAATGGAACATATGCACTGTCAGCTTGCATGCCTGGCCTGTAAACAGAGAAAAAGAAATCAGATATTTACTTTTATGATTATAATCTTGTTAGAGCTTGCGCTTGAAGTGAATGAACAATGGCATTTGTATATGCATTGCATACATATTTTAAATGTGCTTGTGTGCATTAATGCAATAGTGGGGCCCGTCATTTCAGATTAGACAAGCTCTAACATCATATATTCAACTTATAACTTACATATGGATAAAAGCCATCTTATTTGATTTTGCGTATAAAGCAGCTTTGACGGGGAATCTAAGTACCCATCTGTGATATAGAGTAAGTGCAAACTGGATTTGAGATTGTTGTAGGAGGTCCTGTGATATTTCCTGCAACATTTAATTTGTCAGAAATTTTAGATAAGATAGGATACAAAGAATGTTAAATTAACTTGGTGATGATGCCTGTTACTTAAATTTATGTTTACTTACCATTGGTGGAACAGAAAATGCAGTGTCACTTGCCATATAGACCAGATCTTGCATCAACTGCTGCTGAATTTGAGGTGGTAGTTTGGTTTCAAATACATCTGCAGGATATAGTAAGCAATTCATTAAAAGTTGTGTTCAACCAATAAATGATATAAGGCTGAAAATATTTATTACCTAAGCTCCAGTTTAGAGTTGATGCCACTTTTAATGCCAGTATCTTTAAAGCTAGCTGTTTCCTGGTGTACTGCACTGGCACAGCTATCGTCAGAGCTGGGGGACTGGGGGGAGCGTCAATGTCAACCACTCGCTCACTGGTAGGCTTCGAGTTGGCATTCTTTGTGTCAACCGATAGAAATTCTTCAATTAACTCACAGGCTGATGGTTCTGAAATGTCAACACATAATTACAGTGAATTGCTTACATTTGAATTTACATTTAAAATATATATTAATATATCTAACAGTATTCAATTATACAACTCACAGTGCAATATAGTTTAACCTGTCAATCTGCTTCGAGAAGCGCGAGAACTGCGCGCCGCTGTCGTAAGACAAACGCGCGCGTGGCCTCGACTCTGTCTGGTACCAAGCGCCCGCCATCGGGCGGGCCGCGCAATTTACAAAAATATAAATATCTCGCGGTAGGAATGAGCTATCATCATTTTGTAAACGGGGATTTGTTGTTTATTGTATTAGCTATAACACTGTTTTACTAAATATTACGTTACTGAAATATTTTTATTAATACTGAGGCGAAAAAGAAGGTAGCGCGGGAAAAAACATGACTCATCGTATTTATAATAAATGTTTACGTTATAAATTTTCAATTATACCTTCAAATACCCCGAAACAAAGCTGAAACATAATATTTTTCATATAAAAAAGATAACTTATCACCATAGAACAAATTTTATAAATACAGGATAAATAAAAATCGTAATGACTACATTTTAGTACATGGGGTCTATTCACAAGACCCATCTTCTAAATACTAGTTGGAACACCCATCTTTTTGGTATCTATGGATTGCTCATTTTACCGTTTACATGTTGAAGACTTCCCAGTATTCAATTGTCCGCACCACATAGCTAAATCATCGATTTAAAATCGACTACTCAACCGATCCCCATATGGGGAGAGTAAAACGTGACGAAAAAGTACAGGGAACCCGATATGGGGATAGTAAGGCGCTACGACATATGCGAATGTGAAAATGAACCCCATATGGGGAGAGTAAGGGTGAGAGGGTTTAAATAAATAAATGGTTTGGGTCAAAGTAGTCAGTCTGTAATTAGCTTTGTGTGGTACAATTCACTTCATGTGGAGTGCAATGTCTATTTTGTTTCTACCGACAAAAGAACTCGCTGAAAATCAGTGTAGTGGTATGCAATCCGATGCTGCCATGAATAATGCTGAGCCAGTGCTTTTTTGGCTTACATATAGTCTTAATCTTGAATTTCAATTACTTATTATTCGGACATATAAATTTATGTTCTTTCTTTCTTTCAATATAGATTTACAACGTATGTGATATGATGCAGTGGATATAACCATGATAAGCTGACTATATAAAGTTATCATGTTCATAAAGAACTAAGTTTTCTGTGAATATTATAGACCTGAATCAATTCACCACGTACCTGGGTTAGGTTTGCTAAGATGCTTCTTCAGAAGGTTGGGGTCGAGAAGGAATTCAAACCATAAAATAGTGTCCGGAGATATGGGCACGGTACCCGGTCTCAATAAATCGACATCCATATTTTCTTATGTTATAATTATATAGAAAATATTTGGAACTACATAAAAAATATTTGCAAGGTGTTAAATAGGTAAACTTAGGAATTTTATTTACAACTTTTAATTTCCAGTTTTACAAAAACAATTTGATGAAAGCGACG
Organism: Pyrausta purpuralis; assembly: GCA_963924145.1. Taxonomy (NCBI): domain Eukaryota; kingdom Metazoa; phylum Arthropoda; class Insecta; order Lepidoptera; family Crambidae; genus Pyrausta; species Pyrausta purpuralis. The sequence goes on from OZ001642.1 coordinate 12,874,066, forward strand.
ACAAAAGCAAAATGACTTTTTTAATTGTCAATCAGTTGTCAGTTGTCTGTTTTTTTTTTAAATTTACAAGTCTAACCACTGTCTAACGTCCTTACGGACAATCCTTCATTAATAAATTCAATATTTACACTTAACATTAACTGAACTAGCCTAGCCTAACCTAAGTCATCGAAATGGACAAAGGAGGAAACAAAGTAAAGCGTGCTCTGATAGCAGATCGCACCCTCTGATTCGAATCGTTATTCTCGTGCTAAACTTCCTTCTTGAGCATTGAAATGTGAACGCCAGCCCCGCATTTCAATGAGTTAGGTTAGGCTAGGCTAGTTTAGTGTTAGTTTTGTAGCGGTAAGTATGAATATTGAATTTATGAATAAAGAATTGTCTGTATGGCTCCGCCCGAGGACGTTAAACTTGTAAATAAAAAAAAGTTACGACCACAGATTAATAAGTTTTTTTTCATACAAGTTATACGTTTTCGGCTCTAGCCATACAGATAATTCTTTAGTGAAAATTGTTCATTTTTTAACACTCATTAACTAAAACTAACACTAAACTAAACTATCTTAACCTAACCCATTGAAACGCGAGGTGGTTCGCATTTCAATGTTCAACAAGAAATCTCAGCGCAGGAACAGCGATCCGGGTGAGACAGCGCGATCAGAGCTCGCTTCACTTAATCCCCCACTTTAATTAAATTGTTTTCTTCAAAAGCACGAATTATCACGACAATTCCACCACACAATCACAATAATTGACCCGAAAAAACAATTACTAAAACGGAGAAAAAAGATCCTTCCTTCCCTTTTCGTTTCCCGCGCAAAAACCCAATAATTAAGAGTATGGTTATTATGACGTTGTTTTTCTTTCGATCCGCAGGGAGCTGTCTAAGGTCTTATTCTACGCTTCCTAGTAATGACTAGGAATTACTCGTTACACCTAGTCAGAGGCCTTAGCGGCGGCTTGATAACATCTGACAGCAGGGTTAGTCGCTTGCCTTGCAACACCTCTCAACCAATCCGCATTGAACTCTCGTGGTGGAGTATGGCTCGAACTACCTCATAGTTGAGGTAAGGCCTTTGCTCAGCAGTGGAACGTTACAGGCTAACTTAAATTTATTTTGCTAACGTCACCTTGTTGTCAGTAATAATTTATGATAACTCCTTTTTACAATCGCTCGAATGACGCTCAAGGGCAGGTAAAAAAATAAAATGGTAAGTAATGAAAAATACGGTAATTTATAGTAAAAAATGGTAAAATACTCGTAATTTACCAAATAGCGGTAAAATACTCAGTTGCTATATTTATTTATTTTATTATTTGTGTTGATGGTAGAAAACACTTCAAAAATTAATTATTTTGTACGTTACTTGGGTCACCATATTAAACAGAAAACAAATAATCGTGCGCGTCGCGTAAACTATTATATGGCATTTAACATTCGCGCTCGCTTCTCGTCTGGTTATTGACGAAACGTTCGAGGTAATATTCGTGCACGAGAGCTGACGCGAGCTTGCTGTTCACATTGATGTTCACACATCATCATTATCATTATCAGCCAAAGGACGTCCACTGCTGAACATATGCCACCCCCACGGCTTTCACATCCCACGCTGCGCTTTTGGTCGAAGGGTATCCAATATAGAACTTTTATGCCCCAGCGGCCATCAGTTCCCTGCCCAAGTGCCCACTGCCACTAGAGCTTACTGATTCGTAGGGATATGTCCGTTACCTTAGTTCTTCTACGTATCTCCTCGCTTTTGATTTGATCACCGAGCATAGCCCACTCCATCGCTCGTTGTGTGATTTTAATCTTCTTTATGAGGCCCATAGTTAGTGAGCACGTAACGGATCCGTATGTCTTCACTGGTGACATTCACTGGTTGAAAACTTTCGTCTTCAGACACTGAGGTAATTGAGACGAGAACGCAGTTTCCCGAACGCTGCCCAGCCGAGTTGGATTCGTCGATTGATCGCTTTCTCAAAGTTGGACCTATCTTATTGGATATTTCATAAGGTAGGCGTACTCGTTGACAACTCGAGAGTTGAGTTTCCAACGGATACTGGAGTAGGTATAACACGGGAACTTGACGTAATTTTCGTCTTTTCCATGTTTATTTTAAAGACACACCTGTTGGGATACTTGGTAGAGCATAGTGCCAAGATCATTCAGCGTCTTTGCCACAACGATTATATCATCGGCAAACCGGAGGCGTGTTATGTATTCGCTATTGACGCAGATGCCGAATTCTTCTCATTCCAGGAGTTTCGGAGATATAACGTCTCCCTGTCTTACACCTCTACACAATGAAATCGGCCTCGTATTTTGTTCCTGTACTCGGACCGACCATGGTGGCGTTGTTATACAGACAATTTAACACCTATAGTCTATGTGACACCGCTAAAGAAACCTAAGCACCGCCCAAGTTTTGATCGAATCAAAAGCCTTCTCATAGTCCACAAACGCTAAACATAGAGGCATATTATACTCGTACTTCTCGGACTTCTGTATAATTTGCCTTAATGGATGTGGTTTGCCTGGCTTGTTCGGGAGGCTGGAAGTAATCAAACCTACGTGCGAGACGCTTCGTGATTTACACATGCGCGAGATTAATTATAGCCTCTGTTGTACATGAAGATGCCGAAGGTTGAATTTGTTGTGGCTTGCGCTCTGCAACTCGTTAGTTTGTTTAAATACTTGAATATCTTGTGTAGGAAAGTGAAAAGGAACCGGCGACGCAGACGATGATAAGCTTAGCTTTTAGGTCAGTATGATAAGGGGGCATTTTATTAAAAAATTGGACCCTTTTTCGTGATTTTCAGTTAATAAATTAATAACCCATATCACGAAAACTACTGGTTTTGATGGAGCTGTAGGTACCCTTAATAGAAATATAGGTATCTGATTGAACAAAAAAATAATCATCTCGCTGTCACAGTCACTCCCGGCTAGTGTGGACAAAGGGTGTTTAAAAGGTACTAATATTCGAATGAAATAAAAAAATCCGGGTATAGCATTTGGCAACAATAGTTTATTCAAATTTGCTATTACACATCTACCTTTTAACACCTTTAAAAAGTCAAATACAAAACTTAATAGCTCAGAATTCAGTAGAGACTAGGTTAGGTTCTAATTTAGTTATCTATATCTATTCTATTACAAATCTTTATGTTCACTTTCTACTTAAATAAAGATAAACCACCAATTTATTTTTTTAATTTCCTAATTGATTCCAAAATTTATCCTCAAAGGGATTCCTAAGTTATGCTTAAATTAATAGCTAAATTATCCCACTTTTCACTAAAGTTAAAGTAAATACAAGGAAAACCAACCTTGGATTTCAACGGAGGTTACCATTTCAAATCTTTGTTGCATCAAACTACAAACAACTCTGCAACGTTATCCCAAAATTTCACCGATATAGATCCATCCTCAAGACAGCAGACAAGAAGCAAATCATTCCATAAGTAAAATCTGACTTCAAAAATAATCCAAATGAGGTCTAAGTAAGGTCTTAGTAAGGTCACTGAAAAGAATTTACAAAATGTTAGTTCAACGCACAAACCAAAGTAAAAGTAAAAAAAAACACTAACTTTTCATAATAAATATTTACCTGAGGTTACAACATGATCACCAAATTGTGACTGTTCAACTTACAGACACATATCAAAAGCGAAACCTAGAAATAAAAGAAAGTTCTAGTTAACAACCAAATTTTTTTTTATTGAGGGTGAGTATACTTTTCATCACCCTATTTATGAAATCTTTAATAAACCAATTTAATACCTGCAACAGCTGGCTTGCCATATAATTTCTGAATTAATTACTAAACATTTATGCTAATTTTTCTTATTGAGACCTGAAATGATAAAAAATACAATTCTCAATACAATATGCCCAGATGTAGGTAGGCTACATTTTCTTTACAAGGATTTCCAAAGGAGTTTCCCAAAGTACTTACATTTTTCAGTCATTTATCTCAAATCAATTTCGAAATGAATTCATCCAAATTAACATGTTGGCGGCGTCTGAAACGATAAAAAGAACCATGTGCTCAGACTCTAAGAAATGTCTCGCAACAAACAAAAATCAACGCCAACCTTTCTGCAGATACTTACCAGGAATAACTATCAAACTACAAAATAATTTGGGGCGTGCCCCGTTATCAAATTTATTAGTATTTTACATTTTAACAAACGTTCCACTCCGACGCACGACCAACAGTGCGGAACCGGAAAAAACAGCAGCTGTCACACTTGACAAATGTCAGTGTCAGCATCCATTATATCTATGCCAAAATATGGACTGGAGTCCTACATCCATTTAGCTTTTCGTTTCACGCGAACTTAGACAAAAATATACAACGTTACATCGCTATGACTTCTCGTTTTCAAGAAATCCGTGGTGAAAAAAACATCAAAACACACATGTTAGTTAGTTTGGCCGGGGTTTTCTCCGCACTTAGACACACGATCGGGCCATTGTACGTATCACACATACACTTGCGAAATTTTGAACACATGTTTGGAACTTTGGAAGCCTGAATATATTTCCCCACTCGAACAATATAAAATTCTAACAATATCACATACCATATATTGTAACGGTCGAATTGATAACCTCCTTTTTTAAAATAAACATTAATATGTTTATATTACAAACACAACATCACTCATAAATTACAAGCACATAACAAATATAAACCTAATAAATATATTTTTGTGTGACGTGAATCCAGCCCAAAAGTTCGTGTTCGTATTGGCATGTAAAGGAGTATCATCTTGCTAAGACAGTAAAAATGAGTGAAATGTTACTCATGGTGATTTGGTAAAGGATTTACGTATATTTATACATTCAGTTTTGTTAATTAAAATCATTTGAATATTTTCCCAGTCATCGGTAATTTTACCGAGTAAATTACATGTTTTTGGTAATTTACTCGACATTGAGTAAATTACCGGTCACTAACCCAACGCTACGCTGAACTGATTCCTACGTACGTGGTCGCTCGGTAATGGTAAACGAGATTGACGACTGCAGTAGTAGCATGCTACTACGAACCCGCCAGTAACTTCGACCTACCCGCCATACGTATTTTTTGAAAATCTGTGTGCGCTTGCTATGTTTTTTGAAGTGAAAACTTCTTTAGCGGCGTTGAGCACTTTTGTAGGATGGGGGAAAAATGTGAAACTCGCGTCAGGACACGTGGGCTGATCGAAAAACCGTAAGACGGTTGGCGAAATTATGGATGTAAGTTGATTTTTCGGAGATATAAACTTTTTAATGTAATTTAATATAATATAAATTGTAATGTTTGTGTACGATAGCGCAATAAATAAATATTGTATTCTATAAAAATATTATATTATTATTATTATTATTATTATAATTATTGTTGTATTATTATTATTATTATTATTGTATTGTATCACAAAAATGATAGTACTTTTATATTGATAATAAGAGCAATTCATTCAAAATTATTCCCTAACTATTCCAAAAAATCAAAAATGCACAACGTTGATATTCAAGTTTTCACTTCTGCCGGCACCCGGAGTGCATTTTTTTTTATTCACATTTGTAAGGTTTTCTCTGTTTAATGAATTTGTATTAATTCTTTGTGAGAAGAATAAATATCTTAAACCTGACAATGTTTAATACTTATCAGTTTTTTTTTCGTTTCAGTTATCTGACGTTGGTAACCTTCACACAATGTGACTTGTAGCATCGCTGCAGTTCGATGCAGTCGCAAAAACTGACAACCTTTACAAGTAGCTTTAGAAGCTGCAAAAGCAAATGATGTACTTTATTTTGGCGACTGCATCAATACTAACGCTGAATTGGGGAATCCACATACTTCCAATTAGTAAAATAGTAAAATAGCACAATATTTTGTTGACAGCAAATAAAACTTTGTATTTCATAGCATTTGTATGAAGAACAAAGTTATGTTTGCGGTTGTTGAATATTTGGTATATCTTAAAAACCTTTCGTTCGATCCCATCCGAACCAATTTTCGTTTAAAGTATTGGTTATGATCTACATACATTATATACGTTTTTCAAAATTTACACTCGCTTAGTTTAGAAGTTAGAGGGGGGGGGGGGGGACGACGACGACGGACGACAGACAGACAGATAGACAGACTTGACGAAAGTATAAGGATTCCGTTTTTTGCCATTCGGCTACGGAACCCTAAAAAACGCAACAATATAATATGATGTAAATACATTCATATTATATACATACTATTATTAAAATTGAGGATTATAAACTAAATAAACTTAAGTTACTTTACTACGTTACTCACTTACTTACTTTAGGATTATAAACTAAATATATATTCTTTGGACATTCCCACACATCGCCATCTAGCCCCAAAGCACGTAGTACTATTATATTTTCTGTGTTACTCAAAGCTTGTGTTATTTATGGGTGCCAGACAACGGATATAATACTTAAATACTTTTTGTTTGTAAATACATACATAATATACATAGAAAACAGTGAATGACTTGGAGCTCTATTTTTGAAGCACTCGCGCCAAAATGGCGTTGATTAATGTGCGCTTTTCGTATGAAAAACAGTTTAATTCCACGCATAGTTGATAATTAAAAATATAACCTAATTTTGTGAGTATTTATGTTTTGTCCGGTTTTCGTTGGTTTTAATTTCACTTTTAAATGAAAACCACACGCCATATCCAAGCGAGTGATTCAAAAATAGAGCTCTTGGACTGGTATGAGGAGCGATGAGCCTGAATGCCTAGCCGGAGACCTTCGGAAGAACGTAGAGAGCGATCGTGAGTTTGACACAGGAAAGAGAACATACATACCTACCTACATATCCTTAAGATAAGAACGTGATTGGGGGTTATTGAGGATACCGTACAGAACACAGACAATACGAGAAACAGAGAGTTTTCAGCCATTATCCAACGTTAGTTTTTTTATACAATAAAAAAGATAAAAAAACTTTTTTGTACGACTTATTATACTAGCTACTTAGTTTGGGATCAGAGCAATGTATGTGATCTATCTTAAACGGTTGTTCAAAAGCAATATCCCGTTTTCTCGCGACATTTTTCATTGTTGCTCTACTGTTATAAGTAGTATCATGATATTTCATTGCCTTCGTCGATAAATAAGATACTTATAGTGCAGCCCTCGTAGTAGGTAGTTCCTCAGATAAGCGCGTCCAAACAAACAAACAAACTCATCCGAATTATAAATTAGTATAGATAATAGCACAACGTTATCCTGTTGCGTTTTGCAGAAATATTATTGAATATACGATTTATTCTTCCTTCTTACTTCGACGCGTTCGGCTCGGATAAGTGTGCGTTCACCTTAATATGAAGATGTATGGTGATGACAGGACGGTGACAGGTTACAATTACTGTGTTACTCATCATACATCAACAAGAAAGAATATATTATTTTAACCATAGACTTAAATGTGTAACATCTAGAGGTCGTTGATTTTAACAAATTATAATATGAATAGGTTTTAAAAATTGTTATCTTAAAATATCAACAAATTAATCCTAATAAATAATATATTTTGGTAAAAAGATTTTTTATTTTTTCCCTATACCGAAACAACAATTCATGCATAGAACGAAATACAATAGTGGCGTCAAGAATCACGTAACCTGCCGTTTACGCGCTTATTCAAAATAACTGCCTCGGTGGCGCAGCGGTAGGAGGGTTGCACTTTAAAGCGACGGCTGCGCCAGAGGTCTCGGGTTCGATCCCCGGGTCGGGCCAAAATATATACCTGAGTTTTTCTGTTCAGAAATTCTTAGGGTAGCCCGGAGTTTAGAAGTTGGCGGTGTTTCACCCCCGTGCCTCGGATATGTCCCGCGCAGTCGGTTAGTCATTGTGACTGGCCACCGTAGTCGAAATCGGCTAGGGGGACTATATATATATATTCAAAATGAATTACGAAAAATCTTGTTTTTTTACAATAAATATAAATTTTCCGAGAAAATTCGCACATTTTACAACACTTTTCCAAAAGTTGTCAAGTAGCCATATAAATATTCGTTATTCGTCGAATAAAATACAATACGCCTAATTTGAAAACGTCACCTATTTGTCAACAATCATTTATGAAAATGAGGTTTTAAATTCGGTCGTTTTGGACCCCTTACACACTGCGACTTTTAGCATCGATGCAGTCGTGCGTTTTGGAAACACGCTTCAGCATCGCGACTCACGCAATGAACAGATTTAATTTAGCATCTATGCAGTCGCGCGTTAGCATCGATGCAGAAGCGCAACTGGGAACCCTCAGTGCGCGAGTCTGACTCGCACTTGACCGGTTTTTTAAGTTCTATCTTTCTACGTTCTCCTGCACCCTCCAAAATCTTTCTGCATGATCTAAAGTTTCTACTGTGAGAGAATGCTTTTAGCATTAAGTCCACCTTATGTACACTGTTATTTGTGCAATTAAGTTTTTAAATAAATAAATAAAACAAGCAACGTTTCAGAAAAACGCAAAATCTCATTGTCCCTAGATAACTCCTAAGTTTCATGAGTTGACTCTCCCACCAGACTACCCGCTTTGTCTTAGCTCAGGTGAGGAGTTAGGCGCGTTCATTTAGGCAGACATGGTACTACCTCAGTGTGTGTATTGCGCGCGACACTTATGTTTGCTTATACAGGGTTTAACAAAATTAATGTCTTTCTTTGTAGGTGATTCTGTTGCTAAAATACAATGACTTTTTGTATCGGACCAACATTAAAATCCATAAAAATGGACATCTCCATTCAAACATCAGCTGACCGGTACTCTGGTATGGGAAAATTAAATATTTTTTGGGATTACGATATTGGTCCCATGCAAATAGATGTTGTGTTTGAGCATCAGAATTAGCCCCAAGAAGGCATGCAGTTTTAAGAGACATAGGGTCTCTATAGGCTAGACAAGTAATATTAAGTAAAAAAAAAACACAGTTTGTATGAACTTCGTATATTGAAATTCGTCCTCTGTCTTAAGCTTCTTCAACAGGCTTTGCCCAATAGACATGTTCCTTGCCTGAGCCTTGGTTCCGCTCTATCGTTTTTTATAACACTATTTGTGTTAAAGCAACAAATGTCGGTCGTGTCGTGTCACAGGGACTTCCATATTTGTCTATTAAGCTGCCTGTAGTTTTCAGCGTTAACTGCAGTGCAGTGCCATAGATCGACGTTTCGCCATAAGGTCGAGAGTATGGACCGAGAGTGGTAAAAATAACCCAAATAACTTATAAAAAATAAGTAAATTACTTTTAGGTTTGGTTAAATTACTCATGATTAATTTGTAGGTCTCGTATCTGCACATACCTGCACCACATTCATACGCTACTTAGGTACGGTTCAATTGTAGGTGTGAGTGCATACATACTACTCAATTATCTACCTTATGTTGAAAACGACCTACATGTGTTAGAAAAACACGCTAATCGTTATCTATTCCTTCGATAACTATTGAATATCGTCATTTCAGTGTTATCGCAAGAGATCTCATTCTACCGCGTAAACATAGACAGGTATCGTAGTGGGTAATGTTTCAATATTTATAGTGTACAAGTTAAGACACACATTTTACCAGCTGTAAGTTATTTCGCGGCGTGCTATGTTTATTGTTATGTGATCAAGTGCTCATTATGAAACATATAGTGCTGTAGGTAGAGACAAATAAGTAAATTCAGTATCTTTAGAGTGGTATTGTGTACCTACCTATCAGTTTTACAAAGTGAACGGAATTTAAGCGCATTGTTTGGATCATGGCAAAAAGTAAGTTATCACGACGTAGTAAAAAATATGTTTTGAGTAGAGTAACTAATTTATTGCAATTCAATAACGAGTTTACAACTAACATCTAAGAAAGTCACGGGTTACTGTGCATGAAGGTTAGGTAGCTTATATGTTTAACATTTTTACTTCGCTTTATTTTAATTAGATCTTCTTTGATATTAAGTCAATATTACACTAGGAGGCATATATATTTCTCGTGTTTGACTATCTTCTAATGGAACAAATGAGTCTTTCTGCTCTCGCACGAAAAGAGGCTTTATCTTTAGGTACGGTCGAGATCTCTAGTGCCTAACCACTTTTTATCGATGTCGCTAGCACATTGGCTTGCACACACGACACAAAAACGAGCGTCACTACAAATAAAAGACACTAGAGGTGCCAGCGATTTTGTCTCTTAAGGTGGTGAGACCTCGATCGTATAATACATAAAATGTTAGTAACAAACCTACTTACGTTTTGTGGAACTTTATGTGCAACTTACGGTTACGTAAACCTAAAACTTGTACCCTTGAATTTGGATAAATATAGGTACATTTCAGAATGTGGTATTATAGAGACTATGGTATTTAGTCTGTTCGACTAATAATGTGGGTTGAATGCGATTACAAGATAAGTTTAGCTTAGAAGTTCAGTAAGCCGGTTGTTTTTTTTTTCGGTATGACATAGACTTTACACCCTGTTCATATACCAACGTTTCAAAGGTAGTCCTGAAGCCTCCTCACTAAAGTTTGACAGAGGTATCTATACATCGCAAAAGCTATTTCGCGCAATATACCAACCTGGGGCCTAATTTTTAAATCACTCGAAGTCAATATGGCGTATGATGTTCGTTAGAAAATGAATTGAATGTCAAGGAAAATTACACATTTTAAAACGAAAATCAATCGGAATATCGACTCGAGTAATTAAAAAATACAGCTCCTGTACATGTTTGAAAGATCGTATTCTGCATTTCTCACTCTGCATCACTCTTAACTGTCAGTATGTATATATCATTAACGGATCCAATCCTTTCAGTGGAGTCGAGCTCGTACCACCAGATCGGGCAGAGTACGAACGAGAGCATCGAACTAGATCTCCTTCAGGTAGGCTCGGAACCAGTCGGAATACGCTGCCCGCACTGCCATGAAGACGTGATGACCAGGGCCACTTACATGAACACACGGCTCACGCACATAGTCGCTATTGTTCTGGGAATATTCTTTTGGTGAGTCTTTCTCAGCCTCAGCGTCTTTATATTTCAATGATTGAAAATTAAATAATATAAAAAAAATGCGCCAGACAAAACACCAATTGTCGTGGTTTCAAAGTAAGGAATTATATCCTTGTGCTACGAAAACCTTGTAACGGAGGCGTCTCCTGGCGTCTCCCATAAATACATAAATAAACAACCATGACTTAGGTACAAATGTTCGTGCTCATTACACAATTATTTGCCCCTTGCGGGATTGGAACTCGCGATGGCGGCGTAATAGTCAGGAGCGCTAACCAATACACTATACGCGTCGTCAACCGATAACATGCGGAAAATAAAGCTTTAAACAAAAATGTTAGAATAGCTATTGCAGGGTGTTCCTCCCGTACATAAGGCGAAGCCTTTAATTCATTCACATTTCACGACTCATAAAATTGGGTTTAGCGTGTTTTTTTGTGGAAACCGTGGGAAGGGCTATGTTCAGCAGCCGTCCTTTGCAAAGGACTTTGGCTGTTAATGATGATGACGATAATGTTTTTTTCAGGTGGCTGTGTTGCTGTTTGGCACCCTATATGATGAAAAGGTGGAAAAACGTCGAGCACTATTGTCCTCGATGCATGAAGTTTCTGGGAGTTTATACAAGAACTTCGATAATTTAATCTTGTGAATTTTGTTTTTAGTTGGTAGTTTTTAATTTAATGTACGGACAACAGCACGTCTAGGTAAACACTGCGGTATCTTATGCAGTTGTAATAAGGGCTAGTTTGCAACAAAAGTGGGTAATCTGATGTGCTGTCGACTTTACATAGGCAGTTGTTATTCAAGTTAGTAAGATTGTAATGTATTCCTTTGTCTCTTCATATACATGATACATCAAACTCCTTACTTAATCAATCGTACGACAGTGATTAAAATATAAAAATTCATCAATGTTTGATATAGGTACTCCAGGTATGAATAAGCTTAGGATGTTATGATTATAAAAAAGTACCTAGTGTGTATATACCCGTATATAATAAATCAAACATACTCATATAAATGTAATTTCATTTAATGATGATAATTGAGACATATTTTGGTTTCTACCTCCCTGAATGTACTGGGATTAGTACCTTCAAACCATCATTTACACTGTATAGAGTAAATATATATCTTAATCCTTTAAGTCATTACTTAATTTAACTTATATCGTTTACTGTAAATACAGATAAGTAGTAATAAGCTAATCATAAATCACAATTTTCATAACTAATTAAATTTTAGCGCAGATAATTATTTTGAATATTATTGATGTTTTAAAAAATGTTGCCAGTTTTGTATCACTTAAAAAAACGGAGGGCAAGAGAGTTTCAGGCAAAACATAGCAATTTTTTTTCGCGAACTTTTCCAAAGAAAAGTAGGTAAAGTTGCATACAGAAAATAATTACTGTAGGAAGTATGACCGAGGATCGCGGTGCCTCACTCTGAAATTACTCATGTAGTCCACAGACCGAAATCGTTTGTATAGCCAACAGCAAGTCAAGGTAAACACTGCGGTATCTTATGCCGCTGTAATAAGGGAGAGTTTGCAATAAAAATGTATAACCTGAAGTGCTGGCGACTGTACATAGCGTCGTCATTACCTAAAAGTCACGTTTTCCTTTTTAATATATTCTGATGAAATAAAATTGTTATTGCTAACTCATTAACCTATCTCAGTCAACTATGTTGAACCCTCATATTGGAGGTTAAGAACCATACAGCTTGAAAAATAGTGAAGTTCTTTTGTAGGCCAATGTTTACAGTCACAGTGATTTTATTATTGTTCAGATATTAACGGTAGCTTGTTGTGAATAGAAGGTATATTTTAACTATTCAGGAGCTTTATTTTTGAATCACTCTTTTTAATATGGCGTATAATTTTTGTTCAAAACTTATTAAAAATCAACAAAAATCACGCGAAATATAGCCGTAAGTAGTTACAAAATTCAGTGATCACTTATTTAATCAATTCCGTGTGAAATTATACTAATTTTCAAACGCTAATATTTTGCGTGATTTTCATTGATTTTCAATTTGTTTTCAAACAAAACTCACACTCTATATTCAAGCGAGTAATTAAAATAGAGATCCAGATGTATTTGGTCACCTTGTCTGCCACAAAATATTTATTGCTGACTGTACAAAGTTACGTAATAATAATGTGTGACATTACAAAAAATATACGTCGTTTTGATACTCTAAAACACTAAGCTTATATATAGATACCTACTCGCTAAATATTTACAATTCGTTTTTTCTCTCAAAGTGCGTACGAACGCTTCAGATCGGGTCGAGATCATCGTTTAAAAAGGCAGGGTAGTCACGAAGGGATGTAGGTGCCGACGAAGGCGGTGCATTTGGGGCAGTAGTGGTTGGCAGTTTTACACGATCTCATGCAGTAGGGGACGAAGCAGCCGCAGCAGCAACTGTAAAGGAAAGATAAAGAAATCATTCAAAGTTTATTCGCTGTTTAAATAATTTTCCACTTAAATACCTAGGGGTATGTAAAGTACCTAATTGAGATATGTGGATCAATCCTGTACACATACTCTAAAAACTATTTAATTTAGAAATAAACAAGTATTTTAAGTATCATACAGTACAACAGCTGTCAATTTTATAAATTATATGGATGGACTTTACAGTGGTATCGCTATTTTAGGGTTCCGTAGCCGAATGGCAAAAAACGGAACCCTTATAGTTTCGTCAAGTCTGTCTATCTGTCTGTCTGTCTGTCTGTCCGTCCGTATGTCACAGCCATTTTATTCTGTAACTATAAGCGTTACACAATTGAAATTTGGTAGGAAGATGTATCTTGTTAACCGCTTATCGATTCTCATACAAAAAATAAAAAATAATGACAGTTAAGGGGGGGCTCCCATACATGAAACTAAGACCAAAAAAATTTTTTTTCGACAAACCTATGCGTGTGGGGTGTCTATGGATAGGTCTTTTAAAATGACTTAGAGGTTTTTAAAACCATTTTCTTATAAAGTCTTACGTTTCATAGCTAGACGCTTCCAAAGTGGTAAAATGGGTGTCCCCCCATCTAATTTCTAAACCAAGCAAGTGTAAATTTTGAATAAAATATATAATGTAGATCTTTACAAATACTTTTAACGAAAATTAGTTTGGACTGGATCGAACAAGTAGTTTTTGAGATATATAACATTTTCAACAACCGCAAACATAACTTTGTACTTCATACAAACACTATGATAAACAAAGTTATATCTGCAGTCAACAAAATATTGTGGTATTTTACTAAGTAGAAGTAAGTGGATTCCCTAATTCAGTTAAAGTTGGCACGGAACCCTCAGTGCGCGAGTCCGACTCGCACTTGGCCGGTTTTTTTAGCTACCTATCTACGTAGCAGCGATCGATAATACTTATAGTTGTAGTAGTAAGAACGTCTTATTTGTTTGGCAATTTCCATGAACATACATACGTATTTGCTTAATTTATATTACTTATTAAGTAAAGTCGACAGTTCAAGGTGACTACGTGTGTGACTCTACATTCTCACCCGGAAACTTATGTCAATTTAATTACTGAGCACTTTTTTTACTCGTCCGGTTATTGTTATTTAAGTTTGAAGCGAATTTAGTTATACTTTAATTAATAACTATTTTGCCAATATTTAAAATATCTAAGTAAATAGGTCTGTCTTATCCTGGGAGAGAATATATTTTTCTCTACATAACAAATTTCCGTTTTGATGCATATTGTGTGCTGTGAAACTATCATGTTCTTTGCTTGGTATTGCTTGGTTGAACTTTACAAGAGTTTGCGGTCTAGGACGCACATTCGAAGAATACTAATTGGTTTCAACATCAGCCTTTCGCGTCCTAGAGCTCTATTTTTGAATCACTCGCGTTAATATTGCGAGTGATTTTCGTTCGATAACCAACGGAATGTCAACAAAAATCTCATAATATAGACACCGATAGGTACAAAAATTATATTATCATTTCTTAATTTAGTGCCGTGTGGATTTCAACTTATTTTCAATAAAAAAGGAACCTGTAATCAAATAATACACACGCCATATTCACGCGAGTGATTCAAAAACCCTGTTCCAACTACGTCAGAGAAGTTGTTCGGTGCACACTAACATAACTAATAAGTATTCCAGGCATATTTTTTTATAACCAGTAAGCACTTAGCCAGAAGTACAGCTACTACTTACATAGAGGCAAGTTGGGTGGTCTTTTTGCATAAATGTTTTATGATTGCTTATCCTTATTTGAATGAACTTGGTTGTCTTTGCTTGAATTTACGATTGAGGCTACTTAATACGTCATACGAGTATGTACGAATTGAATTACATGTATTCATGCGCATAAAATTTATCATGATCGTTTGCGTCGTTGACCTAAAGGGATTTCAACAGAGTCGGTTCATCGTTACTCCATGTTATCAGAGCATCGGCATTACTGATAAAAGTGATGCTCTGGACAGTGTAGTAATAATTTTGTTTCATAATTATTTGAAATCGTTTTATCAAGGAACTTGCTATTTGTAATTAAAACCAAGATAAAATCATATACGATTTGCCCGGTACAAAAAGTGAAATGCTCATGAAATCCATTTTATAAACGAACTTGCTATTTGTAATCCATTTTATCAACGAACTTGCTCAAGACCTGTAAAATCCTTTTAGGAAGAGTTATCACGGCCACTCAAAGACGCCAATTATAGCGGTTCTGAAGTGATAAGTTACAGCTTTTATCGAAGTAAGAGTATATTACACCTTATTGTAGCTCTTGTTTATGCTTCTTCGTTAAAAAAGGAGAAGACAGTTGTAAATAGCATTCCAGTTATACAACCACAATGAACAATTAACAAAAGAAAACTGATTAACTCACCCAGCCAGAACGCAGAGCGCTGCAGAAACGATGTGAGTTCGATTGTTGGGTACGTAATCAACCCGTGTTACTATGGATTGGTTGCATGTGACGCAGGTTGTGCCCGTTGGTCCTGGGCCGAGTTTGCCGGGGGCTAGGCCTGGGCCAGGCGTAGATGTGATGACAGTGGTCCGAGGGGCAGTCGCCGGCGGTACTACCAGACCCGGCGGTGGCGGAGGGTTGTTGCCGAAGTAAGAAGGAGGAGGCGCCGGATTTGGAAGAGTTTGCTCGTACGGTGGTGGCAGACCCATTTTGTTTTCCACTGAAAATTATAAAACTTTCTATCACGTATCTTGTTAACTCATGATTGAAATTGTTTCCTATACATGGACATTTAGTATTGAAAGAACGTGAACGTTATATCTTTGAGAGCTGACCTTTTTTGCATGTAGGTAATATTTTAACGCGATGGTTAAGAACTGTTAAAAGTATGCGGTTATTATAATAATGATACGGATGTTAAACACACAACGGTCAAGAATGTTTACTGCTTGTTTTATTTAGTCCTTGGATCGTGCAGTCATGATTACACAAAGAAGTTGATGTAAAATAGAGTGCGATAGAGACAAAGGCTCAAAGGCCAATATAAATTATGTACCATATTAGAGTAGAGGCCATCAGCTGAGGTTTTGGTCTAATCTAAGAAGCGATTATGTTATGATGACGAAATAAGACCGCAGTATTTAGGGCGGAACTCACAAGGTTCGCGCGAATCGAAAGTGATAGACTGGATGATTTTGTGAGGTGATTTGGTAACTCATTATTAACCGATTTAGTGAATTGCAGTTCGAGTATTGGCTGGTAGATTACATCAGTACCTACTTAGAACTAAATTAATGACTTGAAGAATGAATGTTTTACGAAACATGTTTGTTTAATTTAACTGTTGATGCGTAGTGTTTGCTGAAGATAAAAAGTATTATTAGGAATAACCGTACGACCGTCTATTACTTGTTGAGTTGTCTATTTTTTAAATAGCACCTTGGTTCTAAAAGACATTATAGTTTTTAACTTTGGTAATAAAAACTTATTTGTTTTCGATAATAGGTGTGATCTTTATTGTTACTCTAAACAATTTCACAATATTAATGTCAAAAGTTAGAAGTAAACTGGAATATCAAAGAAGGCGCTGCTTAAATTCTGAAAACCATTCAAGAAAAATAATATTTTTGTGTACGGTGGAATTTTTAGAAATAAAAGTCCGATTACTTACTTGTTGCGTCCATTGCGAAACTCTAACCTTCGCGCTTATTTCTAATTGGCACTCCAAGTATTCACAGTACACGTCACTGGCGATTTGGACACAAAAGGAAACTGTCAAGCTTCTTTTGGAGAATCACTAACAAAATTAATGAATGGCACTTTATTATAAAATGATGTTACGTTGTGATCTCGCGCTGTTTACGGTCCGAGTGAATGCACCGCGGTGGAGTTGCGCGGGCGCATTGCGTCACGAGAGAGCGCGACGCAGCACTCAAAACTCTGCGTGCGATAGAGACGCACATACCTTGACACGTAACAATAAATGTTTTCGTGTTTTCCAGCTGTGTACAACTTTATGCGGCATCATTAAGGCAATCTAAGCAAGAACAAACTTATTAAAATTATTCTTGCATATTTGTCGATTGACCTCCACTCGTCTTGTTTTTTGTCGGTAGGTTGTTCTATTATAATTTGTTAAATAGTTAGACAACTCTTTATTACTTGCTTGGGGAAGTTTTACAACACAATTTACAATTCAGGCTGTGGTCTTATCGCTTAAAGTAAACTCTTCTAGACAACTAGAGATAGAGTACCGAGGATAATTGCTACTTATTTTAGAATTTGAGTACGGTTCTGTGACCGAACAAAATACGATTGTATGGTCAGATTCGGAAGAAAGCATGAAACTTAGCATGATTGTAGCTTTCGTATGTGAGCGATATTTTCGATATGGACACACGCTACGAAATTATTACTTCAAAGTTCAAAAAAATAAATGTAATGTACTAGTTAGTGGACCCGGCGGACATTGTATACCCTGACCCCATCCTGACCCGTTCTCGTAATTTCTAAGTATGTTTGCATGTAAAAAATGAAGCAAACATACGAAAGATACGGTACACTCATGCTAAGTTTCATGCTTTCTCCCGGATTTCAGGTTAAGGATTTTACGTTTGCAACGTCGAGCTCTAAATCTGAATAGGTAAGGGTAATGAATGATCAGAAAGTGTAGGTCAGATAAGCACATATGAAATAACAAAATAATTCTTTCACACTATTCGGTATGTGCTAACAGATGTAATGGGAGCTATCATTATATTAACAGATTATGGATTATGTATTTAAGTATGTTTTAGTATTGGTTGCAAGTGTTCATATCTTTACAAATGTGTTCCGTAAATAAGATAAGGCACATCTTTTTACCAACTCTATCTACCGAGTATGAAAAATGACTATAATGCATTTTCAATCGACATATAATTAGAAGTAAGATTATTAGGTCCTTTACATAACTTTACCTACCACAAAACTTGGCAATACACTCCGCGAATATTCCGAGCCATTGTTGAGTCGGCGCATTGTCGAAGCCAAATGGGTTATAAAACTTATTACGGGTACTGCAGGTGTTATACGTTGTATGATTGTAGGCTTCAGTGGGCGCGCTGACTCCCATGGCGACCGCTACTTATAATAACCTCATAACCTCTTCTTTTTTTATAAAAAAACAGTACAATAATAAAATATGTGAGTATTAAAAACCGATAAAGTTAAAAGTTAAGCAAGAGTTTTCATAAACGAATTTGCAACACCATTTATCGGCTGGCCCGATTTTTCTTGATTGGATTTGTATACGCTCCGAGTAGCAGAATAGCAAAATAAAATTCAAACATCGCAATAAATTAGTCCCGATCAAGAATGCCATCTTCCCTATATCACCTTTAGATTTTTTGTCCCTATAAAACTTCTGGCAGTACGAAATCCTATCTCCGATCGAGGAAATCCTATCTATGGTCGAGGATAGCTATCTGCCTTCGTCTTTAGTTTGCATATAGAGAACGGCCATTAATACATAAGTAACCAAGATCATTATATGCTACTATACCATATGCATTCAGTATTAAAACCAAAGTATTCTAATATACGAGTATTTAATGTTTCGTTGAAAATATTGCCCAATTATCAAGGAAGAGAGGCGAAAAAGATACTTTTTGTGCACTTAGCTGGGTCTCTTCAATAAATTTATTTTGTAACTTACGTCATTCTATGAGACAGCCCTCCCTGCTATGAATCTCATTAATAGGACAAGTATGCATCGTAAGGACCACACAAGAGGACGATTAATGAGTTATAGACAGGGGTAATTTGTTATGCAATTTATAGCCTTAGGAACCTACTTACCTGAATATAGCCAAGTGCAAAATGCGAAGTGCGAACGTAAAGATGAAATGTTGTTGGAAACCGGCGTGCTTTGAACATGACCCACTAATTTATGCAAACCTTATTTATAACCATACTAGGGGACTACCCCCGCGACTTCGTCCGCGCGTTTTTCGATTTTTTCTCGCCTTTTAAACCTCCACAAACACTTCAAGACTAAGAAAAGACAAATCCGTTCAGCTGTTCTCGAGTTTAAGTGAGACTAACGAACAGCAATTCATTTTTATATATATAGATTGAGATTGTTCATTACAATCGATAAATGTATGTATACAATGTCGTTATGTGAAATACTAATACATAAGTATGAGCGTTAAAAGATCATAATTCAAATTAATATGGTCTTACTTAATTCGAACAAAATTTAAAAAAAAAGTGTTTCAAAAAATTAAAACTTTGAAGGGTTATTATTAAATGCATGTCGAATAACTCATCGCTTATTAATTTATGTTCATCAAATTAATTATTTATACTGCAAATACATTATTTACCAGCTAATAAACAATGTTTAACAAAACCAAAACTACAAAAAAAATGAAAACATACATCAACAGTGTACTATATTTTTTCCTGAAATGCGCGATAGAAAAATCGTTCGAAAATAGTACATTATGATACAAGTGTGCTAAGTTGACCATTATATACAAGGCGATATTGTGTGCGCACGAGCAAAAGCGAGTGCGCCATAAGAAAGCCGCGTATATAATGGTCACAGGCACACGCGTATCATACGACGTTTTTCAACACACTTGCGAGGAAAAACAAGACTCTTCATTTACTAAGTATTTAATTATTAAAACATTTACTTGTAGTAAAAATACATTTCACTCGACTTTGATGGCAAAAGACTATCGCACGCGTTTTTCGTCTCGTTACGTATGACCGCCAGAGTTAATAATAGGTTTTCTTCATTTTCTTTACTTGAAGTAGACATTTTCGTTAATATTAAACTTCACAATTAATCCAAACTTCGTCACAGCCGACAATTAGGTACCTATAATTTACGAAAAATGGCGCATTGTTTTTTTTTCTTGCCGCGATACCGATGCGCGCGCAAGGCTAAGGGCGAACTAGTTCGGCCAACAGCTAAGATTAAAAATCTAATAATTCGTGTTAAAAACACAAATTACAGAAAAATTAAATGAAAAATCTGGATTTGCCATTTATTAAAATAAATACCTATGTAGAATACTGTTATTTTTCGCATAAATAATGTTTGTTGCTAAAATAAAAGTTATAACCCGACTAAATTACATAGCTTCTTCTTCTTACTTACGACTTGGTACTAGGGTACAAACCTAAATTGGTCGGGTTGATAAACTTAAGGCACTAGTGCAATAATATAACGAAAAAGCACGCGTGTTTAATATCTAGGATTATGTGCCAAAAATCGGTGGAATAAAAACGTCATTTTGAGCAAGTGTGTTGAAATAGTACATTATGATACAAGTGTGCTAAGTTGACCATTACATACAAGGCGATATTGTGTGCGCACGAGCGAAAGCGAGTGCGCCAAAAGAAAGCCGCGTATATAATGGTCACAGGCACACGTGTTTCATACGACGTTTTTCAACACACTTGCGAGGAAGAAACAATACTCCAATTATTTACGAAAAATGCGCGCCATTTTTCGTTCGCGTTTTTTTTTCTGGTCGCGATACCGATGCGCGCGAAAGGCTGAGACGCAAACTAAATCGGCCAGCAGCCAGGATTAAAAATGTAATAATTCGTGTTTAAAACACAAATTACAGAAAATTTTAAATGAATTTAAGTTATTTTTAGTAATAAAGCTGGATTAACCATTTATTGAAATAAATATGTACATACTGTTATTTTTCGCATAAACACTGTTTGTAATAAAAGTTACAACCCGACTAAATTATATCGCTTCTTCTTCCTACTTACTATTTGGTACTAGGGTACAAATGTAAATTGGTCGGGTTAATAAACTAAAGGCACTAGTGCAATAATATACTGAAAAAGCACGTGTGTTTAATATCTAGGATTATGGGCCTAAAATCGGTGGAATAAAGACGTCGTTATGAGCAAGTGTGTTGAAAAATATATTATTTTAAAACTTGCTCAACAAATCTTAAAGTAATTATAACAAATAATATTATGGTGTTTAATCCATGGCAGGTTTTGTGATCGATAGTTAGTACTCATGGTTCAAAGTTATTAACACTTGTAGAATATATGAATATATGTATACGATTCGTTTTGAACAAAGTATACCTGAAGTGAACATATGATCAATATGATTTGTTTTTTTTGTTCAAAACACAAAGAACGCAATTTATAATTTAACAAACGCAGTAAAGTGTTGTCGCTTCGCTGGTTCGAGTCCCGCCCGTGCAAAAATTTTTGGTTCCTTATTTCATCTTTTTGAATATAAAATATGACACTGAGTGTTAAAATCATTCTAAACCATTAGATAGCGAAGCGTCATCAATTTCCAAGTTGAATTTATTCTGTAAAGAATAACTGCTTGGCCCACTGTTGCATAAACAGACGGGTAGATGGCGCTAATCGTCACGCGTGATGACATATCAATAAGAGACCACAAATTTCGAGTTGCGCCCGTGCGCAAATTTTTGGTTTCTTATTTCATCTTTATGATAACGCAGTTAATTTTAAACAAGTAGTAAGGACTTTGAACCATAAGTTGATAGTTTACTACCCATGGATAAATTCGGCTTTAGATAAACTGTACCGTTACCATTAGTTTACTCGATAGCGACGGCGGTTTTACTCGTTAGCGACGATGTCAATTTTTGTATGGAAAACTTAAGTTCTATCAGTGACCGCTAGAGGCGCTGTGGATTTTCCATAGACCGTCGTAAACTCATGGTAACGGTACTGAAGTGAAAGATTAAAAAAAAAGGGTAAGTTTAAAAGAAAATTATGTAATAGATTTACTGTGCCCTAGTTTTTATCAATTAGATATGCATTCACAAAATAAAATATATGTTCGTAGCAATGCGCTACGTACATATATTGTTGCTAAGATTTTTACAGCTTTTTTGATTAGAATTCGTATTTTTTTCCTGTAAAAACGGCATATTTTTTAGTTATATACTACCCAATTTAACTTACATTTACTGAGATGATTAATTGACTACCAAACACTGACATGAAAGTGACGTCATTTATTAATAGGTAATAGCAAATATCATAACACTACGTTTGTCACGTACACCGCGTCATATAATGTTGACTGCGCAACCATCTCTATATTATTAGGTAACCATTCACAACTCAAAGAAATATCCTGCAGTCGCTAGGTGTATGATATCACATAATAAATACAAGTAACAGGCTATTATGCCATTTAATTTTTTTAATTCACCTACTGTGATCACCAACTTATTAAAAAAAAAAAAAAACTTCTATTATTTATTTCTATTGCCAGTGCCAGGAGACAACGCTCTGCATAACTTATATCACTCTCAAGACTTAGTTAGATGGGTACAGTTAGGTACCTATTCAATAATGGACATTAGAGCAGTAGTATTACCCTGTCACTATTTATTACTAAATAAGTCTACCAAACTACATTGTTTTATGCTTTAATCGAGAAGCGCCATCTGAACTTTCTGCAGTAAGGTTCATCGTACTTGACTGTGTGAACGCATGTCAGGGCGGGCGGCGCGCCGATGTCTGCCGGTAGAGGGCCCGGTGTCGGGCGGGCGGGGCCCAGGGCTGCGCGCGCACGGTTACATAACGGCTTTGGAGGCTTCTCAAGCGCGCGCAGCGACGAGTGCGGGGCGCGGGGCGATCGATGCGCGCCCGGGGGGAGTCAGTCGAGCGGCGAGCGAGCGACATGGCGGCGCGCCCACACCGCGCGGCGGCCCCGCGGCCCGGGCCGCGCGAGTAGGTCGCCATGCGCGATGCGGTATGAGGCAGCGCCGCGCCCGGCGGGCCGGCCCCCGCTAGCGGCGCCGCCCCCGCCATGCGAGCGCCGCCGCTGCTGCTGCTGCTGCTGATGGCGGCCGCGGGCCTGGCCGTGAGTCCGCTCGCGCGCCTCAACCCCTGGCTGAGCGCGTGCGACCTGGAGGAGGAGGGCGCAGGCGGGCGCGAGTGCGGGGGCGCGGCGTGCGGCGGCGGCGGCGGCGCGGCCGAGGCCCTGACGGGACGCGACGTGCCGCACCTGTGCGCGCTCGGGGCGAGTGTCCGCGCGCGGCGCCTCGCCTCGCTGCGGCTGCGCGCGTGCTGCGAGCGCTCACCCGCCTCCGCGCTGGATCAGGGCGCGCGCGACGACGTGCTCGCCGGCGGGGAGCGGTGCGAGCGCACGCTGCACGACCTCCTCGGCCTGGACGCCATGGTCGGGCGCGTGCACTGCGACTTCGTCGACATCCTCAGACGCTACGATTGCAGCCAGTCTTACTCCGTACACACGTGTGACGAGTGCCAGGTGAGTGACAGCATGCCGGTGATCAGCTTAGCACGTGCACGTTTATTCCCAGTGGTTGCTGCTCTATTCTTGGATTTGGAATTGGGATTACAGGTTGGTCATACAATGGTGTCAAAAAGGTTTGGGGTGTTTTTGTTTGACGATAATAATACCATTTATAAAATGTCAAAAGTACAACAATGAATATTGAGACCATCTAGATGTCAATCGACTTGTCACATCGAGTAATTTTTATGAGCGTGCAGACATTACTAAATGGTCCGGCAATCAATCAAGCTTGAAGGATGTGGAGAAAGAGGTGAGGCTGCGTAGGGTGGCAGGGTCGGCTATGAGTACTCTTCGTGACCCGTTTCGCTGCTTGGGCGATTATATGCGTGTATTGATCCACTTGGCAAGTCACGTTTCTTAACCATAAGTGCTGAGGATTAGAAAACCGCTAGCTACGAAAATGAATGAGAATCATATTCCTGGAGATAATAGATTCGAAAAGGTTTAGCATGAACTACATAGAAATAATTGAAACCGATCCCTAAGGGCTTAAATCCGTGGCGATCGTGTTAAACAGCTATAAAAGTACATTCGTGTAATCAAATCATTCTTGCCTTTATGGCAAAACTGGATTGGAAAAGCAAGATTTTAGTTTTGAAATGAAACTATAAGGATTCGATTATCATCATTAGACAGGCTCATTTAACATACCCAAAAGTACTTGGCTATATAAAATGCTTAAATCAACTAAACCAGTAGGTTCATGCTGGAAAACAAGTAAGTTGTCAAATAATAATCGCTTAGCAACGAAATGAATCTGCCATTTTAGTCCTAGCGAACCTCTGTTATGTCACAGTTGCTAGTCTACTAGCGATTTACAGCAATCCCGTCCTCTGGATTTCGCTACGATATGCTTTCTCTTTTCCTCATTGACATAGCCAGCATTGATCTCAAATGTATAATTTTTACAATACCATTCGATCCCTACCGCATTTACGGCATTACGAGACACTGCATGGCTGAAGAAAATGCATAATGATAAAAGCTTACAGTAACAGTTTGTTAAACCTTGTCTCTTCAGGGAATAAGGAAAATATGTATTGGCCATACGGAGGAAGTTAGGTACATATTCTTAGGTAGAATTTGAATTCGTAGTCATTTGATTTGAATTACTATTCAATGGTGCTGAGGTTCAGACAGACACCATCTTACTATATCAAACGTCAAAGATCTGTTAAAGCCGATTTCAAAAACAATTGTGAAAATAGGGTTTAAATATAAATATTTTAGGTAAGATCACCAGGCAACATCGCCACAAACCGTCACCTAAACCTAAAAGCCCATGTTAACCGATGATATTAAGAAAACAACCCATTATAGCCGTAAGTCCCCCTGTTACTGTTTTGCAAAAACTGCAATATTCATGTTTGCAAGAGGAAGGTCGTTTTTCCTGTAACGGCAATCAATCAATCGGCCCCCTTCCGGCAGACACCACTATACCTGATACTTTGACTGGCTGGACACGTGCTCGGCATCAATTTATTAAATAAACAAGTTACCGCTACCGCTAGGTATGTAACAATACGATAGCTTTTTAAACAAGGTATGCTACAGTTATAGGTATAGTAGCAAAAATGAAGGTTATCTATACTAATATTATAAAGCTGAAGAGTTTGTTTGTTTGTTTGTTTGTTTGTTTGTTTGTTTGTTTGAACGCGCTAATCTCAAAAACTACTGGCCCGATTAAAAAAAATTTTTTTACGTTGGATAGTCCATTTATCGAGGAAGGCTTTAGGCTATATAACATAAAGATACAACTCATAAGACCACAGCAGCAATGAAAAATGTTGCGAAAACGGGAGAAAGATATTCCTTTTAAGAGCTTCCGCTGCATACGCTGCGGAAACCGCTTAAGTTACATAAAAATCATGTATGACAGGATTGTTCAACATTAAGAGTTCTATAATAAAGTCCGCGACAGCATATGTCTATCTTTTATGGTTGACTTAGTACAACCTTTTTTATGTTAATAAATTGGTAAAAAAATAATGCATTATTTTTAGAGGTGTATTATACACACAGGTATTTTTTCTTATCAAAATAAATACATTCATCATCACGAGCATTTCATTTAGAACCAAATTGTCCTTTATATCATTTGATTTCAATAAATATCTTAGGAGCTATCACAGTTTTAACATAACTCCGCACCAAAATAATGTTCGCAGCTTAAGTACAACGTGCGCTTGCGCTAATATATTATAAAGCTAAACGCGCTTATCTCAGGAACTGCTTGACGGATTTGAAAAAATATTTCTGTGTTGGGTAGCTTATTTATCGAGAAAGGCTTTAGGATATAAAACATGACGCTGCGACGGGAGGGGAGGAAGCAAACTCAAAACGCGCGGACGAAGTCGCGGGGGACCGCTAGTTGAGTGATAAGCTTAATAATGCCATTTACATTTTGAATTATCACAATGATTGCCGGTTTTAGACATTTATTTATCTTAAAGAATTCCATTTACTTGCAAGAGAAATACAATATGAACTTGGTTACGTTTTGTAATTTATATTAAGTGCACTTTAATTACAGTTATTTATGATACTATTACTAGAACCCATATGTGCTTGCATAATGCAGATAGATTTCGTTCTTTCTATGATCATGTAGAGGCCATCATCATCTAATTTAAAAGCTAAGCTCTTGTCCAGTTTTTTTTCCATTCTTAACGCTCTTCCGCCATTATCTTGACCTCTAGATACGAAGCAACATTCAACTTTAGCTTTATTCGATGCATATAGCTTATTCTTGGTCTTCCTCTCTTCCTTTTTCCCCTATATTTTTCCTTTATTATCTCTCTGATGAGACTGTCGTGTCGTATCAAGTGTCCCATCGTTCTTCCTCTTCTACTCTCAATTGTTTCTATTAGTTTCCTCTTTTCCTTTACAATGTTTAAAACTTTCTTATTATTTTTTCTCCATCCAGCTGATTTTTCCATCCTTATCCAGCACCAGATCTCAAACGCTCCCAGTCGCTCTCTTTTTTTGTTGGTCAAGGTCCAAGTTTCACACCCATAGAGTGCTATACTCCAGACTTAAACTTTCACAAGTTTTATGTGAACACTGCTGAATATACTTGATTTTAGTAAGTGTTTTTTTAAGTCAAAAGCTTGCCTTGCCACCGCAATCCTTGCTTTTACGTCAGGGTGAGCATCTGGAGTCGTCGGTTGTGGTGTATGCAGACGTAGAGATGACAACTGATATAACATTCCTTAGAGACTCGAAGATTCACTACAATAGTGGCAGATTTATCTAAGACTAGACAAAGTTATCTCTTATTTAACTTATGTGTTTCTAAATAAAATTAAAGAAAAATGTTCATGGAAACTTAATTTTTTAGGGTGAAATAACCGCGTATTTATGTCAATGAGGGCTAATATTTTTTAACATCCGGTAAGACTTATCAGATTGAGACCGGATTTTTCCAACGTCGGCCCTAAAATATATTATCTTATAGAGTGCTTGCAAAACATGAAGAGCAATATTTTAACTGGAAAAATATCTGAATAATTGACTATCCGCTTTCCTCGCAGATGAAGCCGCGTGCTAAGCCTGTACCTTAGACTAAGCGGTGGCGTGTCAGTAGCCATTTCCCGTTTCTCCAAGATGTCACCTGCAGAACAGCTGAAAGCTTTCAAACGTTTACCACTCCGCTGGGTTCATTTATTTTTATGTCGGTTAAAGTGCTTGCGGCAATGACAATTCATTTATAGTTATTTACCAACATTGTAAAACGATTTGTTTTGCCTGAAAAAGGCTATTTTAAGGCTTAGAAACAAGGCCGTTAAAAATATGTTGTTATAATTATTTCCTTATTATTATTATGTTGCGACATCATAATCATCGATGAAACAAAGTAAATAGCACTTAACCTATTGTTCCACATTATTTTAAACAATAAACTCTGTCGAACTGGCATAAGTTACCATTGAATTGACAACATTTCAAAATTTTAATATGCATATTTATATTTTTTTACTAAAAGAACTTCAAAAATTAAGGCACCCATATTTTTTCATTTTCAATTCTTTTCAGTAGTTTCTCTGATAATAATTGTTTAAAAACTCTCCATTCTAAAAGAGCGTAAGTACAGGAAGTTGGATGTTACGAGGTCACGTCTTTGCTATATTCGATAAAAAATATCTGGCGTTTATAGTGTTGTGGTCTGTATCAATTGTAGAACTAAGATGTCGATATCAATGGTACATCCATTGAGTATTTATAATAATAATAATAATAATAAACGTTTATTTCAGACCAATCAAGGATCCATATTTACAGATAGTTGTTAGTAACATATAACTTAAAATTATTGTTAGTACTACCTATTTACTACTACTAAAATCAACCACATACAAAATAAAACTAAAGTGCTCAGTCAAAAAACCGGTTCCTGGATCCCTGCACATGTATTTTTGTCCAGTGCCTAAAGATGGAACATGATGGCCTATCTCTGATAACCATCAGAATGCTGTTGGGGCTCCGTCGTATCCTAGCAAGCATCGACGACGTCCGCTTCCGAATGATAGCGTAGAAGTCATCCACATGAGCCTCAGCGAACATCGACGACGCACTGCAGAACCTAGGTAGCCCCATCAGCATCCTGAAGGCATTATTGTACTGGACACGGAGAGCGTTATAGGTCCTCTGCGTGTAAGTACACCACAGGCTGCAGGTGTAAAATGTCTGGCAGAATGCCTTAAAGAGAGTAATCTTGACATCTGTTGTACACCTGGCAAACCTGCGAGCGAGCATGTTACATCGGACCGCTAACGCCCTCCTCTCACGTTCTATGTCACAGTCATCAGATAGATTTTCAGTAACAACATGTCCCAGGTATTTAAATTGACTAACTCTCTTCAGTTCAGTATTAAGGAGTTTTACTGGAGGTGCAGGAATCGGCTTCTTAGTACCTGAGCGAAAAACCATTAGCTCACTTTTTTTAACATTATAGAGAAGACCATGTTTGGAAACATACTTCTCACACACTGACAGCAAATTACACAGACCATTTGCCGTGGGGCACAGCAACACCATATCGTCTGCGTAACTAATGCTGTTGACCATGAGACCATCTATTGAGCATCCGACCCTGGTGTTGCTGAGCTCCACGATAAGATCATTAACATAAAGGCTGAAGAGAGCGGGAGACGACAAACCACCCTGTCTTACCCCACATTCGAGGACATACTCGTCAGACAAGGCTCCAGACCACCTGACCTGGTTAATTTGATTATCATACCAGTACTGAAAAGTTGCAATTAGTTCAGGTGGTAACGCTATGTCAGATAGTTTCGACCATAATAACTTATAATTAACCAGATCAAATGCCTTGGACAGATCCAGGAAAGCAGCATACACAGGCGTCCCCCTCTGAGTATAGTACCCGACAGTATGCTTAAGCGAAAACACAGTCACACACAATTTAATTTTACTTTATTATGTAACATTACCTGATTTCAGTTATGTTAAAAGTAACCAAATAAAACAAAGTACTAACCATTCTTATTTAATATTATTATGATGTCTGAAAATTACTCGAATATTTTCTCATCATAACTACAAATATCAATCATATTTCGATTGAGGAATCATAATAATTATTTTATATCTAAACTAAAAATTTGTTTGAATGAAAATGCATCTTTTAAATAATCTTCAATTTACCACAACGCAATTTATCGATAATGTTCAATACAATACCGGAAACAACAACAACACTAAACGTCAAAGTGACAGTAGCAAAGTACAAAAGCAATTTTTTTCTGCATGAAATGTCATTGCAAAGGCGTAACCTGTAAAATGCCAACTTCCATGTTCTTTTCAGTATTTTTCATTTAACATTAAAAATAAAGCGGAAAAATATCTGAAAAAATGTTCAGCGTGTTTAGAATCGCTAGATCTCGAAATGGTTTTAGAACTTCCATACCTTTACAAAAATGAAATGTTGTCAATTATCAGCTAGTTTAACATTTCGGAACAGTTCCTTCCTGGAAAATTTCTACATTCTATTTATATCAATTAGCTGTTCATGTATTTCTTTTATTTAATATAGCGGTCCCCCGCGACTTCGTCCGCGCGTTTTGAGTTTGCTCCCTCCCCTCCCGTCGCAGTGTGATGTTTTATGTCGTAAAGCCTTTCTCTTTCAACACAAAAATATTTTTTCAAATCGGTCCAGCAGTTACTGAGATAAGCGCGTTCAAACAAACAAACTATATTAGCGCAAGCGCACGTTCAAGCGCACGTTGTACTTAAGCTTCGATGATTATTTGGTGCGGAGTTATGTTAAAACTGTGATAGCTCCTAAGATATTTATTGAAATCATATAATATAAAGGGCAACTTTGTTTTCAATGAAATGCTCCTGATGATAAATGTATTTGTTTTGATAAGAATAAATACCTGTGTGTATAATACACCTCTAAAAATAATGCATTATTTTTTCCAAATTTATTAACATAAAAAAGGTTGTAGTAAGTCAACCATAAAAGATAGACATATGCTGTTGCGGACTTTATTATAGAACTCTTAATGCTGAACAATCCTGTCATACATGATTTTTGTGTAACTTAAGCGGTTTCCGCAGCGTACGCAGCGGAAGCTCTCAAAAGGAATATCTTTCTCCCGTTTTCGCAACATTTTTCATTGCTGCTGTGGTCTTATGAGTCGTATCTTTATGTTATATAGCCTAAAGCCTTCCTCGATAAATGGACTATTCAACGTAAAAAAGATTTTTCAAATCGGGCCAGTAGTTTCTGAGATTAGCGCGTTCAAACAAACAAACAAACAAACTCTTCAGCTTTATAATATTAGTATAGAAGTATAGATATAGCAGAATTTCATAAGGACAAATTGAGCTAAAACTACTATGCTAAACTAAGATTTCTAGGTCAAAGTAACGCATTTGTCTTCTGTTTAGGAGAAACAAATTCTTTTGGAGTCGGTGCATGATATCAAGCTTACTAAGAGTTAATTTACCAACGTCAGATAAGGAATACTCGCCGAATACAATACAAAACGCCTTATTTGATAACGTCACTTACGTTAATGTCATTTTATAATCGGTCGTTGTATACCGATTTCTCGATTCGGTAGGATTTTGTTTGTGGTAGGACATTGGTAAAATCGACTCTTAGGCCGGATTATACCAACGTTGGATATTATATGAATATTCATCGAATAAAATACAATACGCCTAATTTGTCAGCAATCATTTATGTAAATGACATTTTAATTGGTTGTTTTATACGTTGGTAAAATCGGCATTTACTCAAACACCAACTGACTCCAAAAGAACTAAAGGAAAAATGCGTTATTTTAAGCTTTTGAGTCAGGTTAAGGTTGAAGGCAATTATTTTTAGTTTTTGCCCATATCTCAAAAACTACATAAAATATTTTATTAAAACATACACTAAATCCTCAGGTAAAATATATCTGATTGAACTAAAAAATAATCATCTCGCTATGACTTCTCATTTTCGAGACAAACAACAATACACTCACGAAATTAAGCACACGTGTGTGGAAGCCTTGCAAAATAAACATGCTCAAATATTATAAAACTTCAAAGATATCGTATACAAATACATGGAATTGATTACCTTCTCTTTTGAAGTCGGTTAAAAGGCGAAAGTTTGGGTAAATATGTTATCGCAAAGACCTGCCTTCTTTACGTTTGACCTCGAATGCCTCCGAATGTCGGATGCAACGTAAGGGCACGTAAGGGACCCGTGACATGGTTTTTATGACACCATAACACAAGTAAGGTCAACCCACGCGAAACGAAAACATTCAAACAAGATTTATGAGTTGATTTAGGGTTGTGATGGTCGAATTAGACCTTTGATATGATATTTTACTAATGGGTTTACTGTTATAGTGTAGTCAATATTTGGAGATTTACGAGAAATTGACTGTGAATTTAGTTATTAAGAAAGTGGCCATTCAGATTTATTGTAAAACACTGTGGACGACGACCGTAGTCGAGTGGCTAGCACGCTGGTTTCAAGCGTCGCCATCTCGTGAGGTTCCGGGTTCGATTCCCGATCGGGTCAATGTAGAAAATGATCTTTTCTGGTCTGGGTGTTGTGGTACCACCGTTGTTTCCTATTTCCATAACACAAGTGCTTAAGCTATTTAGCTTGGATTCGGAGCAATGTATTTGATGTTGTCAAATATTTAAATATTTATTTATTATTATTTATTTATATACCTAAAGTTCACAATGTAATTTTGACTGCACGTTATTCGAGCATCGTTCAAACAAATGCAAAAGTATGCTAGCAAAGATTTTTTCACATAATATTATTGGCAGTGTTCATCAATGTGAGTAATTAGCACGAATGGTATATGAATAATTGATCTCCAGAATCATGTTCATGTATTAAATTAATCTATTGTACTAACTTATCATGGAGAATTTCAAATTTTAGCTCGTATCCAGTTAATTGCGATGCTAATAGTGTAAAATTATTTTATTATATTTCATTTACGATTCAGATAATATGCCGATGGAAGTTCCATTCATGAAGATCATTATAGATGAATTAAAGTGGGTGGTGAGGTACCTTACTATAGACTATCAGTCTTATGTCCAGACAGTAGCCATTCTAAAGGCTATGCATGTCTTGCACCGACAAACGCTAAGATAAAGTATGACTTGAAATAATACGCTATCATATTACTAATGCACAACTATAACATGTCTTTACTTTGCCTTGTTAACTTAAAAAAAGGAATGTCAAAAAATATTTGTGATAAATTTTGTATAGTATTTTTTTTCCAAAATGTCTGAATAGTGTCTGAACATTTCATACAAACATGTTCAAGATGTTTTTTTTTGTTATGAAGAAAAATAATATTAATTAAAAGTTTTAAAGAGATTTTTGACATGTAAGTGTCAAGGCAAAGCTACCACAGTTTCCGCAAGGATTTCTAGCCCGGAGGACAGTTTAGAAGCGAGATGGATGGATACAAAGATGCAAGTCTTTTTTTTATTGCTCCTTCGGATTTTTGTCATTAGTTTTAACTCGAGGTCGGAACTTTTGCAAGACAAAATAATACCAGAAGTAAGAAGGTTAAAGGTGTTTGCCCAGTACACCGTAGCCTACCATAACCATGCTAAGAACCGTGCTAAGAAAAAAAATGTATTAAAAACTATAGTCGCTTTTGCCCCATTTAACGGTAAGAACGCTGTTAATCTGTTCAGTGAGCAAGGTAGAGCGTATCGTGTTGCTTTCCGTGTCTGTCACATTCTACTTCATGGTATGGTACAGTGCAGTGGGAATATACCTTAAAAATTTGTGGTAGCTTCATTTCATTTACACATTTGTATACCAAATACGAAAAGTCCAATATTTCGTACCGGACGTTTCGCATTAGTAACAGGAAAACAAATTAAACTCACCACAAAATTCAAGGTCAAAATGAAAAAAAGAGAACTGGCCAGCGATAATCCCCGTGAGAAGTGCTGAGTCGAATCTGCCATAGACTGTAGAGGTGCGTGGCTCAGCTCCGTGCTCTCTCCCAGTCTGACCTACTTGCATTACGACCCACTTTTGGGAATTTTAATATAACTTGTCATGGAGGACGTGCGGAATGAAATTGTAGACTAATGGTCATACGGAGAATGTTGATTTTTATTTGTAACCCATTTGTTTGCTATTATTCTAATCTGGTCTGTTTCGAAATGTTTGCGTACTAGTGACAAACACGTACTAAAGGGTGTCCGCGAAACAATTTTCGAATTTAAAATTAAATAATAAAAGATTCACAGGTTTTTATATAATCGTTTTTATTTTAAAATAAAACATACAAATGCGGATTTATTTTTTGAAAATAATTGAAGTTAAATGTTTACCACGGAGACGAACACACTCATTTAAACGAAACACCATATTTGTGAAAACTTTTTTGCAAGTTTCTTGCGAAATTCCTCTGATTTCGTTGCGAATATTTCTTCTCAGTTGCAATAAATTTCGCGGTTTGTTAACGTAGACTTTAGATTTAAGAAATCCCCATAAAAAAAAGTCCGCAGGTGTTAAGTCTGGCGATCTGGGGGGCCATGGGATATCACCATAACGACTTATGACTTTTTCGGGGAAAATGCGCCTTACAATGTTCATTGATGCTCGCGAAGTGTGTGGTGTAGCACCATCCTGTTGAAACCATGTCGATCCGTTTACCCATTCATTGTTCTCCAACTCAGCTTCCAAAAAGTTTTCCAACATAGACGAATAGGTTTGGGAATTGACGGTTATTGTTTGGTGTCTATCGTCTTCAAAAAAATAAGGCCCGATAATTCCTTTTGCACTTATTCCGCACCAAACGGTCACTTTTTCTGAGTGCAGCGGTTTTTCATGCAATTCTTCTGGATTCTCGGTGGCCCAATATCGACAATTTTGTTTGTTTACCGACCCGTCCAGTAAAAAATGTGCTTCATCCGAAAAGATTATGTTTTCATAACCCCGAGGACGAGGAAATCTGCCGAGCATGGTTCTAGCGTATGTCAACCGCAATCCATAGTCACTTTGTTTAATTTTTTGAGTGATTTGAATTTTGTAAGGATGAAATTGTAAATCTTTTTTAATAATTTTGTGCACAGTCGTTTTTTTCAAATTCAGTGCTGCAGAACGTTTTCTTAGTGAAAGACGTGGATTTGCAATAACATCACGACGAACTGCTTCAATTGTTTCGTCAGTTCTCACAGTTCGCGATACACCTGGCCCGTGTCCCACTACAGGTCCTTGTTCACGAAAACTTCGCACCCACTTGCCAATAAGTTGCGTACTAGGACAATCCCGTATACGCCGAATATTGAAATGTCTTGCGAATACCCTGCGCGCCGCCACGGGAGAATCGTTATTTTTAAAATATGCCTCTACAGCAAACGCACGATGCTCCGCCGACCAACGATCCATGGCTACTAAAATCCGCACGACGCGTAAGTGTAATGAATACGCCTCCCCCCTCCGCCGATACCCCGCTCGCCGTTTATTCAAATTCAAAGTCGAAAATTCTTTGGCGGACACCCTTTATTTGCCGTTAAAGTTGCAGATAATTTTGTCCGTATTTAACGAACCGTAGAAGATCTGTGATGTGTATGTGACGACTATTATTTTTAAGGCAGTCAAATAAACATAAACAACTTAAGCTTTTGGGCCTAAGTGACTCCTCAAAGATCATAGCGACTGTGGCTCGTTAGTTTCTGTGTGGCTCCTGCGTCCTACCGACTCGACCCGGCTAGTTTCGGTCCCA
Organism: Pyrausta purpuralis; assembly: GCA_963924145.1. Taxonomy (NCBI): domain Eukaryota; kingdom Metazoa; phylum Arthropoda; class Insecta; order Lepidoptera; family Crambidae; genus Pyrausta; species Pyrausta purpuralis. The sequence goes on from OZ001642.1 coordinate 12,909,127, forward strand.
GTGAGTGCTTACCCGGTATGGAGGGATCAAAAGCGCTAACCAATCGACTGATCTAATAAGTCGAGACTAAAAATCAAATACCCTTGACAAAGAAGCTCACTCGTTAGTTTGGGAAAGACTGATATTGAAATGTAAAAAAAGGTTATCAAAAAATTTGGTGGGATTCCAGTTCCATTAAATATGGAATTACTAATGTCAGCAAAACTAGACTTTGCTTAAAAACGTAGGTGAATAAATCTATAGTCTATATTATAATATTTCAAAGCTGAAGAGTTTGTTTGTTTCTTTGAACGCGCTTATCTCAGGAACTACTGAACCGATTTTAAAAACTAAATTTATCTTAGATAGGTTATTTGTGGAGGAAGGCTTTAAGCTATAAAACATTACGATATAACTTATAAAAGCTAAGCAACAATGAGAAATGTTGCAAAAACGGGGGAACATATTCCTTTTGGGAGCTTCCGTTGCTTACGCAGAGTATATCGTTTAAGATACACAAAAATCATGTATGACGGCATTGTTTCCCTTTAAAATCTTTAAAATTTGATAAAATTTGTTTTATTTTCAAAGGTGTAATGATTATCAAAATAAACATATTCATCATTATGGGTTATTCCTTCTGAACAAAATTGCTCTTTACATCATTTGATTTCAATATACATATAAGCTACAGCAGTTTTAAAATAACTCCGCACCAAATATAATGCAAGTACAACGAGAGCTTGAGCTAGCCGCTATGGCTGCTGGTCTCTTACTTACAATGAAAAATATGTGTATTAAATTGAAATATTTTACGGGAAAACCGATATTTATTTCTGGGATCGCTAGATTTAAATAATTCGACCGACATCACTTAGAAATAAATAGCCGCAGATACTATACATAACGCACAACAACCGCGCACAAGTGTTTCGCAGTGCCTCGTTCAAGGACTTTCATTTTCACCCTGCATGGGATATAACAAATTATGAAAATTGCTTGCAACAATACGGTCTCAGCTCTGTGATTATACAATTTTCATGCGCTACAGCGACCGCAAATTACTGAAGTTTAGACATCCGAGTCTTGAGCGTAAGAGCCACTCGGGCCTTGTTTGCATACGGGAGCTCAGCAACGGCAGTGGTTGTCAAAATATTAACCGCGGAATATTTTATGTACCCCAGAATGACGTAATGGCTCAGAAAATGGGCACCTATAAAGCCCCACAATGCCAAGTGCTGATATGTATGGAGGAAACGAATGTGTCTTATGGAATTATTTCGGGGATAATTTACAAAAGGTTTACCTTTTCTACGCGGATATGATAAGAAAGAGCAAGATACACGTCGATAGATCGTTAAAACGTCCGGCGGTGACCCTGAAATCGGTTTCAGGTAACTTGCGAAGGTTTTGTTCAGTCTGTAGTTAACGTAACCTTTTGTCATCCTTCGGTGGCATTGACTAAAAGTAAATACATAGTGCAACAGTCCATTACGATACTATAATTGATGGGAGAGTGTCCTATAAATGCTAAAATATATATAAACATCTATAACTTAGGTATAAATATTCGTGCTCATTACATCACATTACGACCGCTGGCAAAGTAGTCAGTATCTAACCACTATACCAAGTCGTGTTAAATTCATAATTTCTGATAATTTATGTGTTTTACTAGGCAAGCATCCTCGAAGCGAATGAGTAAACCCGTAGATACCGCTATATTTGTAACCTTGTCGTAAGTGTAATAATTTTGCATACATTTGGACGAGCCCTCTTTGAAGGACAACACTAAAGGTGTTTATTTTCAGCACTTCTACGGTTTGATAGCTCAACTTTACATATTTGTTATCACTGAAATTTGCTTTGGTGTTAATATGCTTAGAATACGATGCATTAAGGGGACCTATTATAACATATTTGAAAACTTTTTATTAGAATTATTTACTTTTGTTCTTTGTGTACTCTATAAGGTTCGATTGCAGCACAAATAAAAGATTAATAAAAGTAGTTACTACGCCGAGTACAGATGTCACGCTTTTATTGTATAACTAATTATCAAAAACACAAAAACAAATGGTAGATTCTATAAAATCGAGGGTGCCAATGCTTGTGCAGTTCACTTTCGCAAAGAGTTCACCGAACCTTTTTTTTGTCGAATTATAATAATATATATAAATAGTTTTTGATTTCTCACGATTGCACGATGCATAGAGCATTGCGGTTGACGTCCGAATCTGAGCCCAGATTTCCAAAAATCTACTGTGATTAGGGCCCTATTATAACAGGGTAGTGAACGTTCTACATCTATTGAGAACGGAACTTGACATGACCCAAACTCCTTGCCCGGGGTACTTGGAGCTCATCGCTTTTATTTCATCCGCATTTTATTAATCTCGGCAAAGAAACACGGTTGTTCCGAGTGCTATTCACTCTGCCGTCAGACACCACTCGACTAATCTAATTTTTATTCTACGGCCGCCAGCCGCCTCTCACTTAAAAATTTAAATTTATTTAAGAAAAACAATTTCGTGTTAAAACTACATGCAATTATTAAATAAAAAATTGCTATTGAGCAAGGTAAACGGATAATGATTTGAAAATACGACTCATTTCACAATAAATAACACCTAAACGTCATAGCCCGCGGCCCCATGTATACGGCGCGGCACGGTACCGAACCGAAGCGCGGCGCGACGCCGTGGCATGGTGCGAGTCGGACTCGCACACGAAACGAACAGTTATATACGTGTGTATACACTTTACTTGCCCTAACAATGTCCTGGTAAATATGATTCTGATCGCCTTATAAGGTTTTGATTCCCTTAAAATAACAAAATATCCGAAACTTTGACACAAAACAGGTTACTGAACTTTTTTCACAGCTATAAGAGACACTCAAAATAAATATCAGTTTCAGTATCTATTCTAAACGCGTTTTGTAATTATTTAATGATATCATTTAAAGTATCAAAAATGTTTGATTATGATTTTCCGAAGTGATCGCAAACTTTTTCTGATGTGTGTAAGTGCAGCTTTATCCAGAAAAAGTTATAATATAAAATATAATATAAAATCCGACACTGTGATCTATAAAACATTCTAAACTCATGCACCTGATTTTGATGAAGAAGACAGAATGACAGATTTACTACTTGACACCATCAAAGGTTCTGCTAAATGACAGGAAAATGTACGACAATGTGAGTCTTTAAAACATTCTAAACTCATGCACTTAATTAAGATGTAGAAGACAAAAGGACAGATTAACTATTTAACACCATCAAAGGTTCTGCAAAATGATGATATTTTATTAGGTATTAATATAAGATTACCCAGCACAAATGTTTCAGCTTGCTCTTTTAAACATTGCATACAAAAACATTTCACGACAAGGGTTATAATAACACCTAATTATTGTGTTCCGTTCTCGTAGGCGGAACGCGCCTTGTTACAAGCGTCCCGCCCAGCGGATCCGCGTCAACACCTTTACATAATCATGTTTTATTAATGGGATGCATAAATTACTTAGTGCAACTCTCGTTTAGTGCTGGAAATTACCGCCTTAGCCTTAGTGGAATACTTTGGAAACCTTCCATATTGAAGACGTCTGAAGAGCCGGGACATGGGCCCGAGGTTAATTGATCGTGTAAATTAATAGCACGTTATGACAAACTGCTGAGCGATATTTTAATTAGCCGTCTCAGTTGAAGGATATTTTTGCTTTCTTTGTAGTTGCTTGGAGTGAATCATACTACTTTAGTTGAAAGAAATATAAATTTTCTTAAGGTATTAACTGCTAGTAACTAACTATACTAGAATTTTTACAAGCTTTTTTCAAATATTATTTTTCAAAATAGCTATGTATAACGCATGCAGTGTATTATGTCATCTCATCATCTTGCAATGATTACTTGTCAGTGTCTATGAGTCACCTGCAGACTGGCCCAATCGTTGTGATTATCAATTTATATTGCTAAGCTTGGACGCACTAATGATACACATGTTTTATAAGCACTGAGTGGCTGAGCCACATCGAGCTACATCTATTTTAACGTCATCACATCACACGTGACTCATGGAGGCTTTAAAAAGAACGAGGGAAATAGACATGCATGACTCACCGACGTTCGTTTTTACGTCACTATTTTACTGTTTCAAATAAAAACTAGCCTATAAACTGTTATTGAAATGCACTGACGTAGACTTTTTTTTAAATTAAGTACACAATTTTTAATACTAGTCAAAAAGTGAGTCACTATCTGGATTTGTAGTTTGTGTACTTGCGTCTGAGTATGCAACCCAAACTAATGAAGATAATTCCTCCCAAATATTTGGTCAACGTGGAATGATACGTACAGCCGTGACCTAAAAAGTAGAGTTCAAATTTACAACAATTATTTCAGAACTCCTTGCACATTTGGCACGAGAAGATCTTGCGAGATAAACCTAGAGCTGACATAAGGCATTAAAAACAAAGTTGCAAGAGAAAGTTGGTCCAGTGGTCTCCAACTTTGTAGCGTTCAAAGCCTTAGGAATCGCTCAAAAAGGAGTTTGCGACGGTATAAAGACTAACAGCAGTGTGTAACGCGAGCTGAGTTGCCAAAAGTTGCTCGTTATAATTAGAGGGTGGCAGTTCGCGAAAATTAATACTCTTTTTGTGGTGGCTGCGACCATAGCACAAAGACAATGGTAGCGTTTTAAGAAAATCAGCAACTTTAACTTTTTCTCGAGACATATTTTGTTAAACCCTACTCAAGTATTTTCATCAATGTTCTACCTTAGTATGGTATATTATAATGTAAAATAGGTGGTCAAAAACATAAATAAGATGGTTTTGTATTTTAACGGAATAGTGAATGTTAACAAGACTTATTTTAACATCTCTATTCACCTGTATCACATTCTCAACACATTTTTTTTATTTACCAAATCAAAAAGACATTACATAAATATTTATAAAAGTCGCATTCTGAAACCAATGAGGTTTGTAGTAACGTGACCTGAGTCGACGTTTAAATTAAATAATAAAATCAATAACTTACATTATTATTAAACCATTTAACAACCAAAAGGAGGAATAGAGAAAACGCACATCTGCCAATGGATTTAATTATAAGTTTCCTAGTATAATTTTTTAACTTTTGTTTTATATTTTTCATAAATTAAGCTATCGCGTAATTCGGTTGGTAACGTGTTTATCAGTCTTGGAATAATAACAAACCTACATACGAAGTTTATATTTGAGTACGATAATAGTTGCCATCTCGTAAATAATAATTGTATCCCATTCATATTACTTAATTGTTATTTATTTATGTGGCCTGGCTGTTTATTAGAGACTTTGCTTTTGATATGGGACGATGTGCGGACGGGCGGACGGTCTATGAAAAACGTAGCATTGTTGTGCTTGTGCTTAATTAACGCATGGATTATGTTGCACTATATTGTTTATGTCTACACGTATGAGGATTATTGTAGTGACGCTTGGAATACAATAATAAAAAGGTATTATTACGACACGTTTGGTGTATTGGTTCGAGCTTATGACTTTTACGCCGGCCGTCGCGGGTTCGAATCCTGCAAGGGGCAAATGTTTGTGAGATGAGCACGAATTTTGTACCTAATAAATAATTAAAATTTGTGAGTTTAGTAAAGATGTTTTATATGTATTTAAGTATGTATGAGAGACGCTCCATCATAATCATTGACTGGTATTCGTAACACAAGGGAGAAAATTCTTTACTTTGAAATGACAATTGGTGTATCCAGATTTTGTGCTTGGACTTGGTCAACTAAAAAATTATGTTACTAGTACATTTTCATGTATCAGTAAGCTCGTAAATACGTAGGAAAGGGTTTCATGTCAAGTACTTACATGACAGCCTTTCTACTTATTTTTAACATCAAAACTAATGAAACGCAAATAAGTAATTTAATTCAAGAAACCAAGCGAGTGAGTTCAATCCACCCATATGAGACTACGAATACTACGACGTAGCATCGTAGCGTAGACGCTCGTAGAAGATATCATAAATGCAATGCGTAGAAGTTTTTTTGTATGATTTTTATCATTCATCCACTTTAACATCACTTTTGGTAGTATTAATATGTTTTGGATATATTTAAATGCGTTTTGTAGCGTCGTAGACGATGTTAATATAGGAAGACTAATGTATAGTATGTAGGTTCTATTAAACTATGAAACATAATAATTTTACTTGATATACGAGTAACCTAAACTTTAAAAGTTTTGGTCTTGTAAAATATAATGTGAATCAAAGGTATTTCAGATCATTACTTTTATCAAAATGGTTGAAGAAAAATTCACTTTCACGTGTTTTTTGAGTTTTTTTTTTCATAGCTGCAGCATAATATGTTTGCTGTAGGCATGCGTAAATTTGCGTATACGTAATGCGATACCATTATGCACCGTTATTTAATCATTATGCGCACTGTTTTCGCTTTAGTACGAGTAGCGGTTTATTACGCTAAGGTATCAAGGCACTGTTTTAATTTACTTTATAACGACGAAGCTTAAAAAACAATACAAAAAGAAGTACTTCTTATGATTGAACCAGTATCTTGCAGTAGCTTCTTAGTAATGTGAGTACGAATTAGGTAGGAAAAACTGATAGCAAATCATACATGCAAAACGTTTTTTTTATTATTCCTAGCGTTTGTTCTACTATGCGATATATATATGATATATCACATTCTTGTTACCAAAAATGTTATTCCACAAATAACTATTATTTGTCACTGGTACTGAAGCACGGTGAACAGAAGAGCGCATTTTTGCCAAACATGTTTTACATCTTTTTATTAAGCCCGGGAAGCGATTAAACAGCTGGCACTATTTATATGAGAACAATAACATGCAACGTTAAAGGCTTGCAGCGCGGTGCAAAAACGGTGCAATTATATAACGTCGTGGACGAATTAGTGTGGGGGCCTGGCTGCGGGCCAGCGGCCCCGGCAGTGCCGAACGTGGACGTATCGATATCGCCTGGACTGTATACAGAACTGACTATATGCTGTATACTATACAAAGCACATCGGATAGGGGTTGTGTCCCTGGACGCCACTTTCCAACGGACGGGACGCATTTTAGTTATCGGTATCGGTCCGGTTCGGTAACGGTTATTATTTACTTTTGTTTTTATGTTGCGTTTGTCCGACTGTGGGTAGAACGCTATTTGCATCAGTTTGTTAAACGAATTATAAGCAAGAAAACGGTTACGTAGCGATTGAATAAGTATAAAGTAATGTTTCCGTATGAAATACCTATAGTTAATCAGGTTGTGAGTGTGGGTAGAATACTTATAATACTACAGTCGTAAATCAGTTTCTGATTACTCATATAATTCACATATTTCACTGTACATTCACTCGGTAAACTTAATGGATAGTTACACAGTTCCATTCCACATAACGATCACAATCAACACTGAGGTCCGCAATTAACAAGGTCATGACACATCCATTCTGTACCCAGAACATCTGGGCCGAGTTGTGGCTAATAACTCAACAATTACACAGCAGACTGGCTCACATACCCGAGCAAGTATCGGAAATGACTCGGGAAATTATTAAGAGTATGCAATTAACGTCAGCTACGGTGTCAGTTACGTAAACACGCCTAGCGGAATTGCGCAACCGACTTCGAAGCCTATGTTAAACGTAACTGAATTGAATTAAGTTGGTATAACATGTAAGTTTACCTTACACTTTCACGGAATAACATAACTTATTAAATCGCAAAAAGGTCTTAACTTCAAACCATTAAATATTCGAAGTGTCGGGTACGGCATTTGCACAGCGGTATTTTTAACGCGCTGACGATACGCGTATTAAGAACGCGCGTTTTCGGCGTCGTAGTCGCGGCTACGGCGACGCGCAAATGCCTCGTGTACACGCGCTTTAAACATGATTTGAACGAAATATTGTAACCTAAATCATGCGATCGCAACGCGATCATGAAATACACCTCTACTGTGCGTATACCCACTTCGTATCGCTCCAAACACGCGTATCATCATTGCAAACGCAACAATTAGAATCTACGGCGCCGAATATGCGCGTTCCTAATACGCGCGTCGTTTCCGCGTTAAAAATACGCAATGTGCGTCGCTCTAAGCGACAAAGAGAGCGAAAAGCTTTGATAGGTGTAATGCAAAAGCTTTGCTATAACACACTTATTCAAATTAAGCAGGTACGTCGTTTACGCTCGCAGCAAACTTCATTGTTCGTACGATGTTATAAATTTATAATTCACTCCCGCCGGGAATAATCCGAACTATTAGGTATTCAACAACGGTGAAATTTATGGCCGCGATAGCCAATTACGAAAAGTGGCGAAATAAAAAGTGAAAATTTCCCACTCCCCCTTAGCGTTACTCGAAAAAATAAACATTCATTTTCATTCAAAACTGCACTTCGGTGGTGTTCTGCGTTTAATTTAGCGATCCTGTCCAGTGCGGTTTGGATTCAATTACGATGGAAAAGAAAAAGAGGATATAGATGCCTAGCAGGTTTTGCGGTGGATAACGTAATGTTGACATTGTTATGAAAACAGTAAAAAGCGATGGGTTTAGTGCCCGAATAATTAATTCGTCCTTGTGTGATCGGAAGATGTGTTTTACATCATTTACAATTCAATCAGCATTACCCATGCTTAAAGACTAGTCTTTCTGAATACACTTACTCCAAGTACCATTATAAAATCGATAAACGAAAGATATTATATCACTTTAATGGCTGTCGTGGGTAGGAGCTTCAGTGCCTTTCTAATTGGTTGCTTAATATCGCAAACCATGTGTGATGTAGTAATTGCTGCCGCCTGGTGCAGGAAGCCCACACAATTTAGGGCCCGCCTACTTCCTACGTGCTTATTATGTCTTCCCTTCTCGTGATAGTTTATAAATGAGGCTGCGAATAAAATGATATGTGGCGCTAGGCTTGAAGCTGCCTTTGTCGCATTGTATAGGAGACGCGCGTTAATGATGACGGTTGTGACCTTTTTGTTTGAGATATTTCGGAACATTAAAATGTTTTCTTTGTGGAAGTTTGCGAGGTATTTCTTAAAGAAGAAATCGAATTTTAGGACCATGGTGTCGCTAAAGATTCCGAGTAACTACAATCAAAACCTCACTCGAAAAGGCTTTCGAAGCTGATCAATTGTTAAGTATAATATACAATTCAGTAGAGAAATTTGTCAGATGCTAATGTCTCTTTGTAAAAAAATGCCACATTTCTTTTACTACCGATGTGTTTCGTTCAATTGATTCGTTTCGTTCATTTAGTTCACTCAAACAAGATCATTACGAACGAAAATAATTTATTACAAAAAAGGTGCTTAAATGAATCCTATCAAAAACGGAGTACAAATATTTTCAGGGAGAACACAGAGATAGGAATAATAAAAAAATGAATTGATTGTAGTTGTGTATGATTATTTAAGTATAATTGCAATTACAAATTAACTTTAAAATCAATAACAGCCTAAACGATAGTTTTATAGAGTTCAGAAAATAAGAATATGATTTAATTCTAATTTGAGGCGTAAGATGGTTGAGTGAATGAATGACATGAATAAAATTTATTCTTCTGGTCACAACACTATTTATTTTTCATAAAAAATGTACACACACACACTGTAAATGTCAATTCACTGTACCTACGGGATTAGTAATTATACTTTAGTTATTGAATAGTATAAATAAATAAGCATTTAATGCACACGAGTTTCAGCAAAGCTCTAACAGCCATCTAAATCTGTTTTTATTTGTTCATAAAGCAGCTTCGACAATAAATTCACATTGAATATTTAGTCGACACGAGCATGTCAAACATGAACGGCGGGTATTTGCAGATGGAATGGATGAAATGATAAACGAGGTGTCGAATCCTGCCTCCGACTGAGGCATTAGGCTTGTTTGATTTGGAAAATATTGGGAATGCAGTCTTCGACAATTAATTAGACGACAGGAGAAAAATATTTTGCCATTTCTTATGTCACAGTTTTCGCTGACTTGTATACTATTTTAAGCATAGCCTATTTATTGATCTGTGGCACTTGACTTATATAGCAGTGATATAAATAGTCAATATTTACCCAAAAGTTGAGGTGAGATATACCTAACACAGATACCATTCTCCGGGTGCAACACCACTCTATCTGTCGAGAGGTTTGTATATATTTCGTTATTAATCAATGCTATATATAGAGTATACACTATTATTATAGTTTTAATCACTTCCTTTCTTTCTACCGGTAATTACAGATTGCAACCCTGGAAAGGTGATTATAACAATTTAATTCTATGTTACTAATAGCTCAGCGAAAAGTTAGTAAAGTATTAAGATCACTCGTAGTACACACAATTAGTTGTTAGACAGCAGCCACATAAAAATCTTTCAAAATTGTAATTACCCTAATCAAAGCTTGCATAAAACTTCAAAATTATGTTTTTCATCAAGTTATATTGCGAGTGCGATACATACGTCGTAAAAAGACCTTCCCCTTCAATTTTAACTGACATCAAATCCCAACACTCGTCGACGGTAACATGACATCAAATACCGTAACATTTCAGTATCTCAATGCTCAAGTATATCGGTTCCTCGCACGATACTTGAAAATTACAGGCGAGGGCGCGTGGTCTCCACTCATGCACGCTCGCCTTCTTCACGTTAAAGAAACACTTGAAATTCGTCTACGCCGCTCGCTTCGCTCCTACTTTACGTAGGCCTCGTTCAATTTAGAGCCCGGTCGAGTTGACTAGTCACGTCTCAATGAATCCTTGTTTTGAATTTGTGATCGAACGCTCAGTAAATACAGACCGTGTCGGAATCGTTTGTATTGAATGAGACGCTTTGGGAGCGCCATTAAATGCTCAGGTTAATAATTCAAGTATATCAATTTCAAGCTGCTGACTTAATAAGTCATTTCTTAAAAAAGCTGAAGTCGCTGCTGTATCTGAAACTACAATCTAAATATCGCCCATATTCAGCGATAAGAAAAGCATTCAGTTTCAGTGGTGCACTCTTGATCTCCTTAGCTTACATAATCGCATGGTTACAGTATCAACCGTAACAAAGGCAACTATTAAATTACCGTTCTCAAGCGGACTAGATCACCTAGCGATTGGATCGATACAAATCCCGTCCCCTAATAACTGGATTCGAAAACCGTAAACAGTGGACTTGTTATTTAATAAGGTCGACGCAAGCGCTAGAGCCGCTAACGCCGCCTCGCCGCCGTTTGTCACGCTCTTTGCAGCTATTAATTAACCTTACGCACAGATATGCTGTGATTACACAAAGCCCGATCCGCCATTGAAACCATGATTGCCTACAGGCTGACCCAAAAGTATTTAATACGAAAAAGTTGGCAAATTAGAAAATGCTTTTTTCCCCCGACACCTTTTATTGCTGTTTAAATGTGCTCCCCGTACATTGTGATTACGGTTAACATTCGTTACGTTCGCTCGACGGGCAGTTGTTCTCGAAAATGTCCTTTAGATGATGAGATTGTTTTGTATTCCGCGTGCGGGGCGGGCAGCGTACGGTCCCAGGGGTGCCGTGTTGTATGCGAACCTGCGTTCCAACTGAATCCGTTTTTCTGTTACGAAAAGAGTATCGACGAGTCCGATTCATAAATAAATATAATTTCCCAGTAATTTTATTTATTACGCCCATTCGTTACAAGCAAAAGGTTATGTTACAAGAAAATCCGCCTACACAACGGTAAAGGTTAGGGCGCGTGTGTCGGTTCATGCCGCCTTACGTTAATTCGGTCGGACTATCGTTTTCGGTATTCGGTGGTCGTTCCGTTCACCGGTAACATTATACACATTTGGCCGTCGCTCTGTTTGAGTTGAAATCATAAAAGTTGTTCTCGTCTATTAATCCATGGAGCGGCGTGTAGCGTGGCGCGGGTGTGGGCGGGGTGCGCGGGGCGTGCGGCGCCGATCAAACAGGCCGGGGAATCAATATGGCCGCCGCCCAGCTGATCCGTGACCTCCGCGCCCGCGCCCCGCCGCCCGCGCGCGACTCCGCCGCTACGACGCGCGACGCGGCGACGGCCGCCTGCAAACTTGACGCTCCTCTTCCTAACTTTTCTCATGACGATCCGCGATTATGCGGCACTTGTAATCTCTTTCTGATTTCTGATCTTATTTCAGTGAATTATTTACGATTGTGTAACATTGACTTCTGGTTTTGGCATTTTATTATGAGTGCATAAATTATTTTGTCACGGTTTGTAAGATATTGCCCATTTTTTTCTTTCAGCTTAGTTTTTCGGATGAATTTATTGGAGTGTCAATAGTTAACGTTACGGCTAGTATTTTATTTGACAAATATAAACACCGTGAAAAAAATTCGTAGGAATTCTTGCGATAACATTTCCTCTCCTGAAAATGGTGAGCTTTTTGCATGTCGGCTGGTTAAGCAGTTAACTTTGAACGGTCGAATTTTCGCCACCACCATTACGCTTCCATAAACGAAGGCATTTTATGAGTAGCAGTTATAGAGAAGCGTTGAGGCCTAAAGATGATGAACAAGGTTAGTTTGTAAAAGTGTGGTTAATTAAAAGTTACGAGCGAGATGAACAGGGCTGCATCAAGCCTAGGGCGGCAAGACGTTAAGTTTCACTAAGGTAAACAAACAAGACATCAGGATACACTTACTGAAATCACACTAGTTCAAACACACACACACACTAGTGTTTAAGGATAGTGGACATAAATGGTAACATTTAATATGCAGACAAAAGTTAGTTTTCATTTAGATTTAGTTTAAACTTTTATGGTATATGCTTAAAATAACACCATAATCAACGGCTTCCATTTTCATGGTTGTTCCCTGCACAAAAAATATCTCACACCAAAATTGTCCGCCGCCGGCTAAAGAGCGTGGTCGCCCCTTGACATGAAGCCCCGGTTATGAGCGGTCCAGCCGAGTATAATAACGTCTTACTTACTTGATATACGCCGCTACAAGTACGTATAAATGCCTACTTCCCGGAATGTTACTGCTGATAATGGAGTATTAGCCAGTTCCGGTTTGAATCTATCTTCCCAGTTGTTTGGAGATATCTGCCCAATATTGTTTGCACCGTGTTTTCTTAACTTAATTATGAAATACGTCGGAACAAAACACTACGGAAAATAAACGAAATATTGAGACTATTTGGTCTCGATTAAGTCCTATACAGATTATTTCTAGGCTATTATACACTCATGCTGATACCAAACATACTATGTGAAGCGTTTCTCTATTACCTAGAGGTGTAATTGATATTTATCCTTCTTCTAGACGAGAAGGAATAATGTTAGGGATTATGTTTTAACTATAGAAGCAATCTTTGCTTATCTACAAGAGGCAAATAAAAGCGGCTTACAGTCCACGGGAACCTGTTTTCATACAACTAACGTTTTACCGCTCAACTTCGAGCATCACTTCCCTTCCTTATCACCAAGTGTAACTTTAAAATGGATGTTTTTCTTTCTATGCACTTGACGACTAAAGTTTTAAAATGTGTTTTCGTTGTAAGTTAAAAGTTCTCGACGATAACCATCTCGGCGGATTGCCGGATGTAAGTGTAAGTACTTTTTAAATGAATATTTTGTTGTTAATAACAAGATGAAGGTCTCAAAAGCATGTTTGATAATTAACTGTACAAGTTGAGGGGGATTATCTGAGCATATTCGTACGAATATTTGTTACGAAAACCGTAGCACGCATATGCAAATATTTCTGTACCAGGTATCTCTATTAATTTACAATCTAAAGACTGCGTAGGTACTAAAAGTTAATACGTTTTGATAAAAATTCAACGATGTGTTGCCAAGATTTTACGAGTTGTAAATACAAAATAGAATCTTTGAAAAAATACTGCAGTTCTTGTAATAGTAGTATTTTAACAAATAAAAAGTAACTTTTTTAGGTAATATTGATTATTGATTGTTGTTTGTTATTAAGTGACGAAAATATTTACAGCTACGAGCTACGAATCGTTTACATTTTGTGACACAAGCGGAGATGTTAAGAATGTTTTTTTTGAACTTAACGTTGCATCAAAAGCGCGTGTTGTCTTGCGCTCAGACAAAAACAAGTCTCAAATATAAAATATGCTTCTAGAAAAGCATTGTGTATTAATGAAATCTGTCATAGAGTCTTAAAGTATTTGTGATTGCCAACCATATCGTTTTGGGATGCTATATGCTTATATTTTACTAGCGGTCCCCCGCGACTTCGTCCGCGCGTTTTAAGTTTGCTCCCTCCCCTCCCGTCGCAGCGTGATGTTTTATATCCTAAAGCCTTTCTCAATAAATAAGCTATCTAACAAAGAAATATTTTTTCAAATCGGTCCAGCAGTTCCTGTGATAAGCGCGTTCAAACCAACAAACTCTTCAGCTTTATAATATAATTAGCGCAAGCGCACGTTGTACTTAAGCTGCGAACATTATTTTGGTGCGGAGTTATGTTAAAACTGTGAAAGCTCCTAAGATATTTATTGGAATCAAATGATATAAAAGGCAACTTTGTTCTAAATGAAATGCTCGTGATGATGAATGTATTTATTTTGATAAGAATAAATAGCTGTGTGTATAATACACCTCTAAAAATGATGCATTATTTTTTTACAAATTTATTAACATAAAAAAGGTTGTAGTAAGTCAACCATAAAAGATAGACATATGCTATCGCAGACTTTATTATAGAACTCTTGATGCTGAACAATCCTGTCATACATAATTTTTGTGTAACTTAAACGGTTTCCGCAGCATACGCAGCGGAAGCTCTCAAAACGAATATCTTTCTCCCGTTTTGGCAACATTTTTCATTGCTGCTGTGGTCTTGTGAGTCGAATCTTTATATTATATAGCTTAAAGCCTTCCTCGATAAATGGACTATCTAACATAAAAATATTTTTTCAAATCGGGCCAGTAGTTTCTGAGATTAGCGCGTTCAAACAAACAAACAAACAAACAAACAAACAAACAAACTCTTCAGCTTTATAATATTAGTATAGATAACACTTTTACAAACTGCGCAAATAAGAGGTTCCAAGGCAAGTTACCACGGAAAATCTTTCACAGTGCTCTAGCAGGTTATTCTTTTACCTGTCTCTCTTCTCAATCGTTCACTATTAGTAAACGATTAAGAAGAGTATCGTGACTCCGGATTCTGTCAACCAACAATTTCCATCGGCTGCGGTCTGTCGCTGATGCAGTGCTGATGCAGCATTCCAAATTGCCCCATCTCATCAGTCGAAGTGCCGCACTATACACTGCAGGCAGGTTATTGACAGTCGCTGAGTCTTTCACCTGAACTGTTTTCAACCTTCGTTTACGGTGAGTCATTAGCCACTGTGAGTGTCAAGTGAGGTTGCCTTGACTCTCCATCTGATTAATAACAAATATACATAAAACCAAACCAATTTTTTGTCATTTGTCTTATATAAACATAAAAAAATATTAAAATAATGACATAGCAAGGTAAGTTTGCACCTGTAACAATTGTGTACGGGTACAGTAGGTCACGCGTGAAATTTAGCCGCGAGTGGCGGGCAATAGCCGGCCGCGGCACCTTATTTATAACAGATCTATTGCCATTCCTCCGTCTAGGCGTTTGGGTGATAACTGGGGAGCACGATTTTTACTGTTCCAGTGCAAAATCATTGGATATAAATATGTTTAGGAAATAACTCCAAAGCGGATTTTTGAAAATTTTAATTTAAAAAAAGCTGAGTAATAAAAATATTTATTCCTCTTATATCTCTATGCAAATTCTTTGACATTTGGAGTAGAAGCATAGTCAGACCAAATTGCTGTTTTTTTGTGTATTTATAGATTGAGAAGAATTTTTGCATAAATCTTAAAAAAATACACATTTTTTTAAAAGATTTATATAAGATATAAAAGTAAGTAAAAACTGATGTTTTAAGTAGCATAAAATCAGAAAATTGAAATTGTCTACGCGAAATGTCAAAAATTTTGCATAAAGATATAAGTTTTTTTTTTAAAAGACTACGCCCACTGGTGTGAACAGACTCCCGATTTGTCCAAATCCACAAGCTTATTACCTTATTTTCACTACAACCTATACGAGATACTAACGTGACTACTTACTACACTATATTTTTCATGAACCCTGCTTCTACCTTGTCAAATTAGTTGACATCAACAATACCAACCCTAATAAAACGCAAACTGAAAAACAAATGAATAACAAACAATGGAATCATCAATCGGGGAAACAATCAATCATAACACAACAAGAGACAAGAGAGATGTTCTTATTTACAGTTTAGCCAGACATTGTTCTACCACTTCCCGATAAATCAATACGTCCCCATTAAGCTGCTCCCGGCTGGATGTTGTAGACAATAGCAGTGTACATTGGTTCCTGTAGCGGCGCTAATTCAAAATTATATTACACTAATCATAAAGTTTCCGTGACGCAACCGAGTGATATTATATTATTATGTAGGGATGTTCCGCGAATGAAAACTCGATCAGGCCCAGTTTTCGACTTCAATGTTGAAGTTTTAATTGAAACTCTTGAAACTGTTTATGAAATGTTGTGATTTACAGGTAAGAGAGTTGTGAGATATGACTAGGATTTGTATGGTTAATACTTACTACAACTATGCCAAATTGATTTAAGTAGATACTGACGTTATCCATGCAAACTATTAGGTACCTTCTCTATAGCTCTATAGCTTACAGAGTCATAATAGTCCCTCTTGCCGATTTCGACTACGGTGGCCAGTCACAACGACTAGCCGACTGCGCGGGACATATTATAGTGCACAAGTGTGTGCGCAAACACAGGTGCAATCTCATAGCCCGATGGGACAGCAATCTGACACGACCGGAGAGAGATCAGGCACAGGACCAACGGCTTTACGTGCTTTTCCGAGGCACGGGGGAGAAACACCGCCAACTTTCAAACTCCGGGCTACCCTAAAAATTTCTGAACAGAAAAACTCAAGCATATATTTTTGGCCTGACCCCGGGATCGAACCAGGGACCTCTGGCGCAGCCGTCGCTTTAAAGCGCGACCCTCTTACCGCTGCGCCACTGAGGCAGTTACAGAGTCATACAGATTAGGTAAAGAACTGTTATTATGTAATGCATAAACTATGAAAGCACAGTAAGCACCCTATTAAGCACCCTATATTAACTTTAATCGGCAACTTAAAGAAACTACTATCTACTAATTAACCATAGAAAAAGTCGTCGTCTGTTCTATTGAAATCGGTCCAATTCGAATACAAGATCTCGATTTCTAAACGAGTCGGCACATCAATATTGTAGACACCCACGGCCGTGATTAGCAGCGTTTCAAGTTGACTCCGAACTCTCGAGGAACGAGAACGGTCTAAATGCAAATAAGATTACAATTAGATATTTAGATCCTTTCACAACCCACTTATTTTGGAACAAGCCTTTTAAATACAGGACTTGTTTTGTATAAATAAGCGCAGAAGCAAGTGATATTTAACTCCTACTGTAGTAAGCATAATTAAAGATAGTATTGATTTTAAACAAGCAAAATTAACAGCAGTAAGAAAATTTAAAAATTAAAAATAAAGCTATGTCCGGGACCGCATCAAAACGATTTCCAATTTGCAAACCATATTAACAAATTCGACATAAAATTATTTTTGGAATCTGTTCTTTGTGAATAGGTCACAAAATATGGCACGACGCCTTTCTCTCGCCGCGTAATAACCGTGGAGCACCCTCAGCCTCGGCCACAATGCGCCGGATTACTTCTCAAACAACTCGAGAACTGGAAATCCATAAAACTCACCTTCTGGATATGAACGAGGTTGTTCCGGAAAATATCCGACGTATTTATTATTTCAGCTGCTTTTGTTATATCTGTGAATGGAATCCATGATGAAAATTTGTTAACATTACTTTTTTCACCTTATTATAATAATATACGAGTAGTATCATATTTTGTACCAAGACTTAAGTCTCTCGACCAATTTTAAAAGTATACCTTCATTATTGAAAGTTATCATTAAGATATTGTTGTCTTTATTAAGTCGGGTTATATTCCAGTATGGTTCTAGGAGGCTTGCACTCTATGTTTTAGAAATAAGAAAATCCTTCATACTTGTTTGCTTTGCTCAATCAAAATCATATCAGATTTATTTGCTAGTGATATAACGACGAACGTGAGCGTGAAAATGTGACTACAGAAAGAAAAGAAAAAAAAAAGAGTGAAAATAGATTCATTAGACTCACTCGTAAACACATATACCACCAACAGACACACACACACACACACTTATTTAACATGAACATCAAATATGAGTCGAAAAAGCACTATTAATCTTGGCAGCAAAGAACTATGAATAAAGAGTTTTCGCAATGCAAACACTAGCAGGTCTAAGCGGGCTTTAGAATTAGAAATATTTTTTTTTTAATGAGAAAAAATACGATACGAGTTATTTTTCAAATTTACTTCCAGATTAAAAAGTTACATGAATATAAATCGGATACTTTTCGGCCAGGTTTCGTGTGTGAGCCCCGAGCGAGGCTCCGTCGACCCATTGATTCAGCCTTTGTTATTCTCGAGTGATCTACAGACTCGAAAGCGACTGTTATCACGATATTCATCACGGTAGAAGTTTAATAAGACATTTCGAAACCACCTCTGAATATGTTATTTGCTATAAGTAATATAATTCCACAACCATAAAATTAATATTCCTATCGGAATAGAAGGACAAGTAAAAGCTGTCAAACAAAACCGATTTAAGATGTCAGTAACTAACATAAGTAAGTAAAATTTGTAGCTTTAAATGAGATAACCTTTCGATCAGGTGATTTATAACAATGTTCCTAAGTTAAATATAGTAGTTTACTGCATGATAATTAGTCGACACAAAATATTGAACATGCAGCTCTAGTGTAAAACTAAATGTTATTTCATTATACAAAATATTCGTCGATATACATTCCCTGTGTAATTCTGTCTTTATTTTTTACGTAAATTAATGTTTGTAGAATAGAATAATCAAACTGCGTACTTTAAATTTGAAGCGCATTGGTAAATATAAGTCTTATATTATGAGGCTTCGATTTGGACTAATCTACCTGTTAAATGATTTATTTGTTGGGGTTATGCCGCTGTAATACATAACAATCAATCACCGATCAAGTCACCATGTTTCAGATGCATTATTTCTCCAAAATATATACAATTTCACTTTTAAATATAAAAAATCAAATGCACGTAATTTTCAGCGAGCTTCTGCGGGGCGGTCAACTGTTTGACATCTGCCAAAAATGGTTCTGCTACCCATCTCTTTTTATCACACAGTTTGCTGCTAGTGACATCTCGCTTTTGTCGTTCTATTCCAAAGGTATAATAATTTTATGTCCACAACATTCAGGAGCTCTATTTTTGAATCACTTGCGTCAAGATGGCGTGTGATATTCAATGATCAAAGTCCAATTTTGGAATGAAAATAAGTTGAAATCCACACAGAAGGGATTTGAAAAAAGGTAGCTCAATTTTGTGAGTAGGTACTCACGTCTATATTTCGGGTGATATTTATTGATTTTATATTTGTTATCGAACGAAAATAACACGCCATATCCAAGATTTTGATTAAAAAATAGGGTCCCTGTACGGTACTAGCTCATCAATATCATCTAGCAAATGCGTAGCAACAATTAATTTATCAACATGTTAACCAAGCCATTTTATAATCTCTTTTGATAATTTATTACATTGTATATTTTTGGTAGAAACACATAAGAAAATAACTCGAAACGATCCATTAGAAAAATCGGCGCAGTCAAATTTCGAAATAAAATTGCACTGTTGTGTCTGGTTACAAAAAGATATATATCCACACAATCTGACCTAATTTAGGTTGTTAGATCGTGAAAGAATCGCTAGGTAGCTATTTTGTAATGAAACAACTTTAGGTCGTACGGAGGCCGCAACCGAAAAAGTTTTAACAGCGTTGTTTGAATGTATTTTGTTGGAAATACATGAGTCCGTTTCAGTTTTTAACGAATAAATCTTTGTTTTAACGCAAGCTTGAGGAAGCTTTTAAAGAAGGCCAATTAAAAATATTGTATCCTAAGTAATAAAAAAAAAGTTACAGTGCGCAATCAAATCTGTATTCAGGTTTCATTCAAACGTTTCAAAACTACGCATTCATTGTCATAACGTATTAATAAGTCCGTATTATTAACAAATTTATTACCCTTTTTTATATAAAAAGATGCGGGGTGCGATGTAGCAGAACCATTTTAGCGGCTGTCAAACAGTTAACCACCCCATGAAGGCTAGCCGAAAATGACATTCATGTGATTTTTTATAATTTTATACATTTTGGCGAAAAAGTGCTTCAGAAATGTGGTGGCTTGATCGATAACAGATTTTAGTTCATCACAACGAAATAACACAAGCAAATTTTCGTTTCAAAGGTAAATTAGTTCAAATCGAAGTCACTCAATTTCAGTACCATTTATATTTGCCAATGCGCTTCAAATTTAAAGTACGCAGTTTAATTGTTATTTTCTATAAACGTTTATTAGCGTAAAAAGATTTTGTGTAAAGAAATAATTTTCGTTTTACAAGAGGACTGCATGTTCGATATTATTATGATTTGTTCAACAGTTTATCATGCGGTTAACTAAAATGTTTAACCTAGGAAGATTGTTATTAATCAACTGGACGGAAGTTCATCTCATGTAAGGTAACATACTGTTACTTAATTATCTTACTTACTCTCAAAATCGGTCTCATATGAGAGATTTTACTTGGCCTTCTCTCTCTTGGAATTTTAATTTTATGGTTTATGATTGAAATTCAGTAGAATATTGCATATGATATAGAGTATCTACAACATGATCCACAACGTCAAATTAATATTCAATGAACAATTTTAACCGTTTCTGAGAAATTACATTAAGTACAGTTCGATTCCAAGAATGTGCGGAGTTCAGGGGCAATAAAACGTTTATAATTTATCGAATCATCCGCATAACACTCGATTGGGTCACATTTCCGCTGTTCGGTGTGTGTTTCCGCTAATATTAAGCTATTATTGCGAAAGAGATAAGCATTGATAATTTGCCTGTATTAACTAAATGCGAGTACTCTGCTAATTTGTCAGATCAATGATAGCTTGATGAGTAATAATTCTAAATAAAGATTGTTTTAAACACATACAAAAGTAAGCAAAAAGCGACAGTTAAGAGGGTTCAAATAGCGATCTATATAGAAGAACAGAAAGGTACCCGATGTGACCATTTATAAAAAAAGTCCAGGTATGTCGAAAGTTCCTCTAACAAAGCCTTAAATATTCATTAACTACAAGTTTTACTATTTAAATAAATAACTTACCAAACAATTATTCTTTACTATTCAAATCTTAACATCTGGTGTTAAACTCGGATACAGTCTACGTAGAATCGTAAGGAATTTGCTAGTAGGCTGATCTCAACGCTTCCACAATTTCCACATGCCTTCAGCTATTATCGGAAGCTAAACGATGGTCGATTAGCCAGCCAGCGTGCAGCCAATACATCAGACCGAGTTGCAAGTCACTTATGCCTACGAAAGCTCCCATAAAATTTTCGGACGATGACGGGCAGTCAGATAGCCTAAGTGTTGTATTGTTACAAAAGGTTTTGTAGTGGAAATAAATAAGCTCATTTTCTAGGGTTTGAAAATTCGCTTTTCATCTTGACAAGATGACTATTGTCAAATTAAATAATTTCTATAAAGGTGCACTGATTTATGGCTTCTTACTTTTCCTCAGACTATTAAAATAACAGAGAAAAAAATATTTCACAAAAATTTTACCGCCTTAAAAAACACTAAAATAACGCTCATCGGAGAAATAAACTCATTTGAAGTCGGTGCATGATGTGCGTACGTAGACTGCTGCTGTCCTTTAAGGTTGACATCGTGCAGCGAAAAATGTGTATGTTTCTTCTATTAGCGCTATTTTAGTTCTTTTAGTATTGTTTTGAAGGCGATTCCATTTTTTTGTAAAATTTTATTTCGTCGTTTTTAGTCATTGTTTGAGTTACAATGTGCCTGATTGAATTAAATTTGTTTCTAAAACCTACTCATCATTGTAACAAAGACTTTAATGAACCGTATCAAATTCGGTCCAGCCAAACGCGAGATATTCGCGGACAAACATACAGGTCGAACTGTAAACCTCTTTTTTTAAGTTGGTTAAATATAAAAATCAAATAAATTTCAAATCCTTGACCACTGGAATACCAAGTAATCCCGAATCGCATGTAGGTTTCAAATTCAATCTTATTTTTTATGCTCAGTCCAAATCACTGCCTCGTCTCGGTGTTTGTTGTCAAGGAATAAAAGTTCAACAAGCACGTTGTTCAATTGTTTGAATAAGTACCACTGATGTTACATGGTAGGTCATGAAAACCGCAGGCCTAGCCGACCGGCTTGACCCAGAAGGCAGAGTGGGGCCGACCGATCGCCCGATAGCTGCCTTCGCGATACTCGTAGATACAGACATGATAGCGCACAAGAGATTTATGCCAAACTCGCGCAAATAGTTATTACGCGAGTTCCTTTTTTTTACGCCTTTTGTACTATGGATTTCACGTTATTTTGTTATGTTGAACAAAGTATGATTTTTTAAGTTTGTTAAAAAAATACTCTGGTAGTGGTAGTGGTCTCTAACTATGGGCCTCATAAAGAAGCTCAAAATTACACAACGAGCGATGGAGCGAGCTATGCTTGGTGTTTCTCTACGAGATCGAATCAGAAACGAGGAGATACGTAGAAGAACCAAGGTAACGGACATAGCCTTAAGAATCAGTAAGCTTAAGTGGCAGTGGCGCGAAGAACTGATGGCCGCTGGGGCAGGAAAGTTCTAGATTGGAGACCCTTCGACCAAAGACGCAGCGTAGGACGTCCACCAACAAGATGGACAGACGACCTTAAAAAGATCGCAGGATCAAACTGGATGCAGACCGCTAGTGATCGGTCGCTATGTAAAGCCGTGGGGGAGGCCTATGTTCAGCAGTGGACGTTCTTTGGCTGATAATGATGATGATGAAAAAAATACAGGTGACTTTGAAATCATTGGCCATATTGTAAACTAAGAACCTACTCATGATTCATAATCCTTTCCACTATTGAAATTAATATAAATTGTTGTATTAATATTATTTCATGACACCAAGATACATTTTAAACGATTGAGAATTGATATTTGCTTCAAATTAAATTATTAATAACTTTTATAGTTAAATAGTTTTTTTTTTAATTCACAATTAATATTAAAGTATCAAAAAAAAACACCTAAACGGATCTCGGCAATTGAATTGTTAATTTATGATATTTCTAGGTTTCATCAAATCAATTGATTTTAATTCAAATGTGCGAAAGGGACTTATAAATTGTGAAATACTTAATTATAAATATTGCCAATGTTCATAAAGTCACTCTGCATAATATATTGAGTCCGAACTATATTTTTTATAAAATCTGAACGCAGTCTAACTTTACAGCTAGCGTTTGCTTTTTTTGTGCTTACCTTCTACTCATATTGTACAATGTAGACTTTTTCATGATTCCAGAGTCATTCAGCTCAGGTCATCACACTTTAAACTTGATTAGAAGCTGTCTGGTGTAACAATCGGGGAGTGCAAACAGCAGAATCCCGAGTGTACCGCGCTCGTAGGTATCGTCTAGTCAAATAGTGAATGTTCAATTTCAAATCGTTCGCGTTATTGCTCGCCGGAAAAATCGACTTCGCCCTCGGCAATTACTTTTGAAGTCAGCGGCACGTTCAAATGTGACTAATTCTTTTTCCTCTATCCTCCTTTCGTTTGCCAACCTAAATCGTACAGACAAAGTTTTATTAACGTTCAAACGACTATATGCGGAAAAGGTGGAGACAATCGGCAGATGATGTAAAATAAAGACTAAGTGGATATACAGAGATGATCTAATGTAATCAAACATTCAGCTTTCAATGATTACTTGCAAAAAATAAAGCATTTAATTAGCTATGTGCTAACATCAAATATGTACAAACTATGACCCGAATATTATACAGTGTGAAAATATAAAAGGTTGCTTTCATAACCGTGGAAGCTGCACTGGTGATGGATAGGTTCAAATCTTACAAAATATGATTATTTTAATCTGTCAACTGAAGAAACTACTAATACTTACCGGCATTGACACTCAGTTCGAGCTCAATAAGGGCTTGTCTCCCGTCACATGGCGAGACCGGCTCGCAGGCGCGCGGGGAGGGACGATGACCCGCCGCCCACCCTCACCCCGCCCGCCCTAAAGGCACAACCATGCACAATAGATGCCAACCTTCATTTTAAGCACTTAAGGGTAATTTTCCTTAAATGTTCCTAAATTTTTCCTTATCGGTAAGAGTGTACACTGGCATTCGCAATTGTTTTTAGGACTTCGCAAACGCGTGCCAATATGAGTCATGGCTACTTTCTGTCACGAACGGATTTCGATGTGAATATTTAACGACCATAAAACATTCATACATTACACCTAGGTAGGTGTAATGTATGCATGTTTGTCAATGATATATTTATAAAGGCTTCATCGTTTTAAACGTGTGCAGGCAAACAGCGAGAGGCAGGTATTTTAATAAATGATAAATTATAAAGAATTCACGCGGAGCCCGGTCGCATGTGAGTTTCAAAAGGCACTCTGCCTCTGAGTTTGTCAAATTGTAAGTCCTTTGGTGACAACATAATTTCCACGCGCATTACGAAATTAAGTGTGTTATTTTCGTATCTCATGATATTAAACGTAACAAGAATGATACTGGAGCCCTATTTCAGTGATCTTCGTTTGAATATCAATTTAAAGGTGGATTTCAATTCATTTTCATTCGAAAATCAACAAAATTACTTGCCATATCGATGCAAACGATTAAGAAATAGGCACACTGACTTGTCAAAAGTATTAGCAAGCATTCGAATGCTGTTAAAAGTTACTAGTACATAAAATACCACCAAAACATTTCCATGGAAAATTACACTAAAAGCCGTGATCCTAGTTTTAGTATCAAAAAGCTATCGTTAGCTTTTAGTGTCAAAAAGGTCTGAGATCTTATGTACAGCCAAGTTTCTAACCCTTCGCGTCCTAACTTAAAACTTATTTTTTTTTATTCAAAATCAAACTCTTCTACACTTTAGTCAAAATAATTTAGTTTGACCGTTTCGTTTGCATCTAATGGGTGCATGGTGAAAAAAATATACAATGTTCATAACCTTTTGTGATCCAATAGAAACGGCTTAAGCACATAATTTTGTATGATATTAATAAACATAAGTTTATGCGACTTCAGGAAGTCGCATTTATTTTTGATGATAGTCATATACATAGTCGACGAGACGAGTGATGATATCATGGATTTTGTGATATCAATAAAACCTAAACTTGCAAAGATTTGCAATTGCAACTTCGCATGTTTAATAAGTTCACTACAAACATTATGTCCAGAAAGTTGCTTTCGTCAGGTGTACTTAATAAGGACGAAGTTCTAAGCATACCTAAAAATCGACGAAACACTTTGAGAAAACGTAGGTAGTAGGTATTGCCTTTGCGCTTAGCTTGGCTACAAAAAAGGTCTACGTATTATGTTTAAGTAGTTATACAAAATACATAATATTTAGTTAAGTAGGTGTACTCGCATCATTGATCTACCTACTCGACGAAGTTAACAAGAACTCGACATAGAGCGAAACAACAATTGAAATTGTTAAAGGAATCTAATTAAATCCTCCTATACCGCTGCCTACGTCTCGGCTGAACGGAATGGACCTGCTTGTCCTATGAGTGGCTAAGGAAAACTTCTACACATTGGAACATAGTGTTATCAACGACAAAGGTATCAGCTTCTATACGATTAACTTAGTTGTCGTATAAGAAGCAGTCTTCTTTTTTTGACCGGCTTCTGAGTTGTATGAACGCCATGGCGGTTTGTATGTCAGGCTGTTGTATCGTATATGAAAATACAACCATGTCAGTCGTAATTAATAGTTAGAACTAGCCTTATTAAACAATTATTTATGCAAATGTCGGAGGTCTAAAACGAAGAATAAATATCCTTTGGACATTCGCACACATCGCCATCTAGTCCCAAAGTAAGCTACTCAAAGCTTGTGTTATGGGTGCCAGACAACGGATATAATACTGAAATACTTTTTGTTTGTTAATACATGCATGATATACATAGAAAACATCCAGACCAATATAAACAGACATGTTCATGCACACAAATGCTTGTATTGTGCGGGGATCGAACCCGCAACCCGCTGCGTAGTAGGCGATTTCTCGAACACTACACAAGACGGGTCGTCATGAATGACATCTATTATGATGTGAATGTCTAAAAATAGCATGAGTTTTAAAGACAAAACTTATTTTCTCAAAAGAGTTTTACGACGTATCGTTACTACTCTACCCCCTCCTATGTTCATTGACTTCCATTGAAAGGCAACGTGCGAGACTGAACAAGCTTACATTAGTAGCATTCCGATTTCAATTCAGTCTCGCGTGAATGGGCCCGAAGTTTTATAGTAAGTTAAGTGTTACCGTAGTTAGTTACATTCATAAGCGTAAAGCTGCAATAACTGCAACGAACATAAAAAAATTAAAATCTTTATTATGTGAATTAAAAAACTTTACCATAATAAGACCTGTTACACAGTCGAAAATAAGCACTACTCAACGAGTATAAAAAATAAAGGACGTATGAATTAAGTAATTGGTTGTTAAACTACTCGAGACAATATGCTTGGCGATTGTATTAATTTAGCAAAGGTTTTATTAAACACGTAGGTGGCAAAGCGGCAAGTTTATATACATGAATTTAATACGAGTTTTCCACATTTTACCATAGTATACACATTTAAAGGCACAACTGAGAAGAAAAGGTAAAGTAATCTGAAAAGAAGTAGGAGTACTAGCGACACGAAATTTATCTGAAAGAGCAGTGACGATCTCGAAATAGTTTGTACCAATGCTTCAACTAAATAGCTTAAAACAATTCCCATGAAAATGGGCAAGAATATCAAGGAAACATATTATCTGGTGCAAGCATAACTCGAAAAAGAAATACAATTCTCAAGTTACTTGACAGAGGTCGTAAAAGTTGTGCAGTTGTTTCTCGACTCTGGGAATCGTTAACGAATCTATTCTTAACGATGAACTCACTTTCCAATTCATTTAACTATAGGCACTAAAATTGTCGGAGGTTGAGGCATGTCATCAATATTTCCAGATGGTTTCCTATTGTTTTTGTGACAATTACCTACGTAATTGATTGTTTTTTGTTTCTAGTTTATATAGGTCGACCGCAACACTGAGACGTTTCTTACGTCACTTTGGTCGCCTTTATTTTTATTTCCTTCCCAATCAATGTACTCCTCATCATTGCTATGAATTAAATAATCTACACATGGAGTAGATTATTTGAGAGAAAAAGACCCCATAAATTACGTCCGACACGTGTCAGTGTCGCGGTTTACATATAAATTAAATATGCGCCAGACAACACACCAACTGTCGTGGTTTCGTACTAAGGAATTTTCTTCCTTGTATTACGAATACCAAACAGTGATTATGACGGGAGCGACTCCCATTAATATTTAAATACTAATAAACATCCATGACTTAGGTACAAATGTTAGTGTTCATCACACAAATGTTTGCCCCCTTGCGGAATTCGAATAGTCAGGAGGTATTATAGTTCTTATGTTCTGATTGGGGTTAGATTTTTTAATTCACGGAAATATAGTAAGTAATATTTAGTATTTGATTTCGAACGTAAATTATTAAAGTATTATAATTGCCTCGGTGGTGCAGCGGTAAATGGATCAATTTTAAAGTGCGATCTATTTACCGCTGCATTAACCGCTTTAAGCGACGGCTGCGTCAGTGGTCCCGATCTGGTTTTGATCCCCTGGTCGGGGCTAAAATATGTACCTGTGTTTTTCTGTTCAGAAATTCTAAGGGTAGCCCGGAGTTTGGAAATTGGCGGTGTTTACCCCCCTCGGAAGGCACGTAGAGCCATAACATAAAGCCGTTGGTCCTGCTCGTGATCTCTTTCCGGTCGTGTCAAATTTCTGTCGCATCGGGCTATGAGAGTGAATGGAAAGGTGAGTGCACACACTTGTGCACTATTATAGGTCCCGTGCAGTCGGTTAGTCGTTGTGACGGGCTACCGTCGTCGAAATCGGCTGGGGGGACTATAATTATTATTACTCTTCAAAGTACACAGTTTGTAGATACATACCAGAGTTATGTCAGACGCAACCAAATATGAAAGAGGTTTAGCGTACAAACATCGGAAGGCACATGCTGTACTTGTTTGCGAAACAAAAGGTGTTGTGAACCCGGGAACAAACGCCGTTTGACCGCAAACACCTGAGCAAATATGCAAAAACAATGGGAGAGTTTATTTTTATGAGTGTAGGCTTATTGTTAAGAGCTTTTTTATAATATCGCTCGGCTCGTAGATGTTTAACTACCAGCTTTGTGCTGTTTTTTCAGCCATTAAAAGTTTTCCTTTAGCGAGTCCTGTATAATAGCTTTTTTAAACAAAAATGTGTGTACATGGAAATGAAAATGTTTGCAGGGGGCTTTAATAACCTAATACCAACGGATATCTTTATTCAACAATAATAACTTCAGTATCTTTCCCATATAGCTTAATTTGTCCAAAGAAGTCTTGTAATATTCAATTCAATCATTTATTTCAGATTTGTATCCATAATAACTTTATAATAATAACGTGCAGTGCAGCTTATACTTTTCGTTGCCAAAAAGAAGATATTGGTAATATTTCCTCGAATCATTGGAACGGATACTCTCATAACCAAATAAACTGCAATAATCCCGTAAGCTGAATTCGGAGGGGGTGCGGTGCCGATGCCGCATGCGGCAGGTAACATTGCGGCCAAAGAAAGACTCAAACCACACGGTAATCGACTGCAGGTGGGTGCATGTACACTGACTCAATTTTAGGGGCCATTGGGCCTACTCCAGGAGCCACATCGGCTAAAGGGGACACTAGGCACCCGAAGCCATCGCCAAGTTAGGCGGCGCGAAACAACCTCCCCCACTCTACCTCTCTTTCGACGCGCTGGCTCGCTGCCATTTTTATTCAACCATTATAATCATGAAATACTTGGGAATGAAACTACTTATTTTACACATTTGAGAATCTACGCTGTGATATTGCCCAGTCTAGAATTTATTTTGGCGGCGGCGAATTCACTCTCTACAGTGAAAGTGTTATCGCTTGCCAACAATGCAAGTATTAGTTCGATAAAACACTTTTGTGAATTAGCAGACTTTACAATAATTATCAGTGTCAAGTATCAGTGTGTCAAAGAAGCAGTATTTTAATGCATCTGCCAATGTATTAGTAACTATCTTTTTACCGATCACATAATAATTCAAATAAGTATCACAGAGTTATTTTTTTATACAAATAACTCATTTGTTTATTGAAAGAGATGAAAGGTTAACAAGCAGCATGTTTTCCCTGCTAACTGAGTGATTGGTACAGTGGCCAGCACATCAGGTTACCCACTTTTGTTGCAAAGTAGCCCTTATTACAAATGAATAAGATACCGCAGTGTATACCTTGGCGTGCTGTTGTCTGTACCTACTCTTACATTAAGGGTCAGGTTAACAGGGTTGCAGTATCATTACGCGCTCGTGTCTTGGAACTGAGCGCCAGGACCGAACTAAGTGCACACGGATGACATAAAGCAGAGAAGTTTACGATCTTTGGGTCAATTGGGGGAGCTGTACGCTAAAAAACGCAAATCGATGTACAGTTTAGCCGTTTGGCACTCGCGTACTCTAGTAAAAAACTCTTTAACCACTCATCACGTGCAAGTGTCATAAAACAATCTCGATGACGTGTTGACAGCTGATGATTTATTACAAAAATGGCGTCGCACATACCCCCTATTTCTCTAAAATATTTTTTCTTCCGAGCAAAATTATGTTATTTTGATTTCATTACTATAAATAATGCATTAGATCTCATCACAACTATACTGAAATCAGTTTCTTTTTCTTAGATTTATCAATTTACTGTACTTACTATGTTATTATCGATAACAATGACAGGCACTTGCAAAAAAAATTGCAAGTCCGGTTGTAGGTTAGATACTTGCAAAACTTTATCATTACGATATATTTCTTACAAAATATTATCTCAACACACTAACTATGAATCAAATTTCACTTTTTATAATAATTTACCAGTAATAAGCTGCAAAATCCATACGAAAATCCATAAAACACTTCAAAGCACGGCACTGAAACCAGACACCATTTTTGTTTTGGTCAGCAGAAAAAATGATTACAGATTAAACAATTTTAGTGAGTTCGGATACACAGATGATGTATTGTAAAGTGCGTATGGCAAAACTTCTTCATACAAAAATAGCCTCTATCATTAAGTAATAAAGGTTTTAAGTCTTGGGACGAGCGGTCGCATGCGACCGCTTCGTGTTTCACGGAACGGCGCGCTACACAACAGCGCGGTCGCTGGCGACCGCTTCGGGTTTTAGGAGTTAAGTACCAAAAAAAAATCTTCGGCTAAAGGGGGCGCTAGGTTACCAAATATTTTGTATGGGAAATTAAAGTACTTATTTTACGAGAATTACGGAACTGCACTGCAGATACTA
Organism: Pyrausta purpuralis; assembly: GCA_963924145.1. Classification (NCBI taxonomy): domain Eukaryota; kingdom Metazoa; phylum Arthropoda; class Insecta; order Lepidoptera; family Crambidae; genus Pyrausta; species Pyrausta purpuralis. Next base: position 12,939,843 of record OZ001642.1, read on the forward strand.
ATTCCTTATAAGATCATGATACCCAAATATTAACAATAATCGTATTGTACTATAATGTATTAGTTTATTGGTATTAGAATTATGTGACTACCTCAGACGCAAAATAAATATAAAATAAACTTAATATCAAACTTTCCTATAAATCGCCCAGGTCATGTTTGCCCCATTTGCTTTGATCAAATTTGCCACATGGTCACTTTGAAGATAAGATTTACTAAAAAGAAATGTGAAACAACTAGCAATCAAAAACTACAATGTTGATGAAAAATTATTATGTAGGTACTGCACAATTTTGAGAAAGAATTAGTAAGTTGGAAACCTTCACTCACATAAGTGTAAATTCCTTATTTTTTTTATTTTTTGTACTTTGTACTTTTTGTACAAAAACGACGACGGATAACTTTTAAATACAACATACGACGACGACGACGGATAACATACATGCGCACTCTGTGATTTGACGTTTGTCACATAAAAAAAGAATTTGCGGCAAAGATAAACATAAAGTTGCGTTCATAAATCAACATCAATGATATTGTATTTAGAAGTAGAATGACGCCTTGCGAACTAAAAGAGTACACAAATATGGCACCGCCTGATCAGTTTCGGAACAGAGTCTTAATAGAGTAGCTTTCTTATTATATTTTTTAAAGTATGTAGGTACATTAAAATATCCTTTGGACATTCCCACACATCGCCATCTAGCCCCAAAGAAAGCTACTCAAAGCTTGTGTTATGGGTGCCAGACAACGGAAATAATACTTAAATACTTTTTGTGTGTAAATACATACATGCTTTACATAGAAAACACCCAGACCAATACAAACAGACATGTTCATGCACACAAATGTTTGTATTGTGCGGGGATCGAACCCGCAACCCGCTGTGTAGTAGGCGATTTCTCGACCACTATACCAGACGGGTCGTCAAACAATAGACTCGTTGGCCTAATTTTAAAATTGAGTTCACACTTTAGCTCGGTAGTATATTAATCAACAAAAACATTTTATTTTCAAACTATTCAACATTAAAATATTGAATAATTATCTAATAAATGCAATTTGAATGTATCACGTGAATGCTTGAAATGTCATGGCGTCAATATCAGAGTCACGTTCACTGCTAGGCATTCACGATCACGTGACCACATGAATATTTTTTTTTTTCAAATTAAATTAATGAAAATATTTACAGTCCTTACTTAAATTAATAAAGAAATATTTATTAATACACCAAAGTCATCTGGCATCATGGAAACAGGATGATTCCTTGAAATAACTTACTAACTCCTTGCTTATAGTAAGCGTACATATTTTTAGGGTTCCGTAGCCGAATGGCAAAAAACGGAACCTTTATAGTTTCGTCAAGTCTGTCTGTCTGTCTGTCCGTCCGTATGTCACAGCCATTTTATTCTGTAACTATAAGCATTACACAATTGAAATTTGGTAGGAAGATGTGTCTTGTTAACCGCTTACTGAAATATTTCTATTTCACTTTTTCAGCTCTTCATTTTCATTTTCTTTACTTTTTATGCACAAAATACCCCTTCCTATAAAACTCATAATTTCTTTACCCAAAGGTTGTCTAGAAGAGATCGCTTATAGCGATAAGGCCGCCTAAATTGTACATTTCCCTAAAACGAATTTGTAAATCAATTTATGTAATGTGCAATAAAGAGTTATCTATCTACTGTTTCTCATATTGATAGGTACTTAAGTTTTATTGGATCGTTATTATATAATAGACTAGCGGTCCCCCGCGACTTCGTCCGCGCGTTTTGAGTTTGCTCCTTCCCCTCCCGTCGCAGCGTCAAGTTTTATATCCTAAAACCTTTCTCGATAAATAAGCTATCCAACACAGAAACATTTTTTCAAATCGGTCCAGCAGTTCCTGAGATAAGCGCGTTGAAACAAACAAACTCTTCAGCTTTATAATAGACTAGCGGTCCCCCGCGACTTCGTCCGCGCGTTTTGAGTTTGCTCCCTCCCCTCCCGTCGCAGCGTGATGTTTTATTTCCTCAAGCCTTACTCAATAAATAAGCTATCTAACACAGAAATATTTTTTCAAATCGGTCCAGCAGTTCCTGAGATAAGCGCGTTCAAACCAACAAACTCTTCAGCTTTATAATATAATTAGCGCAAGCGCACGTTGTGATGTTAAAACTGTGATAGCTCCTAAGATATTTATTGGAATCAAATGATATAAAGTGCAACTTTGTTCTAAATGAAATTTTCGTGATGATGAATGTATTTATTTTGATAAGTATAAATACCTGTGTGTATAATACACCTCTAAAAATGATGCATTATTTTTTTACAAATTTATTAACATAAAAAAGGTTGTAGTAAGTCAACCATAACAGATAGACATATGCTGTTGCGGACTTTATTATAGAACTCTTAATGCTGAACAATCCTGCCATACATGATTTTTGTGTAACTTAAGCGGTTTCCGCAGCGTACGCAGCGGAAGCTCTCAAAAGGAATATCTTTCTCCCGTTTTCGCAACATTTTTCATTGCTGCTGTGGTCTTAGGAGTTGTATCTTTATGTTATATAGCCTAAAGCCTTCCTCGATAAATGGACTATTCAACGTAAAAAAGATTTTTCAAATCGGGCCAGTAGTTTCTGAGATTAGCGCGTTCAAACAAACAAACAAACTCTTCAGCTTTATAATATTAGTAAAGATAGCGGTCCCCCGCGACTTTGTCCGCGCGTTTTGAGTTTGCTCCCTTTCCTCCCGTCGCAGCGTGATGTTTTATATCCTAAAGCCTTTCTCAATAAATAAGCTATCTAACACGGGTTCCCTCTATCTGGCAGAATCTTTTTGCTCCGAAAGTCACTTGGCATAACACACTTGGCATAATTTCCTTTAGTTGAATGTTATTCAGGCAGAATTTTCTGTTAGCATAATTATTGCTTGGTCGAATATTTATATGCCCGAATCTACAATGGCATACTTTTAAGATAGCAGAAATTTATAAGGCATAATTACCTTTGGCAAAATTTTACTTTGCATACTTTCGCTAAGCATAATGTTTATTAAGTACGATGTTTATTTGGCATAATTTGACTAGGCATACTATGAAGAAAGCAGAATTTCATTTAAAATAATTTCACTACGCATATTGTAATTTCTTTTAAATAGTATTTTGCCCTAAGATTGAATTAAAAAGTCATTAAGTTGTGGTACAAAAGATAGTGACAGAAACGAATCGGTGCAAAACCGACTCCACGCAGTCTTGTTTGCCCCACCCCTAGAGTGTAATTCGAAATCGCGTAGGCGCGGAGGGGCGAGGCAGCCCGCGAGCTGAGGAGCAGGTGGTTTGAAAGCCCGCCGCCGCGGCTGAGGCTGGCCGGCAAAGCCGGCCAGCAAGCCGAAGCTGCGGTGGTGAGCGAAAACCATCTGCGACGATAAGCTCGCGTGGGACTGCCGGAGCCCCGCAGCGCCGGAGCCGTGACAGAAACCATGCATGTTGCTTGCTTGCATGCTGCATGCTTGCTTGCATGCAGCATGCTTGCTTGCTTGCTGCATGCTTTGCTTGCTTGCTTGCACGCTGAATGCTTGCTTGCATGCTGCATGTTTGATTTGCCATGCATGTTGTATGTTAGTATTGCTGAGATAGAACTACTACTTGGGATACACAGAGAAATTAAGGTTTATAGGAGAATATTAAATATGAAAATCATGCCAAAAGACGATTCGGACTGTGCACTTTCTGCGATAGGATGATTCTGCCTATTAATGACTATGTATACGAATTGTATGCCACAAGACGATTCTATCTGTGAACTTTCTGCGTTAGGATAATTCTGCTTTAAGACTATTATGGATATTAAATTTCTGCCTAAAGATGATTCTAGCTTACACGATTATGCGTTGTGAAAGTCTGATAAATGAGTGAATGCTAATTGATGTTCTGCGAAAGGAAGTTTATACTATTTGATGATCATCATCATCATCATCATAATCAGCCAAAGGACGTCCACTGCTGAACATAGGCCTCCCCCACGGCTTTCCACAGCGACCGATCACTAGCGGTCTGCATCCAGTTTGATCCTGCGATCTTTTTAAGGTCGTCTGTCCATCTTGTTGGTGGACGTCCTACGCTGCGTCTTTGGTCGAAGGGTCTCCAATCTAGAACTTTCCTGCCCCAACGGCCATCAGTTCTTCGCGCTATGTGCCCTGCCCACTGCCACTTAAGCTTACTGATTCTCAAGGCTATGTCCGTTACCTTGGTTCTTCTACGTATCTCTTCGTTTCTTATTCGATCTCGTAGAGAAACACCGAGCATAGCCCGCTCCATCGCTCGTTGTGTAATTTTGAGCTTCATTATAAGGCCCATAGTAAGAGACCACGTTTCGGATCCGTATGTCATCACTGGTAACACACACTGATTGAAGACTTTCGTCTTCAGACACTGAGGTAATTGAGACGAGAAGACGCTCTTGCGCAGTTTCCCGAACGCTGCCCAGCCGAGTTGGATTCGTCGATTGACCTCTTTCTCGAAGTTGGACCTACCCAATTGGATCACTTGTCCCAGGTAGACGTACTCGTCGACAACTTCGAGAGTTGAGTTCCCAATGGATACTGGAGTGGGTACAACAAGGGAACTCGACATAATTTTCGTCTTCTCCATGTTCATTTTAAGACCCACTTGTTGGGATACTCGGTCGAGGTCTTCGAGCATAGTGCCTAGATCATCCAGCGTCTTTGCCACAACGACTATATCATCGGCAAACCGAAGGTGTGTTATGTATTCGCCATTGACGGAGATGCCGAATCCTTCCCATTCCAGGAGCTTGAAGGCGTCTTCCAATGCCGCTGTAAACAGTTTCGGAGATATAACATCGCCCTGTCTTACACCTCTTCGCAATGGAATCGACCTTGTATTCTGTTCCTGTACTCGGACCGACATGGTGGCGTTGTTATATAGACACTTTAACACCTCTATATACCTATAGTCTATGTGACACCGCTGAAGAGACCGAAGCACCGCCCAAGTTTCGATCGAATCAAAGGCCTTCTCATAGTCCACAAAAGCTAAACATAGAGGCATATTATACTCCTCGGACTTCTGTATAATTTGCCTTAGCGTATGAATGTGGTCTATGGTACTGTAGCCTTTTCGGAATCCGGCTTGTTCGGGAGGCTGGAAGTCATCAAACCTACGTGCGAGACGATTCGTGATGACCCTTGAGAACAGCTTGTAGACATGGCTCAGGAGTGAGATGGGTCTATAGTTCTTCAATAAGGTTTTGTCTCCTTTTTTGAAAAACAACACCACCACACTCCTGTTCCATGCCTCAGGCGTGATGCCCTCTAGCAGAACGGAATTAAAGAGTCTCTGAAGGACTTTAAGTACCGGTGTTCCACCCGCTTTCAGGAGCTCTGCTGTGATTCCGTCCTCGCCAGGTGCCTTATTGTTTTTAAGCTGTTTCAGGGCCATCCTAATCTCGTAGAGGCTGATGTCCGGGATGTCTTCAGTGTAGTGTCGGGTCAGGATAGCTCGTGGGTCTCCGGTCGAGCTATCAACGGGTTTGGCTACTGAGGTGTACAACTGTCCATAAAACCTTTCGATCTCCCTCAAAACCTCTGCTTTCGTCGACGCTACACTGCCGTCCTCCGTCTTAAGCTTCGTCAACAGGCTTTGCCCAATAGACATGTCCCTTGCAAACACTTTGGAGCCTTGGTTTCGCTCTATTGTTTCTTTAACACTAGTCGTGTTAAAGGAACGAATGTCATGTCGCAGAGATTTCATTATTCGTCTATTAAGCTGCCTGTAGGTTTGAGCATTAACGGAGGTCTGCAGTGCCATAGATCGACGTTCTGCCATAAGGTCGAGAGTGTGGACCGAGAGTTTTTGAGGTCTATTTTTACGGCCAGGTCTAAAAAACTTAGATCCGACCGTTTGGACAGTTTCCACAAACCCGTTGTTTATTTCGTCCACTGATACGCAATTCTCTAGGCAATCAAAGCGGTTTGACAACTCGAGTTGAAAGCTCTCGGGATTTTGGATATGGGCACGAGTAGGTCGGAGCGTGGACTTCATCAAGCGGGACCTTTCCAATTTGACATTTATATTCAATATGCCTCGGACCATACGGTGATCACTACCGGTTTTTACCCTGTTGATCACGGAGACATCATTGAATAACCGTCTCTTGGTGGTCATGATGAAGTCTATCTCATTTCTCGTCTTGCCATCCGGACTCAGCCAGGTCCATTTCCTTTGAGGCGGCTATTTGATGATATGCCAAGTAAAATTATGACAATAAAAATTATGCGAAACAAGGTAGACCCATCTAACACAGAAATATTTTTTCAAAGAGGTTCAGCAGTTCCTGAGATAAGCGCGTTCAAACCAACAAACTCTTCAGCTTTATAATACGAGGGTCAAACTGAAAGTTCTTAGAAAATCAAAAACTGATTACATTAGGCAGTTATTAGTTTTATTATATCTTTTCAAAATATTGTCCATTGACGTCAATACACCGCTGCATGCGATGGAACCACTGGGAAAAGCACTTTGCCCACTCGTCCTTAGGGGTCTCTTCAATGGCATCGCGATACGCAGCCACCGCTTCTTCAGCATTCATAAACCGCTTTCCTTTAAGTTTTTCTTTAATTTTTGGAAATAAATAAAAATCACAAGGCGAGGTCGGGGCTATACGGCGGGTGACCCAGTAATTCAACGTTTGATGTCGCCAAATAGTCGATCGTTCGCTTGGCGGTGTGCGACGAGGCGTTGTCGTGGTGAAGGAGGATCCTACTGCGAGGTCGTTTCTCTCGAACTTTTTCCAAGACAAGTGGCAAACAATTGGTAGTGTACTATTCTGCAGAAACTGTTTTTTGATCCTCTAACACAATTGTTGCGAAATGACCTATCCTTCCAAAGAACGAGGCCACCATTTTTTTTCCCGCACTTCGATCTCTCTTCACTTTAGTTGGCAACTCCTCGAAAGGAAACACCCACTGAGCAGATTGTCTTTTGGTTTTAGGATCATAACAGTAAATCCAGCTTTCGTCACCTGTTAGTATGTCGAACACAGCATTTGAGTCACCTCCGTTAAATCTTTCAATCATTTTACGGCACCAATCCACACGATGGAGTTTTTGAGCCTTAGTCAAATTATGAGGTATCCACCGGGCGCAAAGCTTCCTGACCGCTAAATGTTCGTGGAGGATTTTGTGCACTTGACTCATACCGATGCCTCAGCTTGTCCGAATCTGCTGATAGGTCACTCTTTTGTCAGTCTCTATCATACGCCGCACAACACAGATGTTATTTTCAGTCGTCGCCGTAGAAGGCCGTCCCTCACGTACATCATCAGTGAGATTAGTGCGACCACGTTTAAACTCATTAAACCAGTTGTAAACAGTCGCACGAGATGGGGCTTCATCGTGAAAGGCCAATCGTAGTCTATCATAACTTTCTTGTTGACTTAAATGACATCGAAAGTCATAAAAAATCATTGCACGAAAATTTTCTCGTGTTAAATTCATGTTGACGTGACACAGACAATTTTCAATTTGCCGCCAAATCGTAAAACAAATGACAAATGAATGAAATATATACTCAGTAATATTGGCAAAGAGTTCTATTTTCAAATTTTAGAATATTTTTTTATTATATTGTTTATAAGTGGCCAGTTCTAAGAACTTTCAGTTTGACCCTCGTATTAGTATAGATTAGCGCAAGCGCACGTTGTACTTAAGCTGCGAACATTATTTTGGTGCGGAGTTATGTTAAAACTGTGATAGCTCCTAAGATATTTATTGGAATCAAATGATATAAAGGGCAACTTTGTTCTAAATGAAAAGCTCGTGATGATGGATGTATTTATTTTGATAAGAATAAATACCTGTGTGTACAATACAATGTACCTCTAAAAATGATGCATTATTTTTTACAAATTTATTAACATAAAAAAGGTTGTAGTAAGTCAACCATAAAAGATAGACTTATGCTGTCGCTGACTTTATTATAGAACTCTTAATGCTGAACAATCTTGTCATGAACAATCTGAACATGATTTTTGTGTAACTTTAGCGGTTTCCGCAGCGTAGGCAGCGGAAGCTCTCAAAAGGAATATCTTTCTCCCGTTTTCACAACATTTTTCATTGCTGCTCTGGTCTTGTGAGTCGTATCTTTATGTTATATAGCTTAAAGCCTTCCTTGATAAATGGACTATCCAACATAAAAATATTTTTTCAAATCGGGCCAGTAGTTTCTGAGATTAGCGCGTTCAAACAAACAAACAAACAAACTCTTCAGCTTTATAATATTAGTATAGATTAGCGCAAGTGCACGTTGTACTTAAGCTGCGAACATTATTTTGGTGCGGAGTTATGTTAAAAAAACTGTGATAGCTCCTAATATATTTATTGAAATCAAATGATATAAAGGGCAACTTGGTTCTAAATGAAATGCTCGTGATGATGAATGTATTTATTTTGATAAGAATAAATACCTGTGTGTATAATACACCTCTAAAAATAATGCATTATTTTTTTACAAATTTACTAACATAAAAAAGGTTGTAGTAAGTCAACCATAAAAGATAGACATATGCTGTCGCGGACTTTATTATAGAACTCTTAATGCTGAACAATCCTGTCATACATGATTTTTGTGTAACTTAAGCGGTTTCCGCAGCGTACCTATGCAGCGGAAGCTCTGAAAAGGAATATCTTTCTTCCGTTTTCGCAACATTTTTCATTTCTGCTGTGGTCTTATGAGTCGTATCTTTATGTTTTATAGCCTAAAGCCTACCTCGATAAATGGACTGTCCAACGCAAAAAAACAAATTCAAATCGGGCCAGTAGTTTTTGAGATTAGCGCGTTCAAACAAACAAACAAACAAACAAACAAACAAACAAATAAACAAACTCTTCAGCTTTATAATATTAGTACAGATTAAACGGTATATTAAGCTTATATGAACTTAATTACCATAACTGTAAGGTAAAATTAGATCAGTATCTTAAAAAACTGTCATATGATGAGACTGAAGACCTGTCTGTCATCATCCAGTAGGTGATAGGGTAAATTAATAGTTAGCTAAAGGTTTGTTTGTGTTATCTTTGTAAGTTTATTGTAATTTGTTCGCTAACATAGTTCTTTTATAGTCTGAAACACAGGTCCAACCTAGTTCAGACAAATACTATAATAAGTCTCTAAGTATAAGTCCTTTTTGTTACCATAAATACTTTTTGTTCATTAATAAATAATTTATTATTATTTATACAAAAAATAAAAAATAATGACAGTTAAGGGGGGGGGGGCTCCTATACATGAAAGTAAAACCAAAATATTTTTCTATGCGTGTCAAGTCTATGGATAGGTCTTCTAAAATGACGTAGAGTTTGCTACAACCATTTTCTTGTAAAGTCTAACGTTTCATAGTTAGACGCTTCCAAAGTGGTAAAATGGGCGTCCCCCCCCCCCCCCCATCTAACTTCTAAACCCAGCAAGTGTAGATTTTGAAAAAAATATGTAATGTAGATCTTAACAAATGCTTTCAACGAAAATTTGTTCGGACGAGATCAAACTAGCAGTTTTTGAGATATAACACTTTTTCAACAACCGCAAACATAACTTTGTACTTCATGCAAACACTATGAAAAACAAAGTTATATTTGCAGTCATCAAAATATCGTGGTATTTTACTAAGTAGAAGTAAGTGGATTCCCTAATTCAATCAAAGTTGGCACGGAACCCTCAGTGCGCGAGTCCGACTCGCACTTGGCCATTTTTTTTACAATCGTGAGGATCATCCCTCACTGATGTGTTTATCAACAGTCTTTTGTTATACTTTTGTATTAACAAAGGCAAGCGCCGGTGACCTTTTGATCCATGAGCGTCTACGCTGTTACTTTAAAGATATTGAAGGCGTACTTTATAGTTATATAACAAAGACATATTAACATACATGTCCATAGACATATGTGTTAGGGTCGTGCGGGCGGGATTCGAACCGACTGCTTATCTTAGTATTCCGGAACGTAAACCACCACTATGACCGTCATTAAATTATTATAAACAAATACAGTACCAAACTCCTCCATGTATGGCACTGTCTTAAAAAATCGACCATATTTGTCCGTGGGATGGCTAAGAAACAAAACTCGCTAATTTTATTGAAAATACTGCAATCATGAATGATAGGCATCATTTAATACAATTTACTTAACGAAAATATGATATTCAAACTGTTTTTTATTCAATTAGTTAGTTGTTTCTGCAGTTTTAAAGACGCACTGAGGCATTGAGACACTGACGCCATCAAAAACAGACTAAGTCAAAGTTAAGACCTCACTTTGACGTGGTTGATGTTTGCTTGACTATCTTTTAGCCTCTCACCGGTGATCTAGTTCTTAATTCAATATCATTGATCAACTTGTTCAAATCTGCCACTGTGATAAGGTGCCTCCTTCTCCCTTAAGTACTAACATGCTATAATTTGTAAAGTTTGTTTAATAATTACTATTTTTTTGAATCTTCATGAACCGGATAACAAGAATGCGTTTTTTATTACAAAGACTTATCTTGGCTTTTAACAAACTATTACAAGACTGTTTCATGAAATCGAAAACTTTTTGTTTATATAATTCTTTTAACCGATGCACTACAAAAGAACTCAATTGTTTTTTTGGTTTTCAATCATCACAATAATCTAAATAATAACTACTACTTCTAAAGTCTTTAGCGAGCCTGTGTATGTCTTCTTATTCCTTATAAAATAAACTTTTAAAAAATGTGAATGTATTTCTAATTAATTAACTTTTTAAATTTAATTAACAACGCAATTTACAAACCCTTAACGCTCAGAAAAATTATAAGGCAAGTTCAGTCTTTTTAGACCACATATTTGTTTTTATAATAACTCCTTTGACTTGGTTCTGCAAGAGGTTAATCGTCACTATCTCAAGAACAGGCTTCGGTTTTGGGTACCGGGACCTTACGGCTGTCAAAATCATGTGGGGGCGACTCTCGAAAGTCGTTTATTTCACCATTGTCACTAAGTTGTTCTTCCGGACGCCCACCAAACACTGATTCCGACACATCCTCGTTTCCTCCTCGTTTAATATCTTCGATATTGTTTTTTCACTAAAAAGTCTCGCCATCATGTCTGAATAACTGTCAAAATACGATTAAGTAAAATAATTTAATAAGTCAAAATTTACTTAACTGGTATTGTAGGGGGTCGCGTGGCCCCAAAACGCACGTAAGTACCTCTGCTTTGGTAAAAGCTGTTGCGCCGAAAGTCCAGCATTCGCTGCGACTTGCGACGTAATGAGGTGATTCAAAATAACGGCCGCGCACAATCCATAGTTTTCAAAAAATTCGCAAAAATATCACGCGTGGGGGCCGCGCGGCGGCGCGGAGCTTCAAATGTTGTTGAAATCCAACTAAACGACATAAATACGACTCAATAAACAAAGACTGCTCATAAAACCTTAAAACTGAAAAACTTACTATTAGCCAATCCTTCCCTCGAATCCTCAGAGTTTCCTCAAAAAAGGGTTTTCCTGTAACTGGCTACACGCCACGTGAGGCGCAGCGCCCCCGTGACGCGGCCACGTGAGCTGCGATCAATCAACTCGCGGGCTTCTCGGGCTTTTGTCCCCCCAGTTAGCTCCACGGCCGGCCCTGTGCTTTTTAAAGAGTTATTTTTAATTTCTGTTCGAGAACAATGAGGAAAAGTTGTACCTAAGTATGTCTTACATATACCTATAGTAGCAGACTAGAGAAAAAGGCTAAGAAAATATAATTATTTTAATCATGTTACTTACTTACCTTAAAATTTTCCATTTTGTCTGAAATTCAAAGAAAACTTGTTTTATTACCGCTAACTCGATAACCAAGAATAAAAAAAAAACAAGTTTTCAGTCACAGAAAGTAGGAATGTTTTACCTCTATATAAAGAGTATAAAGTCAAAACACTTTAACGTCATTTTAAATAACAAACTTCAAACATCTCGCGCACAAATACAGTTTATCAGGTATCGTATTTGCCTCCACCCGACAGATAGATATATCCAACGAAACAAAATCCCAATCCTATTAGAAGAATCCGAAATAGTTTCTGACAAGTCGGAGTCGGTGTCATGTCGAGGCGAGTCTAACGTATCGAAATGTCAAGATAGCATCAAGATTTCCATTTCGGATGTTGTGTCTGAGAGGTCGGGAGGTGCCCACTCGAGGCGGCAAGTGTGTTGCATATTTGATGTGTGCCAGCAGCGCGGCGTCAACCATTTACGGCGGCTCTTACCTAAAACAGCCTGGGGCGTCGGTTTAACAAGTCGAGCCGTCGATCGATGTTGTCGTTTAAATCACAATTAAGCTTGTCCTCTTATTTGCCGAAGAGTATGCAACGTAGGCTTGACACGTAGACAGGTTTCAAGGTTTGTATGGAGTGCAGCTAGATTCACAACGTCGCACAGTGGATCGACGCCATACAAGCAAAGGGACATAGGCAACTTAAATATACATGTGTCAGTTTTTGACAAACAAATCATTCCATCGTATACGCCTAATTATAAGCTGTAAAAAACTTATGAAGCATTTTCTTATTGGAATCTTATATTGAGAGTTATGGCACCAAACGTGATTTCTTAGTATGGGAAATGGCATAAAAAATTGTGTATCTTCGGATTTTCTTCGTGTTTCGACTTGATTTTTTTATATGGTATTAAAATATATATTTGCTACATTTTCTCCAAACAAACATGGTGCGCCACACGCACCCCTTGCGAGGTACATGCGTTGGCCTATTTTTTACTTCTTATGAACAAATTGATTCATAAGTTATTACTCCGACATATTTTATCTCCGAATTTCACTTCAATGGTGACTTACTAATAAATGGTCAGGCCATAAATCATCGGTACACTGATAACAGATTACCAGAAGACGTTAACGTTAACCACCTATCGATTCTTGTTAAGTACTGTAAATCGATTGTTATTAGTAGAAATAATGATAAATTCGCTATTAATTATTATTATTTATGTGATGCTACAAATTTAATTCCTGATAGTGATTCCGAAGGTCAGAAATAGAATCTAAAGATGATATTTTCTGTGATTAAGAATTGTCTTCTTTTAGTTGATCTGATCGGTTAATTTATTTATTATATAGCTGCTTTTTGTTATTTTGTTGTATTGTATTTTAATATTGTGTTTTAAAACTGTTTAATTGATTAATATTTATGGCCATTTGTGTATGGTTAGTTGATAGCAAGTTAAGTATATAGTTAGTTTTTATGATATCTTTTAAGGATTTTAATTTATTTCATTACAGTGACATGTTTTAGCAAAAGCATAATGTACTTTTCTTTAAACCATTACAATACAACATATTTACGTACTTGATCAAATAAGCCTTTTTTTAAAGTAATAGCTAAGTCATTAAAGAAACAAAGCACCATACGTGTGTAACGAAAACTTAGCTAATTAGCTTAACGGCTAATATATATTACGAATCGTTAATAAAAACAATCTTTTCCAAAGATTGGGTACAATAAAAAAAAACTGGGAATCTATTATCAGTGTACCGATGATCTATGACCTGACCATTTATTAGTAAGTCACCATTTAAGTGAAATTCGGAGATAAAATATGTCGAAATAATAACTTACCAAAGGCCAACGCTTGTACCCCGCAAGGGGTGAGTGTGGCGCACCATGTTTGTTTGGAGAAAATGTAGCAAATATATATTTTATACCATATAAAAAAATCAAGTCGAAACACGAAGAAAATCCGTAGACACACTATTTTTTATGCCATTTCCCATACTAAGAAAACACGTTTGGTGCCATAACTCTCAATATAAATAAATCAAATATAAATCAATTAAACAGTTTTAAAACACAATATTAAAATACAATACAACAAAATAACAAAAAGCAGCTATATAATAAATAAATTAACCGATCAGATCAACTAAAAGAAGACAATTCTTAATCACAGAAAATATCATCTTTAGATTCTATTTCTGACCTTCGGAATCACTATCAGGAATTAAATTTGTAGCATCACATAAATAATAATAATTAATAGCGAATTTATCATTATTTCTACTAATAACAATCGATTTACAGTACTTAACAAGAATCGATAGGTGGTTAACGTTAACGTCTTCTGGTAATCTGTTATCAGTGTACCGATGATTTATGGCCTGACCATTTATTAGTAAGTCACCATTGAAGTGAAATTCGGAGATAAAATATGTCGGAGTAATAACTTATGAATCAATTTGTTCATAAGAAGTAAAAAATAGGCCAACGCATGTACCTCGCAAGGGGTGCGTGTGGCGCACCATGTTTGTTTGGAGAAAATGTAGCAAATATATATTTTAATACCATATAAAAAAATCAAGTCGAAACACGAAGAAAATCCGAAGATACACAATTTTTTATGCCATTTCCCATACTAAGAAATCACGTTTGGTGCCATAACTCTCAATATAAGATTCCAATAAGAAAATGCTTCATAAGTTTTTTACAGCTTATAATTAGGCGTATACGATGGAATGATTTGTTTGTCAAAAACTGACACATGTATATTTAAGTTGCCTATGTCCCTTTGCTAGTATGGCGTCGATCCACTGTGCGTCGTAAGTTACAACCTCAGATTGCAAAGTCTCATTTTATTCACCTTGTTTTTTTTCCAAATTTAAATCCATACTATATACTTTACTTAACTATTACTCTATAGGTACTTATATTATTTATATTATGATATTATATTTATAATAATAATATAAATCTGAAAAGTTTGTTTGTTTGTTTGAACGCGCTAATCTTAGGTAGATAGCTTATTTATCAAGGTAGTCTTTGGGCTATAAAACATCACACGACTCGACGACCCGTCTGGTGTAGTGGTCGAGAAATCGCCTACTACGCAGCGGGTGCGGGTTCGATCCCCGCACAATACAAACATTTTGTGTGCATGAACATGTCTGTTTGTATTGGTCTGGGTGTTTTCCATGTATATCATGTATGTATTTACAAACAAAAAGTATTTAAGTATTATATCCGTTGTCTGGCACCCATAACACAAGCTTTGAGTAGCTTACTTTGGGGCTAGATGGCGATGTGTGGGAATGTCCAAAAGGAAAGGATATTTATCACACAGGACAGGAGGGAACAAATCAAAATGTGCGGACACAGTCGCGGATGACTGCTAGTTATATAATACATGCTATTTCGATGTAAGGTAGGATCAATATTTTCGTAAAATAAATTCACCACTAACTTAACTGCGTCATTTATATAAAAACAATGGTACCAACTTTGCGCAAATTGCGTCTAATGAATTAATCGCACCACAATAAATAATTAAATATAAGGTAATGTCACCACAATAACAAGGAAATTGCATTCGTGCTTAACCAATGAGGCACAGGCCTAGACAGATTTGTTTGCGGAGTGCAGACTGCAGCATTGTCTGGTGACAGCTGCTCCGGTCGCTTGTCGGCAATACCTCGCCTCGATTAATCTCAGTGTTTCTATCTGTCGATACATCAATGCAAAGATTTTCTTGTTAACACGAAGTAGGTACAAGAACTAGGTATGTCTAATTCATATAGTAACAATGTTATAATGTAACTATATGGATTAGCATGTGTATAAACAGATATGTTACATATGTTACTGCTGAAGTAATGCCTCTGTGCCTAAATTATTTGCTGTCTATCTAAGCTATGGCTACGCTATCTATTGCCTTTTAATGAGTGTATCTACCTAAACTTTGAGGTGCTCATAGCGCAGTGGTAGCAGCGCTTTGGTAGTGATACGGAAGTGAAGCAACCTACGGATCGGTGGTGTCTGGATGAGTGACCATCCGATCATATAAGTGACGTATATCATGCGCTTCTCCTTGCTTCCGAAGGCACGTTAAGCCGTTAGTACCGGCTAAAATCGGTTGATATTAGTCGTTAAGCCTAGTCAGAGGCTTTATGGGCGGCTTGATAACATCTGACAGCAGGGTAAGTCGCTTGCCTTACAAACAACCCTCCACCAACCTGTACTGAGCCCGCGTGGTGGAGTATGGCTCAAACTACCTCATGGTTGAGGTAAGGCCTGCCCAGCAGTGGGACGTCACAGGCTAACTTTACTACCTAAACTTTATAGGCCTTCCCTACGGCTTCCTACCGATCAGTAGCGGTCTGCATCCAGTTTGATTCTGCGATCTTTACGTACGCTGCGTCTTTGGTCGAAGGGTCTCCAATCTAGAACTTTCCTGCCCCAACGGCCATTAGCTCTTCGCGCTATGTGCCTTGCCCATTTCCACTTGAGCTTACTAATTCTCCAGGCTATGTCCGTTACCTTAGTTCTTCTACGTACCTCCTCATTTCTGATTCGATCCCGTAGAGAGACACCCAGCATAGCCCTCTCCCTATAGTTAGAGAACATGTTTTGGATCCGTATATCTTCACTGGTAACACACACTGGTGGTCACATGGTTGGTCGCAACACCCCACCACCAATCCGCATTGAGCCCATGAGATAGAGTATGGCTCACAATACCTCAGACTTGAGGTGAGGTCGTTGCCCAGCAGTGGGACGTTTACAGGCTAACTTTACTTACTTACTATATAGCCGTGTTATGGGCGCAGAGACAAGCAGCTTATCAATCGCTCCTGGCACTTAGCAGTTCAAAGGGATTATTGGACACGATCGACCGCAATCGATACAAATAGACTATTGTGCTAGCCGATGCATTAGAGCTTCAGTGTTATTTCTATCTTAGCTTCACTGAGTTTGCAATGGACTAAAGGTTAACTTGGATCAAGGAATGTTCTAGTTCTAGGTAAAACTGTGGACAGTAAAAATTCTAAGCTATCTTGTGAATAACATTTAATTACCACCATGCACCGATTGTTATGACGTACCATTACAAGGTACATAATAATAATAACTAACTATATTAGCTGTGGCAATTTATGCCTTAGTTAATTTGGCAATTATAACAAAAGCTGCCTGTTTCACTTACCTTAAGACCTATCTTGTATCACAACCGCTATCACGAAAGTGACTTCACCAATCTTCTTCATTTCTATTTTTACGTCAAGCTTATGAAGTTGAAGTTTTGAATCATAAAACAGCGAGTATACGATACGTATACGAAAGTGTTCCGGGAATATTGCGAAGCCGCGGGCGCTACGCGGGCTGCATCATAATCGCGCGCTGATGGATTTCGTGGACCACACGGATCCAGCCTTTCAGCGCATCTGAATGCGAGTTTAGCGCCACGGGTTGCTGTTGCGGAGATGTTTACAACTTTGACATAATTTAATAAATGATATACACTATCAAACGTAGCAAAGACCAACAAAAAAGATGCAATTGATAGTAATCACATCTTCTTGTGTTGTGTAAAGACGCTTCATGTGCAAGTGACTTGTTTTAAATTGTTTACGGTTTATTATCCATCACAACCAGACGATCTCTCCCTCTCTCTTTCTCTTTTTTGAAGTGAAAACTTCTTTAGCGGCGTTGAGCACTTTTGTGGGATGGGGGAAAAATGTGAAACTCGCGTCAGGACACGTGGGCTGATCGAAAAACCGTAAGACGGTTTGGCGAAATTATGGATGTAAGTAAGTTGATTTTTCTGAGAGATAAACTTTTTAATGTAATTTAATATAATATAAATTGTAATGTTTGTGTACGATAGCGCAATAAATAAATATTGTATTCTATAAAAAAATATTATTATTATTATTATTATTATTATTATTGTATTCTATCACAAAAATGATAGTACTTTTATATTGATAATAAGAGCAATTCATTCAAAATTATTCCCTAACTATTCCAAAACATCAAAAATGCACAACGTTGATATTCAAGTTTTCACTTCTGCCGGCACTCCCGGAGTACATTTTTTTTATTTTATTATAGGTACTAATGTCATTTTAACATGGATAATATGTGTAACTTTAAAATTATTTTTGTGCAAGTCTGCAAGCAGACTAAACACATGCGCTACTTATTTATAAATGTTAATTGTTTTTACTGTATTTTCAGTCTTTTCATTTTCAATAAAAAGGAATTTAATCATAAAACTATTGTTGAATTGTTAAAAGGAGTTATCTATGATTTCATAAGGAACGTCAAATTATGCAGAAATAGTCTTTTGTAAGTATCAAACTACTATTAATTATAGAGTTCTTTCTTCACAATTATACAGAAGGAATAATTATGCCAAATGATATCCCGTGTAGATTCGTTAGTTCTGTATCAAGCAGGAATAATCCTAATGGACACATACAATTACTGTCGAGAAACAATTTTATGGCATGCATTATTAAACGGCTTCTCGCCGTCTCGAACATCGACGAGAAATTTTAATAAAGCACTGTGGATTCGCGCAGTTTATAGGTTGTGCTTATGATGGTCTGCATTAGTCACGTATTTGAGAACTTCTGTCCCTTCTTTTGTTTATAATTAATTCAGGCTTCTAGTACCTGCAAGTTGGGACTGACTGGACGGCACGTTTTCCGTATACTTTAACTTATTCATGCTAATTACTTTATCTGTGAAATATGTTTTAAATGTCAGAGCAATAGGGACAGCCCCTTACCGAGGTTATAAAGTTACGCGTGTCAATACTAATTAATACCTACCATCTGATTGAACTTTAAAAATCACAGCAATCCTAGTAACAAACACTAGTGTTGTAAGTAAAACGCAAAGTAGCGTGTCTGATACAAAATAATCACGAAAACAACAAAATAAACCAAAGAAAATTCTAGAAAAGGCCAAGCAAAATCAAAAGAAAGTTGAGTAAATCTGATGAGTTTAATTGGGCTGCAGATTACCTACTGCTAAAAGTTATCAAACTAGCCAACAGAAAGTTTAAGACCAAATTGTTGCTCGCAAACATACGAAATTTTAATCGTTTTGTAGTTCGTACTTCATTTGGCTATTCAGCTAAACGGCGAAACTTTGTCTGGCAGGTAACGGGCCGAATCACGTTATGCAACTGGGGAATCCGGCTGAATATTGCATCCGCTGGATGCATATCTATAGGAAGGGGAAGAAGGCGTTGGCATTTATTTATTGCTCCGTAAGAAGCGTTTCAGTTCCGATCGTGTGAGTTAACAAATTGTTACAAATGGCGACGCGACGGGCTCGTTTAACTTGCACAAAGCGAGCCCGTCCTGACTCTATGCAAGCGAGGTTCCCCGCTGTAGACAGACGTATGTTTAATAGACCTTAGTTCATTGACTTAAGAAAAGTTTTACAACTTATTACGCAGTATCTCACCCGGAGAAAGCTCATGGTGCTTCCACCGCGAAAAATTATGAGCATTGAGTTCAACTGTTGCTGGTTCAGTATTTTTTTCTGATTCTATTCGTACGACTTTTTCAAAATATATGCGCCCATAATAAGTGAAAAGAAGACGAAGAAAGGCGATAGCGTGTATTTATTGCGTTGTATGGACCGTTTCATTTTCGATCGTGTGAAACAAATTGTTACAAATGGAGGCGAGCCTGGGCAGAATTTGCACAAAGCTCACGGTGCAGGGGTTTCCTTTTATGACGGGGGTGTGTGCGGAACACACAATTTCGGTTTGATGCCTTCATCTTCTCGTCATTTGCATTTGTTAACAAATCCTTAGTAATGCGAGATTTTGGCTGAGTGATAATTACGCGTTACTTTGCATGCGCTTGCTTTGCAAAGTCGTTTCAGTTTAAGCACTAATATGAGCTTGATTACATTATGTTGTGTCATTACTTTTAACTTTTTATTAAATTTATGTATTACGTAGGTATATCTTCTTGATCTGTTTTCGGTTCATAAGTTGTGAATAGAATTAACGTAAATCGATCAACGGTTGAGGCATTACGTTACTATTGTTTTACGCCGGCGCTTGCCCGAGTTTTATGCAATGCCGCACGGAGAGAAAATCTGACAAAAATAATCATTACTAAAATATTTATAAATCCGAGGACAACAAATGTTCAGTAACAATTGGTAATGGATTTTTATAAAAACTGTTAGTAAAGATTACATGTAACGTTTTTGTAATTTCAAGTGTTTAGAATTTACTCTTTAATGATGACGTCATAAACAAATACTAAATGTTTTGTAAATTTAAGAGTTCAATTGTAATATCGGAAATGATGACGTCATATACACTTACTAAGTGTTTTGTAATTTTAAGAGTTCTTTTGCTTTTGAAAATCTATTGCTTTTGACACTTTTTATAAACACTGAAACTTTAAGATCACACAACCTACAACTTGATTGTTTTAGCACATACCTAGTAATTATGAATAAATTGGGCATAAATTGTACTAAATCAATCAAATTTTCTTTCTTTTTATTACGATAATAATGTTGACCACAACGTGTCACCTGGAGCGCTTGCAAACTTGAAATGGCAGACGATATATTGCCTGTGCCGTGAGCATCACTTGTATTGACAAAATGGTTACTTGGGATTACAAAACAGATTAGTTTTTATTATTCTAAAAAATACGCTAGTAGTTTCAAGTAAACCATATGTAAATACAAAGATGTGCTTACTTGGAATAACAAAACATTAAAGTAATATTATTATAAGAAATAAGTTAGTAACTTCAAGTAATTCATTTGTAGATACTAAGATATAACCATTAATTATAACAAAATTTTGTTATTTTGCCTTTTACTAAATTCACTTCTTGAAATTATGAATGAACTTTTTAAAACACACTAAATAGGTTTGCAGCAATTACAAGACTTTAGCTATATTTACTATAATTTGCGATAACCAAGAAAAATTGAAATATCTGGCATTGACTAAAACCGATTTTTAGGAATTACAAAAACAAATACAAATGCTTTGCTAAAAATCATTAATATTTGTAAAAAAAGTAAAACTTTTGTAAGTAATATTAAAACTTAGTATTTGAATCAAATAAAAAACAGTTTTTTAATTTCTGGTGGTGTCTTTTTTCTCCGTGCCTTGTGTCACTGGTGCGACGTCCCGTTTTTATCATTTAAGAGAAATCCAGGGCGGTCTCTCGCAAAAAAATAACTATTTTTCTATTGTTTTAATCGCGATCTTGTTAGCGATCGCATTTTATCTGCAAAATGGAAAATAATACATATGTACCTATATATATAAATATTGTATGCCAGAAAATGAGATGGGAATAGTTCGTGAATAGTTTTACAAATAGTTTAGAAAAAAGATAGTATTATAGTTACTTTAGCATGTACCATAACATTAGTGCTGAGTATCATCAAATAACCTAAAGGTGTTTTTTTGTTATTACTTAAAAACTATTGTACGAATGATAGTGTACAAAAGGTGCAATTAATGCTAAAAGAATTCTCTCATAGTTATACATGTAGGTCATGCAGAAAGATTTTAGCGAGTGCAGTAGAATGTAGTTAAATATAATTTTGAAAAACGAAGCAACTTATTATTCGTATAATGTACTATAATAATATTAATTACATACCGAAATTATATATAATATATTATATTTAGGTTTAAAAATAATACATAAGTCATCTAATACATTGTCTGTTCAAAAAGTATCGACTTTTTGATGAAATATAATAGACTAGCGGTCCCCCGCGACTTCGTCCGCGCGTTTTGAGTTTGCTCCCTCCCCTCCCGTCGCAGCGTGATGTTTTATTTCCTAAAGCCTTTCTCAATAAATAAGCTATCTAACACAGAAATATTTTTTCAAATCGGTTCAGCAGTTCCTGAGATAAGCGCGTTCAAACCAACAAACTCTTCAGCTTTATAATATTAGTATAGATTAGCGCAAGCGCACGTTGTACTTAAGCTGCGAACATTATTTTGGTGCGGAGTTATGTTAAAACTGTGATAGCTCCTAAGATATTTATTGGAATGAAATGATATAAAGAGCAACTTTGTTCTAAATGAAATGCTCGTGATGATGAATGTATTTATTTTGATAAGAATAAATACCTGTGTGTATAATACACCTCTAAAAATGATGCATTATTTTTTTACAAATTTATTAACATAAAAAAGGTTGTAGTAAGTCAACCACAAAAGATAGACTTATGCTGTCGCGGACTTTATTATAGAACTCTTAATGCTAAACAATCTTGTCATACATGATTTTTGTGTAACTTTAGCGGTTTCCGCAGCGTACGCAGCGGAAGCTCTCAAAAGGAATATCTTTCTCCCGTTTTCGCAACATTTTTCATTGCTGCTGTGGTCTTGTGAGTCGTATCTTTATGTTATATAGCTTAAAGCCTTCCTCGATAAATAGACTATCCAACATAAAAATAATTTTTCAAATCGGGCCAGTAGTTTCTGAGATTAGCGCGTTCAAACAAACAAACAAACAAACAAACTCTTCAGCTTTATAATATTAGTATAGATTTTAGTAGCTACACATGTCCCTCACTTATGATGAGAAGTTTGACTAGTTGGAATGTTAGTTTTTTTTACAGCAATTTTGATTAGGCGTGTGTCGGCGTGTCTTCGATGAGATGAAAAAAAAATCTCTAAAAATTGATCCCAGAATATGAATGTTTTTTTTGAAAATAATTTATTATTTATTTTAGTTTAGTATTATTTATTATCGTATAGTAATAATATTATTTAAATATTATTATTTGTGGACATATTTTTATATATAACTATCAAATTCATAAATAACTTAAATTATTTTACAATGTTGACAATTATTCAGCCCGAAACTTACGCAGTTTGATCTTGAAAGACAATTTCTTCTCTGACCTCCTAATAC
The DNA here is from genome assembly GCA_963924145.1 of Pyrausta purpuralis. Lineage (NCBI taxonomy): Eukaryota > Metazoa > Arthropoda > Insecta > Lepidoptera > Crambidae > Pyrausta > Pyrausta purpuralis. The sequence goes on from OZ001642.1 coordinate 12,962,583, forward strand.
ACAGAGGAAGTGTATTCCACAGCCGTGTAGTCGTTACTGTGAACTACTTGGACTGATGCCTAGCCGGAGATTTTTGAGAGTACCGTGAACGCATCGTGAGATTGACACAGAAAAGAGTAAATATCTTTAAGATAATAGTCAGATGATGAGGATGGTGAAGAAGGGTTATTGAGAGTACCGTACAGAACACAGAAATTTGCGAATTACGACGTTGTCGAACAGGAAGCCAGTTAAGTTACACTCTTTAGCTCGAAATATGGTTACATTTGCGAAGGCCAAAAATAAATCTGATACAGCTGTTGAGAAGACGTTCAAGTTTTTCAGTGAGGTTGGTACACCAAGAGTCCGCGTAATTAATAAGAAAGATAATGAGAGTTTGCGTGAGTAGAAGCTTTGTAGCAATAGCAAACGTTTCCACTTGTAGTTATATACAATTTTATGTTACCCATGCCTTTATGAACCATTGCCATGAGATTACGATAAGATATGTTATAAAAGTTCATATTTGTAAAAATACTTATATTGATCTTTAACCATTACAAACTCTTTGGAGTGCAATAAACGATGCAAGGGTATTTTATGTGTATTAGAACTACCTACATCGTCTAGACGTTCAAATTTCTGATTTATACGACTATTTCGAGAACCTACCTTGAGATAAAACTATAGATACTAATAATAAACTATAGATAAAACTTGAGATATAACTATAATATTAGAAACTGTCTACAATAAGTGTTGCTTGACATGCAGTCTATAAGAAGAAGAGTATTACCAAGTTCGCCAGTGACTTCAATTCCATATACGAGTGAACATACATCAATTCAATGTATATTGAAACGAAATCCCAGCTTCTAGATTACACATCAATCATATCCAAATGGATGTTGTCATTTAAAATATCTGACGCCATGAAAACTCAACAATTAAGTTAACCGTCAAACGCACGATAGCGATCATTAATTTTTATAAGAGGGAAGCTTTTGTCCATTATTCAAGAAATTAAGTTAAGAATTAACTTCAAATAAATTAAAAGAAGTTTCAGGAAAGTCGTTTCCTCAAAATATTTCCTAAAAATTTGGAAACTTTGCAAATTGGTATTAATATTGCACTTATGTACTATTTTCTCTTTTGTGGGGTTTTTTATTTACTTTTATGTTTGTTTACTTTTACTTTTACTTTTACTTTATAGGGTCGCCAATTACCATTTTATATTTGTGTGAACATCACTTAATTCACTTTTTATTTCATTCTCTACTAAATAGTTGATTACTTATAAAAGTGATCAATTTCATAGCTTATTTGTGAATACAGTCTTTGTCTACAACAATCGATCAAGTGGCAAATTCAACTCCTTACAAAATAGTGAGTTAACGCAAGCCAAGTAAATCGGGCTTGAGCTATTTCACTTTGGAACTTGAAATTCCCAAAGAGGGAAACATCGAGATCTTTTTATCGCGATAAGGTTACCCTTGAAACATGCAACAGCTTCTTTCAATGTCTTTTGTTTTAATTAATTAAAAATGTCAGGTTTTATCACAAAATAGGCTCGGAGAAAGTTTTCGTGGAAATTGAGAAATCTTTTTCGGAGGCGAGTTTTATTTTCAAAGTGATAATAAGTTCCTTATGCCATTATTAATGACAAATCTTTACATATTTATACATAGATTTTGGTCGTTTATTCTGATTTGTTTATGCCACATAGATTAATACGAATACTCAAGTTCACGATCGACGTAAATGAATGAAAGGTAATAAGAAAATGGTAAATAAAAATAGCGGAGCGTAAGTTATGAAGATTGATAGACCAGAATTAGTATTTAGTTAGCCATCTGCCACGTGTTCAAATTATCGTGCCAGCCTATAAGTAATTATTAACTTCCAAATCCATTTACGTAGCTATAAAACCCCTTCGAAACCTGTAGCTAATACCTACAATACCATGGGTTCCAAAACATTTTGATTTGTCCTGAAAGGGAGGTTTATTGTAGGTAGCATTATAGTGATCGAGGTACATTTCCGTCGGTTAGTAGCTATATTCCCTAGTTGAAGGCATTATGAATGATGAAGCAAAATGTTTGGTGCGTGTTTGTGGGTATTACTCGCCGCAAGGAGTGAGGCTTTTACGGGATAAAATCATCTCCTCAAACATGCATGGCCAACTTTGTAGGCCTCTGTGGCATACGCGGGAAACGTTTTCGTAAAGTGCAATAGGTCTCAGCTTTGAATACCTTGTCTATTCGAGCTATAAATATGTTATGTGGTAAATGTATTAATTTAAGAAATTGCCTGGTAGGTTATGTTTATGGTGATATCTTTGTAAGGTCTATTTCTTTTTGTTTGTAGAATATTGTAAACAACCTTTTCTTTTCCTTCTCTTTTCTTTAGTAACGAAATAGATCATTTTAAAATAAGATCGTCGATCCTTTATAATAAAATCGTCGTTTAGCACTGAGATCTTTTAAGAACAAATAGGAAATTCATATTATTTACTGATATTATTTTAAAAGTTACAATAATACTGTTTGCATTATTCGACTAGCAAAGAAAAACGGACATTATTAACTCCTGTTTCCAACAATTAGCGATGTGTTTTCTTTTAGTCTTTTTCTAAATCGATTAGTGGCCTATTTCAAAATGCAAGACATGACACAAATCCCCCAGCCACAATGTTCCACCACCAGTAGCGGAACGCTGTCATCTCGGTCACTGCAAGGAATGAGTGTGAAATTAGCCGAATAAATGGCCGACGAACAGGAACCTGGGTAATCCCCTTATCGCCGGGCCCGGCCCGATTCGCCTTCGAGCCGGTGATATGATATGCCAGCCCACACAAAGCTTGATCCCTGTCCGTTCCCGTTGCCGGTCTACTTGTATGTGATCTTGGATGTGCAGGGGTGGTTACCAATAGAGCTCTTGTGCCTTGATGTCTGTGTATAAAGCCATTCTGTTACTGTAAGGCCCACTTGCACATGACGATTTAACCAAGGATTACGTTAATCCTGGATTAAATCATTATTCTGTCTCGGTCAGTTTATATGACGTTGACAGAGACAGAATAAAGATTTGATCCAGGTTTAGCCTAATCCTAGGTTATCTCATCATGCGCAAGTCCGCCTATGGGAGGTAAAATAACCTTAAGAATAAAACGTGTGACGATTTTAGTTACGGTTAAATATTCATTGAGATGGTAAAACCTAACCTAACCAGGTCTGCTTTTCGGCTCCGATTTGGTTTTAAAAATTAAAATAAGCAGATGAAAAGTTACTTTAGTGTTAATTAATGGAATCAGGCGTTACTTTGCGGAAATCCATTATTAAGTTGAAATTTATAAAATTATTTTGCTTTAAATTTCCGCGAAGCGACGCCGGCGCAGGCAACTAACAACACGAACCGTCACCGCGTTTAGTATTAGTTCAGGCAAATGCAGGATGCACCACCCGCCCTCCCCCCTCAATACGCATGCGGCACAGCTGATGCAATTATTAGTACCCAACACCAACGTGCAAAAAACCTCGACGCGTTTCGCCACTACACGTGGCATCCTCAGGAGATGTTGTCGCCTGTAGTCGTCCGTGCTCCGCTGAGGCATTGCCTGAACTAATACTAAACGCGGTGACGGTTCGTGTTGTTAGTTGCCTGCGCCGGCGTCGCTTCGCGGAAACTTAAAGAAAAATAATTTTATAAATTTCAACTTACTTTAGTGTTCTAAAATCAATCGAGAGCCTTGAGTCATCCCGCACACCTACCTTTCACCAAATTTTTCATACAGTTTTTTTTTTATATTTATACAGGCAGACATTTGGCCACAATCTCACCTGGTGGTAAGCGATGATGTGGCCTAGGATGGATCATGTCTGACTAGTAATAGCCTATTCACTCTCTTCTTAAACTCGTCCAGATCATATAGTGGCTAGGAAACACTTCTGCCGGCAGCGCATTCCACTCCCTAGCCGTGCGCATGAGAAACGTAGATCGAAATCTGTTAGTGCGTGCTGCTGGTATGTCTACGACGTAAGGGTGGAAACCGCGCCCGCGTCTTGTGTTATTACAGTTATTATTCCTATTGACTGACTTAATACACAGTCACTATAATGAACACTTGGTGAAACTCGCGGTCTATTTTAGAGGAACGATTTCGTTTTAAATTACCTGAAACCGCTCGGTGAACCAAACCGACTCGATTCAGTGAGTATATGCAGATTCTATTAGTATAATCACTCGTAAATTGAATATTAGAATTTTTACTATATACCCTTTACACCCTTTTATGTTCCATCATTAGATATTTAATAAAACCTTGCACATATTAACGATATTAGCTTAACTTAAAGTTTAAGATGACACCAAGTTTCTTGCCTCACGCAGTTGCATTTTACAAGTTTAATTAAGTCATTAACTTTGCGTTACGAGGCGCACTTGAAGCACAGAAAATATAATAGTCTTGAAGTCTGACCAATACATAATCATAATCTACGAACGCAATGAATTAAGAGCTTTCTTTTAGTAAAGTAATTATTGAGTATAAAATTTACTTTAAAAAAGTGCCTTAAGTGCCTTTAAATTTTCAGGATTTCACGATTGCACCAAAAGATCCCATCATTTGATACAATATATAACCTCTAAGTTAGCGTTTTTTTTTCTAATAGGTCTACAAATGACTGTGATATCATGTAACACAACCACAAAAAAACATACAGCTGAATTGATAAACGGCTCCTTTTTTCATGTCGGTTAAAAAAACGTTATGTTCTTTGTGAAGCAATCTAAATTGCAGGTCTATAAGTACCAAACGCTGAAACTAATCGAATTATGGCTATTTTAATGTTATTAATTAGTTACATAATTTTTAAATCTAAAATTAATTTCCAACACAATGTATTTTGTAAACAATGGAATAAATGACTTATGACTTATGCCAGTGTATGCCAGTGTATGCCAGTATGCGTATAAACACGCCCTTTTTTACGAAAACCTACTTTACTATGCTTGAGAATAATAGAGTGAGTTTTTGCATGAACTTATTCTAGTGAAAAACTAAGAAGAAACAAGAAATAAATGTATTTAATATGCGACGGATGAGCAAAGTAACAGATATAAAACGTTACAGTCGATTTGGTATTATGAAACGTGTTCATCATTGACCTTAGTAAAAACAGATTGTAAAAACATACGAACTCAATATTTTTATTGATTCCCGCGTTCTGGCAACGTAGAATCATAAAAAGGTGTATTGGGTTACACATCAATATTGTATTCCAGAGTTAGTTTTCCGGCGTTTCGATGATGAATCCAACGCAAACGTTAATATTCAAGCAGATAGCTGTTGTCTGTGCCGCCTGTCTGTATTGGCTCCCGTAACGGATTACTGTCATTAATCCAAGCAGAGTCGGCGCTGGGAGCTAGGGCTGAAAATAGTAGAGGCGTCGATAAAAACTTGGTTTATATTAAGTATAATCGGCGTTTGTACACGTTTGTTGTAATTTTATCTTACGGAAAACAAATGACTGACAAGATTTTATTTTACATAAATCCGTATTCTTAAGAATTATTCTTAAGTTATCTGTTAAAGGATTTTTTGTTAACCGATAAAATAACTCATAAGAATAAGAAGATTTTGTAACGTCATTAATTGTTCATCTTCCAGGAAATGTGTTATTAAAAATAAACATAAATAAATAAGCCGAGTAAACATTTATAAAGCTCTATTGACGGTAGTTTGTAAGACTTACTACATTTTTCCTATATCCCATGCACAAATTCACCGCAATAAACGCTTTATCGCAATCAATTAAAAGTAAATTGGTCCGACAACTTAGCAGAAGCCTTCTGTCATATAATTATCCCAACTCATAAGAAATAAAGAACTTCAGGGATTTCGGGTAAAGGCCCCAGGGGCACTGGCCTACTTTCGGCCTTAGTACGATTCTGGGCTTCAGTCGCGATATTGGTGCGTCGCAAGCGATCGCTATTTCTACTGGCCCAGCTAACCTTACAATTGCCGTTTAGTACTAATCTGATCGTCCCAAGTCATGACTTAACCTATTTAGAACTTTTTAAAGCTGGCTTGATGAAATATGATTCTTTCCAGATCCTTCTTTAGAATACTCACTCTACTTTGAGTAAATCTCGTTGACTGCTGATGGCATTCAAATGAAGTAATATTAGATTTGATTTAGTTTTTTATTCGCAAAAGACAATGCTAAGCTTTTCGCAGTAACTCAATTGCGCTCCAGTGAAATACTGAAAAATTTAAAGCACGTGTCAATAAATTCAAAGAGAGAACGGATCGAACCGCTCAAAACTGAATGACACTCGATCTCGCGTCAAAAAGTCAAACAGCATCGCTAAGCTGAGTTAATTCGCTCACCTAAAAAGGGTGCACATGTATGCGGCTATCGACCGACAGATCGCACCCACTCTATGATTGATTATGGGAAGGGGTGAGCGCGTCCGCCCCGCGGCACCCGCCGAGACAACGTTGCTTGACATGATGCTCATTTGTTCTGATTTGTTCGACACCAACCACCGTTGAACATTACGTGATTAGAAAACGCCGCGAAGGGCTAACCTTGGAAGACGCTTTCATTTCGATAAACATGCCGAGTTATTGGTTATTGAATGATTTCAGAAGCTGCTTTTCCTTTATGTAGTAAAATTATCTGATGAGCGAGGTTATTTTGAACCTTATTGAAAAAAGGAGGTTACGAGTAAATTTGAAAGAATTATATTCTTGGAAACGCTTTCAAAATAAAGATTTTAAGAGTAGAAAAAATACAGAGCCATTCTGCATTTCGTGTCTAATGAATGATTCTCCATTTTCAGGTTCATTTTTTCCTTGTGTGGTTCTAATCCAAATTTTAGTTCCAGTTAATTATTCGATGATAATCTAATTGACTTGCCGATTGATTTGAATTGATTCTGAACCAATATTTCATGAGCCTAAGGTTGACCTTGACCTCATTTACGGACTTTGTTCATTAATTTAAGTAAAGGCCGTCGAACTCCTAAACGAATTATATTTACATAGAAGCCTTAACCTTATGCTCATTTCTCTCTGAACATGATTAGGTTTCAATCTTGAAATTAATTTATAAGAAGTTTAAGTATGTGATTTGGAAAAACCGATTTCCTGCCCTTTCTTATAATGTAATGATCATCATCATCATTATCAGCCACAGGACGTCCACAAGGCTCATAGTAAAAGACCATGTTTCGAATCCGTATGTCATCACTGGTAACACACACTGGTTAAAGACTTTCGTCTTTAGACACTGAGGTAGATGTATGTACTATAAAGTAGGTACCTATTTACTTCAAGTTTCCTCTAGATATTAAAGCGACATCAAAATTGATTATTATATACATAACATCACTTCACACAAATTTGATTTTATTTCTATTTTGAAATATTGTACTCTTTGTGTAAGAAGTCCAGATTAAAATGTTAACCCAGTAGGTGCCTGTTCTAGTAACTAGTTAGAGTGTTACTTTGTTAATTAACTAGTAACTACAGTGTTGTTTGTTTAACCATAAACGTTCCATGCAAAGGTCTCATAGCGGTAAAATACATGTGTTTATAAACTTAGGAGTGGGCAGTCGTTGCTATTGTGATATAGACAGCGTAGTTGTGGTTTAATAGGCTAATGACCGGGCAAATGAGCGGCCGCGGTGTTTGAAGTGATAACAGACTATTTCTTGTTTAGCCCCTTAAGGGTTAATCGCGTGTCAGTAATATTTGCCTTGCATAATTATTCACACGCGAAGCTGTCGGAATCCTCTCTCTCCTATGCCGCAACCATTGTAACATGTATTGCAGCGTGGCTGTTATGTTACAGAATCTATTTTTTTTAATGTAGGTACGTAAAATTCACGTCAAATAACAACAAGTTCTGTGCAAATGATTTTATCGATACACCATCAATACATTGATAACCAGAAAGGGACCGATAACTAATCCACACATGTCATACCTAGGTACATGTCCTTTATCGGAAAATGCTCCGTGTGCCCTGTAACTGAATCATCGCAGCCTAATCGCCGTCGCAGCATCCTAGCAAGGCCCAGCAAACCGCACAATACCTGTGCACCCGACCACTGTATAACACCAATATACGAAGCTACTGTCACCAGATTCAAAGGTTGCCGTTGGGCAGTCCTGTCCGGCGGCCTTAGTTTTGAATCAGTCGCTTAAATATGGCGTGTGATTTTCGTTCAAAAACGAATTAGAAATTAATAAAATTCATGGGATATATAGACGTTAGTACTCACGAAATTAGGTTATCTTTTTTAAATCCCTACCGTGTAGATGTATTCATATTTTCATCGGAAAATCGGACATTAATCGGTTATATCACACGCCAACTTTAATTTTTGAATCACTCGCGTCCAAATGGCGTGTGATATTCATTAATTAATGTCCGATTTTCGAATGAAAAACAGTTAAACTCCGCACAGGGTTGATAACATAAAATTTAACTTAATTATTCGAGTACTAAAGTATTTATTTTGTTCGTTTTTCATTGGTTTTTAGTTCGCTTCCGAACGAAAATCACACGCCATATCCAAGCGAGCGATTCAAAGGTAGAGCCCCAGACCGTGTCAATGCATGCAATCTAGTGCTTCCTGATAGTCGCTCACAATTGTCCCTCCTTAACAAACCGAAACTTGAAGGAAAATTTTGATATTTGTCTAGTCTGCGACTGTTAATAATGGCACAGAAAATTCTCTTCTATAGAAATCAAAGTGTATGTTATTTTTTGATTACAGTTACGACTTAAGGCGCTACCCGGATTTTTACCGCGCACACTAGCGCCACTGTACTAGAAAAATCATAACTCGTTAAATAAAAGACCAATCAAAAATCTGGTAGATGCGATTGTAGCTCTGATTATGTGGTTTAGATACAATGTTTAAGTTTAATAAAACAGAGTTATCTGCAGTTACAGCCAGAAAAATTGCTAAAAGTGGCCATATTTAGCAGTTTTTCTAACTCTTACTACAGTAAACTACTTTAAAAACAATAGAAACGTACGAAATAAACTATAGAACCTGTACTACAATCGTATCTACCAGATTTTTGATTGGTCTTTTATTTAACGAGATATGATTTTTCATATTCATTTCATCGTGCGCGCGTTAAAAATCCGGGTAGCCCCTTAAGCAAAATATCACTGTACGATTCCATTGAAGAGTATATTTACGAAACAAACCTGATTGTTACTGTATGATTGCTGTATGCCAATATTTTTAGGAACCATAATATTAAAAGCCTTTAAAGGTTTATCTAAATTGTAAATGAAAAGGAGGACAAAATAATGAAGTTCGAATGTGCTCGTGTGTGATTAAAATTTTGCGCTTGGGGCCAATATGTATATTGCATTAATTATAACAGCTTCATTTTTGGAGATGGTGTTTATTGACAAGATTATTAAACGTATATCTGTATATATGTACCTACAGATATTTCAGATACATCGCAGAAAAACTTGTTTATCATTTTGTCCTCATTTCTACTTTAACATGGTGCTATTACAAACAAGCAAATTGCATTGAACACAATGTGAATGGCCGATTACGAACGAATGATCGTAAAAGGACAGCCTATTAGCTATAAGCCGAGAGGATGTTAATTGGGCTGAGCCATAGTTAGTGAGCCATTGGACGCGATGTAAATATTAACGCGCTATTATAACATTAACGTAGGTCACCTCCAATTTTTCGGAAGGAAATTACGTTGCTGCCTTTTGAACGACCAAAATATTGTCTTTAAAAGTTTTATACTAACTTTACTATAATCACTTGTCTAAGTAAATTGAAAATAAATGAAGATCTAAATACAGTAATGGCTAATTAGTGATAGAAGCTAATTAAACTATCACAACTTCTTTTGTTTCGCTAAACGGTGTTCTCATTAAAAAGCTACCGCTAAAATCTGCCGTGGACGGGCGTTTTTAATCAGCTGCTCTTTTAGAGTTCCCGAAGCATGATGTTAATAAGCGGGTATTCGTCAGCCGTTTCAGAACGGAACTACGAGTATTAATTACAAGATGTCTCCGTCAAGACCCGATATTCATCACGTCTCAGCCCGCCTGACTAGGGATGTGACGGGACGAATATTTAATCGATTAATCAGAGCCACCAGGCTTTAGATAAGACAAATTTTACATTTTCAGTAATATTTTACTTGACCTTTCAAGATATAAACGTTTTAAAGCGACCGCTTTAAATGGAGGCCACTTGCAAAAATAGCTACGGCGCAAGTTATCCGACGAGGAAAAATGATAGATAATAAATAATATTAAGAAGAATGCAGAATATGCTCATAATTAATACCTAGTGTTGATATTGAATATAGCCTCGATTATGGATAATCTTTCCAGAAGCTTTCCCTCCCATTCACCTGCAGTATATAAGTTTAAATCGTTTTAAGTGATAATATTTTAACTATTACTACTATTTTAATAATTTAAAACATCAAAGAAACAGGGTACTGTAATTATTTTTTGAAAAATCGAGTTTTTTTTCCTTTCTCTAACAAAGTTTTTTTTTAAACTGCACCCTGACGATTTTAAAAGTTATCGACGATATCGGTTTGGCGACTCTCAATACAATGCCCAGTTTTTCTTTTTTTCTAACCCTAACCTTAATAAATAAAAAATAAAAAGGGAAAAAATAATTAACTCTTAATTTCTCAAAAACTAGCGTGTAAATACCCAAAGTGTTTTCAACAAAAAATATTATTTTATTGTGCTGAATCGGCCCTTTAAATAGTATTTCTTCTTACGAGGTGACTTAATATATAAGATCAAATCGTTTTGAGTATTTTTTTAACTGTCTTTGTATATATCATAGAAACGGCACTTTTTTTGGCGAGTTCTTTCTAGGACAAATAAAATATTATTTTTAAAACAGTTATACAATAATTATCTACGTCATTGGCTACGCCTCTATCATTTCAAAGCCCAATCCTTATTTTTCTCTAATCTTAACAGAAAAAAATGTCTTAATCTCTAATTCTTCTCTACAAAAACTAGGATATAAAAACCCAAAGTATTTACTACAAAAAATGATTTATTTATTGTACTTAATTGGCCCCTTAAATGTAATCACGGAAAACGATCTGAACATTATATACTATTATAAACTCATATACGCTGTTACTTTACTCGTACGAGTTTAAGGGTACCACTTTCAATCAGATGTTTTAAAAATTATCCTCATATTTATATGAAGTTTGTGACTATATTTTAGTCATCTTTCGTTCTTACGGTTCACTTAATCTGTCTTGACAGCGTTATTTTATGTTAAGCAGTTCTATTACAAAATAACAACTGCAAAGTCCATCCCTACCCGTGTCCTGCCCCCCGATTTAGAACCATTCGGTTACGGATTGGGTTACGATTCGATAACTTTCACATATAAATAACATTATAACAACGTGCAATTTTTCGATGCAACTATTTATTTTATGTTCCTTCATTATATTTGTTGCCAAACTGACATATCGACATCCGATGAAACTGCGACATTTATTCATAAATGAATAGAGAATCTAACCGAAACCCAAGCCGAATGGCTTATCGAACGTTCTTAATCGCCCTGCTAGTTTCCAGTATGTACGTCCGCCACACTTGTGCCGCACTGACACAGTTTAGGCTTTTTGGATCAGGCGCGTTGTTTACGAATAATTGATTGATCTATAGTTGTTATCCATTCAATAACAAGCTGGAATGGATGCCGATATGTTCAACTGAGATTAGTTTAAGATGCGTTCTGTACAATACCTTACATAATTTAATTAAAAAATATCTCTAACGATAACCGTGGGTGTGTGGTTGATGATAAGTGATTGATAGGTGTTTCTTTGACCCAAATGATGAATGTACAGTTTAAAGAACTTAAACCTAGATATACTTAAGTCTAGGATATAAACTGGAGGTCTACTCAAAAGTAAGTAATTTGTATACATAAAGCCTTAACCACTTAGGTCTAAGTGCTTCAATGTACATTTTACACCGTTAATACAAGTACCTTCACGTCAGGCGTTCAAATACAGGGCCGGCAGATTATGTCATAAACAGAGAGGCCTAATTCCAGAAAGCTTAAACCTTGCGTGAGTCTGTTCAAACAAATTAACAAGGCACGCAGGGGTCCCGGGAACTTGCTTGTTTGCTATTGCTTATATCTTATTTGAGTGAATTAGATGACTCGCAAACCGAGAGCAATGCGAAAATGTAATTTTCTGCAAGACTAATTCCGTTATCAAACGAAAGATTGAATAACTCTTCACTTTCTAGACATTTGTGGTCTATTTATTAAAAATGTAGTACAGACCTAACACAATAATCTACGAATTATTTATGACACTAACTACTTAATATCTAAAGAACCTAAGCTTAAAGCTATTTATCACTATATACGCTGCTCTAGGTACTGCGGGGGGCACCCTATTAAGCAATTCTCGATGTGAAAAAAGTCTTATTAGCTGATGTTTGCGCACCGACGTATAGCATATGAGCTGCGGTCGCTCGGTAACTAATCACTGGATAATTAATCACAGCTCCAGTACGCAACGCGATTTTCTGCGGGAGTGAAAAATGCTGAGTAACGATAAAAGTGAGTAGGGTCGAGCGCGCTGCCAGATGTCGCCGCCGCTCAGCATTTCTGAAATGTCGGAGATCTCGCAAATCAAAACGCTTCACTAAAGGCTAGGACCAAGTTTAGTGTTAATAACGCACACTAGATCAGTTAAATCAATAAATAGGTTTACCTCGGTGGATTAATTATAACATCATCATCATCAGCATTATCAGCCAAAGGACGTCCACTGCTGAACAAAGGCCTCCCCCACGGCTTTCCACAGCGACCGATCACTAGCGGTCTGCATCCAGTTTGATCCTGCGATCTTTATAAGGTCGTCTGTCCATCTTGTTGGTGGACGTCCTACGCTGCGTCTTTGGTCGAAGGGTCTCCAATCTAGAAATTTTCTTCCCCAACGGCCATCAGTTCTACGCGCTATGTGCCCTGCCTATTGCCACTTTAGCTTACTGATTCCCAAGGCTATATCCGTTACCTAAGTTCTTCTACGTATCTCCTCATTTCTGATTCGACCCCGTAGAGAAACACCCAGCATAGCCCTCTCCATCGCTCGTTGTGTGATTTTGAGCTACTTGATGAAGCCCATAGTTAGTTTAATTATAACAGCCCTTTTATACTGTTTTAAACTAACATGACGGGCGTCTACCATTAGCATTAATATTCACGGGATGGCTACGATGTACCCAAAATTTTTGAGTTTCCGATATTTCGAAAAACCTGGTCCACAATGTTTGTCTGTAAGAGATCGCCTATAGAACCGCCGTTTGCACATTTCCTTCCATTCCATTTCCAAAATAAGTTTACTATTAATGTTTTTAACATTCCTATAAAGAGCCTTTATTTATAAAATTTTTGACCTCCTATATCACAATTTCAAAGGTTTTCTAGTATTTTTTGTCATTATTCTAATTGATATGCAATAACACCTTTTATAACCTTTCCCATTGCTCATTACAGGAGACATACCGTCGTTGGGCGTGCAGCACAATGGTGCCCTTATGGGTGGAGGAGGGCGCGGAGGAAGGCAGCGAAGACAGCGGCAGATCCCGCCGCACACCAATAGAGCACGCGGCGCGTTGGCGCGCGCGGCATCTCGAGCGCGTCGGGCACCTGGACCGGCGGCGCGCTGGCGGCGTGGTGGGCCGCTGGGTGCGCGCCGCTGCTGCCGGGCCCGGCCGGCCCCTCGCCCGCCTCAAGCCCTGCCTCTCCGTCTGCCAGCTTGTCGAGCAACACTGCCCATACTTCCTTCCGGCGGACCGCGCTCCCGCCTACCCCACGCAGTATGCCGGAGAGCCCACATTCTTATGCCTCGGTGAGTTATCTCTTATATACAGGGTGTTGTTTTGATCAGTGACATCCAACTCAGGGATGATAATATGAGTTATGCTTAATCTATAAAAAATGTTTTTTTTTTAATTCTGAGCAAGTTTTATACAAGAAAATCTCTTCAAAACATTCAAAAAATGACAAAACGAATGGGAAATCTCGCACCCTAGCACGTAGCTAGCGCTTATCTACGAAATACTACGCCGTAGCTAGTAAGCTTCGAAGAGGCTACCTGGTGATGGTAGTTTTGACTGTGAGTTTTTTTCATTCCAAAAAAAAATATTCTTTTTTTTGGCATCAGTATCGTTTGTACAGCCACCCCTGAGTCGCTCGTCGCTGACCAAAACCACACCCTGTATAAAATTCTCATGTCACAATGTTCGTTCCCGTACTCCTCCGAAACGGCTTGACCGATTCTCATGAAATTATGTGAGCATATTGAGTAGGTCTGAGAATCGGCCAAAATCTATTTTTCATACCCATCATTTTTTTTAAGTTACTCTGAGACCGCTTAAAATTTTCAATTACGGGACTGGCGGGACGGGGCCGGCCGGGGCGAGATGAGAATGGGGGCGAATCAAAGTTCGCTGGGTCCGCTAGTAATAATATACTTCTAACGATTTTCGATAATGGCGGCTCGTCACAACAGAGATAAGTCCAGTACGCGGGAAAAATTTTAGTGCCCAGATGTGTGAGCAACAAACAAGTGCACGCTCTGTTCTTTGACTTTCATTAATTCGGTGTGACGGCAGTCCGCCATGACCAATGTTTAAGGCTTAACGTGCTTTCCAAGGAACAGGGGTGGGTATCATCACCACCAACTTCCTGACTCCGAACTGTTACCGAGAACTCTCAAAATAGAAAAATCAAAAAACAACTTTTTTGTCCCGACCCGGGATTCGAACCCGGGACACCACTGACAGCTTCACCAACGAGTTATAAGACTTCAATGCAGAAGTACAGAACTTCTATACAGTAACTAACCAACTACGAACCTAAAAGGGTAACCTCGGGCCCGAAAGGCCCCCTTAGCCCAGCTCGAGCCCCTTAGTATGTATGTGTAGGTACCTCTCTTTGCCTCTATAATTTTCCTTCCTTAAGTTGTTCGTAAAACTAGGCCGAAGCCCTTCATGATATAAGTAATCGAATCAGATGACTTGTTATGTTATATAAGGTCTACTATAATACCTAACGGACTTGGATATTAATCATTTCAACTATTTAAAGACGTTTATTGTTAGATTGGTTCCACAGTAAAAGAAATGAAAAAATTTGGTCATTTACGAAACATAAAATATTTATGTTTTTCTTTGAAAAGTATAAACATCATTTTCAATAAATCAATTATTTAATCACTTATCTATCGTTTTATAACCGTGAAATTACACTCTCCCCAACAAAAGACTTAAACGCGCTACATAAATAACATTTGTGAACTAATCTAAATTAAAATCATTTGGCACTGTTGGTGTCATTAAAGTGGATTTAGATTATCTGTGTAAGTCAACAGTAAAATAGTGTGGTGGAAAACGCGGCAGTAGTGTGGCCCGGAGCCTGCCTGAGGCGCGGGTCGCATGAATTAGCCGCGATTAGTCCCATCGCTTGGCTGCGGTTCAAAACGAGAAAGCACAAAACAAATACGGCCTTTTTCTAGCTCCAGGGGGCTTCTTTTTTCCTCCGAGACACCACTTTACTTTGACCAATTGTTGCTTCATGCCTTTTTGATTTAGCGCTATCTTAAACGTTCGCTAACCGCGCTGGCACATGCTCAAAACGATTATAATGCGATTTGGAACCTTTTTGTCCCATTCCACATTTCTAGTACCAAACGGACAAATGGTTTAAATTTCCATAGTTAGTTTTCTTTGTTTTCTACAATTGCTACGAAGGCATCGTCCAAACGTTTAGAAAACCGCTTATATTAGCTCTCGTATAAATCTGAAGACGTGTATAATTGTCAGAAGTAAATACATAAGGAATTCTGAGATTATAAGTACATATGTAACAAATTTCAGATCCACGCATCCCGGAGACGGGTGCGCAGGCCAACAAGTCCAACTACGGGCCGGACGAGTGCTGCTACTGGTACTGCGAGGGGCGGTTGTGCTACCGCTGCGACAGCGGGCTGACCGAGCCGCCGCGGCCCGAGGCCGAGTGGTGCCCGCCCGTCGAAGAGCGCGTGCCCACCTGCTCCGTGCCCTACCAGGCACCAGCCGCGGCCACACACCTCCGCCCGCCACCCCTCGCACTCCTCACAACCGCCCTCCTCCTGGGACTCGGCGCCTTATCACGGACTCACTGGACACTGTCCACGCCTCTAGTGAATGTGCGCGACTCGAGGTTATAGTTTTACGTTCACGTGCGTCGCACCGTCACGTCCCGCGATCGTCGGACTGCGATCGGAACTTCTATTAGTGCTGTACTTATGATAATAAATTACGCGCGGTTACGAGTTCGATGATCCCCGCGACTCGCGGCGCGCCCGCGCAGGCCCCTGCGAGCCGACGGCGTATAGACTGTAAGTTAATATTTGTGTCAGCGATACAACTATTACCCTAAAACATAGAAACACCAAGTCCTGATGAAAATGACTTTAGCATTTTATCTCGTAAGCGCTGTTAGCCGCCGATGTTCCGGCCAGTATGTTAAAGTTTCGGCACGAATTGTAAACGAAATTCACATGATATTTTATTCATCAAGCGGAAATGTTGTTTATATTTGGAGTAGTGTTTAAAGTTACATCTTTCATAGACATTCACGACGATTCTGAGTTGTTTGCGATACTGAAATTAGTTTCTTAGAGGCAATACGAATATATTACCGGAAATAAAAGATTCGAAACGCTACGAGTAGGTTAAACGACGCGTTACTTTGTATTAGGAATCGCGTAAATTTTTTATACGTGCAAAATATTATACAATCATACAATTCAAGTTACAGTTCAGAAGTCTTTACCATAAAGTACACAGTTGATTTGTGCCAGACAGCAGACTTCACGTCCGAAAATTAACATTGTATACTTTATTTACATTTGTTTCTCTATTCTTTAGGAAACAATCATTATTGAGGTGGTTTTGTAGATAATTATTTTTGTAATTTCACTATTCAAGGTGGATGGAAGATAGGCGTAGGGCGAGAACGTCACAAGAACAGAGTACTTAGTGTAAAATAATAGTCATGGATTGAACGAAACTATTTATTTATTAGCTAGCGGCCAAATGTGTCAAACTTCATACGAACTAATTAGTAAAGTAAATTAAGCCTGGAACGTCCTACTGCTGGGCAAAGTTCTTATCTGAGCTATTGGGAAGTTTGAGCTAAATTTTGGCGTCCTTCCCCCTTCCAGGGGATATGGAAAGGGGGATACGTTAAATAATGCACATTTTACAAACAAGACAAGTGAGGTATGGTTTTCTATTTATTTTATTGCGCTGAATTAAATGAGACAATAGCTGTACGCACAGGATCGATATTATGCGAGATATGAAGGGTTTTGTTGAAAAAGTCAGGAATGTACAAAACATCCGTATTTTACAAATTAGACGGTTGAGGAATCATTTTCAATATATTTTTTGCGTTTAATCAAATGAGACTATATTTATACTTATAGGTTAGATATTTTGCGAAATATAAAGGTTTTAACCTAAAATCTTTATATCATATAGGTTTTAGGTTAGGAGACCACAGACATAGTACATGTAACGTCAATATTTTGCGAGATGTGCAGAATTTTAGATGAAAAGGGATAAAATTGCAAAAAAACATGCACATAGAAATAAAGTAAAATTATTTCATTCGAAATAGACATTGAATTTTATATTACTAAAGAGTAGTGGATCTTTAAATATAGAAAACAACTTAAATTAGACAAAATATTGTTATTAATTTAAATAATGGGCATTATTTGTTTAGCAATGGTGAGGCTAATTTTGTGTTATTGGTTTTTTCTTTACTTTTACTGATGCTGATAAATGTCAAAGTGATCATTTAACCGTTATTTTTACCTTGTTATTTATATTGATAAAACTATAAAGTCTAGCGTTCTTTACATTTTTTTTTTGGTGGTTTAAATGAGATTACTTTGTAAAAATCTAATCTTAATTTATTATCTGAATTCCTTATTCCATTACCGAAGCTTAACCTTTTGAAAAGGCCACCAAATCATTTAAAAAGACATTTAGAGAAATGCCTACTCGAAAGTAAATCGAGTAAGTTAGCATTATTTAGTACGAAATTTAAATACAAACGTTTTTTTACAAAAACTTTTATATCATGTAAATCATCGATGTTATATGTATGAGAGTGGTCTGATTCGATTTAGCACCAGACAATTCATTAAAAATGCCATCTAACTGCCTCATTTTTAAAATGTTCATGTTTTATACGTTCCCCTTTATTTCAAAAATATCCGTCATATCTTGCAAAATAACGATCATATAAGTATAAATATTGTCTCATACGATTCAGGGTAAAATAATACATTGAAAACGATACCTTGATCACCTAGTTTATAAAATGCTCACGTTTTTATGCAATCTTCACGTTTTCATCAAAATATCTCGGAAAATATAGAAAATGACACCTCACTTGCCTAGTTAGTAAAATATGCATTCCTTAACGTATCCCCCTTTCCACATCACCTGGGAGGGGGAAAGACGCCAAAATTTTGATAGGACTCCGCAGATCCTGATTCCTAATGCCAAGAAGATTTCTGTCTTATTTGCGACTATTTTATCTGAGCTGTGTTTTGTTTTAACAATGCTATCCAGTAGATATTTTTATTGTTAACTTTCTTGGTATCTGTAGGTGGGGAGAACCTTTTACATTTTCCAAATCTTATGTACGACGAACTGTCTGGTGTTGTGGTCGAGAAATCGCCTACTACGCAGCGGGTTGCGGGTTCGATCCCCGCACAATACAAACATTTGTGTGCATGAACATGTCTGTTTGTATTGGTCTGGGTGTTTTCTATGTTTATCATGTATGTATTTACAAAACAAAAAGTATTTAAGTATTATATCCGTTGTCTGGCACCCATAACACATGCTTTGAGTAGCTTACTTTGGGACTAGATGGCGCTGTGTGGAAATGTCCAGAGGATTATTTATTTATTTATATAACGTTGAAGCCAATCTCTAAGAAACTCGGTCTTGGTCCGCTCCCGCCCTGCCGCCGCTCATCTTCAAAAGCCTAAATAGTTGGTCTACACATAATATTGACTAAAAGTAATATAGGATTAATTAAAAGTAGTTGTTGTTTTTTAAGAAATAAAGTATGACTAATGCATATAATGAAAATTATATGTATATATCCGTCTTATGAACTTCAACATTATTCAGATATAACATGGTTGAAAATGATTTTTATATGAATTGATTTTTAATATATATTATTATATAGAAAGAACACGAAACATGAGTTTGTTTTCTTGAAAATCACTAACGAGTTTGAAATATAAATCAACTTTGCTATGGGAGCAACATTGAAATTTCGAGAATGTTATCGCCTTTTATCTCTTCATTAACATCTACCTCGAAGATAATGGACCTCGGTTGCAAAATTTCAATGTTGCTCCTGTAAACAATGGAAGTACTCTAATTATATTCAAGGAAATACCTTTATTCGTGTTCACCTGCATCGTGTCGGAACACGAAGGCGACGCGCCTCTCTCACGGCGCTGTCGTCCGCATATGAATAAGGACGGTATTTGTCAGTTCATCTTATTTTTGAAATAAAATATTAAATTATAGAAGTATCGTTGAACATTTTGTGATCGAAATCATTGTATAATTAATGGTTATTAAGACTTTATTGAATGGACATTTGTTATGAATATTGTCCTCGAGCGGGGATGTAGTTGTTGTATTCAAATGATAAATGATAATAATATTAAGTAAGTTATTTTTTACGTTTTTATTGTGTACATAAGTCAAATCGGTTTGTTGTTTCCACTCCCATACTTAAAGTCACCGAAGGTGCTAATGGTCTATTACTGCTTTTTAGGAGTTTTGTTTGTTACGAACTTCTGCCTGGTCTACGGTTGCCTGCGCCGGGTGATTAATACTTTATCACTCGAGTTAAATCACATTGCGTTCACAGAATAAAAACATCAATTTCCTTAGCGTTTTAAGACAAGGTACCACTTCAGCGACTCTATATAAAATAAATATACAAAACAGTGTCGATAAGTGCCGTGAAAAGAGAACAGAGGGTCGTCATTGTTTCAATCGAATATCTAATTCGCTAGTGATTCCCGGTGCCCACTTTTCAAGCAGATATTCACTAACTCTCGCATTTACTTTACCAATCCATTAAAAATACCACTCAGATTATTTGATTCGAAAATTTATGGGGTTATTTCGATCAGCGACGAGCGACACAGGGGTGGTTGTAGAAACAATAATAATGCCACAAACATATTTTTTTTAGAAAAACAACCCACAAAATCGATTTATTGTTGCGATACTAGCGAGCGAATCAAAATTACCAATGGTAAGTCGCCTCTTCGTAGCTTACGAGCTACGGCGTAGTATTTCGTAGATACGCACGTGGGTGCGAGTTTCTTTTCTTTCCTTTTATAAAACTTGCATATAATTTAAAGTTTTTTTTTATTAATCCTAACTCATATTATCACTCCTGAGTTGGATGTCCCTGACCAAAACAACATCCTGTGTAATAAAGTGCCCCATTGCTTAAAATTTGTTTACAAATCATATGACGATAATCTCGAAGGGAATTTAACGTAGAAATTTAGGATTCTTATTAATGACACTTCATTCCAAATTCTTTACAAGGCCTATTAAACCAAAACAAAATTACATCATGATAAAAACGGTTACAACAGTTGCAAAGTTTAGTCCTTTTTTGACCTAATATATGCATCTAAATTAGAGTACTTAAGTGAAGTGTCTGTCAAACAAAATTCATCTCAGAGAGTCGAGTATCACTTACTAAATTTATTACCTAGATATCATGGATGAAAAGCAGAGTAGTGATTAATAATATTTCATAGCCCGCGCTGCAGGGCCTTCTTCACGGTATCTAACATGTAATCTATGTATAAATTAATTAATATCAAGGTGTCTAAAATTTAGTAATAGAGAATGAATTACTAGAACATAATTAATTGGAACAATTTCGAGCACTCGTTAAAACTTACACATTGGCCGTGCATTCCTTCTTTGTGGATGTTTCTACTCTACACTCTTGATATCTTCACTTGTTCACTATCTTACTAGAGTAGATATTAAAAGACCAATCAAGAGGAGTTCGGTTCGAATGTTGTTTACAAATTGAACTTTTTCGTTTAGATTGACCGTACGTTCGTAAAGATCATGTGCATCCTACGACAGAAATTCATCGTAATCATAAGTCGAAGCTTCAGTTTTATCTACGTACCTAATGTAAGTACTCCAAGAGAGATTCGAAGCTATTAAATAAATAGGTGTAATGGAATAAAAAGTTGAGTCGATTTTCACCCTGATCACTTACTGCCGTTCGTTTGTGAAATTGGTTTCGTAGGGACACAAAATTAGCAATAATAATTGGTAGTAACTAACTGAATAATCACGTAGATTTCACATTGCCGCCGCGGCGGCCGCCGGGCTGCGCTCGCGCGGCGCTGGCGGCGCCCGGGGCCTCCACACGTGCCATACTCCTAGGTATAGTTAACGGGTGTATTTCGATGTTTCGTTGAACGTTTGGTGATAGTGTGTACATTATGTTTTTGAATAATATACGTATGTTTTGATGTACATAAATAAAGTGTAAATGTTTAACGCACAAATAATGATGACGATGCTGGATTGTAAAGCAGTGTACGAAAACTTATGTATTACTTAGCTGTAAACTGTAACTGAGAAGTAATCTATTAGGACTACGAAATTAGAAATTTCAGTGCTCCGTCTGCTGCCAATATTTCGTTTATAGTTCCATATCGGTAACACGCGCATTCGGGTTGATTTTTGAGTTGTTTCCGTTTTCTTTTTATGGCGGCACGATCTCACGAAGTCCATTTCATTGTAAATTATTCAAAATGAGGGAATTAACTAGCTATACTGTTTCGTAAGTTAAGCGGTTCGCGTTAGCATGTGACTGTAACTACGCACAAATATGTTTTGACCCCGGGGTCATCCGACATCGCGACAGGTATAATCGGTAGATCAGTAATGTCCTATTCAATATAGAGTATTATATGTAAGGGAAACACCAAATGATAGCCTTTTACATAAACGACAAAATAAACTTAATTATCGAAGCCGAAGCATGTCCACAATCATGTTGATGTTGATAGTTTGTACAATACATATATTACGTTATTTTATACGTATACGGCCTTACTATTGTGTAAATATGCGGCTGTAAAACGACTGACTTCTGTTCTTTTTCTATACAATGACAGAGGAATATGGAAGTTGAGGCGTACTCGGGTTTATATGTTGCTTTAACGACAAAGTACAATGTACAATATAGAAATATGGCTGTGGTCAGTCCACGAGATAATAGCTCCCTGATTCTTAAGACAACGAACACTATATTAAAACCAATTTTGTACGTACTGATTCAATGACATAACAGTGAGTACTTAAGTGTAATCGATGTTGAAAAGAACACGTTAAGACCAAAACGCAATGGGACTTCAAGTGAATGAGTGGGCTACATAAATCTATCTGTTGATATTGTTTTTGTTACGGCTGCAACTGTTTGACTTCTTTGCATTTGTTTAGCTAAGTGCACACTCGATATAAAAATACTTTATCGAACATTATTTATTCAAAGTATCCTTGAATAATTTTCAAAAACTCTTAAGTAGAAATTTACCATGTGAAATTTTGACAACCAAAGAGCGTACTTGAAAAGCAACCCATTGAACAAAAGACAATTTCACCATGCTATGCCAGCTTTTAAGTCGTTCATTTAAAACGATGTTTTTCCAAAGAAAAAGAACAACTCGTGACTACTTATGTAATTAATTTAGTAAGCATTTAGAATGGAAGCCTTTTCTTACGAAATAATAAAGCAAAGCTTTCCTCTTTAATCATTCATACTCATTGTATTGTTCGTTCACGGTGCCGTGTCTATAAGACATACTGCTCAAAGCTTCTAAACATTATACTTGTGTGCACTTAGTATGTGACGTGGTCTGAGTGAGATAAGTGAATACAATAGAATACATGGCCTTCTATTTTTCAATATTTAGATGAAGGTGGTTAGTAACATAAGATACAATTGATATGTATTAAAAGTCTTATGAAGAATCAGAAATTAAATTAATAGGTATACTAATTCGTACGTTGTTTTGACCGGCACATAAGTAAGCGAGCTAAGGTCCATGTTCTCAGCCCTGGAAGTTAATCTATACGTCACGTTGTTTTTCGTATTTGTCATTTCAAAACACGTTACATATAGTTTGTAATTGATAGATATTTAATTTGAAGTAGTCACTTTTGTTAATAATTAGAAATATTCACTATTTAGCTAGGCTCACTATGTCAAAAACAACAAAATGTAAATTGAGAAATCATTAGTATGTTTTCTTAAAATTATGAAGTAATCTAGGCTGTGTTTATGTTTAATACTGATAATAAACTCCTCGGTATGTATTAAGTAGCTTAGCTAAATATCGGACATTTCTAAACTATGCAAAACATCATTGGTTTGCATGACTGTTCATAAATTAGTATTAATATAATGTATGTAATTAGTGTCGTTTCCATTTAAATATAAATGTTTTGTGTTATTTTGATAGCATTATGTTGGACCTAGAAAAAACGGTAGGCATACATGATTTTACACGACGCATCTACAATGTTCGTCCCGCACGCCTCGGCTGTGCTCGGAGCCTTCCTTTATAGAACGATGTTCCTCCAACGTCGCATTCATTCCATTCTTCCTAATGAGTTCTAGATCATATAAATATATGATTAAGAGGACATTTAAGACACTCTACTCGAAGTCATTAAGTTGAATATCATTTCGATCCAGTACATCGCACTAATCAGGAAATTAAAGTAAAAAGTAACGTCGATCGTTCCGTTCGGACATAACTAAGTAATAATCGCTATAAATAATATCATTAAAGTTGCCTATTTCATAGTGAGAGAGGTAGCGTAGGGTAAATATTATCTCATAATAAATTACAAGGGTAAGCACAAGTCGGCGACGCGGGTTGCGGCGCCGGCGGACACTGCCACAGCACGCGGGGTTCCGATATATTGATATGATCTAGGATGTGTCGTAGGTGTTTCTCGAGTAGTGATCGTGTAATAAGTCTTATGTTAC
This sequence comes from Pyrausta purpuralis, assembly GCA_963924145.1. NCBI lineage: Eukaryota > Metazoa > Arthropoda > Insecta > Lepidoptera > Crambidae > Pyrausta > Pyrausta purpuralis. Next base: position 12,986,790 of record OZ001642.1, read on the forward strand.
GCCTTCTAAATGATTATAAATCTGTTAGAGCGCGGCGCGGGGAGCGCGCGCGGGCGGCTCGCGGCCCGCCTGCTACGGCGCTGCGACTACGGCGGCGTAGCCTCGTAGCCCGTAGCGCCGTAGCCCGCGCCCCGCCGCGCGTAGACATCGTTCAATAATACACGTTCGAATAATCGTAGACAGATTTTGAAATTTAATATTATTTGCATTTTCCTAAGAGTTAGAACGATTGAGACAGTAGGTCGCACGACCGTGTTATGATGAATTGTGGAGATGTTTATTAAAAAAATACGTTTATGAAAATGGAATAAAAACGAAAAATATTGTCATATAAACTTGTAATTACTAACTTAAGAAGATTATTGGAGAACCAGAAAAACGTTAAATAAACCGATTAAAATACAGCTTTGTTTTATTACTGACCTGAGTCCCAGTAAAGATGAGGAATAAATAAAAAGCTATTGATCCGTTTGTTTAAATATTTTAATACAAAAATGTCGCTTACGTCAATATCACACTCGAACTTACATCATCTATTTATATTAAGTATAAAAACTATGACTTCGCATTAAATTATCGTTCTCTCAACAGTATAAAAAGGACTCATTCGTCATCACAGCACAGCGTTCGCTATACACAATATACCGAACGCGATCAGGCACACAACACACGATCACAGTCGGTGACACGGGGCCGGGCGGGCCGGGGTCACGCTACTGGCGTTGGGAGGCACGAGGTATCGCTAGTTGCATAAACATAGCGATGCTCCCAGCGCCAGTGCGCAAACAAAATACTGAACGCACTGGTCTCCGCGAGGACATCGCAGGCGGTGATGAAATATCGCTAGGTACGTGAAGATACTCTCGAAGCCAACGCCATCACCAACGCGAGCGCCAGCGACACTTGAACACTACCCGTGCCGTTATTGCCACTTTTACCGCCAGAACTTTCTTCTGTATCTGTGGAATTTGACACAATAATGAACATAGAGTGGTCATTAGTTGGACAGTGCATCGTGCAAATTGTGGTCGTGGAATTTCACATACAATTAACAACATTGGGTGATAAAACAACGTTTAAAACAAATAACAAGTGTAACCAAGCGTGAAACAAAACACAACCGCCAATTCCATTTGATTTGAGAATGTTATTCAAAATGGAATCATCGGATGGAGATAAAACAAATGAAATTAAAATAAACCTACAGATGCGGGTGGGTGATGTCGCGGCGGAGGATGGTGACCTCCTAATAATTGTAGCGGCCGGAGCCACGTCTCAAGGACAATTACAGTCTAGCCCCGCCTGACTGAACGCTGACCACTGAAACATTCACTTGGTTTAGGATGGATCCTTATGTCAACCACTACCAGTCCCCCTGTGCAAACTACTCTACAATATTTGACTTATATACAATTCTAAGTCTACGCACACATTTATTTACATGCATTTGGTCATTTCAGTCATTCATACTTTTATTGCTACAATTAATTTCATTTCATTCATAGCTAAATAATATTTTTTTTAATATCAGTAAAATTACTATGATAATAAATTGACATTAACACCATGCTCAAACTTTGTTAGTCACAATTTTAATTTGAATGCTAAATAATTTATTTTCTTACATGCTATTTATTAAGTTATATTATTTATTTTATTCGTTATTGGTCAGTGATGAGTGTATAAATCAATAAAGAGTGCTTTATTTAACTCATTGTAAAACATTAATTCTTCTCTTACGTTGGAATCGTTCGACGATGACGTCTTTAGAGATTCAACACGACTATCTTTATCTTATGCTTCAGTACATCTAGAAACCGAGCATTTCAAAATTAATTTCACTCCAAAAAATATAATAAGTACCCAAACACGCTATCTAAATATATACCATTGCACCCGTGCCAATTTACATGTGTAAAGTACTACTAAAATTGTACTGTTAAGGATTTTGATGACCAACTTTATATAACTTTCCGTTATTGTGGTCAGTCAATATAAATAAACTGACCTAAATTTGTAAGTCAGAAAGATGAGCTTTACAAATTATTTGGACCAATTATTTTTTTTAAATTTATGAACGCCACCCAGCCCATAAATCATAATTTCCGAACTGAATTTGATGAAAAGTGAAAAGAATTGACTTAAAAATAAAAGCCAAGCATCTTATATCTAAAGCCGGTGCCACCTTATAAGCATCTGCATGAAGCGATCTCCACCAGCCAACACAAGCGGCAAGCAAGCATGCAAGAGAAAATGAAGGAGAACGTACAGGCAGCGTGTGACAAGCCCGCAGGTTCTAAAATCACCGCTTATGTCTATAATCTCACTGGTATCCGCATATATTCTCCTAGAAACTAATTGAGTCTTTGTTCTTTATGCAATTTCTCTATGTACAACGTTCAGGATCTCTCCACCGAGGCTTATTTCCTGAACCAGAAGAATGATCTGGGAGCGGATGATTTTACACCTAGAAAAACACACAAACGCACACATCGAAACGTGAACATCCCAAACACCTTTTGTCAACAAAATGAAACATTGAAATGTCTCTTTCAGGTGAGTGAGACAGTGACATCACACAAGTGCAGTAAAACATCACATCAGTAACATATGTGACAATAAAAGCGCCTTCTTTTATAAATGTTGGATGAATCAATTTTAATCATATTAATAATTTATATTTTCTTTCTTCAGTTTAAATTAATGTGTGGCTCATTGGGTAAATGGTTTAGATGAGTCACATGTATACTGATTCTGACCAACATTTTTATTTTAGGCTTTTAAACAACACAAAGTCTGTGAAATAAATGAGAGTGAAACTTTTCAAATAAAATGTGAAACATAAACAATTGCAGTGCTTTTCTATTGACACTTTTGAACTTGTGTTTTATAGAATTAATAAAATTGTGACCTAAATCTCAAAACCATATCATGAATCAAATATAAGTAATTGTAATTTGTAAAAATTTAAAAGTAAACGCGGCTTGTCTACTACTAAAGCTTGACCATTAGCCGTGTTTACGTATCTTATAAATGTTTTATCAATATTCAGCTTTATATTTCAATCATGATATTCCAGGTAGGTTCATGGTGCCCAGAAGCCGCTTCGCCGTCCACTTTGAATAAGGATCACCGTCTACCACTGCTGCTCCACCAAAAAGCCATATCAAATCCCTTCAGCTAGCGTTAGTTCTCAACTTTGACATGCCAATGCAATACAATAATGAATTGATTGACTGTAAGGTCAATCAATTCAACCAAAAAGCACAAACCTGTTAATATTATTGAGCATGCCACCGTCAAAACCAGCTTTGCCGACAGAATTAGATATAATAAACAATCTTGCACTTAGTATTATTATTTTGTTAGTAAAAACAAAAGTCAGTTAGTTGGTTATTGCTTCATTTGTTATAGCACTTACGTAAATGTTCCTGTTAGTTAAAAAGAATACCTACAATAAAGTTAATGATGGTAATGAATTGGAACACCATTAGATAAATGCGACATAAAAATGTAAGACAAAGTAAACAAATAAGTAAAATCAAGAAACATTTTAGAAATTAAGACACAACAAAAGTAAATCTTGTGTCACCTAACATGTTAACGGAACTTTAACTGAATAATTAATGCAGAGTCATCTTGAAGATCAAATGTTGATTAAAGAGTATGATAACTACAAGAAGAGGAAATACAAAGACTAATAGACAAACAATCACAAACAAGGACATACAGAGCAAACATTTAACAGTGGAGTCGGTGTCGCCCCTCTATAGAACAACTATTGAATAAAAAACAATTTATTTCGGGGGCCAGATATACTTTTTTATAAGGTCGCGTAGGTAATGCTTGTGCCTAATTTTCGTTGTGGTTTGATAGTTCGTCATAATTAGGTATTTTTTAAAACAAAGGAACACTTTTTTGTATTTCATTATAACTATTCCTAAAGAACTGAATTTATTTTCTATAAATTATATAACACGACTTTATCACGCACATTTCATCGTATCGATTTTTTAAGGCTTTTCCTTTTAAAACAGCTTTTACTTTTTAGGAACTGATTTCTACCATTTTCCTATTGTTTAACTCTAAACTTATATAATTTTATCTTCTTGCAAACACAGTCTTCTGTAATGGATCTCTTCGCAAAAATTTGAAGGTCCATTAAAATAGGTATTGATTTGAATTGATTGAATAGTAGGTAATAATAATTAAAGGTGCTCAACTGGGCAAAATAACCACAACATTAGACACAAGCATTCCATATATCTATTCTTCAGCATCCTGGGCCTAGAACCTACCTGCGTCGAAGAGTATGTCTCCGACGTCGTCCTCCGCTGTCGCTTCGCTGCTGTGCGTCAGTCGCTCGTTACCTCCGACGGTGCCGCGCGGCGCGCTGCTGCAGCCCAACCACCAAAACGCGGTGGACCGCGGGAACGCTGGGTTGTCTGAGTCCACCTACAGAATGATACGTGACATTATACGAGCGCGAAGGGCTGATTGAAGAACTAGCGCGAGGAAAAACGAATGAAGATCGTCTTTTTCGAATGGCGCGCGGAGTAACCATACAATTATTACCCCTTTCCGATAGGGGATAGTACTTCTATGGGAGTAACTAATGAAAGTGATAAGTAAGTTTTCGAATAGTTAGACTTTGATACTTTGCAAACTGCGACTGCGGATTTTAGCAACGATACAGTCACGATGCTAACGTGCGCTAGTATCGATGCAGTCGCGATGCATAAGCTAGACATTGACAAATTATGGACTGTATATTGGCGACTGTATCGATACAAACACACGACAGCATCGATGCCAAAATAAAACTGTTCATTGCGTGAGTCGCGGTGCTGTCGACTGCATCGACGCTAAAAGGCGCTATTGTTTAATTCTAAAGGCGCAGTGTGTGTGGGGTCTTTGTTAAAAGATTTTTACCAGACACACAATTAGAAACAAGACTAAAGCTCTTGTCAAGATCTTGTCTCTACAAGATTAAAGCTGACCGTGTCGTGTGGTGATAATGATATTTCTTTGCTCTCATAGCTTGCACATTCGCAAGATAGCAAAGCTACAAAGTACATAGGGTTACTTACACTGAAAGTTCTGTCATTAAACCGCCAGTAGGATCCACCCTTGAAGAAGTAGGTGTATGCGTTGGTGTATTGCAATGCAGCATCAATGCCGTCAGGAATGCCTTCCCAATTGGACAGTGGTTTAGGATATGTCGCCTTGACGGGAGGCCGCTGGGCCGGGTCGAACCGCCAGAACTTTGAACCTTTGTAGAAGTAAATTTTGCCGTTGCCCGACCAGACTAGAGCTGCGTCTAGGTTATCAGGAATACCAGTGAAACCTGAAAATAGATATTGGTACATATTATACTGTTCACGAGGATATGACTATAATAAATCATGTGAAATAAAATTAAATGTCATCTTAGGCATTTTTATTTCTTCAATCTCCTTTCTAACATTGAAGATACTTTAATAAGATTGAAAAAAACATTAATTTGCGCTTGAATTAAACACAACACTATGAGTGTCAAATATTCATAAAATCGGTGATGATTTTTTAAGTTTTGAACGACAAGAGTAAATCTATATTCTAGTATTTGCTGTAAACTCTTTTCACCAATTTAGGCCCGTTTTTACCAATGTCAGATAAGGAATATTCGTATATATAACACAAAACGCTTAATTACAAAACGTCACCTATTTATTTTATTTATTTATTTATTTAAACTTTATTGCACTGTAAAACGTACAATTGGCGGACTTAATGCCTAATGGCATTCTCTACCAGTCAACCACCTGGTAATGCAGAGAGTTTAATTAGTGGCGGAATATTAATAATACGTGAGAGGAGTGGTTTAAATAAATAAGTAAAATGCACTAACATAAACATACATACTAATATTACACAAATATATAATATGATACATAAGACTAATAAACATACATAGAATACATATACTTAATAAATACAAAAATATGAATGATAAAAGTGATGATATTGATGACATCCAAAAAACACAAATAAAAGAAAATGGTTTTTAATTCTGAAGAGAGCCAAGGTTAAGATAGTGGGTGCCGAGTGACTTTTTAAAAGTGAATTTGTTAGGGGACATTCTGATTTCATTGGGGAGAGAATTCAAAAGTCGAATCGCAGAGATGGTGAAGGAATCCGACATAAAGCCGGCTATTTGTCAGCAATCTTTATGTAAATGACATTTTAAAATCGATCAATCGATTTTATGAACGTCAGACGAGACTCATCTGACGTTGGTAAAATTGACCCGTAAAAAGAAAATGATAAGGAGAAGTCCTTTAGATATAACGATTAATAGGTTCTATTACCTTATTTTCTTACCTTCGCTAATTTCCTTAGGATACTCCCCGTCGATCTTCTGCCCGTTATACCTCCAGTACTTGGAGCCCTTGAAGAAGTACGTCTTGCCGTTCTTGTAGGTGAAGGCAGCGTCGATGTTGCCAGGGAGACCAGGCCAGGCGCGCGAGATCAGGCGCGGGTAGCCAGCAGCTACGCCGTCTTCTGTTAGCCGCCAGTAGTGCTCGCCTGAAAAAGGTTTTATAGTACTTAGCTTTTGATAAATAGAGAAGAATATCACTTAGAGTTTGGGGTTTGATTCTCTCTCTCTCTCTCTCTCTCTCATCGTTGAGGTTCTTGCTGAAAGCTGATATATTTATTTCTTCATGAGTACGTGTCAAATTTCACACGAATGATCTCTTTATAGGAAGAAATCCTTTTTTGCACACTTCAAACAGTAAATAGCGTCTCATGTTCATTTTGAAGATCACTAAGAAAATGAAAATGTGTTTTATGAGTTATTTCTTATCAGCTATATATCAACAGCAGCTGAATACATACATTAAAAAAACCAATTGTAGACGTATTTTTCTTAAGTAATTCTTTGAGGTCCATCTGTTGGCAAATGCTTTTCTTTTGTTTATTATATCTTACCCTTAAAGATGAAAGTGGCTCCATCAGCGGAATTGAAGATGGTGTCAAACTTCGGGTCGGAGCAGAGCGCGGGGTCTTCAGCCGAGGGTTGTTGCGTCGTGGGACGAGGTCCGGCAGGCTGGTTGTTTGGCACACTCCCACCGATGTCGGTCTGAGTTTTGTGGCCGTAGAGAGCCTAAACATAGAGAGAGGTAAGTAAGTAGGTGTTTTATGCGATTAAAGGCCTTTTCGAAGAAATTTACGACAAAAATATCGCAATGATATTGCTATCTATGTCATTGTAGGTAAAAGCGCCTATGGTAGGTTACTTATGCAATAAAAGATCTATGTAGTCTTACTATGCTGTATTAAAAAAATAACTGCTTACATCAGTACGCAAGTAAGATCTTAAGTTATACATGAGTTGATTTACTCCTTAACAAGTCCTGTCTACCCTACGCAGTCATATAGTTAATAATCTACCTGGATGCCCTGGATGTCGTCCTGGTCGAGCTGGAAGGCCGGGTCGTACCCACGGTAGAAGGGTGCCATGAGGGCGGAGCGCACGTCACTGTGCGACAGACCTAACGAGTGGCCGAACTCATGCGCAGCTACCTGAAAATTTATATTAGACATTTCTATCAGTGATGGGCATTATAATATATTGACGTAAATATACATGGCTAATAAATATCTGATCACATCACTTTATATTTACCCCCCTCACAAGACAAAGTAACTAACTATGGCTCCGGAACCAGAAAAATCTATGAAATCAGAATTGTAAATTGTTTAAATTTATCTTTTATAATTTCAAGAGGGAAAATGGGTGTTACTACTACTTAAATAGATTCAGAACGGTATAACAACATGGGATGGCAAAATATATACCTGGAAGAGATTAGTTCCTCTCCTTGAGTTGATAGTCCACATCTCAGCATCGTCGAAATGAGCGTCACCACCGTAAACCTGAACAAAAGCACATTTTGTAACGTACAAATGACACAACTCATTACATTTCATATCACAATAAAATGCATCACAAATCGCTCTATTATTGTATTAAAATAACAACACTTTCTCTATTTGGAATAAAATGTGTTACTTCCGTGATGCGTAACTTTAAACTATCTGAATTAAATTTTGTACTTTTCAATCGTTCTTTCATTCACAATGGTCAAACCAACAAATTGTAACAACTATTAGAATAGAATAAAATAGAATATTTTATTTGTATTTGAATAGGGTACACTAAAGTTCTTACAAACAAAATAAAGGTTGGCCCACTCAGCCATCAACAATAGCATACAAATATTAAAAATTACATTCGGAATAACTTTTGCAAAATTAATTAGTACATTATATCAACTTAAATCACATGTCACAATACATATCAATAAGAAAAGATTTTTTTAAATAATGTCATAGTAGGACGTATACACGTATATACGGTATACATATTAGACATAATGTAATTATATGTTTAAAATGATTAAAGTACTAACTGGGAAGTAAGCGTGGGCGAGGGTGCCACCGGGCCCATCGAAAGGATCACCATCTCCGTGTTCTCCTTTTTCAAACCTGAAACCAAAACAATGGATGAGACATCTTCAAAATATTATTTATTTTTTTATATGGAGGAGGCCACATTTTGTGTACAATAGATTACTGTTTAGTATTTTACAAGTATTATAGGATGGTATCTGCCAATTTTGCTATAGAAGGTATAGCTCTTTGTATATTTTTTTATCACGAATCTCGCCACATATCAAAAGATATCACTATACGATTTCAGAAGCACAACTACATCCGTTACATTACCTATGTAGGTACAACAGTACTATCATGACATATTTTGAGACAGGCAGGTATGTATGTCAGGCTTTACATTCATTCAGAGTTTTTCTTGCATTAGCATGAAAAAAACGATTCCTCGATCATGCAAGTCACCTGTAGCATAGCATTTACCTGCATTCAATGACAACCGTTTGCGTTCAGTTACGCCACGCAGATTACCGCGGATTGTGACGAAAAACGTATTATTACCGATTCAATAACAGCCTCTACACAATTGTTGTATTTGCTCCCATTGCGTTCTGATTCTGTTATCTCGGATCTGGCTTATAACCATTTTGTGCGGTGACCTAAACATACGTTTATGCTCGTACATGATGTGTCTTCTTTAGGGCCATGGGAAACTATGTGCATTGTATTTTTTATGTGAATGCAGTTTTTCCGCAAGGATTTTATTTCAAACAAAAAGTGACAGAGAATGTATTATTGCTCCTATACAGTGGCCAATATATTTATCATAAGCGTAAACTGCTCCTAGTATACTAAAGTTTAAAACTGAAATCTCGTACTCGAACTGTATTGAAACTCTATGAATATGAGGTGTAATTGTGTAAAGCTATCGTATTCTTTTGACAGTTCATAACGTACAATATGATCTGTCAAACGCTTTGTTCTTTGCCGTTTGACAGATTATACCGTACGTTTTGAACTGTCAAATGAATACGATTGCTTTACACAATTCCACCTATGGTTCATAGAATTTCAATACAGTTATTATTACTAAAGATTCAAATATATGACTTACCTAATTTCAATATGGACCTGTCCAGACCTCTTCTGAGTAAAAGTAAGGTCTGTGTAGTCCGACCACACGGAGAAAGCCTTCGCTAGCTCGGCATCTACTTCCGCCCTGTTCAGTCTTGATGGGTACTTGGAGATTTTGTACGTCAAATTCTTCACACGCCACCTTGAACCTAATATATAAAATTAAGGTCACATGAGCAATATATATATATATATATATATATATATATATATATATATACATATATATATATACCTTTATACGTGGGTATATATAAGGTCCACGGTGTTAGTGCAAATTTAACCTATGACCTAATTTAAGTTATGTAAACAGTAACCAAACAAGGCTTTCGAAACATTTGTTTCAATTACCTACATATTATTATGTTGCCTAAAAAACAAGAAAAAAAATCAAAGACTACGAAAGACTAAGACCTGCAACATTAGAAATAAACATAATATCAACCTATTCAAAAACGAAACCATTTCCTTGCGGCAAGGAGGTTATGATGTTGGCTCCGTTGCCGCGTTGGATAGCTATGCTCACCTATGTTAGTATTTAATGTCAAACAGTGACTAGTTCGGTTGGCTAGTGCCCAAACAAACGGGCTGTCTAGCCGATTGGCTATCGCACGTAGAATGATGTTGGGGCTGCCGCTCAGCCTTCGCAAAAGAGAGCCAGTTTTCTTTCGCCATGTTCTACTTTATTTTTCATAGGGATTGATTACATTCGACGCCAAGGATGAGACCTTGCATATTGAGCAACTTTGGTAGTACTAGCTTGTTTTGCGAAAATATGTAAGTACAAAAACCGGAAAGACACAATGACATGATACAAGTTTGCAAGCTATTTCTGTCATTGAACAATTGACATATAAAATGATAGAGATCTTATCAAGTTTTCGTATGATATTTCTTTGTCCTTATTTTAAAAAGAGTGTCCATGGAAAAGTAAATCAAGTCAAATGGGTTGATATAGTGGGAAGGTTTTTCGCGATGGTTGCCTGATAAGTTTTTATTTAGTATTCGTTCAAGGATACTTTTTTCATATTTTAGAAGTAGGGTGGTAAAATCGATCCTTGCTTTGTTTTAGTATTTTAACTATTAACGAAATAGTATTTAACTGAAAGCTTTCATTAGAATGAATCGAAAATTAAATTTCTTAACTTCTGAATGGAAAAGTCAAAGGTTTTTCGACTTAAGCACTTTTTTTCTACATCTCATGGATAAGGTAGAATGGGCCTCGATTTCAAAAGCAATCTGTATGGTTTAGTATTTCACACAAGAGGTTATGAAAACTTTAAGGAAATGTTTTACATAAGAAAATCTGTTTTGACTTTAATTCAGTTTCTTCCGATCGCTGCAGGCCAAGTAAAGCGTCAAAAGGAAATAATGTGGAGGAGAAAGGTGACACATGATTGAGATATTGGAGCTGGTACTGACCTTGAAGCGCGTATCTTTTGGCACGGCTTTCCCCGAAGCCCACTTTGTCCCTCACTCCGCACCGAGGTAAGGACATCACTTTCGCCGTCTCATCATCCAATTCACCTGCAAAATAACAAATGTGAATCACATGTACATGCTACTATTAAAATACATAAAGTTACCTAGTGTGAGTAGTAAACGAAATACAAATGATGATACCTAGCATTGATTAGATAATACTTTGTCAATTTTTATCACAGTCATAGGTGAACCTAATAGTCTCCGTGATTTTTCATAATATTTACCTATAGAGTTCCATACTCTGATCTTGAGCATGTAGTAATTTAGTTCTCTCTAATCTCAATCTCACGATATGCGTAAAAACGTGCAAATCTATAGACGTATTAGGGCAAATTCCAAACTTTTAGCCGCAACAGATGACGCGGAAGTAATTACGAGCACATCAAACAAACCACACAGGCGGAAAACAGCGAGCGAACAGGAACAACGGCTGTTGACGCCGGTCCGCTGCCTGCGCCTCTATCTGTGACCAATTCGTAAATATCCCTACGTCAGAATAGATACGAACACGTTAATTGGCACCCAGGAAAATACTGTCAACTTCATTAATTTGAAGGCATATGTTATTATTATTTAGCCACTTCCGAACAGATTATGGTAATTACGCAAACCGGTGGCACATCATCAGTTGTAGGTACGAATAATGTTGAAGCAAATAACCCATATTAGAATATGAATCAACTCATGGCCTCTATTTTTCTATCATTGCGTCAAGAGGCGTGTAATAGTAATTGATTAATGTGCGATTTTACATTGAATATAAGTATAGCACACGGTAGAGATAAAAAAAATATGTGAGTACTGATGTCTATATGTCGCTTGATTAACATTGATTTTTATTTGTTTTCGAACGAAATGTCTTATAGAAAATCGCTGAACCTTTTGGCTTTAGATTAAAAAAATGCGTTTTGATTACGAATAAATGCTTAAAATAGCCGCAACAAATTGAATGTTATTTCCTTAGTTTCATAGTAGTACGATGAACGCAATAAAACAATTATGATTCTCATGCAAAATTACAAATCAATGCATAATTCAGATGCTCCTGACATTAATGCCATCATTAGAGATGCTTTATCGTTATCGAGTCGTAGTCTAACGCCGTAACATACCAACAAACTCGTGCACTGACCAGCGTTGAATTATGTATAATGTGTGCCTCTGTGCGTTATTTGCTTACATAACAGCACCCCGTGGAGTGGAATAAACTACTTCTCGCGGCAAAGCACGTACGAGTATATACACGACGAAGCACGGTGTCTGAATGCCATGGCTTATACTTTTAAATATTAAGTTTAAGTAAGCACATGTTTTTAATTACTTCTAAGGTAACTACAAGGTGACTAAAAAAGTTCTAACTTTTTAATTATACCTACGTGTGATAAAAAAATTGAACGAAAACTCATTTTTATTTATTTATTTATAAGAAACTCTAACGATAATGCAATCTTATATGTCTATTTATTCTTTAATAAGTACTTTGGTGCACAATCAAAATTTGTACAAAACATTGGACTTAACGCCATATGACTTTGTCTGCCAGTCATACCTCCGGAGCTCTGTTTTTGTATCACTCGATTCAAGATGGCGAGTGATTTTCGTTCGAAGATGAATCAAAAGTCATAGAAAAAAACTCGTTGTCGAACGAAAAACACTCGCCATTTCAAAGCGAGTGATTCAAAAATAGGGCCTTTGGGCTAAGGAGAAAGAAATTTCAACATCCCTTAAAATCGAAATATCGTATCCAATCCATTATGTATGATTATATATTTTTAAGCACTTTATTTCCATTCATTCATACTGAATGACTGGCGATTCTCGGTTTATATGTCTCGTTGTATGTGTTGGTAATAAACCTACTATTCATTTGAGTGCGAGAAAGAAATTTCAACATCCCTTAAAATCGAAATATCGTATCCAATCCATTATGTATGATTATATATTTTTAAGCACTTTATTTCCATTCATTCATACTGAATGACTGGCGATTCTCGGTTTATATGTCTCGTTGTATGTGTTGGTAATAAACCTACTATTCATTTGAGTGGCACTTTGGAGATGTGCATGACATGCGTGTCTTATGATAGTGTTACAGTGATCGTCAGGGCCGCTCAATTGCAGTGGTAGAGTAACTAGCGGTCAGGCTTCCGAGCCACTCGCCCACCCAAGGTCAAGGTTCCACGGATATGGGCTAACATTATTACGTAAATCCTTGCAGTACTAACGTATGTTTTTTTCTCGACGTTGACACGTGGAATTGCCGGGCGAATGCCATCGTGTTAATCTATTCTATATCATTAACTAACTGACAATTAAATTAGACAGAATGTATGGTTATTGTGTTATTTTTAGGTTTTGTTGCAGCAAGGAGTAAAGTTGCTTTATTTTTACCACAAAATTTAATTTGATGTATCTTAACCAGTTTTAAAGTGTTCAAAAACAAAGTAATAAACGAAAACATTGAGATTATAATCATAAATGTTTACTTACCACCTGACTTATTTCTTAACATGCAATGATTGCTTACCGTACCTTTTGGAAATAGATACCTAAATAAATTTAGTATTGGGTAACTCAAATCTCTGCTTGTTTAAACTAACAATTGACATTGACAATTTTAGTAATACGCAAGGCAAATCGATTTGGGTTTATAACCGCTTTCACTGGCCGAGATTGAAGCTAAATCGTTTCCAATACTTATCTCTAAGAATGAAATAAGTTACGCTGACGCTAGTAATAACCTGGATACCTGTAGTTCTTTAATATATACAAATAAGATTTGCGGCATTTGTATTCGTAAAAATAAGCAGGGTTAGTATAAATGCGTCAGGAAAATTAATAAAATAAGGTTATAGGATAAGTTACAGTAAAATAGGTTTAGACTTAAGTTATTTAACACATTGGCTACCTACCAATTTATTGGCTTCAAATGACTCACGAAATTCATTAAAGTAACGTAGGCTACTTGTTATTTTTTTACTTTAAAATAAAAAAGAGACAACGCTTCAAATTACTCACTCATGTTTTTTTTTCGATTGGATTACAAAAAAATAACATTTTAAACTATGAATTTTAGATCATTAATGGGAATTATTAAAAATCTCATTTATCCTATCATAACTTGTTATGAAAAAGTCATACTAGTGACAACTCGTAAAAAAAAATATAAAACATACCACTATCAAATCAAAATAGTTTTTCATTAACTGACCTGTAGCATTCAACCCAGCAAAGCTCTGGAACTCAGCAATGGCCTTCCTCCACGAGCTCTCGTCCATGATGTGGCTGCTAGAAGGGTTCCGCACGGAGGGGCTGAGGTATCCATACTGCGCAAGGTACATCTGGAAGTAGACCTCGCCATCAGACTGCCGCATCCATCTGGATTTGGGCTCCTGTTGTTTTATGCACTTACGCGACGGTGCGGTGCGTAAAGCAACTAGGTGGCACTACGTGTGGACTACTACTACAACTAACTATAAAGTGGGCTATAGTTTTAAAGTTCTGTAAATTACATTGATTAAGGGCCGATTTTTCAATGGTCAGATAAAACTTGTCGCACTGATAAATTATAAAGCAGCAGATTTTAATAAATGACAGTTACGTATGATTGCTGACAATTAGGTGACGTTTTCAAATTAGCCATATTGTACTTTGGTCGACAAATATTTCTAATCTGCCTATTGAAAAATCAGCCCTAAATTGACTAAGTTTATACAAATAATCTTAGAGACGGTTAGGATTGTTTAACAAAATATTTCAACATTTTAAAGACATGAACGTTTTCCACCATTTCCATTCTCAAGGTTCTTAAGAAATATTTTTTTAAATTAACAATACAAAGACAAATATAAATTAATAAGAGAAATAATCTAAATCATTGTAAGTCTCTGATTAAATCCAAAAATAACGATTAGTTGACGTTGTGCGGAGTTTTCAAAACCAAAGATCTTTTTAATTACCCTTATTTACGACATGGATTCCCAACGTGCTAATTTGCTTGATTAGATCTCCTTTATCTCCGATATAATGCCCACACGACTTAATCTCTCGACACCACAAGGTCACTCAACCATTGTCTATCGTTTGATAAAGATAACTCGATGGGCGACGCAAGCGCAGTGCGACGACATTACAATGTTTATTAGTTCCGAGGACCATTAGAAATACGAGACGACAGGTTTAAACGCTCTTTGTTTACAATAATTGCGGAAAATGTACACAAACAAGTGGAGTAGGTTAATCCGAGGAAATGTGATCTGTTTGCGGAGTCTTAAAATCGAGAGGTAAATGAACGGGTTCGAAAATACCATAAAACCGGATTGAGTTATGGGCGATTGTCGAGATGGTTTACTCATACAAAGCGCTTAAGAAGAGACATAAGCGGCCTTGGAAGGTGGCAGCCGATGCGTCGTGCATCGCAATCACCTTACACGTATCTCAGCCCGGCACAGCGCTTTGTTTCACCTCCAGGGAATACTCACAATAACGTGTCAGTCACTACACCACAGTCAATACCCCCAAAAGCCCATCTTTGCTATTGTTTGCCGATGCCGAGTGAATGTTAACAAACTAAAAATATTTATCTACGAGTGTTTGTTCAGCAAACAAAAACAGCAGGCGATCGTGCAACCGAAAAACAAAATTGATTCACCACTTGCAGTTCAGACGGGACAGACAAACTGCAAATCTCATTTAGCTTAGAAATAACGTAGTGTGACTCACACATATGACTGTATTACAAATTAATGTCAGTATCGCAAAGTTTTTATGCAGCGTGCACCGTGATCACGATTTTTGTTACGAAAAATACCTTGTAGACTTTTTCAATTACGATTATTCATGATAATCATTTAAATGCAAATTTTCTCATTATGTTTTCCTTGGGTGTACTTGTTTAAATAATGTTTTAACAACATTAGAAATACTTTATGATGACTTTTAAAACTTTCTAATTTGCTTTGTCCTAATCACGAAGAATAAAACATAGCAAGTGCTAATAATTCCATACACTTAATTGTGTTTACCTGCTGGGTGTTTTAAATTTAGATGCCTACAAACATAAGCTTATTACATATTGAAATTATTTGTTCGATCCTCTGAACAAAGGGCTTCTTCATAAATGTATGTTCCTTTTTATGAGTCATATAGAATTATGACCCTAAAGAATATACCTTACTTTTGAACTTTCGGGTACGGTCATTGACTCCTTTTTTTACAACATTTGTTATTTTAATTCGATATATTCTTATTGTGACTGCGTAGTATGTATTACACCATTAAAAACATAAACACCGTCGCACCTTTATCATAGAAAAATAAATCCATCCGCCTGAAGGAGCACTACTTTCGTGTTAAATGATTCCTGTAAACTAAACAACGATATACGTACTTTATGACTTATTTGTCATGAATCTTTACACGTTTTATTACTTTTTCGTTAAGTCTATTTTGTACGTGTAAACAAAAATCTTACAGATATACGCAAACTATGGAGAACTGGCAATAATCAGCCCCTGTCAACAGTAGCATTGACGTGACAAAACCTTTAATCGTGTCCGACAGTATATTGGAAAATGATCGTTTAGTATTATTTAATACTATTAAGGACTATTTAGTCTTTTCAAATTCAATAAATTAAACAAAATATATATTATTTTGTAAAGCAAGACCTTTCACCTGAATTTCTTGATTTTGGCCAGGAGCTCTATTTTTGAATCACTCGCTTCAAGATGGCGAGTGATTTTCGTTCGAAGATGAATTAAAAGTCATAGAAAAAAACTCGTTGTCGAACGAAAATCACTCGCCATTTCGAAGCATGTGATTCAAAAATAGGGCCCCAAGACATCGCCAATAGTGTCCTAAATAACCAGGTCAGGTATAAGGTCTTAAATAACCACCAGGGGCCCAGATTTTTTTAATCACTCGCCGCAAAATATGGCGTGTGATTATCGATGAATAATGTATGATTTTAGAATAAAATCTGTATAAAATCTACACAAAAGTGCTTAATATAAATATAACTCGATCTCGTAAGTACTCGTGTCAATCTGTCACGTGATTTTTAATTGATTTTCGAACGAAATCAAGAGATATTCAGAAATAGAGTCCCACTGTTTCATATTTCATACAATTACCATCAAATATAATCTGTGCGCAAAGACCAAAAGTGTTGTGATACCTTAACGCTGCCTACGAAAAGACTCAATGTATCCGAAATTTTAATTTTCAATTGTATAACAAAGGCGTGTACCCATAACGGGGTCAGTGTGCCCGTAACGGGAGGCTGCGCCGGCCCACAGACCCACTTGCATGCAAATTTCGCCGAGACACACAGTTCGATTACCATGCATCATCGCTAACTGACAGTGCTAATTGGCAAAAATTACTCGCCACGCTTATCCTACAATTCGTGGAAGACAACTTAAAGCTGCTCCCAACGAGGTCAACGGTTCGTTGGACGATTCTGTGCCAATATTTAAGAAGAGTGTTTGTATTTTATTTTGTAGAAATTTGTTTTGCTTTCTTCGACAATTGTTATTACACGTTTTAATTTAAATGTAAAAAAATACAAACAACAATAAACTTTTGCAAAATATTTACCATTAGGACGGTAATTTACGGTAAAATCTTTTTTTTTAGTCATAACCAATCGGACTCCTTATTTCACGAACACAACTGGCTATCAATAATCTTCCACACCTTGTTTGTTAATCATCTATATTATTTCCTTACTAAGTATGTACTTGATAGTTTCCGGACACATGTTTACTTTGTGCGTAAGTGGCTGAATCAGTGTCGTCCACCTCTATCGAGAGATAGTAAACATAGTATATTGGTTCATGCGTGATTCTGACTCACTCGGCCTTTGATTCGATTGATTATCACATATGTTGCGAACTTCATTCTAACGTTCTGTCACTTGTCACTAATATGAATTGAGTACTTAATATATATATTCAAGGTATATACAGGTTATTTTTTCGGTCAGTGACATCCAATTTAGGGATGATAATATGATAAAGATGAAATAAGAAACCAAAAATTTGCGCACAGGCGGGACTTGAACCAGCAACCTTTTGGCAGACCGGGCCAAACGTTCTTACCAATTGAGCTACCGTGTTGTCAGTCCGACCCTGCGAAATTTGTGGTTTCATTCGTAGCTAGTAAGCTATACCTGATGTTGGTAGTTGACTCGATCGCTGTATCGCATTAATATATTGATTTTATGGGTTTCTTTTATTTCAAAAAAAAAATTTTGGCATCTGTATCGTTTTTATTTCCACCGAGTCGCTCGTCGCTTAACAAAACAACACCCTGTATACGAGTTGCTAGATTTTATTTATTTATCTGTTTAAGAACAAAAAGGAATGATAAAAGAATTCTCTCCCAGTCATGCAGAATTATTTTCATGCTAAATAATAAATAAAATATCGACGCTATGTATTCTACGGTAATTATAATCGGGGTGGTAATCTTGGTGTTGCAGAAAACTCTATCACAAGAATGTACTATGTTCTCATAAGGTGTTTACAATTCCGTAACAGTATAAATAGCAATATATTAAGATAAACCTTATGAAAAGTTTGAAAAATTTGATATATTACATCGCATTCTTGCATTAGCCCGGCAACTGAGTTTGTTCCGGCGTTTCTTCTCAGCGCTTGCCAAATTGTCTGTGTTTTGTCTCGAAGCGCTAGTAGGGCCCAAAAGATAAGGAGACATGTTCTAGCCCCAAACGGACCGAAATTGATTGATATTACACTAATTATTGACGTTCATTAGTGGCATTTTGTGTCCTAAATTGAATAAATTATTTTTGACTTTGACTTTGACTTGACTTTGAATTATCTCCTATAAAAAGCTATTAACTGCGCATCCCAATACTATTCAATGTCACAACATCACATATTTCAAGAAGCAGGTAGTTGTTAATTATGTAGACGCCACCGTCTATGAATGCAGTTTCTGCATTTAAAGATGACAATATAACTTATTCATGCGACAGGATGCATTGAAAAACAGAGTTATTGCAAAAGCTCGGGGATATGCAAAAAGCTTCAGATGCGAGAATGAATTGATTCGTAACTTTTCATAATAAATGAGTTTTCGGTACATGCCAGTATGTACAGCAAGTTCGTTATGCGTCTGTGACTTAATGCGGAGTCGTTTAGTTGAGCTCTTACACACTGCGACTTTTAGCATCGATGCTGTCGCGCGTATTGGTACCGCCTTTCAGCCTCGCGACTCAGGCAATGGACAGATTTAATTTAGCATGATGCAGTCGCCAAAATACAGTACATAATTTGACAATATCCAGCTTCTACATCGCAACTGCATCGATGCTAAAAGAAGTGCAGGGTGTTGAGGGTTTTACGAATTCCTTCGTCTTATATAAGAAATATTTATTTTAGACATTTCAGGATATTCATAATTTTTCCGATTGCTATTTCAAACATTCTGCCCCATACAACAACACATGTATGTTACCCATCACAACGATTATCTACACGATTACGTGTAAGCCATGCGGGCACTTAATGACGCCGCGCTTATGATTGCGTACATGTCGTTACTGTTGAATAACCGACATTGTGCTGGAATAGCACTCGTTTGGGTTGAAAGGACAGAAGGTCATTTTACGTAGCCGTTTTAGATGACTAAACAATTGTGGTAGCACCAAACCCATTCAATCCTAGAACGTTTAGGATAGTTCCACTTAATCACCATCAATGTTCTCTCAATTTGATAAGTTCCATAAATAAAAGAGAGTGATTTAAGGGTCAAAATAGATAGTGGTATGATCCCATATTTAATGATTGACTCTTATGATTAGGTTACGTGGGATGTCATTGTCAATTTTACGATATTTTCCTCTCGAGCAGGGTCACGTCACGATGCTGCCAATACACGCGGTATCATACCATGTGCCTAATAGGCGTTGTTGTTAAATATGATTTGCCATCCATCACGCAACATTGTTCTAGGAAGTGCATCTGTTGTGATACGCTGATATACCTTACGGAGAACTGACGCGGCACGTGTGCTTCTGCCAGCTTCCTGGGCTCTTTATTAGGTAAAGCCTTTGTTATCATTAAACCTAAATTTGACTGTACCTAAACTTTTAATTTTTTCTCAATGCAGGTGTCTAAATCCACAATATTCTTCAATTCTATCAATATCCTCGATATTCTTTGCAGATATCTAAGTTTACTAAAGCTAAGTTCGAATGTAATCAATAAAGTGCCAACGCACAGAAATTAAGCATATGTATAGTGTAATAAATAACGAGTATTATCTCTATAATGCTAATAACCGAAGAACCCACGCGAACTCAGATCATCCAGTCTTTATCTGCAATTACTGCTCCATTAAAACATGCACTTGTGGAGACAAAAACTACTAACTTCTCTATTTTCCATAATAATCGGAGGGTGTTACCTAATTAGTTATTGAAAAACTTTTTAATTACTTTACAAAAGCATTGCATTGCGAACATAACATTTTTGCTAAAACATTATTTATTTGAAGATCACAAACGTTAACAGAAATAAAATACCTAAAAATTTAAATACATCCAAGAGATTACATGCTTTCTGCTGGTAGCAAAAATCTTTTACGAAAAGGTGTCCGACTAATTGGAAGCTATTTGTTATCATTTGAGATCCATTACTCAACGGCACGCAGCTAAACCGATCTCAATTATCTAATTTGTAAACAATACTTATGATAAAGATCTGTCATTATTAAAATTAATATAACGCAGTTGCATAAAAAATACGATTAATTTCCCACATGTAGGTGAATACCTAAATGATGATGGCTATTCCGACCTGCGCCATACCTGCTGGATAAACTCGTGGACTTGATTATCGTAGTATGGCATAATTAGGCCACATGCTAGTTGTATAATTTATTGGTTTATTAATTATTTTCTTGTGGATCATATCTGCGCATTTGCCCTATTAAATACTAGAAATGTTGGAGCGAATTAACAAATTCCATATGTAATTGATACGTGTGCGAACTAATGCAGTGCAGGCTTAAACGCAGTGCACGACGTTTTTTACAACACGTGTTTGTAATTTACATAATTAAAAGGAATTTGCCTACAAAAACAAGTAACGCTTCAGCTTTTTTATGGACCTGTGTGTATATTTCATTTAACTGTTTAATGTTGTGCTTACTTAACACTTAAACATAATTTTACCTATGTACTCGTATTAAAATTAAACCGAAAACCGCCTCCATTTTTTTAATTCGTTGATAACGTGTGCTTGTTGATAAAGTACTCTAAACTATAATATAAAATACAGAACATTAAGTTCACTTAACTCCAATAAGAATAAAACAGAAATATCAATACACCTAGAAACAAAAAGATGACCACAATGCTAATCACGTAATATTTATCTAAAAAAGATGCGTATCGAGTTATTTATTGACCAGTTGAATATTTATAAAAGACGAAGTATTTGCAAGATGTTTGTCGCGTAATATGTTTGTGCTATGTATGAGAGAATCTTTATAATACGTCGGTAGCTTTGTCCCTTGAATCACAACAATTATAGGACGTATCAAACATTAATTTATTTACTTAAGAACGTGAGCGGTTTCAGGAATGTAGATTTAATGTCATGTTAACTAGAATCGTAGAATCTTTATGTAAAAAAATACATTGATTAATATCCGCAATGAAAACATTACATGAATATTTAATTTTGAGATGTCCAGTGTCTGCTAAGCACGTTTTCTGTTACTTCTTCTTTATGAAATTGTGAACTGATTATATTCGTCCTTGCTACCTAGTCTTACGTATATTGGTCGTATTGCTATAGTTTATGCAACTTAAGGTAAATTTCTCAACATTGACTTTTTACTGTAATGATCAGTCACCATGTCAAAATAGCAGATGCATC
The DNA here is from genome assembly GCA_963924145.1 of Pyrausta purpuralis. Taxonomy (NCBI): domain Eukaryota; kingdom Metazoa; phylum Arthropoda; class Insecta; order Lepidoptera; family Crambidae; genus Pyrausta; species Pyrausta purpuralis. Next base: position 13,008,761 of record OZ001642.1, read on the forward strand.
TATCGTAATTTCAATATTGGGATTTCAAAAGGCTCTGAGAGCAGTGCCAAGAAGGACTCACCTGTAGCGCAGGCGCGGCGGCCTGCGCCCGCGCCGCTTGACCGCGCTTATTCATCGCACGCGCAACAGATAATTGCGCCCTTAATTAGTTTCAATTACGTTGCGATTGTCAAAAGATTAAAATAGAATTTATCGCGTGTGAACCACCACTTTTCCGCGGTAGAATGTAGAAAATTATTTTTTTATCGAGACGAGCAGGGCGACTGCTGCCTTTGTCCGGCGCGCTCACGTTTGTCACGTGTACCTGCACATTGTGTTGCTTTTGAGACTTTGAGCCAATGATTGCTGCCAATCATCTGTACCTAGACCTACACGTGTAGGTACTAGTAGGTACTGCGTTCTGATATCGTCGCTTAACGATTTATATCCCATATAATTATTTCGCATCGTCTTGTACGTAGCACTCGTAGGTATGCAGATGCATCATCCATCAGTAGTACTCGTAGGCACGAGTATGCCTCAGTTAAAAGTTCCATTTATATTATTTAAAGTCAGAGAAATGGTGAATAAGATTATATTTACTTGGACCCTTTACACACTACGACTTTTAGCAGCGATGAAGTAGCGATGCTAACGCGCGTTAGCATCGATACAGCCGTGATGCAGAGGCTGGAAATTGTCAAATTATGTACTGAATTTTGGCGACTGCATCGATACTAATGCGCAACTGCATCGATACTAAATTAAATGTATTCATTGCGTGAGTCGCAATGCTGAAGCGCATTTTCTAAACGCGCGACTGCATAGATGCTAAAGGTCACAGTGTTTAAGGGGTCTTATGCTTTTATTTAAATTTGAATCAACTCACTTAAGAACCAGTAACAGTTACTTGTTCACATGTGAGATGGTCCCATATCGTTAGACGGTAGGATTTTATGAGACTCAATGTTGCTTATGTTATGTATGCTGCTGAGAATTGTACTAATGCGTCCAATCAATTCGATTATCGCTGCCGACTTTTGTGCTTCGATTGTTGCCACCGTTCCTGAAATGGCGATGTCGTTCACCGGCAGCACGAGACCAGCACCGGCCGATCGAGCTAACAATGCGCCGCAATCGCCGGGGACGGCCGTGACGCGCGCGCCGAAGGTCGCCGACGCTTCCTGCGTGCGTGACGCGCATGCGCGACTGACAGGTGATGAGATGAACGATCCTAAATCACTGCCATTAACTTAATCAATATTTAAACTATTCCTACTTTGAAACTATTGTAACTTCAATCTAGCTTTAGTCTAAGCAGCATTTCTTTATCAATAGCAACAGCTCTACCAATCTAAGTGTGTCACGGTACAAGGCGTGTGGCACCAATACCGTTGTATTTTTAAACACACTTACTTAACACTTGCATTGAAACAGGAGCCGTTACTTTTGAGAGCATTCGGATTACGGTATTAGCAAGGTGACCGGGTCGCTTTTTGTCTTCACCGGTTCGGGGCTACGTGCTATTTGTCAAACGCGCCATCTCCGTTCCGAACCATCAGTATTATCTAGCCACATAACGAGATAATCGCGTTAACAAGACACAACGAGACCAACTTTCATTGCCCAGTTAGATTACGGAATGCGCCGTTTTCCTCCTCGAGTCTCGGAAATAAAGCAATCATGATTTTGACATCCGACAATGTCACAGTTATCGCCGTTTCTGCAATCTTCTATGTAATCCGAAAAAAATTGCTTCCCAGGATCGTCAGTCGTGACTAGGGTTAAAGACTTCGCTGACTCGCATTGCGAGCTTAAGTATTCTGCCTTTCATCACGTTCATCTCACGCAGTCGCCTGGGCTGATCGTGAGATATACTCTTCCCAAAACGCATTACAAGGAGGCGGCTGACACCTGACCACAGTTAGGTATGCGAGCCGCGTGTTTACGTGCACATATCTAGCCTCACCTCAAATAGCCAACCACGCGATGCTATCAGCTCATGATTTTTTGATATGTCCTATGTTTAACATAAATGCAAATTAGTTTACAAAATATACACATGTCCTATTCTAAGTTCATTGTTCTTCTAAACATCGCCATAGGAAATTTTACGCGAAATGTCCGCCCAGTGAGACACGATACGAATTTTTATTTCGCATTATCGAGACAGGTAGGAATAGTGGACAAAGAACTTCGCGGGTTCTTGGCACTTTCTGGCTAGGGCATTGTTCTCCGCACGAGCTTCTGTCAGGATAATGACCCCCTATAAAAGGGTAGCGTTCATCATCGTAACAGTACCTATTGAAATTGACAGGAAATGCCTTGCCCATGACAAAGTGCGAATAAGAGTCAAAACAAAGCGCTCACGTGGTGACTTGGTGCATTGACCTAAAACTTTTAAGAAAATGGAAATAAAGTTCAAATACTTAGTTCAAAAAAATGAAAAACATTTCGTGACCGAAACCAATGTGCTACGCACGACATTCGTCGGCACTGGAGCGTATCCTAGTAACGATTTCTGCATTTCAATACTCACTTTATCACTGATTTTGTGGTTTCCTTGTAAGTTTCAGTGTAATTGCACGTTCATCATAGCAGAAGGAGGGAGGCATGTTTCATTTTATAACATTCCACAAACCAACCTCTTAATGAAGAGTCAACCGCGATTGATTTTAAGCAAATTAGCTCGGGTTTTCCTACATTAGCTGTCATATCAATTGAGCCAGCTCATCGATAATCATCTTGATCTTAAACCTTTTCAATGATATTTATGCGAGGAAGTAAAAAATACTGCAATTTAAACTTTAATCATCACCTCCGTTTAGTGGTTATAAGAAGAATATACAAGTTAGTGATTCTGAAAATTGGCGGGGATTTACGTTGCAATTACTACTGCAAGCCTGTCAAAGTTTAAACCAAAGGTCGATGGTTAAATATGTTATTTATGATTTTAAAATAAAAGTATTGTATCTGCTTTAGAAAATATAAGGCAAATTTTTGCGTGCTCATAAAATGACTCATAATGTGTTAACATTGTTACAATGTAATTAAATCGAAATCTGTTTAATTGACATGGTTAGTAAGGACAATTTATTATAATCGATCGATTTTTAAGTTTCGCTACGCAAGCAGGTTAGTGGAACGACTTCTTGCCTTGACATCACCAACTATTCGCTTGTTTCCTAAAAGAATAATCAATTTTATTTTCATTATTACAAAAACAACAATTGGGAAATTCAATTTTATGAAATGGGTCAATTTTCATCCAAGATATTTTTTCAAGGTTTCTTACAATGTTTGAAAACTACTTTTACTTATATGTAAATACGACATACTGATCGCACTGCGGCAAGATGTGGTCGTATGTAACCGGTGCCTTATGACCTAGAACTTGCGAGCGACCGGCTCAGCTCGCGATGACTCACACGCCGACGATTTCCGAGAAACTATGAGATTTTACTGTCGTTTCCTCTAGAAGACCATAACTGTCAACCACTGACTCATACGGGACCATGGAAACATGTTTATGTAATAAACCAATTGCCCACTTTGTTTAATTTGCGTAAACAAATATTGACGTTCGAGAAACCACATACAAGTGGGAGGCTTAAGCTGATGTTTTGGTACTGTTTTTTTTTTACTCTATAAAGTTACAATAGCTACATACGAGACACGTACATTTTGTATTATTTGAATGCAAGTATCGGCTATATAATATTTTTGTATTTTCCTACCAAACTAATATGTTTATCACAGAGTCATTCAGGAATAAAACTGGCGTGTCTTTTGATTGATAGTCGTTCGTCTTTCTACATCATCAACCACGCCTATCGATTCATTTATTCATCGTATGCACGCTAGCAGGTTTTAATGCTTTTCTCTTAAAAATCCATCACATAAGCCAGGTTATTTTTGTAAGATTCCGACCGGTTAAGTATGACTCACTACAACCGGTATACTTTTTACCGTAACACATCAGTTTTGCTCGGCAATATAAACAAAATAGTCCTTCTGAAATGCTCATCTGATGGTCCACCACCAATCATCTAGACGAATGGTTTAATTGTTTTATATGTACTTTTATAACATTACATTTAACCTATGATGTAATCTCAAGGCAGATCGGATCCTGTTCGATTGGTCTGTAGCAATTGATTCATAAGCAAACAGCTTTATCGTATTTTACAAATACTACACCCATGACGCAAGGCCCATTGACAAAGTCTAATGACCAAGCCCGCCACACATGTTCAGTAGTGAGAATGATTCATGTGTGGTATAAGGTGAGCGGTGAGAGGCGTACGATCGGTGTTCTTAAGTCGTTGCAATAGGTGGCCTATATCACTCGGTCGGGTATCTCGCATCTTATGAATGAAGTAGCACTGGTACTACCAACTATAAGAGTGTTTTCAATTAGTTTTGGAGGCGCCCGGTGAATTCCGAGAAGCGTTGAGTCACAGATTGCCCCACCGCAGAACAAGTCACTTCCGATTCCGTTTCTGAGATAATGGTCGATGAATGATACCTACGAACGATTACCGTTCCGCTGCTACCGAATAAGTAATCGACTTGCGATTAGATTGCACTCTCAGTCCAAACTATTTTTCACAATGATTAATCTAGTGACTGCTTTATTTTACCTATACCTACTTTAATATGGGTAACTAGTGATAGTGTTGATTCAGGTCATTACGTTTATCGATTTTACTATCAGGATTATTCAGGATCAATCTCACGATAAGGTTGTTTATAAACATAGCAACCCATAGTGCCTCATCAGTCACCCTCACTAATGAAAACCACGAAAGTAACGACCGATTTGTGTTAACTTGTCTCGACGTAACTATCGCAAATTTCAAGCAGTTTGGAAATCCATGCGTTAGCTCATATCAGCTGACGGACATTAATCTCACAGTTTTTTTTTAAATATAACTCCGGCTCTCTAAAGGGAAGGTGACGCAATGCACATTCCACAGATATCGCGATTGCAAAGATAAGATACTCACCATGGCTCTATCGGTGCCTCCGAAGGCGGGCGCCGCGCTGCTTCTCGTGAAGAGCACCAGCCCCACCACCAACGTCCACAGCGCCCTCAGACTCATCCTCACACTGACATACGCCATATTAAATCTTCTCGTTTGACTATTATGTAAACTCATCTATATCTAATTCTATATCTTTATCAAAAATATCTTCTCTAAACGGACGGATGTCATTTAAAAATATCTCTCAACCAAATAAGGCCGCAGATATTCAAAAATCTACATTTATTGCTATCGTTGATATGTCGTGACTCGATCTGAAACAAAGAAATAGATAACTTTAAAACGTAAGTCGCATGAACTTTAATTATAAACAAGAGATGGTAAGTCTTCAGAAGATGCAGAGGTCGCGATCCTTCGGTTAGTCATATCGGATGAGATGAATCATACCGGAATATTTATTCAAGATTGAAAAGTAACAGCAAAGAGTTAAGGATATGCATGTTTAAATTTTGATAACTTTGAGGTAAACTTAAATGTTATTTATATTTCTCTGACAAGTTCGGTCAATACGATGAGCGCGGCTAATCACGGCGACCTACATTTACAATTGTGAGACACGGTGGGCTTGTCAACAAACGCTATTATCATCTAAAAGATAAATTGTTCAACAGCAAATATACGTTAACAATGCTCTTAGATACTGGCATATAAAGTATTTGTAATGTATTTGCGTGTTTTCTTACGGGATAATTTAATGTTTAAAAACAACTTTCGTTTAAAAAAGTAAAATAACCGGCCAAGTGCGAGTCGGAATCGCGCACTGAGGGTTCCGTGTCAACTTAACCTGAATTAGAGAATCCACTTACTTCCACTTAGTAAAATACTACAATATTTTGTTGACAGCAAATGTAACTTTTTTCATAGTGTTTATATGAAGAACATAGTTAAGTTTGCAGTTGTTGAAATTGTGTTATATCTCAAAAACTTCTTGTTCGATCCCGTCCAAACCAATTTTCGTTGAAAGTATTTGGTAAGATCTACATCATATATTTTTTTTTCAAAATTTACACTCGCTTAGTTTAAAGTTAGATGGGGGGGGGACACCCATTTTACCACTTTGAAAGCGTCTAGCTATGAAACGTTAGACTTTAAAAGAAAATGGTTTTAGGAACCTCTACGTCATTTTAAGAGACCTATCCATAGACACCCCACATGCATAAGTTTGATTAAAAAAACATTTTTTGGTTTTAGTTTCAGTTATTATTTTTTATTTTTTGTATGACAATCGTGTAGCGGTTAACAAAATATATCTTCCTACCAAGTTTCAATAGTGCGATGCTTATAGTTACAGAATAAAGTGGCTGTGACATACGGCCGGACAGATAGACAGACAGACAGACAGACTTGACGAAACTATAAGGGTTCCGTTTTTTGCCATTCGGCTACGGAACCCTAAAAAGCAAACAATTTGAATAAATATATCTCAAGTTGTGTGCTTTTGTTTTTCTCTGCTCATTTGCGTATGAAAACAAATGATAGTCTATTTTCGTTAACTCTGTTGGTCATATAGCATCACAATTGATACAGATGAAGGTTAACAGTCGTTTTAAATAACTCATTAGAGGCTCAAAAACTGAAAGCGCAAATCAGAAGTGTCACCAGCAATGTTGCGCTCGCCGAGGCGTGTCGATGGAGGCTGGAGGCGACAGTTTCACCGGCATTGGACACTGTTACCTAACTTCATTTACCAAAACATTTTTTCGATAGGACTTTAACCGATCTACACAGATTGCAAAGTAAATAACACCGAACCGAATAGATCGCAAACACGAAATTGATTTGTTTTTGATTCACTGAAATGAGTCTCTGTTGAACTGTGTTTTTCATACCGAATTCAGGGTTTAATTAACAAACATTATTTAAAGTGGTTAGTAAGAACGGAGTTTATTTGTGAAATAGTGCGTATCTACAAGTGGAGATCTTATGTGTATGACTGATTACGATTATCTCAATTAAACTGCTCTACTTGTGATGGTTTATTTAGGGTTAAACCAAATATTTTAACCCGTCATAAAAATAAACAACTATCTTCTTATCTTTATTACTACCCTAAACCAGTAATTAGTGTTGTTTTCGTCTGTGTACATAAAACCAGTATTGAGCTTGTATTTTATGAATGCCTATTTTTATGGATGTAAAATGACTGGAAATAACTTCAGCAAGTGGCATTAAACTTAGCATTCCTAATGTGATTCATTAACGCTTATCTCGTAATAAATATAAGTTTTTCTATCTTGTGTTTTCTTTAACTACACTTGAGTGTATGATTGTACGAGAAATATGAAGGTGCTTCAAGGTTTATTGCGATTTTTCCCCGAAGCATGCATGGGTGTGATAGGAACTTTACGCCTTAACCTCCGGTTTATCAGTGATGTCTTCCGCGCTGTTGCTTGTCGCAGATTATATCTACAAACAACTCAACTACTTATGATGTCACGGCGTTGAATTTTTTATTACTTGCATCAAGTGTAATTCCTATAAGGAACGTCATAATAACGTTTGTTGTCACTGAAAATCTATTAGATTTTTCATCTTCCACTTATAAAATTCACCAATTAAGACAGTTAATAGAAAGAAATTAATGGTATTTAAGCAATTTGAAAATTGCAGTTTCAATTAATAAGAGCTTACTCTTTTACCTTTTTGCATACAAATAAACGCTCTCAAAAGCAAATGAGAAACTAGCGACAACTCGTAATTCCTTAATCAAGACAACATCAGTGTACAGATCGAATCAAGCAGTCACGACAACGTTTAACACCATGTTTGCTGTCACGTCTCACGCATAACGCCCATAACATTACGATCACAGATCGTCGATGCGACCACATTTGCATGCGCAGGCAACGGTGGCAGCATCGCAAGTGGCTCCCTCTGGGATGACGCGATCGCATCTGCACGACCCTGGAGGGCCTTCCTGCTTCCGGATCATCGGTGACAATACTAATAACTCCATTCCAACTGTCATTTCGAGAGGCTTTTGAATTTATTCTGCATGTTCCGCAACGGAATTACAAGCTGGGTTCCGTTTTAAAACTGAATCTACGAATCACGACTTAATACCCTTTGAAGTGGAGGGTTGACGAAAACTTTTGACTGATAAACTGTCCATCTACGTCCATCTATTTAGCTTAAAACTTACAGCCAGTTTCTTTTTAGGTGTTTACGTTGAGAACGATTAGTATGACATGAAAATATTTGTTTCTAAATTGAGTTAAGTTTCATATGATTTGCCTATCCAGCTTCTATTTAGATTTTTAACTTAAAGTAACTATCGCTTCTACAGGGTGTAACAATAAGGCAAAATATTGTTTAAGGGTATGTATGTATGTAATGTGAACATTAAGTAGTAAAAGTTTTATTTAAAAATAAACAACTTTTTTTCCTCATACTAAGTAAATAAATTGTTTTTTTACCGAAAGTGTTGACAACTCTGAATCTGCGGTCATTCGTTAGCGAACCTCCGCCCGCAACCCTCGCCCGCCGCACACACACACACACACCTAACAGCTGATATTTAAGGTTGTCATTGTAAAGTTTTTATTAAAACTTTAGCATCAATATACTCAGTAATTAATACTCGCACGAGTTTGTGGTTTTGCATAGGAACTACATTTACTACTCTACACGTCCTTTAAATTTTATTTCGCCTTTTTGTTGCACCCTGTATATCAAAAAGACAGAGTCAGAGTCAGTCAGATGCTAAACTTTTCTAGTGCTCGTAGGTGTGTAGTGTCGTGAGCGTGTTTATTGATATTTTTATTGTAAAAGTAATGGCCCTCTTCTCATAAAACTTGAATGATCATTTACCACTCATTTAGTTCCAGTCAATGTCATCCATCCTTTTTATAAACTATGTCTCCGAGTGTTATTAAGTATTAAATTCTGATATTATGAATACCTTGCTAGTTCCTAAAGCTTGTATAGCTTACAGCATATAGTATTAGATCTTGCAAGAACAGACGATGCTCTAAAAAAATTACCGGACTTTAGGATGCTTTAATAACAACGAATGAATTTTACGGCTGGTGTAGTTATTGCTTTACTTTATTTTATAATACTAATGGAATTACAGCTTGAAATGAACCAGTTTTCCGTATTCGTCTGTTGCATGAGTAATCTTCTAACCTTTACATAGACAGTGTATGATTGACGTTCCGTAGCTTATCGTATGAACCATCAACATCACCTTCGAGACATCGAACTAGTTACGTTTCGTTAATATATTATTTAATAAAAAAACTTCAGTCATAAATATATTTACAGCTATTGTTGGTAAGTACCTCGTATAATATTAGAATGAGTTACGTTTAAGTTAAAGTTACAGTTCAATTACATTTACTTTAGTTTTAAATTGTACTACAAAAGCTAAATTTAGTGGTTAAGTTTATATCTAATCAATTAGGTGCAACCTACTCTAATATGTTACTAATAAAATGAAGCTGAAATTGTAAAAATATAAATTTTCAAGTGAGTCTGAAATAATGAATCTAACTAAACCTAGAAGTTCGTCCTCATAGCTAGTTGAAAAATATTTCTTGGTCGTACAAAAATGTTCACATCGTACCTACATCCATCACTAATGACCGAACTGTGATTTTAAATAGTCAAGTTCGGATTTGTGAAGCCATGACTCCATGAGTCACATCCACGCACGCTGCGGATATTGAGAACACAAAATCAACTTATTAATTTGTATGTTAACAAATTAAATTACTCTTGTTTACTGACATATATTCATTGAGAGCAGTGACAAATAGTCTGGTCATAGAACGTAATGATACGTGACCATCGAGCACTTGTAAGTGAGCTACCTAAATTTTGCAAACATTACTTACCTATAACAAAATTATAAAAGATGCAGGGGACAATTCTCGTGCAATACGTATACGAACTAAGTGCACCGATCAAATGGTTTTTGATTTTGCAGGGTAACGATTTCTATGTGTTTATAATTTGTTCGTGTGATAGTTTTTTTACGTGTAAAATTTAACTTGATTTTTTAGGTAAAACAGTAAAACTCGCAATCGAATTACCACACGAAAAATAGTTCGATTGCCACGAGAATCGGCCTCCAGCTCCTAATCCTAAACGCACTCCACAAATTCTGACACTTCACATATTCACGAACTAAACTTGAATTTGGAAATAAGAATGTTCACTATGATGTACCACCCAGTGTTATTGTTGTGCACTACTTGTTTTTTTAGTAAAACAATCGCACCTTAATAAATAATTTTAAGAAACAATGTTCTAGAGTGAACACGATAGTTGTAGCTTGTTATCAGTAAGATAATTTTACGTCCTTATCCGCCGAGTTATCTGATAAGACGTCGTTAACTTAAATTCGCTTTTTGTTACCTTTATTGTATGAATTTTTGATCATTTCTTTGTTATTTTTCAGCTACTCTTTTCAACGAAAGTATTTATTTTGTAAACTTCCGATAAAACACAGATATCCTTTGCTAACTTTTCTTGTATCTTTCTCACCAGGGCCCTTATTCACTCGCGTCAAGGTGGCGTCAGATATTTTTTGATAAATTTCCGATTTTCCAATAAAAAATATTATAATTCCACGCGGAAGTGATTTGAAAAAAGCGAAATGAATTTTGTGAGTACCACCGTCAATATTTTGCGTGATTTTCATTGATTTTTAATTCCGAACGAAATTCATAAGCTATATTCAAGCGAGTGGTTCAAAAATAGAGCTCCTGATGTAATCTATGTATGTCATGTCCCGAAGCCAGCACATCAGGATACCCGCTTTTGTTGCAAACTAGCTCTTATCACAATGACATAAGACACCGCAGTGTTTACCTTGACGTGCTGCTGTCCGTACAAAGGTTCAATGTGAGTAAATGAATCTTGAATCTAATGTTATAGGTACTTACGAGAAAATTGGAAGTGCCAATTTGGCTGTTAGTTAACTTTATCCTTAATGTTGTGGTAAACAAAGATTTAACGTGTGTTTTATGACAGGAATTAACATTTAAATGGTGGTAAAATTTAGAAATCTCGTATTTCTTGTTCTTGGTTCAAATAAATAGGATGTGTGATGGTAATCTATTGACGACGTATTATTGACGTTGTAATGATGAAAAACATCTTAACATATTAATAAAGTTTTTATTAGTTATGGCACTCTGCTCTATTAAAGTAATAATCTTCAATCACGTTGCCCAGCTCCTGTAGCGAGGTGTAATAGGTGTCAGCTTTATTATAACGTGATGTGAATTTTTTACTCAGGTAATCTGTGCTCGTCAATCGTTTGTAATTTCCCTCGAACATGACAATAGACAGGAAAATCTTTTGTGCCCCTACTCAATCAAACACACGAAAATAGTTACGACAAAAAGTAATTAAGTATTCATTCATTAACGTCTCTGTGACATAATTAACATAGTTAAGAGTTAGATACAATAAATTAGAGTTATCTTTATCTGTTGTTAGAATGACTTTGTTGAAATTTATACATCGCAAGTCTATTTAACCAATTTAAGGTAATATATACATCGAAGTGTTCAGCAATAATAATAATAACATAAAATCGTAATGAATCTGTAATAACTTTAAATAACATAAATACCTCGTCATTACTTTTTTAAAAAAGTTAATTGAACTAATTGCTTTTTGTCGTTGATGTATGATTGAATTGGGATGATAAAGATGCACATGTACAATTTATTTTTATTGTAAGTTTGCATTTCAATCGTAATATAATTACAGCTCAGCATAAAACTTCCTAGATCATGAATTTACCTACGAGAATATAATTTTGTACCCTTATTCAGTTCTTAACTTTCAGACGTAAAACTTTTCGCATTCATTTAACTTGAAGGCTGTGGCAAGTGGCTAAAGAGACTAGATAGACATGTAGAAATAGACATGTCAATGATTTTATCTTACGATAATTAATTACGATAATATTACTTATCAACTTACTTGTACCACTAGTCCTGTCTTCAGTTCACGCAATCCTTCCTACTTGAAACTTACGTCCCACTAGTGCGATCACGTCCGTACACCCGAAAACCTAACCAGTGTGTTGTAAAAAAAATAAGTCTCCGTAACATGAATCACAGCACTGGTAGAGCACTTGGTCCCGTTCACTTTTTTCTTTGCAATTGCGCGAATTTTCAAAGAAAACGTGCGAGTTCGCGTTCGACTGCGATCGAGGCGCCTCCGAGGCACGACCTATCGCGAGTCGGTTGTGAGGGCGAGTGCGGGCCGCGCCGGGCGTCGCGGTTATATCAGCGCGACCGAGGTGGACCGCCCCCCGCGCCCACAAGCGTGACAGCCCTAGCTTTACAGAGCTTTTGCCTGAAATTAAGCTCGTACATGATACGAAAGGTACAAAGCTCTAACTAAGTAAAAAAAATCAAACTTTTTAATGTCATTTTATTTACAAACTAGCCATTGTGGCGAAGTTCGTATCTCCACCCTATACGTCTTATACGACGAATCCCTCAAAGAGAAGGAATTCTGAATCCACCTATTTTAAAGTTATAAATATTGTGACTAATACTACTTTAATGTAGGTACATAGAAGAAGAAGATTGTTTTTTTTAAATCATGTTTATCTATTTTCATTACCATCAATCCAAAATGAGTAGTAAGGATTTATTATCCTCAGAAAACTATTTTAAGGAGTTATTTTGTGATTTCATGTCAGATAGATATGTCATTGACTCATATTGAGTGTTTGCCAAGTACTTACATACTTATAGCTTATAGGATTACTTTGATGACATCTTTAATTATATTAGCTATAAGACAACTAAATTGCAAGCGTCTTCTTGTACAAATAGGCTCAGCCCATGTCAATATTTACGAATACGGTGGTCTAGACAAACCACCCCATTTGTTAAGAGTTGCGTGCGGTGTTGCGCCCACAACCTGCATATCATTATGCACGATTTGCCGCCGATGCTTTTCCATAAGGTAAAGTTCACGTGGAATAAGTTACTAAGGGACTTAATATACTCTATTGTTTGCATATTAAATCGTTCAATAAGCTGTGCACTATAGCAAAAATATCGTATTAGTAGATGTTAAATGGACAAATCGTATGTATTTATGCTTCATTGTACCTATGTATGTATTTATGCTTTATTTATGTTTATGTATATACTTATATATATTTTGTAGTAAATATTTATAGATAGAGTTATTTACTTAGTTTATTTAATTCAATAATATATTTATTAGTTTCTTGTTACTATTTTCCTATTTTCATTTGTTGTTTTTTTTACTGCACCCGTTGCTATCTTTCTGCATGACCTAAAGGTTTGACTGGCAGAGAATGCTTTTAGCATTAAGTCCACCTTTGTACACTAAATTTGTGCAATAAAATTTGTCTTTAAATAAAATAAATCGTCATCTATTGTAATTATACAATTTTTATTTCTAGGTATGTCCTGCCTTAGTTAAGTTTATTATACGTGCAATATTTTTGTTGAAAATGAAGCAATCAATTTGTGATTACACTACAATTGCAAACAATGCCAGGTGAAAAATGACACATTCGTAATTACTAAGCGCATGCGACTAACTAGTTACCGACAGGTTAATACACAACTGTTTTCCTGGGCAAACCATATAAGGTTCAGTTAGAAGTTTATAAATCCTATTTAGTTAAGTCAGAGTCCATGTCCCACGAAAAGTTAAAGCAATTAGGTCAATTATTATTGTTGAGACAAAATCAAACTTTTAAATGTGCATTTTTTACATATCTTGTCAGCATGATATAATAGAACAATTTCCCACATTTTTTCTTCTTATTTTATTCTATCTTTCCAAAGTTAGATATTAGTTCAAAGTTCGTTTTACACAAAAAGCTGAAACAATTAGGTAACAACATCATGTCAATTATTATTGTTGAGACTAAATTGAACAGTCAAGTGCAATTATTAAATATCCTGTAAGCGTGACCTAGTAGAGCAATTTCCCAAGTTTTTCTGATCTCTCCCGAGAGCTAGTTTTTGCGTGAGACACAATGTCCAAAGAGTAATAAAATGGATGACCAAAGTTCAAACCAAAGGTCAAGTGATTGTAAATATAAAGATTAACACTCTGTTTTTTTAAATACTTTTAAGATTTTCTTTCCCAAAGCCTATTCAATATTAGAATACTTATTCCTTTAGAAATTATGAACAAAATATAATGAATCAAAAAATAATCTGGCTTGATAAAGCAGCTATTGACTTAACTGAATGAAAATATGTAATTATTTCGAACACTATCTCGCAGGAACGTGATGTAATAAAATAATTATGCATTTAAACATTTACACTGACGTATTTTGGTTACTTGCAACAACAGGAAGTTTCCTTTTGTAGCCACGTTAAAACTACAATATGAAGATTCCCTAATTAATGTATTTACAGCTTTAACAAGAAACGTATTTTCTCCACAGTATCTTCATCATCTATCCTGCGGCGATGTCAACTGATAATATTCTATTATTCCTTCTGAGAATATTGGTTTAGATATTAAGTCATATTAAAAAACTTACCTATAGTCGCAGTAAGTATTATACCTGCTATAGTATATGTACCTTAAGTACCAAGTTGGTTAAATGATAATAATAGGTACTACTCTTAAACGTTTAACACCACTAAACCAAAGGTCATATTAAATTAATATGGAAAACTGGCATAGGTAATCGCTATGCGAAATCGACCTTATAGTGTAGGTAAGGATATTTCAATGTGTAATCATGGAATCAATAATAGTCATTATTAACAAGGTATAGTTTTCTGATAAAATGATTACGGAATTATACCAAAGATGTCAACATCCAATATCTATAGTGTTCACCTCCGTAAGCGACTTTACTTGGAAGCAATTTTAACCAGATAATTTTCCGGCAGCGAAATTACTTAGCATAATGTACTTCACTCAAGTCACCCTACAAGACGTATGTGGGTCGTATTCTACAAACTACAATATTACTTTTTAGGGTTCCGTAGCCGAATGGCAAGAAACAGAACCCTTATAGTTTCGTCTAGTCTGTCTGTCTGTCTGTCCGTCCGTATGTCGCAGCTACTTTATTCTGAAACTATAAGCATCACATTGTTGAAATTTAGTAGGAAGTTGTATCCTATTAACCGCTTTACGATTCTTATACAAGAAAAAAATATATTTAATAATGGGGGGGCTCCCATACATGAAACTAAAACCGTTTTTTTTTTAATTCAATGGCACGGAACCCTCAGTGCGCAAGTCCGACTCGTACTTAGCCGGTTTTTTTTGCTTACAACCAGGGTGCAGTTCAATTCTTGTCCAGGAGGTCGATTCTCGCGGCAATCGAACTTTTTTCGTGTGGTAATTCGATTGCGATTTTGGCCGTGTTACCTAGAAAAACAAGTAAAATATCTACACTTAAAAAAACTATAACACGAACAAAATCTAAATACATAGATATCGTAACCCTGAAAAAACAAAAGCAAATTTTCTTCGACAAAGAAAAGTCGATCGGTGAACTTTTTTCGTATACGAATTGCACGAGAATTGCCCCCCAGTTCGCTTTCGAAAAAATTTCACCGATCGAATTTTCTTTGTCGAAGAAAAAATAGTTTTTGATCCTCAGATCTGGTCACGATTTCTTCTATGCTGTAGTTTTTAAGTATGGATATAAATATTCCTTGATTTTTAACTGACTTCAAAAAGGAGGTTATCAATTCGACTGTATGTCGTGTTTTTGTATGTATGTTACCTCATATATCAGTCATTTGCAGACCGACTACTCAGAGGGTTTACCTTCTAATAAGGCCCATTGCTTCCGAGTCGGGATCATGATGTGATCTTGGTGTAATCCAGAAAGAACCTAAAATTTTAAAGGCACGTACATTATTTTGTACAAATACCTTAATGTTGACATCTTTACGTCAGATTGTCATCATTTTGTGAAGCTTAGCTGATGGTGGAACTCCTTAACGCTTAAGAGATTGTGACGCCAGAACTTATGATAGATGAATATCAGCATAAAAGGAGGCAAGCCCACACCCCTTTCTACCCTCCCCTTCCTCTTATTAACAAAAAAGCAAATTAAATAACTTTCACAAAAAATTCAAACTGACTTCTAAAATAAAATGCACTAAAAAGTCTTAAGTAAAGTCTTGAAACTTTCGCCTAATAAAAGGTCATTTTTGTGAAGAGTCAAGAGTTAATTTAAGTAAGACTTTTTAGTGCATTTTGTTTTTGGAGTCAAGTTTTACTTTTTTTCGTAAAACGGTTAAGCTCGCAATCAAATTAGCATACGAAAGCAGTTCTTTTAACGTGAGAATCGCCGCTCTAATAAAAAATTTGGTGTATTTTTACAAGAAAAATGATATTAAATAGAAGAAATAATGGAAAAGTTATAACTACAAATTAGTTATTTATGAAATTATGACAAATATACCTATCGATGAAAAAAACATCCACTTTCCTTGAGTTACTCAGTCCATCGTCATATCTGTCCGTCTTCCGTCTTATTTTATAGGCAAACAGAGGTAACGCAGTTTAAAACCTTAAAACTAATGTTCGTACACGTATGTTTTTAACCGTCTTCAAAAAGGAGTCGATTATCAATTCGACTGTATGTAATATCTTGAGATGGGATTTTACCCTGAAAAACCCCAAAACCGGGAAACACTCGGGAAGATTTCCAAATGGGTAAATATACTTACGTTTTTTTTTGAACTCCAACAAATTTTAAAACAAATCTTTAGTATTTGCTTATACGCAATTCTAAGCTCAAAAAAATGAAATCAGTGTTATGGACGTCGATCACAAAATCAAACCTATTTATTGACGTTTAATATAAAATAACTTAACTTAATTAAGAATTAATGTTTTATTTGAAAAAATCGTTAAACCGGTTGTTCGACAAGTGGTGTGTGAGTGGCAAGTCAACGGCAAGATAATCTCGTTTATAAGTTGTTTTGTCTCCATACCTTTCGCACATATCTTACAGTTTTTACTATACTTTTATTATATAGTAATAAATTGTTTTGTGATTAAAGTGGATGAATATTTCAGACTGACGACTCCTATTAAATTCTACTGTTTTCAATCAATAATACATACATAACCTAGTCGCTCAAATAGAGCTAATGCAACGAGCTTCTCCTTTTGAGTTTTTTCCCATCGACCAGTTATAAACAACGTATAATATGGGGGCAATAGTGAAATCCAGAAAAATAATCAACTGTTCCGTACGCAACTTCAATTGGCGCGCGATCAAAATGTATGGAATAGCTGCTTTTTTCCCCGTCCATTATTATCCATCAGTGGAGAGACTTCACACAAAATTTGTGGACCGATTTGAAAAATTTCTTGCCTATTCTGGATAACAAAGCTAGAGTAAACTAGCAGCGGTTTCACCCGCGTCATGTGAGATTTACCATTAAAACCATCACCCCGTTTAGATTTGTACATCTCCTTTTAAATAGGTCCAATAAACTGTATCTGTGAAGAAGATAATTTATTCGATATATCGATTGAAAAAAAAAATTTAATCGACTTCATAAAATGACGACTTCATTAATTCCTACAATTCCTACCTCACATCGCTCGTTACCTCGTATCGCAGTCATTTATGGACTGATATAAAAAATTCTTTCGCCTACCTAGAGGTTATACCATCTCGTCCCAGAGTCCCATTGTTACCAAGTCGGAATCTGATGATGGGATCTTGGTGTAATCATAGGAAACCTTAAAGGCACGTATAGTGTTTTTGTACAAGTATTTTAGACATTTTTTACGTTTAATAGGCAATATTGGAACTGCTTAACACTTGAGTTCAGTTATTACAACGACAGAACTTATAAGTACTGAGCTGCTTATTCAAGAACAGAGTCAAAAGGGGATAATCGTATAAATCACTAAAAAATAGGAAATAAAACTACCTTTAACAAAAAATAAACAACTTCAAAATAACATGCAACTTCAACATAAGTCTTTAAAACTTATGAGTTTAAAGAAAAGAGTCCATTTTAGACAAACAATTTCTCTTTAATTTCTTCAAGCATCATCCATCAGGGCAATAAATCCAAAAAAAAATGTTTGCCTATATTGTAGTCCTTTCTATCTATTTAAGAGTCGTATCTTAGTTTTCAGTACTTTTTGTTATTGAAGTCTTTTTTTTTTTGTAAAAGTTAATTAAATCGTGTCCCGAGGTTACAAAAAAAAATATTTCATACTCGTAACATCCATCAATCAAAAGCACAAACTGCGGTTATACCAGACCTTCCCGGTTCATTGTTATACCTCGATCCATACTCTCTGTAAAGGTATACTTACCTGAACCTACCACATGAGTGTTCACCAGGTGACCTTGGCGGCATCGGTGACAAAGCCATTGTCTAACGTGACTAAACCGAGGGTGCTGCTTCCCTGAACAGCTTTGGTGGTGAGGTCACCGCTCGGGTCAAGGTCGTTAAGTTTCAAGGGTTAACAAGTGTGGTTGAATAAGTGCTCCAATTTGTAGAACGAAGGAGTTTTTTGCCACCTGCTGTATTGCGCCGTTTTTTTTTTAAATTTGAAATTTTGGGTCAAACTTACGGGAAACGTTAACAGAAGTCACAGAAGATGTTTTTATAAGTAAAAGGGCTTGTTAGCTTTACGATCATTAATTAAGTCTTTGTTAGTTATATCTGCCTTACACTTCTACGAAATGACGTTATTTATTAAATATATTCGTTAGTTATAATTTAGATAGTGCTTTACGTGTCCATTGTGAAACAGGCCCTCGGTTATTTTACTTTAAAAGTAATTTATGAAATAATCTCAATATTTCTTAATCGAAAAAAATACAACTTGTACAAAGGATGAAAAGGCAGAACAATGGTAACACGCCAGTAATTGATTAATGAGCATTTAATTAAAGTACCATTTATCTCAACCTTTCGTTGGTAGCATGTCTTATTCCAAGCTGATGAAACTGACCAAGAGACAGACTAAGCGCCAATTTATCAAATAGAATATCATCAAATTGAACAGAATTACTAACTGTTATAGTACAAAATAGTGTTAATGCGACCTAACAGTACATAAAACATACATGTGTGCTATACATAAAGTTTGTAAAGGCTGTTTGAGAAAAGGCTAAGTACACGGCGCACACAATTAAGAAAAACTGTTTATATGTAACTGATATGATCGCCCCTTAGCGGTCTGAAGGACCACGCGGAGGTTTTTATTGGTAGGTTTGGCTACTCTTCAAAAAGTAAAGCATTTCCGCTGCGAAAAAAAATACGTGCATTACAAAAATTTGGGAGAGACTGTTTGAGTTGAGTCGGCGGTTTTTCGGCGGAGATTTTTCAATACAAAGCCCTGCTACGTACTTTACAGATAATCTTAGTATGATTTTCAGTGCTGTGCAAACTATTTTCAGAAAATCGTATTAATATTACATAGTTATGATATAAAAAAATCACTTGGATATCTTGATATTCTTTAAAATGTTAATAAAATTGTGTTAACGACGGCTAACAAACTTCGTGTACGAATGAAACTAAACGATTGTCAATAATTTGGCTCGCTTACACGTGGATACGAGGAAAAGATTTTCATTGCCTACCAGCGTTTTAAAATCTTTACTAATATTCATTTGAAATAACTGTTTCGCCCTTTTAGACCAGTCCAGTCCATACCTATTGCCCGTAAACAAAATTTGTAATACGTCACATAAATATATGTCGAATTGATAACCCCCTTTTTTGAGGTTGGTTTAAAACTTGATTACGTTAAAATAATAGCAATTTTTATTAGCTTTCATTTTGTAAAAGGTCGCATGTCGCTAGGACGCATAGTTATTTTGAGGTAGTTCGATATATATGCGAAAAACCTCAAAATTTTACCTTTAAACCCTCAACCAAATGTACCAGCGTGTTTTTTTTTCCTTTTCAGCGTGAGCGGGAAAGGGATAAAATCTTTCAATAACTACCGAAACAAATGGTATACTTACCTGTTAATAAATTTTAAACTGTTATTAAACCCTTATGACGAAAGGGTATTATAAAGTAGATGATTGATGACATTGTGGACCTTTTGAAAAAAGGCATTGACAATAGTGACTGAGTTTGTTGCGCAGCTTCTTAGCACTCGCCCACAATTGTCCCGAAGCTGTCGTAGGGTTTATATTGGGACGTGTAAAAGTGCCCGCAGTGGGCCACTGGGCCTGCAGTAACGAGTATTTGCATAAATAAATGACTTTTATGACTTAATGACCTTAGTGACGGATAATCCAGAAGGAATTGAATAGTGGCGTTAACCAATTTCACTGATAAGATATTCAAAAGCATATATATGCTTTACTTAAGGATATCGAGACACTCTCAGCAATATTAATGTTTATTTGTTTGTTTTATAGAACTACGAGTATGACCATTTGCTTTATCGTTAAACAATTTACTCCAATAGTCACGAAATATGTAGAAATGTAACCGATATCGTTAGAAATGTTAAGTGTTACGGTGAAAACGCGGTGCTTTCGATCAAACGACCTCGATATAGGGCGAAGGTCGGTGATTCAAGCCGAACACTCACCACCATAACAATGACACCATGCTTTATTATTACACAACCATTTCTTTTGTATAAATTATAGAGATGTTCGGATAACAGTAACAGAAAATTTGTAAGTAGGACAACTAGTAAAGATGAAAATTGGAAGTGTCTAGTCAGTTTTTCATATGTATTTTGAAGTTTTTTTTTATGTATAAGAAAACGCTTTGCTTTTGTTTCTAGACTAGACCTGCGCGCTCGGATTAGACAGAGTTGACAATGGAGCGAGCTCAACCAGAAGAAGACTGATCACTCTAAGTTTGAATGTCTTCTGGTATATAATATTGGTTATAAAAACGAAACTTCACAAACTTCTTCTGGTTATATTCCGTTGGGAACACTGATGCGGGCTGAAAGTTCCACTCTTTTTCTGTTTGCATTATTGATGACGAAAAACGCTTATAAGTGATTTAAGATAGCGAATCTTTTTATTTATCTATGTCAT
Source organism: Pyrausta purpuralis (assembly GCA_963924145.1). Lineage (NCBI taxonomy): Eukaryota > Metazoa > Arthropoda > Insecta > Lepidoptera > Crambidae > Pyrausta > Pyrausta purpuralis. The sequence continues at coordinate 13,029,785 of OZ001642.1, forward strand.
AATTTGTAAGCATGTATGTTTATGTTAATGTATTTTGATTTTTTTACCCTCTCAGTATTTTAAATATTCCGCTACTGATCAAAGTCTCTGCATTCCCAGACGGTTGACTGGTAGAGAATGCCATAAGGCATTCAGTCCGCCAATCGTACAACATACAGTGTAATAAAGTTTAAGTTAATGAAATACTTACTGATAATGAAAAATCTGTTATAACAATCATCACCACCTAATTTTCATAATCTTTGCAAAGTCTTCCAGTATAAATCTAAAAGTCATGACTTATGCTTTCTTATAACACTAGTGTTAAAAGACACTCACAAGGCTACGCTGTAAGTATAGCTGTAATGTGCGATTGCAAACAAATACCTGAAATCGTTAAACCTCGTGCAGTTAAAATACTTATAAAATTATTGAAACTAGTATTATTTCTGATATCTTTGGATCTGCCGTTCAAGACAATGCCTTGAATGTTTCACAATGACATTTTCTAAAGATTAATTTGTTTAAACTGACTAATATGTACTTTGCACTAGCCAATTTGTAGTACCCTTTGGATTTAGTTATTTGTTTAACAACTAAATTGATCTTATAATTACAACAGGTAAACCTCAGTAGATATATCAATGCCTTCAATACTGGTAATACCATAATAATCGGTTCATATCCGATCTTAGATACTGATAAAACTTGATTATAACAAGCTTCTTCACTCATTCCTACTCGTATATAAATTCTGGAATCGCTCGCAATCAAACAAACCATAAATACTAAGATATCTTTGCATGCACTTCATTTAAGCTTACCCATATTCCATTTGGCTGAAAATATGTAAATACAATAATACTTAGCTCATAGATTCATTGTTTCATAGACACTTTCGTACGTGAAGTAAATTATTACGTGGCTTGCACACACATACAAATAAACGGGCAGGAAGGTTGATAGATGGCGGCATGAACTTTTAGAATATTGTCTTCCATATGAACCATTGCATAAGTAAATTAGACACATTAGTATAATGTGTATTAGTATGTTCCGTAATAAATGTCTGAATAAACGTATAAACATGCGAATGAGTAACTCAAGTACATATTTCATTTAACGTTTATTTTTCTTTTAATAGTAACTCATTTTCTTTTTGTCTGTCGCACCGCCCACAATCATTTCTGCTTAGCCCAAAGGTATGACTGGTAGAGAATGCCATATTACGTTAAGTCCACCTTTTTGTACGAATTTTTGGTTGTGCAATAAAGTATAAATAAAAATAAAAATATTTAACTAGGCTACTTATCTATCGATTCCAGAATCACAATCGCGTGCCGTCTTAAGATCTTCGTAGAGCGGCTTGTCGCAAAGCTGTCGCAACGCGCTCGGCCGCTAATTGACCACATAATTGATTTAAAATACATAATAACACCTTTCTGCTGTTTTTTACGCCCTTTGTATACAACGAGACGTGTTTATTTGAAATAATGATGACACATTACGAACAGTTTTTCCGATAAATTTTATATTTGTGGTAGACATAATTAAAATATGTTTAACTATAAACTATCGATTTTGAAACCCGATGCTTTTAATCAATATCGTCAAACATTATTTCAAAACTTTTACAGCAGCACCTATACTATAATTTATTTAAATTGCATCAAAGTTAGCTTAGTAAGATAACTACCTACCCTTTCATTCATTCTCCCGGAAGTAAATGTTGGCAGTGTTATTTCCTTTCATCTGACAATCCTTCCTTGTGCTTTAAAAATAAATAAATTGTATGTAGATTTCTTGGAAGGATTTTCTTATAGAGTCGCTTGACTATACTTATTTTATGTATATTTGTAAGATTTGCTTTCCAAATATTAAAATATTTCTAAAGTTTTTATGTTGTCTTGATGAGTCACAAATACATAAATAAGTTACAAACAATAGAGGACCAGAGTGCGATCGCATTCTGCGGCCGTCTGTCGATCTCACTCAGAAGTTGTCGAATTCTTTCACGGACCGAGGTGCTTCAACTCTGTGAACTGGCTATAGGTTAAAGTCCAAAGAAATATAAAAATAAATAGTTGATTTTTGTCATTTATTATTCAGAATGATCTCCATTGGGCTCACAGCATACACCTCCTTGTAAAGGTCTATAAGGCCCTATTCTAAAAGACTTTGCTTATTTTTTGAAGCCTGCGTCCTTTCCAATTACAAGAGCGTAATTTTACCATGGGGGAGGCCTATGTTCAGCAGTGGACGTCCTTTGGCTGATAATGATGATGATGATGATGTTTATTTTCTATTGCTTGATTCGAAATTACTGACTAGTATAACAAACTTAATTCTCAGTGCCCAGCTTCGGACGTCCAACTTTGGTGAAAACTTTTCATTAACTTGAACTCATCTAGAATCAGCTGTCGACATAGAGTTTGTTATTATTATTGCATGAGAAAATAATATTATCAAGAAGGTACCTAATCGAATTTATTCGTGTTATCCTTACACTGTCACAGTATATTAAGGACACGGGCAAACATCTATATGGTTTAATAAAAATAAAATTGCGAAGTACCTTCATGATCGTAAATTCCTGTAAATTGCAAGTAGCACGTGTCTTAATAGTAAAAACTACATAAAAATATCCATCCAGCAACATTCCTGTCGTTTTTCAAATGTGAGTGCACTTAAGTCACCACGGCACTGTGGTGGTGAATTTGCAATTCGTTCGTAAACAGGGCTATTAGGTAACTTGCGAAAAAAAGATTCAATCCGAGTAATCTGTCTTTGCTTTGTCAAGCAACTTCATATTGAGCGATGCGATGCCAAGTGCAATGAGGTCCCTTTATCGGATCTTTGTAAATATCTCAACACTTGCAATGCAACTTGCAAAAAAGAAGAAAAATGCAAGTGGGATCAAGATACGTAATCACCCTAATAAAAGAGTGTAGTGCAGACGAAACAAAAGAGGCGATGCGAATTTAAATCGGACGCGCGACTGTGCTGAGAATGCTTGAGACACCGTAATAATTTCAAGTCGACAAATAATGCTATAACAACGCACATAAATTTTACACGTGCTTAAATAAATCGCGTAAGTTTTGTAATCACTACAATAAATTTTAATATGCTAAATGTATAGCATTAAACAGATTACCAAGGGGTTTGTGGAAACTGTCCAAACGGTGAGGTCTAAGTTTTTTAGGTCTAGCCGTAGAAATAGACCTCAATAAATCTCGGTCCACCCTCTCGACCTTATGGGAGAACGTCGGTCGATGGCGCTGCAGACCTCTGTTAAGGCTGAAAACTGCAGGCAGCTTAAAGGACGATTATGGAAAAAAAAGACCGTTTTAAATAAACGATAGAGCGGAACCAAGTCTTCAAAGTGTTTGTAAGGAACATGTCTATCGGGTAAACCCTGTTGACGAAGCTTAAGACAGAGGATGGAAAAATAGCATCGACGAGAGCAGAGGTTTTGCGGGAGATCTAGAAGTTCTATGTGCAGTTGTACACCTCAGTCGCCAAACCGTTGTTAGCTTAGCCAGAGACCCAAGAGCTATCCTGACCCGATACTACACCAAAGACCTCTCGAACATTAGTCTCTATGAGATTAGGATGGCCCTGAAACAACTCAAAAACAACAAGGCATCTGGCGAGGACGTAATCACAGGAGAGCTTCTGAAAGCGGGTGGAAAACCGATACTCAGAATCTTTCAGAGACTCTTTAATGTTGTGCTGCTAGAGAACATTACGCCTGAGGCATAGAACAGAAGTGTGGTGGTGGTGATCTTCAAAAAAGGCGACAAAACCTTATTGAAGAACTATCTCACTTCTGAGCCATGTGTACAAGCTGTTTTCAAGGGTCATCACAAATCGTCTTGCACGCTGGTTTGATGACTTCCAGCCTCCTGAATAAGCCGGATTCCCAAAAGGCTGTAGTACCATACTGTCCACATCCATATGCTTAGTCAAATTATACAGAAACCCGACGGTTTAATATGCCTAGCGTTAGTGGATATGCCATACTTAGGCTTTTGATTCGAACGAAACTTTTGCGGTGCTCCGCTCTCTTCAGCGGTGCCACATAAACTATAGGGGTATAGAGGTGTTAAAGTGTCACAAACCAGCTCAAAATCACACAGCGAGCGATGGAGAGGTCTATGGTCGGTGTTTCTCTACGAGATCAAATCAGAAATGAGGAGATACGTAGACGAACTAAGGTAACGGACGTAGCCTTGACAAGATTGACCGACGACCTTGTAAAGATCGCAAGATCAAACTGGATAAAGACCGCTTGTGATCGGTCGCTGTGTTAAACTGTGGAGGATGCCAGTGTTCAGTAGTGGACGTCTTGCGGCTGATAATGATGATGGAGAAACAGATTATTGGGTTACTTACTTGAAAGCTTATTAACCCTTATAAACATATTACAGAGAGAAAAACAAACTTCATATACTCACACTTACTACATAAACTTTTAATTTACATAAGCATAAGACCCCTTACACACTGCGACTTTTAGCATCTCACGCAACTCACGCAATTAACAGATTTAATTTAGCATCGTTGCAGTCGCGCGTTAGTATCGATGCAGTCGCCAAAATGTAGTGCATAATTTGTCAATTTTTAGATTCTGCATCGCGCCTGAATAGATACTAACGCTCGTTAGCATCGCGACTGTATCGATGCTACAAATAGCACAGTGTGTAAAGGTTGACATTTTGCGAATGCAACGATGCTAACATGCGTTAGCATCGCGACGGCATCGCTGCTAAAAGTCGCAGTGTGTAAAGGGTCTTAGTTAATAAGAGTCGATCTTACCAACGTCAGAAAGGACTTATCCGACCGAAAAAGTATGCGGTGGTAAAATCAACTCTTAATCAGTCCAAGTAAATTAAAAGCCGTCAATGAAAATTAAAACGACACGCCTCTTGTATAGAGGCTACGGAAATTCCTGTAAGGATGATTCAGCTTGTCAGGGTTGACTAACGATCGGTATTTAATTAGAGCAGCAGTTGAGCAAATGTGCCCAATTTGATAATTAGCCTGAACTAAACGCAAAACTAATATGCGAACGTCATCTGCGTATCTGTGACCCACATGTCTTCAGCTAATGATTTACAGAGAACTAATAGCTGAGGAAATTTGAGATCTTTCATGGATGTTTAATCACTCATACATACATAAAAAAGTAATAACAACTTTTTAGGGTTCCGTAGTCCAACATGGAACCCTAATAATTTCGCCAAATCCGTAAGTCCGTCCGTCCGCTGTTAAGCTCGGAGACCTTAAGTACTAGAAACCTGTAATTTGGCATAGGTAAAAATATTTCTTTGTGTACTTCTCATACAAGTTACGTAGGGATGATTTTTCTCTTGCCTAACCGATCGTGTGGAGTATCTTTAGGTCTTTTAAAATGATTAAGAGTCTCTTTCACGTAAACGATAGCAGGTGGATGCGTGAAAAAACCAGCAGTATTTATTATGAATTTAGACGGAAAACTAATCTATCGAATGGTTCAAAAGTAGTGCCATATTTGTCAAAAAATAGGGAAAACAAAGGCAAATTTTTCGGATAATTCAGAAATGCTCGGAGGCAATTTCTTCAAAACCAAGAATGTGAGTTTATTGTTCGCGTAGCAGGCAAAAAGTGCATACAAAAAGCGAAAGAGGGCTAATTTATGCCATTCGTGTTCAACACAAAATCTGACCTCGAAACGCATTACAATAGGATTTTTGCATCGTTGTTTTCAGTTTTGTGCTGGGCTAAAACAAAAGATCGCGGGCTTATTACTCTCAGAGGTATAACTGTTAATTTTGTAACAGTTTCGTTACATAAAGCAGTGTTTCCGTACACGCCTGTGAGTCACGTGGACCCGTTAGTAGTATTTGGCACATGTACCGACTGTCTTCAGCTACACCTAACTAGTTAATTCATAATTTGTACCAGATTTTTCTGTGACAATCAAATTAACACTTTCTTTTTATCGTAGTATAGTGAAGTAGAATTAAAAATACCATACAAGTACATAAGTAACACATATGATAACGAACTCAAGTGAATGTATTTTTTTTCTCAATCTAGGCGATGTGCAATTTAAGTACCGTCGTGTTTTTTATTGGTTTAGATACTTTTGTTAATTATTTATATGATAAATGGTTAATTTATACAGATAACAACGGGATGTAATTGTATACAAGGCTTATCAAAATTAACTGCATTATTTCTCGATGGTGATTCTGTAGCTAAGATACAGCAACTTTTTGTATGGGACCGACATCGAAATCCCAAAAAAAATTTCGTCTCTAACATAGTAAGCTAGTATCAGCTTATCGGCACTAGTATGGGAAAGTGATAAATATGTATTTTTTGGGATTACAATGTTGATCCCATGCAAAAAGTTGTTGTATTTGAACATCAAAGTAGCCCCAAAAAGGAACGCAGTTAATTTTGATAAACCCTATACATATTTAGTGATTTCACACATTTAACCTACCTTACCTATACAATAAGTTTTAGTTAATTTTTTGTACCTACTACATAACTATGTAATAATTTCCCCGTGGAAATAGGTATTAAGGTCTAATCATAAGACTGAATTAAAAACCAAAGTCTTGCGCTAGATTTAAATCATTAACCCGGCCTGCAGGGCGATTCAGAACGTTTGATAAGCCGATCAGCTTGGGTTTCGGCTAGATTTTCTTTTCATTTTATATAATAACAACATAAAATAGTTGCATCGGATAAATCCATATTTCAATTTTATTAATATGTGAAAGTTATCGAATCGATACCGAATCCGTAACCGAACCTAGTTATGAATCGGGGGAATAGTTTGGTAGAGGTTTCTGATTCAAATCCAGCCGGTGCGCAAATTTTTGGTATCTCATTTATTTTAATGATAATAAAAATAAAACTGTGTGAATAACAAATGACACTGTAAATGTCACAATATCCAAAAACCATAGGTATCTATTTTACTGTCAATACATATTATTATTTCAATAAGTTTCCTTACACATTTTAATTATTTATTACCAAGAAGTAATAAGTAGATGCATGTGCGTCTACGCTTGTGGGTTTTGAGTTTAGAGTGATTCAGATGACCACACAGCTCCGTATATTTTGCGACACAAAACTATTTCCTATAAACTTATTAAAAGCTGTACAAAAACCCACCATGACGAAGGAATCATTACAGCGTCGATGAATTTCCCGTGTTCTATTTTTGTTACTGGTAAAATTATGAAAAAGTAGTTCGTAACTCCATATCTAAATTATTAAAATTTACATTAAATAATGTATTTTATGAATAAATTCCTATAATTTTAATACAGGTAATAGAAAAACCTACCACTATAGAAAATTTATCCGCTTGGGTACCTATTTGATCGTTATAGGTATGAGATAAATATTAATTAGTTATGAAAAAGCAGGGTTTAACAGAACATATTTGGTTGGCAACCTAAACTTTATTTTTAGATCACAAGTGCATAGCGGTAAAATGAATGATTCCTACCTTCCTTCCTCATGTTTTCGAGTAAAAGTAAACCCAAAACACGCACAAATGTTACTTCTTTGTGTAATTACCTAAACATGTTTGTCTTTTACACAAACTTTATGTTGATCTTTAGGTAGTCATAGTAAAAAAGTAAAGTTAGCCTGCGTCCCCGTGCTGGGCAAAGGCCTTACCTCAACTATGAGGTAGTACGAGCCATTCTCCACCACGCGGGCTCAGTGCGGATTAGTGGAGGGGTTTTTGCAAAGTAAGTGACTAACCCTGCTGTCAGATGTTATTCAGCCGCCCATAAGGCCTCTAGACTAGGCTTAACGACTAATATCAACCGATATTAGCTGGGACCAACGGCTTAACGTGCCATCCGAAGCACGGAGATGATCGTGATATACGTCACTTATATGGTCGGAATGGTCACCAATCCAAACAGGACCGCGTTGTTGGTTGCGACACTTCAGTATCACTACCAAAGCGCTTCGAGCTCCTCTGATCTTTAATCCTACATTTCATTGAAAAAAACATGATTACTTGACTAATAATATCACTATAACATTCTTAAAATGTTGGAATAACAAGTATATTAAAATACGCCAAGATAAATTTTAGAATGACACTTTGATGCACTATCTCTATTCTCTGCACTGCATGCATGCATGTTTTTGTTGATAAATTTTGACGTAAAACACGTGGGTAAAGAATCGGCAATCCAATCTCTAACACACGGTTTAAAAAGTTTTAAGACTGAGTCACCGTGGTTCCGTCCGATGCATCCCACGGCGCGACGTTAAGTCATCACAATTGGTCGGTCCAAAATAGATCACTTTCCAGTTACGATCACATCCTTATCACTTGTTGAGTCAACCTTAATCATAAGACTCCCGCGCGGAATTGCTCAATCAAAGTCTAAAGGTGCCTTGGCATTAATTTGAATATTTCAATTTTTGTGCGAAAAGGGAACAAAAATTTTCGCAGGTAAGCATTAGCAAAAAGCTAAAAGATATACTTGTACAGCTAAAAGATAGATAACTATTGTAGTATATTAATCAAAGTAAATTATCTTTATGAAATTTTGCCAAAATGACCTAGTTATTGCGCCCACATATCTTCTGCTTACAATTTGCTTGTGCCTGCGTCAATGCGAAAGAAAAAGTTCGAAAATGATTCAGAACAATTGAATCATGAGTCATTCAATCAACCCAATTGCCTTTAGCCGCTCTGTCTGTATGTATAGCTTCGTACCATCTAGTTCTGAGAATAATAAAATTGGTACATGCATTATATTATAACAATAGCTGATAGAAACAGTGATTCATGTGCATTATATAAATTACTTTCTCGTAAGCACTTATTATTGAAAACGACGAGCTAACTACTGTTCGAAACTGATACATAAAAACATATAAGTCGAACTGAAAATCTTCTGTGCCTTCATCTACTTTAAGCAATCATTAGTTAAAGAGATGCTGCTAATTACCAAACTCTTCTGACTGAAACTATCTTCTACGGTAATATCAACAAAAATAAGATCTATTTAAAACCTTATACTTAGTTTACAAACACCGAAAATAAAATTTAATTTCTAATCATGGCTAGAAAAAGGAGAAAAATATCTGGTGGTTAGATGTAAGTAGTAAAAAGACATTTAAATCACAGCAGTGATCCTCCTTTCTAGATTACGAATCTAAGAATACTATGACCATTTATTTTTGCCTAACTTGAGTTAGATATGCATACGAGTGTTAATATTAAGGAATAATACTTTCCTACGTCACGAAACCAGTCCCAAACCAACCTGTTCGGCGAGTTTCATCCTTTGCATAATTCCTTTGATCGAAGTTACTAAATACTACAACCGTAAGCTTAGTGACGCAGATGACATGGAATTTCTTTGGAATAACCCTTAGCTTTCCGTCAACTTACTAATAATGATTCGGTGGTGATAGCTTTGGCATGAATGAATCACAGACACAGGTAGAATTTTAAATATAAGATTTTTAGCTTTCTTCGATGTCGAATCACAATAAAAAAAGACAAATAAATAAAACACCTAATTAATATTTCCCTCATACCCTTCGATTGTTTATCTTATGGATTGGCAATGTAATACTACTATGTAAGGTGCATATAGTCATATAAGGACAGCACACATGAACATTTGTTTCCTTCCGAAGAATTTAATTGTGATGACACACCTGAAACTCATATGTTGATTATTTATAAGCAGATTGCATGCAGCACCCGACAAGACCTTCGTGCACTGCCAAGGGCAAGCACAAACCGTTGGTCATTTACACAACTCAATAGAATAAGTATTAGTACGAATTTGAGTAACTTTCAGAATACTTTATACTAATATTATAAAGTTGAAGAGTTTGTTTGTTTATTTGAACGCGCTAATATCAGGAACTACGAAACCGATTTAAAAAACAAATATTTCTGTGTTGGATAGCTAAATATTTGTTCGAGGAAGGCTTTAGGCTATAAAACATCACGCTGCGGGATGCGGAGGGAGCAACGCGTGGACAACGTCGCGGGGGACCGCTAGTCTATACTAATATTATAAAGCCGAAGAGTTTGAGTAACTTTCAGAATACTTTACACTAATATTATAAAGTTGAAGAGTTTGTTTGTTTGTTTGAACGTGCTGATCTCAGGAACTACTGGACTGGATAAAATTAAATATATTAATCATTTAATTTTTGAAGGCATGTCTAACCTTTCTTATAAAAATCACAAAATAAAAAGGTTACAAGACTTTTCTCAATCGGGCCGCTATGAGTTGCTATCTGTCTTTAACGCTTTGATTTAAAAACTACTTTATACCTCCTTCAAGAATATCAAGCATATGTTAACGACTGTACCAAGTATGATAATAATTAATGTAATATCCGTGCCTGTATGTCTCACCGCTCATGTGCATAGTAGTAAGACAAACAGTGAGCAAGTAAAGTCAACGATTGTGGTCGAATGCAAAGATGTGCAGTATACTGCGATCGCACCGCCTCCGAGGTCGGATTTAAAGCTTGAAACACACGTGAATCAGTATTTTATTTAAAACTAGACTAGCATTTATTTTAAACTAGCGGACCCAGCGAACTTTGCTTCGCCCCTAGCACCGTCTCGCCCGTCCCCGGCTCACCCAGCCTCGTAATTTTAAAAGTTAAGAAAAACACTATATTTGATCAGTTATCGAGCGGGATGAAAAATGATCAAGTTACTAAAATGGCTATAAAAAATAGGGGTTGGTGATAAAAAAGTTAAAATTTAGGGTTGTATGTATTTTTTGCCACGTTATAAAAAATAAAAACAAAAATTTCGTCCAAATTTTTTTAAAAAATAAGGTTCAACAACCCTTATCACTTAGGGGTATGAAAAATGGATAGTAGCCGATTCTCAGACCTACTGAATACGCATAAAAAAAATGATAAGAATTGGTAAAGCCGTTTCTGAGGAGTACGGGAACGAACATTATGACACGAGAATTTTATATATTAGACGAGAATTTTATATACATATAAGATATAAAAGAATAAGAAGCAAACAAGAAGCAAGTTATGCTTTGCAACATTTCGTCATTGAATTGGTTAGAACATAAATGTGAACAATTATTATAGATTAGACTTGATGATTTGAACGAAGATAGTTCGTTTGATCAATGTGAGAAGACCCTTATAGCATACTTATACAACTTTATACAACAGATGAAGTAAGCTTTTGTGCTAAGCTGGATCCCAGCCAGGGCCTGAGCACAATAGGCACCCGTCCAATGCTTCCTTGTCCGAGTAACAGAATTACCTTCTGTGAGGATGCATGGAATGTGCTCACTGCCTTACTACACCTTGCTCCGACCAATGGGCCGCGTAATACGAAACATAAACGCAAATACATTCCACGAAATTGGAGACCGATGACCCCAAATACTTATTCAGGACGCATAAAACAAAGTCCACGAGGAAAATCATCTTATTAAAATCTCAATTAAGGATATCGCTCTGTATTTGCTTTTTACGCCGTTCGGTCTCAAATAGGTGTTCGGAATAAGAATTTTGGTGTATATCGGGAATAATTAAAATTCATGAATTCAAAGCAATTTGTTTGCGAATTAAAGAGGAGTGTTGACAAGTAGGAAGCAAGTTTGACTACGACATTAGTAGTGTTAGGGTTGTCGCGTTTATGGAAGTAAAATACGTTCTTACGTATTTTAAAGTCACGACAAATAAATAAGAGTGGTTTCACGTTTCCTGAGCATCGTCTTTTAGCGTCGATGCAGTCATGATGCAGCATCGATGCAGTCGCAAACTGTCAACCTTTATACACTGCGCTACTTTTAGCATCGATGCAGTTAATGTACTGTATTTTGGCGACTGCATCGATACAAACGCGCGTTAGCTTCGATGCTAAATTAAAGTCTGTTTATTGCGTGAGTCGCGATACTGAAGCCTACAATACGCGCTACTGTTTTGATGCTAAAAGTCGCAGTGTGTAAGGGGTAGAGATAACTTAGAAGTATATGACAGTGATTTAAAACTCATTCTTATATGACCCTAGTTTTGACGAGCCAACAGAAGATGCAAGTAAAAAACCAAATGTAGTAGATACCTTAACGATATCCAGCACTTAACTAACCTTATAGCGTTATTCTGTCTACTTAACAGCAAGCAGCCCTACAAGGGTCGTGTGCGCAGCATCTCGGATGTAGCAACACTAATTCCGCGCACTCGGGCAGAATCGCTAATGACGCCCGCTAGCGAGCGATCAGTATTCACGCAGCACCCGCGCGCCGCTAGCGAATCGCTAAAAATACAGGCGCTCCACGAGGGCACCTCAGGGCCATAATGGCCTTACCTGAACCACTACAACAAAATACTGTTCCGGATCAAACATTTTGGTACACATTTAATTGAATCGGCGCAAACGTACCGGACTTCAGAACAAAATTTGTTAATTTATGAGACCAGTAAAAAATAACTAGGTAAAAAAGTATTTACAGGTTTTACAGCAGATACTAAAAAGAAGATCTATTTTTACATGTTATGGGCCGACATGCAAGATTATATATATTATTAAATTATCCTTAGGATTAGAAGTGATTGGCACATTAAAATTATAGATATTGTAGTATAATAAATATTAAAGTCAATCATCATGAAAAAGGTTTTTATTTGACTATCTAAAGTATTTAAGTGTTATTCGTAACTAGCTAGAGGAAGACACGTTTTTGTAAGCTTTATCAGGTTAATACATATAATAATACAATTTCGCTACATATTGTTAACTAATTATTAGGCAGGAGGAAACAAGTCCACATACAACATTTGAGTTGCTATAAGAAAATAAAGTAAATTAATGGATCCCTAAATGTGCCTACACTGACAGGGGTGATGCGCTTCTTTAGAGATAACTTTATTAGATTTCATTTCTATTTCAAGTACTGTTTTAAAAACTTATTTGTCATTTTCAGTTACAATTTGTTTTCTAGGGGCTGGTATATTATTATCTACTGGGTATTTAAATATTGCATAACTAGCAACTCTTTATGCCTACTATAATAAAGCCCCACTAATTTTTAAATATGTACAATTTTTAATATCAGTCAAATATGACCTGGTTCAATCGGATATTATAGTAACTTTTTCTGTAACTTTTAACTGAGTTTATAAAAAGTCAATAACTTTGGACCTGAAAAGAACGATGTTACAGGTAGCACATGGTTGTTTCAATTATTTCCTTTGTATAACTGATACATGATTTGAGTTGTCAATCCGCAGCTAGGTTTACATCTTAATAAAAGGAAGAACACGTTGCCTTATAATTATAGTATCAAGTCAAACTGCTGAACAAAAAATAATAACTTCTTGTTTTCGAGAAGTCCTGAGACAAACATAGTTCCACTTACGTAATTTTGCACACGTGTTAGAAAGCCTTAATAGCTAAATAAATATACAAAAAAATAACCACTATCCTGGCTATTTTGACGAAATCACATACAAGTCAAATTGATTACCTCCTTTTTTTTAAGTCTGTAAAGACAACAAGCCAAACCTAACAAAAACCTTTGCATTAGCAATCAGCATGCCTCAACCCTAGTACATCAATAAACCCCCTCTGAAACACGTTAAGATCAGAATTGTCGCGTATCCGTTCAGCCAGAGCTTTCTCCTGGGCGAGGGGGTGCCAGGCGCCCAGGGTGCAGGCGGCGTCATCAAGGGTCGAGTAATAGTGGCACCGACGAGTCGCACGCGCAGACGGCACGTATTCAAACGCGCGCACACGGTTGCACCTTTGGAGAGCGAACCATAGGCCTGAGGAACAAGTGCACCGTTAATTCAAACTTCATAGAATATGAGGACTGAGGGTGGTCGCTGTGCAAAACCCCGGAAAAGGCTTGCTTCTGTTCAGCAGTGAACGTCTTTTGGTATAGCTAATGATGATGACTAGAGATGCGCCGAGTAGCACTTTTGCCGAGTTACGAGAACCGAGTTTTACTCGGTTCATTTTTTTTTCTACCGAGGACTCGGCCGAGTAACTCGGTTTAAAATCAAATTCCTGTTTTGGGTGTGTAAACAAGTACAAACACGTTTGCGCAGAATTAGCTTTCATCTAGCCACTAGAGCGCGATGATACTAAAAGTCCCATTACTTTAGAATAAGCTGACGAAAGACAAGAGTCCTTTCGAGTGGTGGGCAGGGCACCAAACAAGGTATCCAGAATTGGCAAGTTTAGCATGAGTGTTACTATGCTTCTGCATCTGCAAGCACCACGCATAGCGAGTGATTACTTTCGGAGGCTGGTAACATCTACGAAGAAAAATGGATAGATTGTTACCAGAAAGTGCAGAGAGCTTTGTGGTACTGCGTCATAATTTTACTTCATAAAATTTAACATATTGCTTTTTTTCGTTAATTAGTTCGCCTTATTTTGTCTGTTTACTACTCGTTTAGTATCATAATTAAAATTGTGAAGATCTCCCCTGTTGTTTAGATAATATCTACCACAATGCTTTACTTAAACCGAGTATACCCGGCATTAAAATCGAGTTACTCGGCCGAGTACGAGTATCAAAAAACCCGCCGAGTATGCCGAGTACCGAGTATTAACCGGCTACTCGGCCCATCTTTAATGATGACGATATGATGACAATCAGCCTTTCTTGTGTGCATTTAGTGAATGACGTAATTTGGAAATGCCCTTTAAGGTGTCGCTAGCATTAAGATTTAGGTACTTGAATATCTGAATCATACGAACATATCAGCAATCAATACCCACGCGATACCACACGAGAAGACAGACATCAAGTATTTGTTTCAAAATCATTTTTTCGGTTACACCATTTAAACACCTATCTATAATCGTCCACTATGTTCGTCCGTGAGGAGTTTGACAAAAATATTTAAAGCTTTTTTATCGACAAATGAAGTAAGATGATGCAACCGAGCTTTAAAAGTTTGAAATCTAGCTTCGTACCTATAAACCCTGACGATGGAGGGTTTCTTCTGAGCCTATACGGTGATGAGTCTTGGAGAACAGCCCATAGATCCCACAGCACTTGCGGTTTTAGTAAATGAACATCTGCCCCCGGTCTCTCGTCGAGTAATCTAAACAAAACAACATATATATTATGGTTAAAGTGCCTTGAATTTAATTGAAGGATCCAAAGATTTTAGTTTAATTACCTCTTGTAAACAGGAAATAGAGGGAAGTCAGGGTGATGGTACCAGTCTTCCAATGAGGACGAATAGTTCGCCGGATCCCAAATTAATATGGATATTCCGTCGTACAATGGATCTTCTAGAAATTTGAATTCCGGCTTCGTAACTACCTGAAAACATGCATCAGCTTAAAATAACTTTGAATAGGTTTTGATATTTCTTAGTTAGATGATCCTATGTTCCCTTCTTACCAAATCTTATTAAGTTATTTATCCTCTTTTGCGCTTCCCAACATAGACTAAACTAGCGGACCCCGCGACTTCGTCCGCCCGTTTTGATTTCGCTCCCTCCCCTCCCGTCGTAGCGTGATATTTTATTCCTTCTTGCCTTCCTGGATAAAAAATCTATCCAACACTTTTTTTTAAAAATCGGTCCAGTAGTTCCTGAGATTAGCGCATTCAAACAAACAAACTCTTCAGCTTTATAACATTAGTATAGATTTATTGAAATCAAATTATGTTACTGGCAACTTTGTTCAAAATGAAATGCTCATAATTATAAATGTATTTATTTTGATAAGAATCAATAGCCGTGTGTATAAAACACCTGCGAAAATAGTGCATTATTTTGAACAAATTTATTAACGTGAAAAAGCTTCCTCGATAAATGAACTATCTAACTTAAAAATATTTTTTCAAATCGGTCCAGTAGTTTCTGAGATTAGCGCGTTCAAACAAACTCTTCAGCTTCATAATATTAGTATAGATAAAAAGAAGTAGCGAAAAAAACTTTACCATATAACGAGGTTGAAGAGAGATAGAAAAATTGAAAACTCCTAAAAACTTTCTGGTCTTAAAGTAAATATTAAAAAATTACATACCTACCTGTGAATTTAGCACGCGAAATGTGGTTTTCGATCCAACGTCATCCGTATAGTTGACCGTTGGAGCATTGTTAAACCTCAGTACCATGTCGTGGGAATCTGTTGACAACCGCAAACAATTTATATATACAAATGTTTAATCGACAAATCATGATAAGTCATACATTGTTAGAATTAGATGTTTTAGTGCGTGCTTAGCCACTGCTGTTTCATTCATACGAAAACTTCGCACATCTGAGTCATTTCTTAGCACCCACACACTTTACACACAGTGAGTAGAGGATACCTACAAGAAACGTATTCATCGAATTTCTTTAGATGTAACAACCTAAAAACTTTAATTACTGGTGGTAAAATGAATAAGATATCCATTGACTCTTGCATACCTACATAAAAAGCTCATCATTTGATGGGAAAAGATGGGACAAGATATTAAAACTGTATTTTTTATAAAAATCGTCACAAATCGTGACGGACAAATCATGTCATAATTTTATTTCGAACAAGGCCCTTGTCTCTACAAAAAACACTCAATACTTTCAGAGAGCTGTAACCTCCGACTCTACATAAAGATAACTCTTGCCAGCTATTGTGAATGACCCTGAAAAATATGTTTGAATTTTCTGCTCTACTTGTGAAATTTTGAAATGGAGGTTCCGATAGAAATTCGTGATTATTTACTTAACAGAGCATAATGTTATATTTCTTATTTTTTACATAATACTAACTCAATCCTTCGTTTTACATACCTACCTACCATGTTTTTCTTATAGTAAACGTAGTTTTAACTCATGAGCTTGACTACCAATGATCTCGTTTCTACTCCTATTTATTTGAACGAACAAATATACACACATAAAAAAAAGTTTGCGATCACTTAAATAAATCAAAATATTTTAATAAGTATTGAAAAATATTTTTCTGATACTTCTAACCGTTCAGATTCTATATAAAATTAAAATTTTACCAATTTAATCATTTTTTTAATCACTCTTCGCCTTTTCTATCCGGAATAATGCGATTGACATATGGCACATTTGTGACGCAATAGTTCTGCTGGTAGCCTATCATCGCTTCTAAGCGTAACTTCATATGTGTATGCAGGCACACAGGAAAGTAGGTAAATAATTGCGCAGATGTTGCCCCGAGATATTTTTATTTGCACTTAATACTTCATCATCATCATCATCAGCCAAAGATGGTCCACTGCTGAACATAGGCCTCCCCCACGGCTTTCCACAGCGACCGATCACTAGCGGTCCGCATCCAGTTTGATCCTGCGATCTTTACAAGGTCGTCTGTCCATCTTGTTGATGGACGTCCTACGCTGCGTCTTTGGTCAAAGAGTCTCCAATCTAGTACTTAGTACTTACATAAAGGAAAAGACTTCATCAAATCTTAGTACACCAAAGTAGGTTAGGTACCAGCAACATTTGAAAACATTTTATTTTCGTCGGCTACGTGGATACTTTTATTTTCGCATTGTAGGAAAATGTATCTCATAAGGGAAAACATTCCGTGCAGTTTGATTGAAAATAAACTGTTCAATAATGTATGTGATGCATTTAACATTTCCATATATCTTAAAAGTAGTTACAGAGGCATATATCTTACAAGTAGTTACGAGCTAACTTCTATTGTTCAAAGTGGACAAAAAAAACTTGACTGTGTCACTAAGCCATGTCTTACATCCTTCGGATTTATTGACCAATTAAAGGAAAATAAAGTTACGTAACCTGAGACAGTGATAAGATGATTGGGCTTTAACAACAGATTACAAAAAAAAACATCTGTCAGTGCTGCTAAGTGATCCGTTTCACGGACATGCCCAGATAACATAATGATAGAATGAAATATTAAAATCCGCGCATTCAAACCTAAAATAAACTTGTACTACAACCCTTTTCTATACAGAGACTTAAATCAACAGCTGTACCTACATTTTGTCGCCTTTAAAAACAGTCCACCGTTTTTCCGCAACTTGGTATATTCCCTGAAACGTTATTTTCCCCAAAAAATAAGGAAAAAGATCATATCAAGATCATCATCGTTTATTCAGGGAAAAGTCATAACAGACATAATACCGTAAGGTCGGGTTACTTTAGCTCCTTGGGGCAACTTTGTCTCAAATAAAAAAAATTAACGAACTTCCCGCTAACTTGCAGCGAAAACAGTACTCGAGCTACTTCAAGCAAAATTCGTTAGATGGCATTACTGGCGTTCATTTTCAATCGGTTGGACGCTTGTTTATTGAATGTAAAACTGCCATTTTTATTTCTGAGTTTTGACATGTGACGACGTGTTTTATTTACGTCTGCAAACTTTCTTATGAAACAGAAATTTTAAGATGAGTTTCGTTTGATATTATATTTAATCGGGTCAGAAATATGAAAGGAAGTCGAAAGATCATAGAAACAATTGCTTTTTCGCAAATTTTAATTCAAAAAATATCATTACTAAGTGTAGGGATACTTTGCCTCACAAATTCGGGTAACATTGGCTCTTGAGCCAAATTTACCCGATCATATAAATAATTGAATTTATCGCGTTTCGGGCACCACAATGATATCAAAATATCGTCGAAAGACAGGCAGCCGCCGCTATGTCGATTACACAGACGCAGAACTCCAAAAATGCTTGAATTTTGTGAGGTCTAGGACCATGCCTCAGCGAGAAGTGCCGATAAATACAACATTCCATGGAGCACCATCAAAAACAAATTAAAAGATAAGTTTAAAAAAATAAACCAGGTGGAACTACAGTATTTACAGGGCTAGAAGAGAGCTCGTTCGTTGCTTATAACCGATGTTGATCATCGATTCTTATATCGTTAGTGCCTACTTACTTATCTAACTCAGGTTCATACCTAACTCAAGTTCATGGGATAGATATGAGAACATCGGTTGATCTCAATAATAAGGCTGTGTAATTGTAGATTCTATAAGATTATTTAGTAAACATTGACACTTGTTACATTATTATAATGTTTATGCTTTTGATAGAAATATACCAATTTTAATTAGTATTTTGTTACTAACAACACAGTTAGAAGAAAGATGAAAGTTTTTGTTATTTTTTTTATTATTTTTGTATTTTTTCTTTAAGAATAAAGAAGTTGTGCGATTTTAACGTCTTACCTTAACTCTGTGCCGAGTAAAAAAAAGGTTTTGTACCAAAAATAATCTGCGAGACAAAGTCACCCTTCCCACAGATCAACTTTGGCTCAATAAAAATAATTTAAAAAATTATATACGTGTTATTTTTTTTTCATATTATAATTTATTTTTAATAAGCTATTATTCTTATTAACCTAATAAAAACACTATAACACTTATAAGTCACCAAGAGTCTTTATGCCAGAGAGATTTAAAAAATATATGAAAAAAGTAGCTAAAGTAACCCGACATTACCAGTACCTATTATATATCTACGATCTACATGTAGCGTTGAAAAACTGATTATTACTTCTGAAATATGAGTACATCATAAGTACTTATAATGATTTGCGTATTGTTAACACTTGCCTTTTTTCAGGCTTGGCCTTCTGGGCGCAATAAAAGAATCGAGGGTTCACAATAGTGGGCCCGTGCATGAATTATGCAGGCCGCAAGTCCACGGTTAATGACACCGCCTTGCACTTCACTTTGACGGAATAGTATAGAATAAAGATCAACATGAGTTACTGTTTGTAATTCAGATCTCAGCGGAATAAATCAAGATACCAAAAAAAAAAATTAAATTACCTACTCATATATACAAAATCTATTAAATTTTGTTAGGTAATCGGTATCTACTTCAGTTTCTTTTTACCACGCTTTTATAAGCTTGGGTTGTATCTATGTATAGTATGTATGTATGTAATTGTATGTAATGGAATCTTTGAGCATAAATTTGACCGATTTCCAGAAGTTTGATTAATTTGAAACTTTGCACACGTATCAAGGACCGATGACAATGCAATAATTTAATAACAGTTTCTTAATATCCTTATAAGGACCGCCAGGATTAATAAATTCTTTTGTGGATCCTCTGTAAGGGAGTAAGAAAGATAAAGCTATCGCGTATCGCATGTCCGCAAATAATTAATTGAAACATCGAACTAAAAAATGAAAAATAAATTATAGTTTAATAAATTAGAAAACCACGCTTTTATAGCTAACCGAACTAAAAAGTAGAAAATAATGTTTAAAAAATTAAAATTCAAAAAAAATATTAAAGTCGGTCCGCAAATGATTGTGATATGAGGTAACACAGCTACAAAAAAAACAGTCGAATTGATAACCTCCACCTTTTTTGAAGTCGGTTAAAAATACATCAGTTTCCTGATATATGATGATTCCTGTCAGCACTGTGGCTCACTGGTCTCACTGAACACATACTGCACAAAACAATGCGTCTCCTCTTCTTCCGATCAAAACGGTGGGTGCTTTAAAGTTCATATTGATGTTTAGATAATGAATTGATGCAAATGGCTTATTAGCATTATCTTGTATTTTCTACTTAACTTTTTTAAACACTATGAAAAACTTTAGATGCCATAAACTAAATTATTCATTATATGGTTCTGGCCCCAAAATTGACCATTTCCCTGGTTAACCAAAGGGGCCGTCCATTAATCACGTGAGGTCGTTTTTCTCATTTTTGACCCCCTCCCTCCCCCCTGGTGATATTTGATGAGGTTTGGGACCACTCCCCCCCCTCCCCCCTGGATCACGTGTATTTTTTTGGTATTTTTTTATGTAAAGGCTATTTTTGACTGGAAAAAAATATTAAAAAATGGTGATTCGAAAAACATTTACATGTATTTGCAATAAAATTAATGAATAATTAATTAATGTTGTCTTCGTCCCACGGAGTTGCAAGACTTTCATTTAAGGTTACAACTGGTAAAGCTTCTTCTTCACTGGCAGTTGTTATTGGTAAAGAGGTTTGTGACAACAAATCGTTGAAATTTTCGCTCCGTTCAAAATTTCGGTTCAGAAATAGCACTTATTGACAAAAAATAAATAAAATTAATACACGTGATGTCTAACGAGACCCCCCACCCCCCTCGTGATGTTTCGTGATGTTTTCCTTACCCCTTGAGCCTCACGTGATTAATGGACGGCCCCAAAGGCTTTATTGATAATTATTTGTTTGGATTCGCACGCGCAACTATGAATGCAAATGGAGCTAGGAAGAAGATATTCTGAATACGACGAATTCGTCATTAACTTCCGGTACAACCATCACTACAGGAAGGAAGGTAGTTTAAAACATACATTCGATTTAAGTACATTAAAATGTTCAGTGTTCCTACTTATCGTTAACACATATGAAAAAAATGGTGGTTTGACAGTTTAGTATAAGCTTCCTGCGGTTAAGAATTCAATATTAATATGGATCATTATATAAATATAATATTTTACTGAAGTAAATCAACATAAGTTTTACTATTTTTTTATAGCCGAAGTAAGTTAGGTACTACCTGTGCACCCCCCTATCCTTTAACTTTAGCTACTAAGATAATACTTCATTACAGAGATAAGTAGTAAATAATTGCTAATTATACTTACCGATAGTACTTTCAAGGTGAATAAACAAGCGCTAATTAGCGTAGGATTATCGCTGTGATTTGTTAATAGTAAATCGGGTTACCTTTTCCACAAATCATTAGATTGCATCCGCAAGACAGTAGGTAGGCAGAAGATATGCACTTGCTGGCACTATTAACTATCTCTAAATGTCAATTTTATTGTTACATCGATCATTCGATGTCGATACAAAGCAAATACGGAAATGGGCAAACAATCAATAGATAGAAACCATTGTTTCTTTCCTTTGTTCAAACATGAGTTGTTTATAAGTATTTACTATTCACTATATTAAAGCAGGAGATATGCATACCTGCATAACGGTAAGTACCTACTAGGTAATCATGAGGAACTGCCGACTATGCCGATATCCTCTTCAACTAATATAACATGAAAAATAATCACTGTTCATTATTTTTACTAAAAATCGAGAACGGACAATGAAATATGTGTAAATTAACTACTTAAGGGACGACATAGTCAGAATTAGTGTTGAATGTGTCATGCTTTAATCTAAATCTAATAAAAACCAGCAAGGTATTTTCTAAGAGTCATCCAAAAAGCAACTTGTCTGGCCAACGTCTGGACGAAATTGTTTCGAGAAAGGACAAAGGATTTTGTGGTTTCGTGTGACTAATGCTATAACCGACATAACATGTAGGTATATAAAACACGTTATAAAAAGTGAATCATCTGCCGCTGTAGGGGTATTAATTTACGTTACTATGTCAATTATTAATTCCTCACGGATGTTTTTATCAACAGTCTTTTGATATGCTTCTGTTTATGCGACGTGCCGGCGGCATTTTGATCCGTGAGCGTCAACGAGTTAAGACATCTGACACACGATGTGATGGAAGTCGTGTTAGATAACTTTATCGTAGTCTGTTTGTATAATTGTTTCCATTTTGCTAGAATTTCTGACGCGACGCGATGGTTTTACAGAAAAGCGCCGCGGGCGCCGGCGCCAGAGCATTCCACTTGCACTTGTGCCGATGGTACCTATTACTTATATCACTATGCACAGTTATCTATTAAATTTAAAATTCATTTATTTCAGGTCATCATCATCGCGATGTGTTCAAAAATTATTCAAATCTCGCGTTCGCTCTAGGTGTTATCCAATATACGTATAGGTATAACATAGTAATACGAAGTAAAAATATATATAAGAACTTCAGTTGAAGTCACTGCCGACTAACACTCTGTGCCAAAATCGCTTACTCCTCTCGTTATGTATAAAATGCCCGATTTCGTGTGTAAGTTTGTAAGTTGTAGTAGTAAGTTTTTACGTGAAGTCCTTTTCTACGTTTGACAGAAATAGGAATGTGAAAACGCTCAAAACTCAGTCGACGAACGATACCAAAAAACTACGCTTCGTAACATAATCGGATGATTTTCATAAAAATAACTATTTAGTGATTAAGAATTATTCGAAGTCGTTGTTGCTAAAAGTTTTCAGGGCCAAATGAGGGGTTAAAAGGTTACCAAAACGGAAAATCTTGATATCCGAAAGTGATTTTGTAATTCCGTTTAGTAGATTTTTATTCCTATAACCGAGAGATCGAAGTAGAAGAAACCTTTGACATGATATCAGAACCTGAAGCCGATGCATTCCAACGAAGCTTAGATCGCAATGTGCATACTTTATATTGCGTAAGTATATACAAGAATCTATCATTTACATAGATACCTACTAACATAATCCGTTGATCGTTGAAATGTTGGTAGGTACAACGTAAAAACAACCAGTTTTAACTCTTTAAGAAAACAGTTGAGATTTTTGTCCTATGTATGTGAGGAAACCAATTTTTTTTTTCGACAATTATCTATACAATGTAAATTATTTTTGTTCCCAATCAGGTTATCCTAGTATCCTTTCACATATAATCATGCGATCGAAAACAATCACCTCGATTACACATCGTATTTCTGAGCCTCGGAACCAGTAAACCCCTGCTGACAGTAATATAATTCGCACAATCCGCATATTCGATTTGGACCGTTCGGGGAAGAGCGACGCCCGCGCATGCCAATGTGCCGGCGGACGCACAAAGCGGAGATCCGATGCGATAACCACTGCACAATACTCGGTCGATCACCTATCGGTATAATACATAACTTATCTTGACTTGTATTACTGAACAGTACAATACCACACAAAATATAGATACCCGGGTGTTGAGTAAGGCTCAAAAGAAAACAAAAATTAATGAGTTAACGTCTCATTCAAATACACATCTGTAAGTGTGCCACTGCGATTTACCGGTTATTTACGAAACATACCTAAAACATTTTTTTTGTATTTGCCACCAGCAGATAATGTATTTTAGCATTAGGTCCGCCTTTGTACAAGATGATTTATGCAATAAAGTCTTAAAACAATTTATTAAAGCCATAACAGTACTGCTGCTTGTTGTAAGAGTAATTATAATGGTTAATTTTGTTTGCTAGTATTGATGTTTCATATCAGAGATAAATGGAAAGTTTTTTTTCTGAAATAAACCTTTTGCCATTAAATTTAACAATCTAAGTCGGTCTGTAACACAATAGCATAGTATATCAGTGTTGATATCAAAAAAAAATACATATCTAAACCTTTCGTCCAAGTTTCACAAAAAATCCAGTAGCAAGAAAACTAAATGATTTAATCATACAAGCGCTAATGCGCTTACCTATTTTTCGCCCCGAGGCGTATTACCAGCAAAAAAAAAATAAAGCTTAGTAATATTCAACAGAAAAGCGCAACCAGGACGATAACTGTAAACAGAAAGGTACAGTAGCTTACACGAGTGAGTGTTGTTGCGTCTAGCGCACACTCACTGCCAACTCATATGCGCCATGAATCACCTATTCGTAACATTTATTACAATGATAAATAACTGACAAAAGCTTTTCAAAGCCACGTAAGTACCATCTAACTTTTTTATTGGACAGGTTAAACAATGGAAACAAAGTTAGGTACGTAAATAAAGGAAATTGCACCTACCTATAAATTCCCCTAAACGTGATCCAATCAATGCTCCAGCGTTAGTGACCACAGCACATGTGTTGAAGGCTCTATTTTCCTGTAGAGGGTTTTCGGGTATCCGAAAACCAAGACGGGCAAACGGCTCGTCCTTAGCCGTCACCGTCTGGACTGCAACCCTCTTAAGATCACATAGAACGTCTTCCTTCGAACGTTCTTTCCGATTCACATTTTCATACTTCACGTCGTAATGGTTTTGCGATTCTAGACCCGACCGGAACACCTTGCTATCGGCCATTAGAACTCTATGAAACTCCTTTATGAGTAGTTGCTTGAACTCCGCTGTTTGACTGTCACATGTAGGGGTGGTGTAATCATCGCAAATGTATCTGTCGCTGTCGAACTCCAGTATAGGTTTGTGTATGTTCGGAAACCTTGGGCTTCCCTGGCTTTTCCTCACTATGTTATTGGACGGCCGGCCAGGCGGGCTGGAGCTCTTCGTTTGAGTCGACCCTGAACCGCTCCAATAGGATCCTATTGCTGATCTTCTATTTTTATTATTGCGCACTGAATTCAGTTGTGTATAATTAGGCGGAGTGTTGGAACTATACTCGTACTTTTCGATGTAAATATCCTGGCCCGTTAGAGCTGTGCCTGTGCGTTGTGGAGTGCTCGGTGTTTTATTAAACAGCCTCTGACGCTCTATGTACATCCAATATTGCGACCAGATTAGATAGAGGTATCCGCACATACCAAAGCACAGGAGATTAATGAAGACCCACACGGACATCGCTGCAGCTTTCATTTTGTTGACAACTAATAAAAGCTGCTTCGGATTAAAGCTTACGAACACAAGTCGAACTCGCTTATTTAAATTCAGCGTTGAATTAAATAGTCAAGCGGAACACTGTATTATTAAGGTTAAGAGAATAAAAAAGTCACAACCAGTATAAACAACGAAATCCTTCATTGAGATAAATCGTAAAGTAAGGGCGGAGTGCGATCAGCTGATAGCGGATACAATGCGCCTGCGTGAGCCGCTCTGCAAATGCCGCAACGTAGGACGCGGGTTGACTTGCTGCCAATGTTTAAACAGGAATACTTTGGTTGGTAACTCCAAATCATGATCTGCTAAGTACTAGGCGCCGAACTGACAAACTGAGTAGTCGACATCTTGCTCAGAAGTTTTTCGATCAAATTACTGTTTTTAAGAATACGAGACCAAAGGGAATCAAAATCGGAAGAGTATTATCAAAAGTAATGATCTTTTAACACTTTGATGCTAAGAAAACTAATCATAGATACGTATGATTTCCTAACTTTACTAATTAATACAAACCTACGGTTCCCCGCGGATTCACCCGGAAAAAATACAAAATATAACAATGAATTATGGTCCACTGTGCTATTTTGATGTATGAGATATATTGTTTTACAGTTTTATCAAAATCCATCCAGTAGTTTTTTGTGTAAACGAGTAACAAACATACTGTAGTAGCTTTGTATGTTGTTACAAACTTGCATTTATAATATTAGTAGGATTCTGTATGGGATTTTTTTGCAAAGGGAGTTTCTTTCAAAATAAACAATTATTTAGTATTATTGGTGTTTTAATATATTGTTTGCTATCATAAAATACAAAAGCATAATAAATAGATATAAATAAAATATCACAACCTGATCTAAGAGCGTAGGACATGTTGTGAAGAATACTTTGTCACTTTTTAAAACAGTAGTAATAAATTTAATTGTAGTAGTAGAAGTAAATTTAAGTACCTGTTTAAGTGATGCTTATCTATTTTTATTACATCTATTATCACATTGGGGTAGGAAGGTACAACTAATTAACTCTACAATACACTACATTATAATAAAAACTTGGTTCTTTCATTCAATAGGATATGCCTGTTACACTAAATTTTAGTGTATTAATAAAAAAAAGTTTGTCGTTCCGGTGTTTACATGTATTTTTTTTTTAAATTATACAGTGTGTCCAGGCATGTAGTAATAAAATATTAAGGGTATTTACCGACGTAGGTATTACATCGAGAAAAATACTGCAATGAGTTTTGTTTTTACTTTTACAACAAATTACCTTGCTTGTAAAATTTACGGATGTGTTATTTTTATATTATATAACTTGTGAAGGGACCGTTTTTGGTAAGGTTTAACTAATAGGTAGGTAAATAAAAAGGTGCTATCAAATTACTATCCGAAACAAAAAATATTTTTTAAAGATTTTTGCGCATCCGGGCAATTCATTCTAAAATAGTTCGAAAACGAGACCATTGATATACCTTTTTTAATAACATATAATTACTTGAGTTACATAACAAATAGATGTCACCGAGTTATTACCGATTACAAAGACCCCCTTACCCATATTTACATCAAATGACCTTAATAATTAAATTTTATTTTTTAGTATAGTTTTCAATAGTAACACGATAAATATTAATTTGCATAATTCTGCTAAACTGTGCATTCAAAATAGTATCGTGCTACTTTATAAAAAGAAACTAAAAAGTAAATTTAAATTACTCAGGCCAGTTTACGTGAATATGAGTGAAGGTGGTTGTAAGCAAGAAAAATAACTGATTTTCCTCGATTAAATTCATTGAAGATATTGCCTTTAAAGTTTAACTACTAGATGCTTGGTCACACTGTATTATACATTACTAGCAAACAAACAGTTGTTCTTAAATATTTTAAATGGTTATTGTTTATTTTAGTACCTACAAACTACCACAAAAATATTAAGTATATTTAAGAATTAGGTCATGAATTTCTTTAAGTAACAAGTCATTCACTTAAAAATCTATCAATTGCATTGTCTTTATTAGTATATTATAATGAATTTGATAATTTAATGACTAGTTCACAGATAATTTGTATTATGGAAAACATTTTAATAGTTAATAATTACAGATCACAAAAAGAAGAGATGAGCCCTCCTAACTCGCTTACCCAAAGCGAAGCAGTGTCTCTAAGGGCCGATTTTACCAACTCCAGATAAGACTTACAAGTATCAGACTGATTTAGTATAAAACGACCGATTTTTAAATGACATTCACATAAATGATTGCTAACAAATAGGTGACGTTTTCAAATTTGGCGTATTGTATTTTATTCGACGAATATTTCTTATATAAAGTATAAGATCACACGTAAAGTCAAGCTCACGGTCGCACAGTGGCCGTGCCCAGCCGTCGATCCATTACGCAGTCGCATAGTGCGCTTGCATAGATTGTCAGTATGAAATATTCAATGTATTGCGGGACAGTTCTAAACAGAAATGTCCCGCAATACATTGAATATTATTGCACTTTATTTACATTTATTGCGAATTGCACAAACGTGCATATCGCTGCGACTTCGAGCATTTCATCTCTTCTATCAGTGATCGGAGATTCATACATCACAAATTACAATTATTGTTTAATTATTAAATCATTGACATCATTGTACTGGTATATGTAAATATGTATTTAATAAACTTACATAAATAAATAATTTAACTTTTTGGCATGGTTAGTCTTATAGCGATTTTGTTAACTATTCACATGCTGACTTGTAACCCTTGAACCAAAGTATTACCTCAGCTTATTGACTGAGCTTGCGACTGCTCATACTGGCTTGCTATATGTCTTCAACGCGTATTATCGTTCCATCGCGTATACGGCGGGGGCTCCGGTGTCGATCCTCGCCGGGCTAGGAACGTCGAATAATGCAGTAACGGCAGAATCGCCCCTCCTAGCACCATCGCTCCGAATGTAGGTTTGTGAAGTAACCTGGGTAGAATCATACATACGCTTACGAAAGTTATAGCAATGGTGTTTGGGAGGTTAACTAGAGCATCATACTTAAATATTATCCAATTCAAAAAATATAGCAAACATGCAGGTCAAATTATTAACCTCCTTTTTGAGGTTGGCTTAAATGCTTCTTTGTCTCTGAGTCGTTAATTAGCACAGTAATTTAGATGTGAATAACTTATTAACAATAAAAATACAATCAATGAACGATTTTTTAACAATGTCACTTATCACTTTTAGCGCGTAGTTTGCGTTAAGCGAAGATGGCTGGCTTGTTAATAATCTAATTTGTGACTTCATACATAACAAGTAGAACATAAACATTAACGCTAACGCAGGTAGACAAAGTCCATTTTTTTCGCTAGTCGAATATTATAAACAATTTTGTCATCTATTTTTAAAGAAATGGTTCATTTTAAAATAAGATAAGCACAAAACTTACTACCTACACAGGTATTTATCAAAATTTTTTAAATGAAATAGTTCAATGCTTTTATTTACTGAAGAAACAAAACGATTGTTTGCAATTTTAAACTTGCGAAGAAAAACAGACTTTAAAATCATTTGACAATAGTGTCCATTATAGTTGAGAAATTTATTGATAGAAGGACAAGTCTAAGACCCTTTACACACTGCGAAATTTATCAGCGATGCAGTCGTAAAATGGTCCACCACTACATACTCGCGCTACTTTTAGACTTTTACTACGCGCGTCTGCATCGATGCTAAAAGTCGCGGTGTGTAATGGGCCATGTGTCAACACTTACCATGGTATTGCTATGACAAGCAATGTATATGAAAATGATAAGACGAAGTTGACCCAGACCCTAGTGCAACGTCTCAGGCTGCTTGATATCCATTGACATTGCAGAACTGTAAAAGAAATACAAAAATAGTCTAGCATGCTTTCTAACACACATTATTTCAACTCTAAACTTTCTAAAGCTGTAAGAGTTTGTATATTTGGACGCGCTTAACTCAGTAACTTCAGAAAGGAGGTTGGCAGTTTTGGGCCTGAACGTTACAGAAAACAAATTATAACTAAAATTCATTAAATATTTTTTAAGCATTTGTCGTGAAATATCAATATCCAATTCTATGGGATAATAAAAGTAACTTTAATTAAGCATAAAACGATATTAATACCCAAACATGTCGTCATTGAATATCTATTACGGGAAAATGTTGCCAAACAGAAAAATAGTTTGTTTTAATCGATTCATTTAAGATCGATTAATGTCATTTCTGATTATCTCTTTTTCTTTGCTTACTTTATACAGAAAACCTACCAATGGTAGAAGTTTTTATACATTTATGTGCCAAAGAAATGTGTAATTCTTTTAGTTTCCACAGGAATTATTATTTTCTGGCAATAAAATATGACTGTTATGAATCGATTGTACAATCGATTGATTGCTGCATTAGATTTTATCTGGCAAGGCCTAAAACGTCAAAAAAAAATGACATTTCATTCGGTTCGCATTGCGGTTTCGAGTATTTTTGTTGTGAGTTTTTCGTGTGATTTCTGGTGATTTCCTATTGATTCCATTGACCCTTGCTACGATTACGGACTTTGCCAATTGCTGCTTCTACGAAAGACCTGCGCCTGCACAACGAATATTGATTACCTGCCTCAGCGACAAACTATAGCTTCCATTCCTGACTTCCGAACATTGCTTTCGATTGGACGAGATGAGCACACAAAACTGTATAAACTGTGGCATTAGTTTTGCTCGCAGCAATGCTATAGGCATGCATTTGTTGCAAGATGAAGCCATACTTGCACTTGTTCAACAGTGGACTGCTCCTCTTACGGTCAGTATTTCTTAGGATTTTAAGTCCAGACTCGTGTTACAAGCCATTTGAAAACTTCTATTGTTCTTAAGAGACTGCATTTATTGACATTGATTTGTTTGTATAATGTGAATTATTATTCCGCTGTATATTATGTGAAGATTCGACCTGTATTTATTATATGTCTAGCCTTTGGTTAAGCTGATTATAGTAATATGATTTATTTTCAGGTTAACCATTCTGATCATCTATGTGAAGCATGCTGGAATCTTGCGAATGATTCTCTGGGAACAGAAAATCGTGCAGCTGCCTCTAATGTAGGCCATCAACGTGTATGCATTTATTGTGGACGTTCTGTCTTGCGTACACGGTCTCATTTGCTGAGAACTGGTTCTGATCGTGAACAGAGGATTCATAATGTAATAGCAGAGTGGATACTTCCCCGTAGAGTAAGTTTATTGGGATATTTGCCAATATTAGAGGTGTACTTAAAGTATAAATCTTACGACGTAGTAAGGTAATCTTAACTGACAAAGTAAATATTTTTTTACAGATCGGTAGTCGAATGACATATCTATGTCATTCTTGCTGGGTGAGAGCTGACAGAGCTGCTCCTCACTTTATATCCAGACCATCAACATCTTCAACACCAGAGGTCCAAGCTGAACCTGCTCCTGAACAGTTGAGATCCAGTGAAAGAATCACACTGCCTAATTATGTAAGGTCCGTAGACACAGAATCTCACTGTTTTGTTACAGGATGTGAGAGGCAAGAAAGGAATCGAGTTCCTACCAGTGTTAGGCAATATTTATTAAATACATATAATTATTATGTACCAATCAATAATCGAGTGTGTGATTATCACTTAAACCCAGAAACATGGGATTTTATAAATAGAATATTAGATAATTATGTTAATGTATTTACTGCTGGTCATATTGAGGATATGTTACAGCTAAAAGAGACACACTCATCCAGTGATTTCAATAATGTATTTAACATGTCTGACATTTCTTTTCGCCATTGGTTTGGATTTTCTAAAGAACAATTTAATGTCATATTAAACGAGGTACCACAATTCAATGTAATGAAAAAAGGACCAATTGCATTAGCAATATATTTAATGAAGCTTAGGACGGGGGACTCTAATGAGAGAATATCAATATTATTTAATATTCCTAGACGGACTATGGAAAGTTATTTGGGTAAAGCACGGGATTTGCTCTATAATTATTTTGTCCCTCACCATATTGGTTTAAACCATATTAATAAGCAACAAATTATTAATAGAACATTATTAATACCCAAGGGACTCTTTGGCTATCAAGAAGGAGAAGAAAAGCCCGTTGTAATTATTGATGGCACCTATTGTTATGTGCAGAAAAGTTCGAATTACCTTTATCAAAAAAGAACATATAGTTTACACAAATATCAAAACTTGGTAAAACCATTTTTAATTGTATGTGCAGATGGTTACATTGTTGACGTTCTGGGCCCTTATCCAGCCACTACTTCAGATGCAGACATTATGAAGCATGAATTTAGCAATGAAAATTCAATGTTGCGGCAGTACTTTCAGGCTGGCGACGCCTTTATACTGGATAGGGGCTTCAGAGATGCCTTGCCCTTATTAGGTGAATGCGGTTACAGAACCTATGTCCCTGCTACGCTACAGGCGGGTGAATGGCAGTTATCAACTTTAGAGGCAAATAAGACAAGGGCAGTCACTATATGTAGGTGGGTTGTAGAAGTTGTAAATGGTAGGTTTAAGAGAGATTTTAAATTATTCAGACAAGATTTTTTTAACAAAGCGTCTAAACACTTAATGACAGATTTTGAAGTGGCTGCCGCTTTGATAAATGCCTTTCACCCTCCCATTACAAATCGTGCAGATGCTGCGGAGATATTGGGAATTATAAATGAGAAAATGAATACAGAAAATCATCTGGGCAATTATGTCATTTCCAATAATTTGAATAGACGTAGGGCCAACTTTTTGAGAATTGAAGTTGATGATGAGAGCTTAGTTAATTTTCCGCGGCTTACAAGTAGCGAAATGCAGTTGATTTCTTTAGGTTCTTATCAAATTAAACAGGCGAGATCCTATTATGGAGAACATATTAGAAATGATGGCAAATATGTTATTGAAGTGTGCCGTGACACAGACAGCGACCTCCAGAGTGCACTGACGGCATCAAGCACATCATGGCTTTTAAGAGGCCGAATTAAGTCAAGACATATTTCAAATAAAACATACTTTACCTACATTTTAATTGACAGTGCTCTTATTGGTAGAGCGGCAATAATAGGATATTATTGTAACTGTTTAGTAGGAAATAGAACAGTAGGTTGTTGTTGTCATACAATGTCTATAATATGGTACCTTAGTTGGGCAAGATATCAACCAGATTTAATACCACCTGCACTATTTTTAGATGATGTATTAATTGTATATGATGATGACAATGATGAATAAATATGTATTACAAAGATGTATTTTTTTATTTATAAAATGCATAAAACATAAACATAATCCTGTTCCTACCTACCTCCTCTATTACCTCTATATTGCTGCTCATTTATAAACTTAAGGCAAATCTCGAGACATTCCTGATGTTAGCACTACAGTTTTTCCAGTTTCATAATCTAATAGATTTAATCTATGATAAATAGCTATATTCAGGAGGGGAATGTATTGTCTCCCCTGAACTTTTCAATGCTCTATTGCTCTTCCATTCGTTAGACATAATCTCCATGATCTGTTGTCTATTTTGACTGTCTCACAAGGAAATAATTCATAATGTTGCCTAACCTGACATAACCTAGCTTTTTGATGCGTAACTATCAATAATTCTACTCTCCCATTGAATTGCTGCATAATTTTAACACAAATGAAATCTGCATGCATCGATCTACAAAATTGCCCAAATATTATCCATGTAACACCTAGGCCCAAGATCCTATGGCAGTTTGCCGATCTCCTTTCGATTTCAATGTGTTTATAAAGATGAAATAAGAAAACAAAAATTTGCGCACGGGCGGGACTTGAACCAGCAACCTTTTGGCAGACCGGGCCAAACGCTCTTACCAATTGAGCTACCGTGCTGTCAGTCCGACCCTGCGAAATTTGTGGTTTCCAATGAAAACGTCAATTGCGTGACGCTTAGCGCCATCTAGCCGCCTGTTTATGAAACAGATGGCCCAAGCAGTTGGCCGGCCGGTTAGACGGCCCGGTCTGCCAAAAGGTTGCTGGTTGAAGTCCCGCCTGTGCGCATATTTTTGGTTTCTTATTTCATCTTTATGAATATAAAATATGACACTGTGAGTGTTAAAAACATTCTAAAGCATTTAATTTGTGTGTTATAGGTTATTTATCGAGGATTGCTACAAACTTAAAAACACCACAACCTACAGAAATGGAGTAAAATTTAAAAGCGCGGACAAAGTCGCGAGAGATCGCTAGTTTGTCTTTAATATGTTGCATTACTTTCATATGTGTATTTTTTTTACTTACAGATAGTCACCCACTCTGGATGAAGCGTCATTGCAGATGCAAACACTTGTACAAAGCCTAGCAGCCTATACTTCCATGTATGAACATTGGCATCTCGGCGTTCCAAATCATGCAGTTGTTTCAAACTGTATGACCCCTTTCGTAGTAAGGATATAGGATCTGCAGTTGGAAAATTTTCAGGACTATAAGGCTGTAAAGTGCCACTTTCAACTACACCAACTGCTGTGTACTGTAAAAAATATGAACATTAATACAACATAAGATTAAATTACTAATATGTACTATAAAACTGAACTGATACTGATACTGATATTATAAAGTTTGTTTGTTTGGACGCGCTAATCTCAGGAACTACCGGACCGATTAAAAAAATTTTTTTTGTATAGAATAGCTTATTTATGGAAGAAGGATTGAGGCTATAAAAATAAAACATCACGCTGCGACGGGAGTGGAGGGAGAAAACTCAAAACGCGCAGACAAAGTAGCGAGGGACGGCTAGTATGTTATTATTGGAATAAAAATAAAACTGTAAGTGTCCCAAATATTTAAAACCATTAATAAATGTTCAATTTATGTTATTTTATACAGAATGATGATATAATTTTCTTACTATGTCATCCTCACGCCCAGCATACGAAAAATGTATACGCAGATCACCTATCTGATGTTCGAGAGCACTTTCTCCATGATAGTAAAATCCAGAGTGTAGCTTTATGTCATTACGCTCAGGCCTCGAATCAGACCAAATCTCATAGTAATCATTCACTTTTCTTTTAACATCCAGACCTAAAATTAAATAATTATTTGCAACAATTTATTATTCATATTGTTTTCTAGCTACTATTTGTGAACAGTACGTAAGTACTTTATACTAACTTAAATACAGCCAGCCAATTTTTACATTTTCAGCTATGTGAGTTTCACTAAACATTGGCATAGAAGGAGGGTTGTGGTGCCCTGGCCTGATGTAGAACAGGGCAGAATCAACAACATAGTCCCTCCAGTCTTTATGATACCAGTATGTTTTTTGGGATTCATCACCAGGCTCTGACAGGAAGTTTTCTTGATCTCTGTAAACAAAAATTGATATTTATTAATTTAATAACTTTATTGCACCAAGAAAAGTGTACAAAAGTGAATAAAATGCTAAAAGTATTCTCTGTCATACTTTTAGATTCACATAAAACTTATACATTAGCTAAGCTTATAAAAATGGGTCACAAAATTTTTATATAACTACATGAAAATTATTGTTTAATCAAAAGTAGCAATCACACTTACGTAGTCTCTTCTATCCATTGATACATTTGCACTCTGCGTCGAAGCTTCACTGCTTGTACTTGTATATTGTAGTCTGGTTCTGATATTGGCTCCAGTATCCGGAGTGGCCCAACAATGTGCACAACTCTGCCTTCATAGCGCGCAGCCTCATCCCCAGTGTGTACATCTATGCTTTCTGCATGGGATATCAACTCTTCTAACATTAAATTACTTTGTATTGTTTGACTCTGAAAAATATTTTGTTTAATCCCTCAAGCGTATGTGAACGAGACACAATGCAAATTCTATTGTTATGTGGTTGCCTGCAACCGCTCGGGTGTTGAAGCATTAATAAAAGAATACAAGATATGATTAAAAAATTGTAAGTCATAATATTTATTAACTATACTGTTAAAATCAGGATCATACTGTATTTACTAGAGTAAACTATTTTCTGTAAAACAAAAATAAAGTATACAAAATACTGTTTTCAGAATCTCTTAAATTCGCACATATTTTATATGCTTGTATTATTCTCAGACCTAAATATACTTTGCAGCCCTAGATATAAAAACATTTTAAGTGTGTATTAAAAGATAATGCTTATTTACCTCTGCCCATACCAAAAAATAGGTAACACCAGTAAACAGAATAAGACTGAGGAGAGTGGTCAGCCAAGTTTGTTTAAAATGATTCCTCACCAGCGACCAATCCATCTGAAAATTGAATAAAAGCAAGATGAAACAAAGATTCAAAAGATCTCTAATGCACATCACATAATTTACAACAAACTAAACATGTACCGGGTAAAGATTAGAAAAAGATGAAGAAAGAATTTTCCCAAACCACTAACCACAGAACTTAGTTGAAAACTTCCACTTTTATAATATCACCGAACATAGCTTTATGTTTCTATCTATGAATTTAAGATTTTAAATAAATAATTTACAGCACAAGTAAAATTTTTTAGAACATATAATGAACTCATAATATTTATACTCGTTTAAACTACAAATAATTAATCTGTGACATACTCTTACTAATCTGTGATCTAAACAGATAATACAAGACCACAGAGTACTTATACCAAGACGAAAACATACATTTATTTTTAAAAACTAGTTTAACGTCTTTGGCTGTACGCCATACAGAAAATTCCTTATCATTTTTAAACACTGTACGCTATTCGAAGACTATAAATAAATGAGAGTAGCATTTCCGTTTCCCTTACATTGTTGCGTGTTTCCGGCAAATTGCAGTGATTTTCCCCCACCGCCACTGGCAGTCCACGAGTTGCTAGCGCGTGGCTCTTGCTTCATTGACGTCTGTTTTCCCGATCGAGACGGTCACAATTTTGCACCACCGTGCTGTGCGTGTGCAAAATTAGTACTTTAACGCCATTGGCCATTGCGTGTTCGTCAGAAGAATAATTGTATCTAATGTGGGTAGAAATTATTTTTTTCTTTAGTTAAAACAATCCTGCCGATTAACAAACTATTGCTGAGTTACAAATCGGTCACCCAAAGTGAACTACTATTAACATTTGGTAAGTCGTTATTTTATAAGCATTCAAGGTCAGTGCCTAATATAACAATTACAGTGTTCCATACTAATTACTTATAAAATTTTTATAGATATTAATTCAGTGATTACAAAATGAATAGTGTGAACAAAAGTGTCGATGCAGAAAAGGATAAAAATGACAGCTCCAGTTCCAGCGACAGTAGAAGCTCTTCCTCAAGCAGTGATTCCGATTCATCACCAAAGAAGAAAAATAGTAAGTGGAAACATAAAAGGAGCAAAGTTTCGTCCAAACTGTTGAAGCAACTATCTAAACAAGTGAGTAAATTAAGCAATCATGTCTTTCATCAGCAGGCTCAATCTACTCCAAATTATGTGAATACAGACAACCTTTCTTTACAAGCTGACTATATTGAGGCTGATGTTAGTGGTAATTTATTCAGCCCACCTTCAAA
Source organism: Pyrausta purpuralis (assembly GCA_963924145.1). NCBI lineage: Eukaryota > Metazoa > Arthropoda > Insecta > Lepidoptera > Crambidae > Pyrausta > Pyrausta purpuralis. Next base: position 13,066,712 of record OZ001642.1, read on the forward strand.
TCATACGGCGTGTAACGATAGTGAAGTTCATACTCAAAAGTCTGATTTACCCAGTTTTAGTATTTGCTTAGACACTAGCTTAAAGTAGCCGGCTGTTCCGAAAACGCCCTCGGAGTATATTTCCGCCCTAAAATGTCTACAACGCTTCCAAGATGCTTCTTGGAGCGATGTTCGGTACTCGGATGTACAGAAAAGTTGTAGTCACTTACCTGGCTTCATTGATTTGGACGTTAACGATGAAATTAAGTCATTTGAGGTTGCTAAAAACCTTTCTTATACCGAAAAAAGTTACGCTACCCTCACTTACGCATTATTAAAACAAAAAGTGACTTTAGAAAATTTTATTAGACATTTTCTCAAATGGTCGCAAGAATCGGAAATGATAACGTATTCAGATATCAAGAACAAGATGGAGGCAATTTTCTTACAAGGTGATTTCCACAAAGTGTCTACTGATTCAATACAGTCTGTTTGTGGGTACAGAGCCGACATGGTCCAACAAAGGCGTGAAGCTATTCTTAAATATGTAAAAGACCCATTAGTCAAATCTGCCCTCAGAAAGGTCCAGCCATCGTGTTCTCATCTATTTGAGGACCAGGCATTTACATCAGTTTTGGAAAAACATGGTGGTGTAAGGAAAATATTCTGGATAAAATCAAAAACTAGTAAACCTGCTGCGCAAGCAGGCACAAGTGATTCACATCAATATCCCGCGCAGGGATCTTCTACCAACAGTACCAACTATAAGCCTGCACAAGGCTTTATCAAAAATCGCCCACGTGGAAATTATCAACGATTTTCGTCTGCGCAAGATGAATAATTATAATGACTATCGTCCTGCGCAAGGACATAACTACCACTGCAAGTCAAGAGTCGCGCAAACCTTTCGCAGCCGTTCCGGACGTGTCGAAAAAGTTGAAGATAAACGCGCTTCTAACGCGAAATCTTGGAGAGACAAATCTATATCTATACTTAATATTATAAAGCTGAAGAGTTTGTTTGTTTCTTTGTTTGTTTGAACGCGCTAATCTCAGAAACTACTGGCCCGATTTGAAAAATTATTTTTATGTTGGATAGTCCATTTATCGAGGAAGGCTTTAAGCTATATAACATAAAGATACGACTCACAAGACCACAGCAGCTATGAAAAATGTTGCGAAAACGGGAGAAAGATATTTCTTTTGAGAGCTTCCGCTGCGTACGCTGCAGAAATCGCTAAAGTTGCACAAAAATCATGTATGACAAGATTGTTCAGCATTAAGAGTTCTATAATAAAGTCCGCGACAGCATAAGTCTATCTTTTATGGTTGACTTACTACAACCTTTTTTATGTTAATAAATTTGTAAAAAAATAATGCATCATTTTTAGAGGTGTATTATACACACAGGTATTTATTCTTATTAAAATAAATACATTCATCATCACGAGCATTTCATTTAGAACCAAGTGCCCTTTATATTATTTCATTTCAATAAATATCTTAGGAGCTATCACAGTTTTAACATAACTCCGCACCAAAATAATGTTCGCAGCTTAAGTACAACGTGCGCTTGCGCTAATATAATATAAAGCTGAAGAGTTTGTTTGTTTGAACGCGCTTATCTCAGTAACTGCTGGACCGATTTGAAAAAATATTTCTGTGTTTGATAGCTTATTTATCGAGAAAGGCTTTAGGATATAAAACATGACGCTGCGACGGGAGGGGAGGGAGCAAACTCAAAACGCGCGGACGAAGTCGCGGGGGACCGCTAGTATATTATAAAGCTGAAGAGTTTGTTTGTTTGAAAGCGCTTATCTCAGGAACTGCTGGACCGATTTGAGTATATAAAACATCACGCTGCGACGGGAGGGGAGGGAGTAAACTCAAAACGCGCGGACGAAGTCGCGGGGGACCGCTAGTTATATTATAAAGCTGAAGAGTTTGTTGGTTTGAACGCGCTTATCTCAGGAACTGCTAAACTGATTTGAAAAAATATTTCTGTGTTAGATAGCTTATTTATTGAGAAAGGTTTTAGGATATAAAACATCACGCTGCGACGGGAGGGGAGGGAGCAAACTCAAAACGCGCGGACGAAGTCGCGGGGGACCGCTAGTTATATTATAAAGCTGAAGAGTTTGTTGGTTTGAACGCGCTTATCTCAGGAACTACTTAACCGATTTGAAAAAATATTTCTGTGTTAGATAGCTTATTTATTGAGAATGGCTTTAGGATATAAAACATCACGCTGCGATGGGAGGGGAGGGAGCAAACTCAAAACGCGCGGACGAAGTCGCGGGGGACCGCTAGTCTCGAGATAAAACAAGAAAATTCTGACTACAGACGGTTAGGAGCCGGCCAGCTCCGGTTTGATGGCCAAATGTGGAAGCAAATAAATGTTCCAATGTATATGCAGAAAATATTTTACGGGTATCAAATCCTTTTAATGAAAAAGGGTGGCCCTTGATGATTCCCGGTCAAAAGGCTGCACTCCAAATTCAGTACTCACCAGAAATGTCAAGAGTGATACAAGAATTAAAAAATTAAGAAGTCGTGGGGACTGCCACACAAAGCCGGAGTTTCTTATCGACCCTATTTCGTGTGCCAAAAAGCGACGGCTCGCCACAACCAATCTTCAACTTAAAGACTCTCAATCAATATGTGTATTTAGAAACCTTTCGGCTAAACGTTCACAGTGTAGCAGAGTTCTTGCAAAGCCAGGACTGGTTGATGAAAATCGATTTGAGCCAAGCTTTTTTTTTCACATTCCGGTAGCCAACCGACATCGATGCTTTCTAAGGCTTGTCTACGAGGGCGAGCTGCTTCAAATGATGTGCCTACCGTTTGGACTAAGTTCTGCTACAAAAGTATTCGCGAGCCTGACGAACTGGATTGCACAGATCCTTCGCGAAAAGGGCATAAACCTAGACAAGTCTATTCTCACACCAAAACGCCAAATCGACTACTTAGGAGTCCTGAGGAATTCCTTAAGAAACCGAAAAGCACTGCCAAACAAGAAAATTCAAAAAATTGTCGATATGTTGAGGTCATTATTATTAACAAAGAAAACAAATTTAAAATTTCGCTAGTTTCAGTTCGGCATGCTAAATTTCGCCAATTTTGTCGTAATAAAATAAAATAAAATAATTTTATTGCAGACAAATCGTCCATATAGTTTTTTTTTAATTATAGAAGAATTGAACAACTAAATCAAAAAATATTTTTAGGCTAAAAAGAAAATCAAATGAAATTCACATTATTATTCAGTTAAATCAAATTATTTTACAAGAGAAATAAAATAGTTAATAAAAGTAGTAGTCTAATTCATAAAACGACTCCCGGCGGGCGCACCGTGCACCAGCACATGCGCTTTAACCCAGTGCCGCCGCAGCGGGCAGTCTGGCTTGTTGCCGAGCACCCTCAGGTGGTGTTGTCGCTGCCGCGCACCCGCCGCTGGAGAGAGGCGATGCGGCGCCGAAGTAGGTACCGTGTGGAATGAATCGGTGTGCGCGTGCGCGAACATGGTGGACGCGCTACAGTACCTCGGCAGCCCCAACACCACCCTGAAGACGTCGTTGTACTGAACTTTGAGTGCGTTGAGGGCCCGCTGGGTATAGTTGACCCACAGGCCGTACGTGTACAGTGTCTGGCAGAAGGCCTTAAATAGAGTGACCTTTACCTCTACACTGCATCGCGCGAACCTGCGGGCCCACATATTGCAGCGGACCGCCATCGCCCTCCTCTCCCTGTCTATGTCACGGTCATCTCTCAAGTCGTCAGTGACAATGTGACCGAGGTATTTAAATTCATTCACCCGATTGAGAGCAACACCATTTAACAGTACAGGTGCCACATTTTCCAGCTTGCGGCCCTTAGCCTGGAAGATCAAAAGCTCGCTTTTTTTACATTATACAGGAGGCCGTGTGCAGTCGCGTACTTCTCGCATACTCCAACCAACCTTCTGAGCCCAGCGATTGAAGGGCTGAGCAAGACCATATCGTCTGCGTAACTAATACTATTGATAAAATGACCATCAATAGAACAGCCGACACCTGTCTCGCTCAGCTCCCGAATCAGCTGGTTTACATACAAGTTGAAAAGCGAAGGAGACGTTAGGCCCCCCTGCCTCACCCCGCACTCCAATCCGTACTCATCAGAGAGCTCTCCAAGCCACCTGACCCGATTTTTTTGGTGACAATACCAGTATCTGAAGATATTGATAAGCTCACCCGGCACACCAGTGTTTTTTAGTTTGTGCCAAAGAATGTCGTATCTGACCAGATCAAATGCCCTGGAGAGGTCCAGAAAGGCCGCGTAGACAGGGGTATGCCTATCAGTATAGTACCTGACGGTCTGCTTGAGAGACATTATGGCGCTTTCAGTTGAAAGTGCAGGTCTGAAGCCAAACTGGGCGTCATGAAGAGATACATGTTTTGTAACTGTTTCTCAAGCAGGCCGTCAAGTACCTTTGATGTTATAGAGGCGAGTGAAATTGGGCGGTAATTATTTTTATCCGAGCTGTCACCTGTTTTATTTTTAATTATTTGAACTACTACCGTTCTCATCAGGTCGTTAGGCAGGTAGCAATGCTGGATACAAAGAGTGAAGAACAGACCCAAGAGTCTCGGGAGATGCGGCCCCACGTACTGGAAATGTTCGATACTGAGGCCATCGTGACCGGGAGACTTGCCTCGAGTCATTCCTTTTATCATCAGTGCAACTTGCTTAGCTGTGAATCGATCCCCCGACCCCCGACCCCCACCACGCCGACCTCAGCATCTCCAATCACATCACCCCTATATGGCGATTCCACCTGGAAACACCTTTTAAACATATTTGCTATGTCACCAGGGTCGGTGACTCCATTAACGCTCATCGCCAGGCTTAGCACTTAACCTTTTTGTATATTTCCAAAATCCCCGAAAATCTTTATTTTGATGTTTAGTGGCCAATATATTCATTTTAATTAATTCCTGGTTGTTTTGACAGTATTTTAATTTTGATTTAAATATCCTCCTAGACTCGCGCATTTCGTTATAGATACTGCCAGTTTTGGGTCGGCCCTGCCATACCCAGGTCAAAAACTTTTGCCTAGCTTCACGATGAGCGCCCCGGACATATTTATTCCAACCCGCTACAGGTCTACCTCGGTTAGGCCTACCACTCTTCTCCGCTGGACCTACATAGCTTGCGACTGCGGCCTCCTGCAATGTCATCACTATAATGGCGTAAAGTTCATGTAAGGCAGCCAAGTGAGACGTGCTTCTATCGTTACAAACACCGTCACAACAATGCATAAAATCAATAGGAAAATCTACATTTTTTAATTTACTATTACACATTTTATTATATGTTTCTATTGCACATAAATCCCTATCCCCCCAAATAACCATGTTAATTGTGGCACGCGGCAGCTTATCAGGTAATAAGAGGTTGCCTACTCTATCGGCACCTACAACTTCTGCTGAATTCAGTTCAAAGAATGAATCCGAAAGTTACGATTTCCATCACCGAAGAGACCGAACGAGGGTTGATTTAGTGGCTAGGCAACTGTCATACAGCATCAATTTTGAGAATTCCTGCTCCGACCCATTTTTTGACCACCGACGCCTCCGACTTAGCTGCTAACAATCCTGAAGGTACTACAACAAGGTCATCAACTTCAGCTTTCAAATGCCTCTCTACTTATCCAAAGCGACAATCGCACTGTAGTATCTTACCTACGAAACGAAGGAGGTACACGGTCGAAGCCACTTCTAAATATGAACTATACGAGTGACAGACACAAATAAACGAGCTACTAAACACGCTCACTTGCGAATTTATCACCTACGTGGAATGTACAATATAGAAGCAGATCACCTTTCCCGATTACGTCGTCTACCTCAGTGGCATCTCCTACCCAAAGCAACAGAAGTGGTGTTCTCGAAATGGGGGACACCTACGATAGATTTATTCGCGTCACGGATAGTCCATGTTGTTCCGAACTATGTATCGATCTATCAATTAGACCAACAGGCAGAATTCCACGATGCACTGAGGCGAAATTGGAATTACAAAATAAAATAGCGTCGATGTCTCCACCGCCGTGCCTCGTACCTCGAATATTGCAGCACATGAACCAGGCCAGAGTTGTATTATTGTTAGTGGTTCCTCATTGGGAGAGAATCTTTTGGCACCCGGATCTAAAGAAACGAGCATTAGAAGTCCCTTATGTAATCCCAAATCTGCACGAGTTTCTGATCGATGCAACTACCAATGCGCCCCCGCCGAACGTAGAAGTAATAACCCTGGAAGTTTGGAAATGTCGGGGTGGGACAGTAGCTTGATTAATTGTACTGCGGAACAAAAATCCTTACTGAGATATGGATGGCGAGATTCAACTCTGAAAACGTATAATTCCTCGTGGTATCCTTGGGGCTCGGTGGGCAGAACAAAATAATATAAATATTAATAAACCCAGTGGCGCAGATTTAGCACGATACTTAATTGATTTATGCCAAAAAGATCATCTTTCATATAAGACCATTCTGTTACACAAATCGGTAGTTGCTACACTGAGCAGCACTAACTCATCCTCATTAAGCTGTAATATTTTGGTCAAACAAGCATTAAAGGCAATTTCTTTGAAAAAACCTTTGGCAGCAAAACCACCTATATGGGACGTGTCGCACGTATTAGCCTACCAAACAAGTAGGCATACAGATCAAGATAACTTATTTTCAGTGTCACAACATACTGCTTTGCTGTTATTACTTTGTTATGGGAGACGAGTTCATGACTTAACGCTCCTCGATATAAGTTCCGAACACATGATTATTTCTGATGATCATATAGTTTTTTGGCCACGATTTGGATCCAAAACTGGTACTGTACTATTTTTAACCGTGAGAGGATATCCGAAACCAGCGTCCCGGACCGTTATCGGTAGTTGGGTCAAGGCATTACTTAATGAAGCTGGATTACAAGCTACTCCCGGCAGTGTGCGAGCAGCAGTAGCTTCTAAGAACTGGGTTGAGAATTTTTCCTTAGACCAAATCTTATCGGAAGGTAATTGGCGATCTGCGGAAACTTTTTGGCAATTTTACCGGCGTGAAATTGTTCGTACAAATATTAATAACAATGCAAACAATATGTATAAGTTCTTTATTTAATCCTATATGATGATCACTCATTTAATGATTATTTCTAATGCACATTTGACACTGATTTGTGTTTTGTATGGTGTCAATTTGATTCTTACTTTGTTAATTATTATTATGGAATAAACTAAGGCTTATTACATATTATGCTTTATCATTTCCATACATATTTTTTAAATACACTTTTCTAAATGTTAGTCATATTATCGACAAATCAAACCCCTCTTAATTTTATTTATCAATTGCCTATCTTCACATGAAAAAGCATTTCCAATGTGTTCTCCCCATTGCAAGAAGTTAGACAGATGGCGCTGCTGCCTCCAAAACAATATCGTCCGTGTTTCTTTACCGTGTAAAATAGATTAAGTGGTCAAAATATAAAATAAATTGTGTTAACAGTGACGTTTTAAGTCGGACTATTAGTGACATTGTGGACAAAATGAACAAAAACTGTTTTATCAAGAAAACTAAAAAAAAAAAACCAACTAAGTAAAGAAAGTTTCTAAGTGTTTTTAGTACAAAATACATAATAATAACATTTTATACCAGTGACTTTTAAAGGTAGTACAGGGTTTTGACATTTTAATGCAAATTTTAAGTGATAAAATGTATCCATAAAAGAAACTAGTGATTGACATTCCTACAACATATTTTGAGCATGAATCATTGTAACGAACTTTTTCTTATTGCTTGTGTATATGATTCGTAACTTCGACAACTTTGTTATAACCACGGTGGCGCATCGGCTACTGCGGCGCATCATACCTGGCTCACAAGTGTTCGAATCCTGCTATCCTCTCATAGAAAATAAAGGTTTTTTTTTTTTTTTTTTTATTTTTATCACAACTACTAGCGACATCTAGAAGGACATCATATAAATAAACAGCAACTGAGTAAATATTTATTATATATTAACTGAAAGGTTGTAAAAAGCAGTTGAAACATAAGATAACTATGGCACACAACAACAGAGGTCGCCAGAGCATAGGTAAAGACTTAGCGGATAAGCTTGTTCAACAACAAAAATGCTCTAAATGCAAAAAAGTTATAAAAACACGTCAGTACCTTGTATGTAATGTCTGTAAAAAATACTTTGATGTAGAATGCACAGAAGTGACGTTAAAAAGGTACTTTTTGATGCCCAAAGAAAATAAAGAAAAGTGGAAATGCAACAAATGTCATCGACCAATCAACGCGAAACAAGAAAGTGTACAGAAAGTCCCACAAACAAATAGTCCTATAGACAACTCTCAGTACATTTCTGATATCGCAACTGTAAATACATTCGATGCGCTAACCGAGACCAACTCAACGACGATTGCTGATTCATCAGAAGAGGACAATGTAACACAACGAAGGAAAAGGTGCCCATCTTTACAAGATTTATCAGGATCATTCATATTAACTGATGATAACAATTTCGACGCAGAATCTCTAAGCCTACCAGACACTCATGTTGGGGAAAGTCTAATTATACAAGAATTAAAAGAAGAAATACAAAAACTACAATCGGAGTTAGAAATAGCAGTGTGCGAAATTGAAAACCTAAATATGACTAATAATGAATTAAGTAAGAAAGTCAAAAACCAAGATAAAATAATAAAATTATATAAATCGGTTGGAGTAGACAGCATCACAAAAAAGCATGAACCTACAATGTCAACGCCCACTAGAACATTCCTTAGAGCCTCAAAATGCTCACTGAAAAAGAAAAAGAAAGTGACCAAGGCTTATTCAGGAAATTTCAGCGACACCGAATCTGAAACGACGATTCGTCGTCTAGAACAAAATCAAAATTCCCACCATAAAAAACTACAGACCGCATCGACATCTAGCGAAACACAAACTAAGGAAAAACCAATAACAAGCAGCCGCCACCAAGACATTCCAGAAGATGGCGCCACCTGTCTGGACTCATCAAACCTTTCGAGCAAAAAAAATATTTTTATCTTAGGAGACGAGCTAGTATTAGGTTTGTCTGGTAAATTGTACGAATCTAGGTGTAACAAATGGAATGACGTTTACACGCCATTCTCATTAGTTAAACCAAACGCCTCATCGTTAGAAATTCTTAATGATTGTATCAAACTGAAAAAAAGAACTTCTACAAATGACTATGTAATAATAGGTACTGGCAGCCACGATACAAATCCAAATGTTCTAATAAAACGAATTTGTATAGCATTACATGAGCTAAGTGGAACAAATGTGATTCTATTGCCGATTATCAAAAATAAATATCTAAACGAGAAGAAAATGAATACCTTGTTAAAACAAATATCTAATACATTTTCTAACTGTACATATATTGACATTCATGACAAAAAGCAGCCTCACAAATTATTTTTGGATTTTGCATGTCTCAAAATTAACGTAACTATCGATTATCCAGCATACGAATCTCGTTTCCTAAAACAGATAGCCAGGACGGTGTCGACTAATACCGTAAATAAAATATTATATGACAAAAAATCAATGACATCACCCAGTAGGGGCAAAATTACTTTTTACTTTAAGCCAATCCATAAAAAAGACAACAATAATGATAAAAATATAAAAAGCCTAACAAACACCTCTGTGGATGCTACCACCTTTTTTCGTACCTAAAAGTGACAGAACTTTGATAGGGATTCCTTCCCCAACGTTTAAGATTCTCCACCAAAACATCGCAAGTATTTTATCCAAACAGGCTATACTAGAAATTATCTTACAAGAGCTACGCGAAACAGGTAACGAACCCGATGTGATCTGCCTTACGGAAACGTTCCTGAAGGAAGGCTACGGCTGCTATTTAAGGGTTTCTGAATACAAATTAGCTGCTACTTTCTCTAGAGAAAAGGCTAGGGGTGGGTCTTGCATTTTGTTAAAGAAATACGCGTCCTACACCGAACTTACATGTCTAAGGAAATACGCTAAACAAAACGAGTTTGAAGTGTGTGGTGTCGAAATTCCATCTTATAAATTGATAGTAATTTCCGTTTATAGGACACCATCTTCTGATCCCAAACTTTTTCTACAACGATTGAACTCTATGTTGCATGACTTGCAAAGCAAATGCAAAGCGAATACCAAGCTGGTTGTTGCAGGTGATTTCAATATTAATACTCTGAAACCAGGTAAATTCACGGACTATTTGCGAAACGTAGCTAATAGCTATAACCTTAAAATCCATATCGATCAGCCTACCCGAAAAAACTCGTGTATAGATCACATCCTCAGTAACATTAAGAATGCAACTTCGTTAGTATTGCCGCTGTATCTGTCTGACCATGAAACTGCGCAGCTCTTGAGCTTCCCTATACGACGCAAAGTAACTAGGCCGGCCTCTTATGCTGTCTACAAAAGAGATTTCTGCGATGAAAATGTAGAGAAGTTTAGAAATTGTTTGAAAAGCCTTTCATGGTCGGAGGTGTACAAAGAAACCAATTTTAACGTAGCGTTTACTAATTTTCACGAACAGTTCTGCCTTTTTTATGATTTTTGTTTCCCCAGTGTAAGAATTATACACAACAGAATAAATCACAATAAAAAGTGGATAAGCAAGGGTTTGAAAAAAAGTTGTAAAACAAAAAGGGTACTTCGCTATCGGTACTATAAAAATAAAACTACTCAAGATAAACAAAAATACGTATCATATTCAACTGTCTTAAGAAAATGCATTTATATATCAAAAAAACACTCAAATGTAAAATTTATTCGAAACAGTAAAAATAAATGTAAGGCGACTTGGCATATTATTGAAAATGAATTGGGTACTAATAAAATTGACAATGACATACCTATGGTTATAAAAAATGACATTCAAATTACTTATCCATCTGACATAGCTAATACTTTTAATGACTTTTTTATTGACTCTACAAATATCTTACATAACAAAATAAAGTCAGGTAACGGTGTGTTTCTTACAAACTCAATGTTCCTTCGAGCAATGACTGAGGAGGAAATAAGAAAGGAGGTAAACTCACTAAATGATACTACTTCTGTGGGTTATGATGGGATCAGCACAAAAATTATTAAAACCTGCATTAATGAACTAATCACTATTATAACACACCTTATAAATCACTCATTTGAATCGGGAACCTTTCCTGATGCTTTAAAACTTTCCGTAGTAAAACCACTTTTTAAGAAAGGTGATAAAAGAGACCTCAAAAATTACCGTCCTATAACACTCATTCCTATCCTATCAAAAGTTTTCGAGAAATGTATGTACTCTCAACTGATAGGTTTCTGCACCAAATTCAACCTTATTAAAAGTGAACAGTACGGCTTCCAAAAAAATAAGTCAACTACACTAGCAATTTTTGATCTTGTTGATTCAATATTGACTAGTATTAATGATAACAAATTAACCACCGCAATATTTTTGGACTTATCGAAGGCCTTTGACGTTGTGCCACATGATCTGTTGTTGCAGAAGCTCGAAACAGTTGGCATCAGGGGCTTACCCCTTGAATGGTTATCATCCTACCTTCATGATAGAAAACAACGTGTCATGATAACAAGAGTGCACAATAATGTAATGCAGTTGTACTACTCTAATTATAGAAATAATAATTTTGGTGTCCCGCAGGGCAGTATATTGGGTCCCATTTTATTTATTTTATTTATAAACGATATTGTGGACATAATGGAACATAAATGTATTTTATATGCTGATGACATTTCCGTTGTAGTGACAACAAACAGACATGAAAATTCAATAATCAGACATGAACAGGAAATTAATAAAACAATCGAAAATATTTTGAAATGGCTAGATAATAATAACTTAGAAATAAATTTAGATAAATCTAATTATATACAATTTAATCAATCAAAACATCCTAATCTTAAGTTTAATCTAAATATATTTAAAATAAAGCAGGTATCGCAAATAAAATTTCTAGGCATAATTCTAGATCAAGATCTAAATTGGAAAATGCACGTAGCTGACCTTTGCAAAAAGATTAATAAATTTGTTTACGCTATTTACCAGATCAAAAACGTCACTGATCGAAAGACTGCTATCTTATCGTATCAAGCCTATATTGAGTCAATAATTCGATATGCTATCGTCATATGGGGAAACAGTACAGACAAAAATAAAGCGTTTATTTCACAAAAGAAATGTATACGGGCAATCAATGGGATTGCACCAAGAAATTCATGTGAGCCCCACTTCAAAAATCTTGCTCTACTACCACTACCATGCCTGTACATATATGAGGTATGCAATTTCGTGTCCAGACATAGGGGTCTTTTTGGATCGACTTATGATCTTAAAAACACAAGGGTGCGTAGAAATCCTCATCGGCTTATACTTAAGGAAAATCCTAAGTCTTCTAAATTTAATAATAGTTGTCTTGCTATGTGCGTAAAAATTTACAATCATATACCTAATGACTTTAAAAATTGTAATTTACCAGTATTTAGAAGACATTTGTTCCGCTGGCTTAACCACCATAATTTCTATAGTCTAGATGCTTTTTTTAATAAAAAAGGAATTTAGGTTTAGAAGGTAATTTCAGCACTGACTCAATAAGGCATTTGTAACTGCATATTATATTGCTCATATTTTTATTGTATCCTGATGACATTTGCATGCTAATTTATGTAGCCCAAATATGTGATTCCTTTATTTACCCACTGTAATTTGTCACCTTGTATACCATATTTGACGCAAATAAATGATTGATTGATTGATTGATTGATTGATTGATTACATTGGCGTCCTCCACCGCCAGGCGATATCAAACACGTATCTCATTTATTTATAGGCTACGAATAGCGTACAGTGTTTAATATGAGCGTTTTACCTTACAATAAAACGCTTATTAAATACTTACCTATTCGAAGCCTATACTATAATGTCTGCCTGGCTTATAAACGAGCCGCAATGAAGCAAAAGCCACGCGCTAGCAACTCGTGGCCTGCCAGTGGCGGTGGGGGAAAAGAGGGGGAAAATCGCTGCAATTTGCCGGAAACACGCAACAATGTAAGGGAAACGGAAATGCTACTCTCATTTATTTATAGGCTTCGAATAGGTAAGTATTTAATACGCGTTAAACGCTCATATTTTCATTTTTTAACTCTTTAAACTAAAACTTACACTAAACTAACCTAACTTAACCTAACTCATTGAAATGCGAGGTGGTCTGCATTCCAATGCTCAACAAGGAAGCTAAGCGCAGGAACAACGATCCGAGTGAGACGGCGCGATTAGAGCTCGCTTCACCATAATTCTCACTTTAACTTCATTGTTTTCTTCGAAAGCACTAATCATCATGAAAATGCCACCACACAAACACAATAATTGACCCGAAAAAAACAATTTCTAAAATGAAGAAATATGGTCCATCCTTCCATTTTCGTTTCCCGCGCAAAACCCCGAAATCATACAATCATACTTGCTTGACATACTCTAATCTGTGGACGAAACAGTTGAGTGTTGTGACTTGTGTGTGACGAAAACTAAATGAATCAGTTAGGGAATCCACTTACTTCCCCTTAGCTCAAATTCCGCAATATTTTGTTGACAGCAAATACAACTTCGTTTTTCATAGTGTTTATTTATATGAAGAACAAATTTATGTTTGCGATTGTTGCAAATGTGCTTTATCCTAATAACTACCACTTCGACCCCGTCCAAACCAATTTTCGTTGACAGCATTTGTTATAATCTACTTAATATACATATTTTTAGCAAAATTCAAAACTCGCTTAGTTTAGAAGTGAGGAGAGTGAGGGGGAGCGGGAACGCTTACCTCTTTGGAAGCGTATATCTATCAAAGAATCGTAAAGCGGTTAGCAGGATTCATCTTTCAACAGTGTAACGCTTATAGTTTTTAGAATAAAGTGGCTGTGATATACGGACGGACAGACAGACAAACAGACTTGACGAAACTATAAGGGTTCCGTTTTTGACTATTCAGATACGGAACCCTACTGACTGACCTTAGCGTTGACTGCGCTGCCTCGATATTCTTTTATCGATAGATACTTACTATCGTATCCAATCTGACTATTATCGTGCATTAGGTATTAAAGTTAGTGGTAGCAATATTCAGGCAGAGCTATTACTATCGATAGCTCAATATCGATCGATAAAGGTGATACTATTATGTCCTATTGAACGATATTCAGTTCAGTCAGTGATGCATTCAAAAAACATCGACAAGTGCCGCCATTATTGATACTATCAATAACTAACAATAACATACGATAATTGCCCAATACTATCGATAGAACTATTGTGTGTGTGTCGATCTATAGCATTGTACCATCCATCATCATCTAATATTTTTAAGGCTAGGCAGTGTACTAGTTTTTTTCCATTCTTAACGCTCTTCTGCCATTCTCTTGACCTCTTAATACGACGCAACATTCAAGTTTTGCTTTATTTGATATAGCTTATTAATTAAATCTTTGTGTTTATAGTGTTTTGTCACTATACGAACTTAATAACATAAATTGCACTTGTAAAAACTTGTAACTTCCTCGTCTGTCACACAGTCAAAGTTGCTTTTTACAAGTGAAATTTATATCATTTAGTTTGGATATAGCTTGTGGCAAATGTAAAGTGCTCGCAACTCGAAATCTGGTTAGTTCAGTTGGCAGCTCTGGCACAGAAAATATAATAGTACTACGTTACCTATTTTTTTCACCAACATGAAGAAAATGTTAACATAGACATTCTGCATTGCGTCAATTTGTCGGCGCGTATTTTTAATATCTAAAAATTAATCTTGTATGTTGTTAACGTAGTTAACTATTGTAAAGTGAAATTACACAGATGTCATTCAAATATAGCGTTGTTATTGGATTTTCTTCCCATTGACAAGTGGGGAATAAATAAATTTTGCCGAATCACGGACCGTCAATATGGAGTCTAAAAGCTTATTCTTGGGCTTCCTCGTTTCCTTCTTCCTCCTATTCTTCTCTCTAAATATTAACTTACCTTGAAAAAAAATTTTTTGTGCCCGATCTAAGAAATATTGTAATAAGTGTTATACTATTTTAGGATCCTTATTGAATGCGCTTACTTTTAAAGTTACTTGCCAGGCTTGCGTTTTTCAGGACCGTCAGTTAAATGAGGGGGAAAAACTGATTTTTAAAACATGGTTTTGCAAAACATGCCATGCTGGAGCAGTTGGCTCAGATTTTAAGCTTACAAATTTTAGAAGCACTATTCAGGATGAAATAAGTAAAAAAAAAATGGCAAAAAGTAAAGATTTGTAGCAACGGGAAAGTAAAAACGGTTACAGGGTGTAAATTTTCCCACAAAATTTTTTTTTGCTATAATTTTAAAAACACAAGTCATTTTTTTCTGATAACTGTAATGACCTTACCTATCATGCGACTTGGCCATCGCCTGAAAACACGTGTAAATTCAATCGCCTGAGAACACATGTAAATTAAATTATTAAGTGCGATGGCCAAGTCTCAATATATTTATATAAAACATTAAAGAATTTTAATATTGATATGCGTCACTATAAGATGCTTTTAATTATTACGTACCTAACAACTTAATGCTTCGAGTACGGAGATTCCAGACACAATTGATTTTCAATTGTTATGGACCACGATCGTGGTCTTAGAGACTGGACGTATTAAGACAGAAGTCGCTTAAGTAGAGACTGAATAAATTAATAACCGACTTGGTATTACATGGATCTCACAACTTTTTACCGCAGAACAACTGAGTTGCGAGACTTGGTTTTTTTTGACAAGTATTGTTTTTGATGGGATGTCAATTTCCTCCGCTATGGTGTTGGTGTCAGTAATAATGCAGCCCAGGTATTTAAACTTTGTCACTCCAGTATACCTACTTGGTATCTCCAACATGCAGGTTTTCTCTTTTAGCGCTGATATTTTTGCGGCGTTTCATGTGGAGATATTCTGTTTTATAATCATAAAGACTCAACCTCCAAGAATCAACCTCTTGGCTGACCGGTGCTGGTTCTAGTCCCACCCGTGCGCGAATTTTTGGTTTCTTATTTCATCTTTATGATTATAAAATATGACACTGTGAGTGTTAAAAACATTCTAAACCATTAGATATTCTGTTTTTTCGTGGCTGTTCCTTTGGCCTACAGTTTTCGCTTCTTCCTCCAGAACTCTCGCAGCCTCTTACACCTGTACGCGGTCTTCCCCTTACAAGACAAGGTCATCTGCGTAGGGTACGCAGATGACCTTGTCTTGTATCACCTTATGCTGCCCCTTAAGTTGCAGCCCCGATTCTAGTGCCAACGTTTTTTGGAGCACAAATTCCAGCACTAAGTTGAACAGCATAGGTGACAGGGCATCCCCTTGTTTAAGACCTGTATCGACCGCGAACTCGTCCGCGAGTTCACCCGCTACCTTCACTCTTATCCTGCTCTCCCTGGTGGCCACCTCTATAAGGGTAACCAGCTTTTTCGGGATCTCAAAACTACGGAGGATGGAGTAAAGTGCGTTCCGGTCTATGGAGTCGTAGGCTTTTTTGAAGCCCACAAACAATGCGTAAATGCTTTGAGCTTATTCCCATTTCTCTCCATGAGATGTTTTAGGAGGAAGATTTGGTCAGTAGTGCTGCGATTTCGTCGAAACCCTCCTTGGTAGTCGCTGAGAATTTGCTCAGAGAACGGTTCTAACCTCTTGAGCAGCACGAATGACAGGACTTTGTACGCCGTGGGCAACAAAGTAATTCCGCGGTAATTTGTGCGCTTCCTCTTGCATCCCTTTTTGTGGAGAGGACATGACTCCTACGTTCCATTACTTGGGTTGCCTTTCATTATTCCAGATATTTCGGATAAGCTCATACAACTCGGCCTGCGTATCTTCCCCACCAAATTTCCATAGCTCCGACGGCAAACCATCGATACCTGGAGCCTTGTTGTTTTTTAAACGGTTTTATTTAGCTCACCCTGTTTGTTGTATTTTTATTCTTGGGTCAAATTTAGTAATTTAAATTTCACCCTCTTCCTGTCAACCGATTAATCTGAAATTTTGTATACACTTTGGATTTTGGTGACAATAAAATTATGTTTATTAATTATCATTATAAATTCAAGATGGCCGCCGCTACAAAATTGCGGATAATTTATGTTTATTTATGTTTTTTTATGTTTTTTAATTTTTTTTTCACCGAATGGTTCCAGGCACATTGAATATAAATGTCAAATTGGAAAGATCCCGCCTGATGAAGTCCACGCTCCGACCGACTCGTGCTCATATCCAAAATCCCGAGAGCTTTCAACTCGAGTTGTCAAACCGCTTTGATTGCCTAGAAAATTGCGTTACAGTGGACGAAATTAACAACGGGTTTGTGAAAACTAATCCAACGGTGGGGTCTAAGTATTTTAGCCCTGGCCGTAAAGATAGACCTCAAAAACTGTCAGTCCACACTCTCGACCTTATGGCAAAACGTCGATCTATGGCACTGCAGGCCTCCGTTAATGCTGAAAACTACAGGCAGCTCAATAGACAAATATGGAAGTCCCTGCGACAGGACATCCGTTGCTTTAACACTATAGTGTTAAAGAAGCGATAGAGCGGAACCAAGGCTCCAAATTGTTTGCAGGGAACATGTCTATTGCGCAAAGCCTGTTGACGAAGCTTAAGACGGAGGACGGCAGTGTAGCGTCGACGAAAGCAGAGGTTTTGAGGGAGATTGAAAGGTTCTATGGGCAGTTGTACACCTCAGTTGCCAAACCCGTTGATAGCTCGGTCAGAGACCCACGAGCTATCCTGACCCGACACTACACCGAAGACATCCCGGACATCAGCCTTTACGAGATTAGGATGGCCCTTAAACAGCTCAAAAACAACAAGGCACCTGGCGAGGACGGAATCACAGCAGAGCTTCTGAAGGCGGGTGGAACACCGGTACTTAAAGTCCTTCAGAGACTTTTTAATTCCGTTCTGCTGGAGGGCATCACGCCCGAGGCGTGGAACAGGAGTGTGGTGGTGTTGTTCTACAAAAAAGGAGACAAAACCTTATTGAAGAACTACAGACCCATCTCACTCCTGAGCCATGTCTACAAGCTGTTTTCAAGGGTCATCACGAATCGTCTCGCACGTAGGTTTGATGACTTCCAGCCTCCCGAACAAGCCGGTTTCCGAAAAGGCTTTAGTACCATAGACCACATCCATACGCTTCGGCAAATTATACAGAAGTCCGAGGAGTATAATATGCCTCTATGCTTAGCGTTTGTGGACTATGAGAGGGCCTTTGATTCGATCGAAACTTGGGCGGTGCTTCAGTCTCTGCAGCGGTGCCACATAGACTATAGGTATATAGAGGTGCTAAAGTTCCTTTACAATAATGCCACCATGTCGGTCCGAGTACAGGAGCAGAATACGAGGGCGATTCCACTGCGGAGAGGTGTGAGACAGGGAGATGTTATATCTCCGAAACTGTTCACAGCGGCATTGGAAGACGCCTTCAAACTTCTGGAATGGGAAAGAATCGGCATCAATGTCAATGGCGAATACATCACACACCTCCGATTTGCCGATGATATAGTCGTTGTGGCAAAGACGCTGGACGATCTTGGCACTATGCTCGAAGACCTTGACCAAGTCTCCCAACAAGTGGGTCTTAAAATGAACATGGAGAAGACGAAAATTATGTCGAGTTCCTTTGTTTTACCCACTCCAGTATCCATTGGGAACTCAATTCTCAAATTTGTCGACGAGTACGTCTACCTTTTTTTTTTTTTTTTTTTTTTTTTTTAACGTCAGGAAATGTCAATTACGCACCGTACCTCTCCGTCGGGGAACGGAGGGGCGTGTGTGGGACTCCCCCGGATACGCCTCCGGGTATACCCACTAAAACCTGACGACGCCCGCCGCGTTTGGTGGCTTTGACAGCAGGGGCCGCGGTGTCTCAACAGTCCCGCGACCCTTGCCAGCGCAACCTCCACCCTCCATCAGGAGGGCGGATCTCCATGGAGTGGGGCGATCCCACTCCAGTCGGCACACTGGCGCCTCAGGAGGATCCCTGGTGATTGGACAGAGGTGTCCCCACACCGTCTGTCCGAGACCCTCCCGACGAGGCGATCCACGCCCGGCGGCAAACGCACGCCGAGCTCGCCCAGAGGACCGAAGTCCTGGGACATCCCCTGCCTCCTCTGCTTAACCAGAGGGGTGCCGGGAGTCCAACGACTGATAGTGAGCCGCCGCTCGATGCGAGACAGACGCGACTCACTATGGCCACTGCCGCCCGATACGGGTACAGACGCAGCGGCACTCTCCACGGAGCATCTTGGCTTCACCTGCCGCTGGATTGCGACAGGCTACTGAGCCCCCTCGCCACGACAAGGCGTGCTCCATTCGAGGGGGGAGTACGTCTACCTAGGCCAAGTGATCCAATTGGGTAGGTCCAACTTCGAGAAAGAGGTCAATCGATGAATCCAACTCGGCTGGGCAGCGTTCGGGAAATTACGCGAGAGTGTTTTCTCATCTCATTTTCCTCAGTGTCTGAAGACGAAAGTCTTCAACCAGTGTGTGTTACCAGAGATGACATACGGATCCGAAACATGGTCTCTAACTATGGGCCTTATAATGAAGCTCAAAGTCACACAACGAGCGATGGAAAAGGCTATGCTGTCTGTTTCTCTACTGGATTGAATCAGAAATGAGGAGATACGTAGGAGAACTAAGGTAACGGACATAGCCTTGAGAATCAGTAAGCTCAAGTGGCAATGGGCAGGGCACATAGCGCGAAGAACTGATGGCCGTTGAGGCAGGAAAGTTCTGGATTGGAGACCCTTCGACCAAAGACGCAGCGTAGGACGTCCACCAACAAGATGGACGGACGACCTTATAAAGATTGCAGGATCAAACTGGATGCAGACCGCTATTAATCGGTCGCTGATAAGCCGTGGGGGAGGCCTATGTTCAGCAGTGGACGTCCTTTGGCTGATAATGATGATGATGATGATGATGATTTGGTAGCGGCGGCCATCTTAGATTTCAATTTTGCATAGTAAATTGTATTCTACTTGTTGAGACCTTTCATTTGATACCCATGTTGATGGGATTGATAAAACCTAAGTTATCCGCCATTTTGTAGAGACCGCCATCTTGGATTTTAATTTTATAAAGTACATTGTATTATACTGGTTGAGCACTTTCATTTGATACCCATATTGATGGGATCGATAAAACCTACGTTATCCGCCATTTTGTAGCGGCCGCCATCTTGTATTTCAATTTTTTATAGTTTATTGTATTCTGCTTGTTGAGCCCTTTCATTTGATACCCATATTGATGGGATTGATAAAACCTACGTTATCCGCCATTTTGTAGCGGCTGCCATCTTGGATTTCTATATTTTATAGTATATTGTATTCTACTTATTGAGCCCTTTCATTTGATACCCATATTGATGGGATTAATCGCTCTCCCTGGTGGCCACCTCTATAAGGGTAACAGCTTTTTCGGGATCTCAAAACTACGGAGGATGGAGTAAAGTGCGTTCCGGTCTATGGAGTCGTAGGCTTTTTTGGAGTCCACAAACAATGCGTAAATGCTTTGAGCTTATTCCCATTTCTCTCCATGAGATGTTTTAGGAGGAAGATTTGGTCAGTAGTGCTGCGATTTCGTCGAACGAAACCCTCCTTGGTAGTCGCTGAGAATTTGCTCAGAGAACGGTTCTAACCTCTTGAGCAGCACGTATGACAGGACTTTGTACGCCGTGGGCAACAAAGTAATTCCGCGGTAATTTGTGCGCTTCCTCTTGCATCCCTTTTTGTGGAGAGGACATGACTCCTACGTTCCATTCCTTGGGTTGCCTTTCATTATCCCAGATATTTCGGATAAGCTCATACAACTCGGCCTGCGTATCTTCCCCACCAAATTTCCATAGCTCCGACGGCAAACCATCGATACCTGGAGCCTTGTTGTTTTTTAATTTCATTATGATCCCGTTCACTTCATCAAATGAAGGTGGTTCTACTTATGTATCGTTATCTGCCGTCGATTGGGCTATTGTGTTTTCGGAAATTGGGCAATTCAGCAGCCCCTGAAAGCACCCCCTGCTTCAATAAAATATTTAAGTTTAAAGCACATAGTTTAAACTTATTCATCTTGGTTCAGCCTAGCAATAGAAACGTACAGCCTTGCATCTTCTGTACGGTAGATGTGGTAGAAAATTACTAGGAGCATTTCTTTCTTTCTTCCTTTCTACCATACCGTAGCTGTACTTGGCCAGGAATAGTATGCCTGTAGGCTGAATTAGTTTCTCACCGTCATTTCGGAAATTAATTTAGATGGACGGTATAACGGTTTAATAGCTTTGAAACCCGATCGTATTCAAAGTCCATTATGTAGTATGATTCGCTTATCCTTCATGAGGTGTCAGTTCCTGTCTTCTGTCACCATCATCATCGTGGTCAAAGTTCATTATCATTCATTGTTATCATTACAAGCCCTTACAACAAGTCAAAAATTTTGAGGTAATCTGTCACCTCAAGAACGCTAAGGTGTCCATGAAATCTGGAACCCGGAGAACACCTGTATAGTATAATAATTTATTATTATATAAATATAACACTATGTAACATTATAAAATTGACAAGAATAACCTTTGGTTACTTAGCTATGTTTTTTAATAAAAAAGTAAAGTAGATGACGTATGTCAAATTATTTTGAGGTTATGTTGTGGGTTTTTGCGCGGGAAACGAAAAGGGAAGGACGGACCTTATTTCTTCGTTTTAGTAATTGGTTTTTTCGGGTCAATTATTGTGATTGTGTGGTGGAATTATCATGATAATTTGTGCTTCTGAAGAAAACAATGCAATTTAAGTGGGAAATTAAGTGAAGCGATCTGATCGCGCCGTCTTACCCGGATCGCTGTTCCTGCGCTAAGCTTCCTTGTTGAGCATTGAAATGCGAACCACCTCGCATTTCAATGAGTTAGGTTAAGATAGGCTAGTTTAGTGTTAGTTTTAGTCAATAAGTGTTAAAAATGAACTTTATTTACTGAAGAATAGTCTGTATGGCATAGAGCCGAAGACGTAAAACTTGTATGAAAAAAAAAAAAAAAAGGTTATGTTGTTGTTTTGATAGTGCGTTACAAATAAAAAAGTATTTTGTACGTTTTCCTCCAAAATGCCTGATGAATAATATTACTTAAAAAAGGATGTCGTCGTACAGAAAAGTATTCGCCACTTTAAGGTCATGTCACCCGAAATATTTTGTTTATCGTCATACTCACCTTAAGTATTATCACAGTGTTCCATTTCTGGACTTCTACCAGAAAACTACTGGTAAGCTTACCTAATTATTTTCCATATTATTATCATCTAAAAACTAAGTTACTATGTTAGTTTTTATTTGGTTTATGCTACTCGATTGGACCATTGTGCTAATTTACTTCTACTCGAAGTATCCCAGCTTCCCCAGAAAGCTAGCAACCTATCCAGGCTGCCGCAGGCTTCTAGGAGTTAAATTGAGCATTTTAGAATGCTTCGCATTGTGATACCACTTGTGCATTCCATGAGCACATCTTGTGACATTGCCTCTTCCTCAATGCATCCTCGGCACAGACAGCCTGTCTGTTACACCTATAGGAAATAGGTGCTTGTTTAAGAGACCTCTCATTTCTAAAAGCATATCAAACTCTGATTTAATACAATAACTATATTAAGTCCCTTTTTGTAAGTGCTAGTATGTATATCTGTAAATATTTAATTTTTGTATTTTCCTTCATATTGTTTGTTGTTAATCTGTAGATGAGCTGTTGCTGTCAACATTTCCGTGCCATAGAAAGGAATATTTCAACAATAAAGCTTAAACAGCTGGCAAATATGGCATTATTAGAGAACATTACAAAGTTTATTATCATTGCAATAAAATATTAATCATAAATATTCACATTTCAATCAAAGAATAAAAAAATGAAATGTTCCATAAATTGCTTATGTTATCGGCAACAAGCGAAGTTGCTACCATACTTTCACAGAAATGTCGCCAGGAACATTCCAGTGGGGTACATCTATTTGTTAATCTTAAACTTTTAAGTAAATAAAAAATGAAACTATTTTTAAAACTTGCAGGAAATACATTATCTGAAAATGATCTTCCAAACTTAAGGAAAAAGCATCCGAATATTGAAACTCTAACAAATGATAGTCTACAGTACTCCCTACAAATATTGAAAAAATTTAGCATTACACCCCTAGATGCTTGTAAAAATGTTCATGTGCTTTCTATGAACCCAATTACCGTTGATAATTATGGTGAAATTCTTAAAGAATGTGGTTTTGTGAACATCCTACCTATACATATAATAAGGTAACATAAAATTGATATTTTGCATGTCTATATTTACTAATCTATATATAATATTATAAAAAGGAAAGATTTGATTGTTTGTTTGTTTATATGCATCAATATAACTCCAAAACTAGTGGACCGGAAAAAAAATCTCTTACAATCGGAATACTGCAATATCTGTGATGAATATAGGCTATATAACATTTTTAAAAAAGTAAGGAATCCATATGAAAACTAAGATAATGATCTTAGTTAGGCAGCAGAGACTTAGGCCGTACAAACCATGAAAATAGGTATGTGTATTGCGTTGAAACATTTTACGGGAAATCCAAAATGTATGTGGGCAAAGTCGCGGGGGACCGCTAGTTGATTTTAAGTTCAGTAATTAACTTAACATTTTTACAGGTATCATACCCTGGTTAAATCAAGAACGATTGCTGAACTAAAGAAAAACGGTCTCATGAGAAGTGACTTCAACTTGGAAGAAGCCTTAATGAACTACTTTCAGGATTGGCCTTCTGATTGCAAGAGATTACAGCATTTTTCAGAGAAAAGCACCTCTATTTGTGTGTATAATATTTAAAATGTGATTGCTTATTAAGTTTTAATTGAATAAAAATAATGTTTAAATATATTGAATTTCAGTAAATATTCGTATGAGTGTACTTGAAAAATATTTACATTGGAGATTATCCACGACACCAGAAGAGTTTCAAAAGTACTGTAGAAACTACCTGCCTTTAAAACATAAGCCAATGTCAGACATCAAAGAAGCCCTGAATTTAGCACTAAATGAAATAAAATTTGATGTACAAACAATTAGGAGGAATGGCTTCATAATATCAACGGATCCAGTAAAGACGAAAATGATTTTAGAAAATGTTGATACCCTAGCTGGCTTGGATATACGTGAAGCTATACGATTGGAACCTGGCTTATTGAAAAATAATCACAGAGCTTTATTAGAAGTAAGAAGTTTAATGGAAGTAAGTATCTACAGCCAAAGGTCGTCCACTGCTGAACATAGGCCTCCCCACGGCTTTCCACAGCGACCGATCACTAGCGGTCTGCATCCAGTTTGATCCTGCGATCTTTATAAGGTCGTCTGTCCATCTTCTTGGTGGACGTCCCACGCTGCGTCTCTGGTCGAAGGGTCTCCAATCTAGAACTTTCCTGCCCCAACGGCCATCAGTTCTTCGCGCTATGTGCCCTGCCCATTGCCACTTGAGCTTACTGATTCTCAAGGCTATGTCCGTTACCTTAGTTCTCCTACGTATCTCCTCATTTCTGATTCAATCCAGTAGAGAAACAGACAGCATAGCCTTTTCCATCGCTCGTTCTGTGATTTTGAGCTTCATTATAAGGCCCATAGTAAGAGACCATGTTTCGGATCCGTATGTCATCACTGGTAACACACACTGGTTGAAAACTTTCGTCTTTAGATACTAAGGTAGCTGAGATAAGAAGACACTCTTGCGCAATTTCCCGAACGCTACCCAGCCGAGTTGGATTCGTCGATTGACCTCTTTCTCGAAGTTGAACCTACCCAATTGGATCACTTGTCCCAGGTAGACGTATTCGAGAGTTGAGCTTCCAACAGATACTGGAGTGGGTACGACAAGGGAGTTCGACATAATTTTCGTCTTTTCTCCATGTTCATTTTAAGACCCACTTGTTGAGATACTCGGTCAAGGTCTTCGAGCATAGTGCCAAGATCGTCCAGCGTCTTTGCCACAACGACTATATCATCGGCAAATCGGAGGTGTGTGATGTATTCGCCATTAACATTGATGCCGATTCCTTCCCATTCCAGAAGTTCGAAGGCGTCTTCCAATGCCGCTGTGAACAGTTTCGGAGATATAACATCTGCCTGTCTCACACTTCTCCGAAGTGGAATCGCCCTCGTGTTCTGCTTCTGTACTCGGACCGCCATGGTGGCGTTATTGTAAATTACACTTTAACACCTCTATTATACCTATAGTCTATGTGGCACCGCTGCAGAGACTGAAGCAATTCGATCGAATCAAAGGCCTTCTCATAGTCCACAAACGCTAAGCATACAGGCATATTATACTCCTCTGACTTCTGTATAATTTGCCTAAGCGTATGGATGTGGTCTATGGTACTATAGCCTTTTCGGAAACCGGCTTGTTCGGGAGGCTGGAAGTCATCAAACCTACGTGCGAGACGGTTCGTGATGACCCTTAAAAACAGCTTGTAGACATGGCTCAGAAGTGAGATGGGTCTATAGTTCTTCATTAAGGTTTTGTCTCCTTCTTTTGAAGAACAATTCCACCACACTCCTGTTCCACGCCTCGGGCGTGATGCCCTCCAGCAACAAGTAATTAAAGAGTCTCTGAAGGACCTTTAAGTACCGGTGTTCCACCCGCCTTCAGAAGCTCTGCTGTGATTCCGTCCTCTCCAGGTGCCTTGTTGTTTTTGAGCTGTTTAAGGGCCATCCTAATCTCGTAGAGGCTTATGTGCGGGATGTCTTCAGTGAAGTGTCGGGTCAGGATAGCTCGTGGATCTCTGGCCGAGCTATCAATGGGTTTGGCAACTTAGGTGTACAACTGCCCATAGAACCTTTCGATGCCGTCCTCCATCTTAAGCTTCGTCAACAGGCTTTGCCCAATAGACATGTCCCTTGCAAACACTTTGGAGCCTTGGTTCCGTTCTATCGGATCTTTAACACTATTAATGTTAAAAATAACACGATTAAATAAATATAAATTATTTCCAAAAATATGTTCATAGGAATACCGGATATCTATAGAGGCACAACAAAGGTGCCTTAGAATATTCTGCATGCGAGCACAGACAGTCAAGGAACGATTAGAAGAATTAAGGGAGTTAAAAGAGTATCAAGTGTTAGCAACAAATCCTAGAGTAAGTTGGTACTTTTATATTCGGAATCAGATTTTTATATGAGATAGATACAGTTTTTTCATCAACTATATTAAATATATCTTTATCTTATCTTCCTTTGTCACACAGACGGCCTTATTTAATTACTGCCTAGTAGGCATGGAAATTTCATGAATAGCAAATGACATTTCATATTAACAGAACATCATTATTCACAGCTGCTACATTTTTCATATAGCCAGCTAAAAATGATACTCTGCGAAATCATAGATCATACGCATTTCATTTTATTGACGAATGAAATGTAACGGGTAAGGTTCTTGAGCGCGATCGACGGAGTTAGAATGATTATGCTTATAAATAATTTCTTTACCCAAAGGTTGTGTGGAAGAGATCACTTATAGCGATAGGACCGCCTAAATTGTACATTTCCCTAAAACGAATTTGTAAATCAATTTATGTAATGTGCAATAAAGAGTTATCTTTCTATCTATGCTCTATGCAGTCGTACTATATGACTAACGACGATTATATTTAACTTTGACTTTGACGCCCAGCAATTTAATTATATGTCAACTTAATCTCACAGGAATAAAGTTGAAATCATCTTGTAATGATTTTGTTGCGAATTCGTACGAAATTTATTAGTCGCATCAGGTACGCGCAATTGACACTCCGTAAAAAATAATTGGCAATACAATTATTCATGTGTACTCCCAGCAAACAGTTCATTATTTCATAAAATGAAAATGAATACAAGATAGCAATCATTTTCTTCCATGCCTACTGCCTTGTCCTACGGTATAACTGGTAGAGAATGCTACATGGTCCCCCTTTTGTTTAATTTTTTGTTGTGCTATAAGTTTAAAGAAATATAGAACGCACTTCATTTATTAACTCATGTTACTTATTTTCAGGTATTGACTTTAGTGGTCCATAAAAGAAAAATGATGTCACGTCTGACGAAAATGCAAGCAGCCAAAAAGCAGTGTTATAGTTTAAACAACCTGGTTTCGTCTAGCAAAGTATTTAACAAGTAAGTAAATGTTGTACAGATTTCTGCAGTATCCTCACCCTGAATAAAAAAAAACACTCTCATCCTCGTGACGGATAACTTTAAATGTTGTCACATTTAGGAGTTTTGTAATGCTCCATCCGAGCTAGAGAGAACCAGTCGCTCTTACATCTATCAGAGTTGCGAGGGCATTCAAGCAAACTGTTGTAAATTACATGCATACACGATGCCTTATAAGGAACAGCAGTGACATGTATCCATTGGTATCCCTTTGTAAATTATTCAGAGGACCTCGTTCAACACGCTTGTAGTAATATGAACGAAACTGCTGTGCAGCGCTACAGACGTGCGACTAAAACGCTTCATATGTGAATACGCTATTTTTTTGCTGTTCTTATGAAGGAATAAGAAACCAAAAATTGCGCATGGGTGGGACTCGAACCAGCAACTTCTTGGCTAACCGGGCCAAACGCTCTACCAATTGAGCTACCGTGATGTCGGTCCGACCGCGTGAAATTATTGGTCTCTTATGGATACGTCATTACGCGTGACGTTACCGCCATCTACCCGTCTATTTATACAGGGTGGTCTAAGTAGTGACGTCAATAAATTTTTTTTAGATTCCTCTCACCTTGGGGTATCCGAAAATACCCCATGTATGTTCCGCGATTTTTTGTAGTTTTCGAGTTATGATTTTTTTTTGTGTTTTTTTAATATTCTCTACCCGCGAGGATTCAAAAATTCATATCTTTTTTTCTATTATGTATTTTGCAATGATTTTTTTTGTGCCGTGGTCGTTGTTAATGCTGTCTTAATAATAAAAATAATGCATCTTTTTAAACTTACTAAAAGGCACTAAAAAAAAACTTGAAAGTTCGAACTCTGATTTTTATTAGGATTTGATCAAAAATTCTACTTCAATTTAAAAATACAAAAAGTAGTTTCCATAGCTTTTGCTTAGGTTTAAAAACTTTGCGGGGTCCTAAGCTCCTAAGATCATTTAAAAAAGATGGTACTTAGTTGGCCTTTTTTTGTTGTAATCGGCCTTCGAAGGCGGATAGGCTAAAAATCGTTGAAATAAAATTAAAGCGTTAAAAATTCTTTTATCTACTTTTTATTATTCTTATGGTAAATTTAAGTTTAAAAAGATTATTTTAAAATCATCTTAATTTAAAATCCTGTAATTTTTTTTATTGAAAATCAAAATTATTACTGAATCAATAACAACAAGTAGTTCGTAAGGCAAATCAAGGTCCAAAATTCAAGCACAAGTCGTTTGTAAGACTAATCAGGGTCCGAAACACAACTAAAGTAAATCTTGAGGCAAATCAGAGTCCAGTAACACAGCGTAAGTAGTTCAAGGGAAAGAAAATAACGTCAACGAGAGCGAGCAGTCTTAACACGCGCGATGGCAAGAAACGACTAAAATAAAAATGTACCTTTGAACAGAATAGCACAAAGAGCGGGTCATGTAGCAGATAAAAACCGGTCCCATTGCTACCTGATGGCATGTGCGCGACTATTTCACAAACATCACAACTTGAAACATAAAATTTACTGAGACCGAAATTATTGTTAAATAACACGAGCTACCATAATTTTACAGGATTTTAAGTTAAAATTGACTTTTAATCACATTTTTAACTTAAACTTACCATATGAGTGATAAAAAGTAGATAAAAGAATTTTTAACGCTTTAATTTTATTTTAACGATTTTTAGCCTATCCGCCTTCGAAGGCCGATTACAACAAAAAAAGGCCAACTAAGTACCATTTTTTTTAAATGATCTTAGGAGCTTAGGACCCCGCAAAGTTTTTAAACCTAAGCAAAAGCTATGGAAACTACTTTTTGTATTTTTAAATTGAAGTAGAATTTTTGATTAAATCCTAATAAAAATCAGAGTTCGAACTTTCAAGTTTTTTTTTAGTGCCTTTTAGTAAGTTTAAAAAGATGCATTATTTTTATTATTAAGACAGCATTAACAACGACCATGGCACAAAAAAAATCATTGCAAAATACATAATAGAAAAAAAGATATGAATTTTTGAATCCTCGCGGGTAGAGAATATTAAAAAAACACAAAAAAAAATCATAACTCGAAAACTACAAAAAATCGCGGAACATACATGGGGTATTTTCGGATACCCCCAGGTGAGAGGAATCTAAAAAAAATTTATTGACGTCACTACTTAGACCACCCTGTATAACAGTGGGCCAAGTAGTTACTCATTACAGAATAAATTTAACTTAGAAATTCATAACGCTCCACTATCCAATAGTTTAGAATGTCTTTGAGATGAAATACGAAACCAAAAATTTCATCTTGAAGAATATAAAATATGACACTGTGAGTTTTAAAAAACATGCTAAACCATGTATTTTTACTGATTTTTTTTATATAGTTATATCAGCGGTTTCGGCAACAAAGTGTGCGGCCGTGACATAGCCACACTCATAGGCTCCTCGGTACAAGCGAACGGAAACCGAAAGGAAACCAGTTCAAAGGCCATCAGAGAAGTGATCCAGAAGCTGAAGAGACACAAGTACTGGCTCCACGCGGCGCTGCACGTAGTCGATGAGAACATACAGTTTCTCAAGACCAAATTCGACAATGATACAATACTCAATCACTGTCAAATACTCCTGTACCCTATGTGAGTATGCCGTTTACATAGCACCATGCGTTTATTAAACATCAATTGGGCTATTTGGGTCGTCTACGTTCTCATGGAGCATGCACTGATTTTTGATGTGAAGACAATCAATCAATCGATTACTACTTGTGTTTGAAATGTATACTAATCTATCTATCTGTAAATATAATATTGTTAAGCTGAAGAGTTTGTTTGTTTGTATGTTTGTTCGTTTGAACGCGCTTATCTTAACAACTATTGGAGCTATTTGAAAAAAAATATTAAATAGGGACCTTATTTATCGAGTAGGACTTTAGGCTATAAAACAACACGCTCCGACGAAACGACAGGAGTAGGAGGAGAGTTTGCACTCAAAACGCGAGGGCGCAGTCACTACTTAACCAATATATTTGTGTTCTTAGTATGTTTAAAATCATTTTATCTATTACCAGCGGTCCACCGCAATTCGTCCATGCTATCGCTTTTATCCCGTTGTCCTATAAGTCGTAAGGTATCTTATACTTTATTTATATTTATAGCGTAGCCTCGATAAATAAGCTATCTTAGCTTCACATTGACAAACTCTTTTGTTTCATAATATTCAGTAGTATTTTACGTTTTCGCCCTTCAGTGTTGGGTAAAACAGTCAATTTATTATTTCAGCTCCGAAATAGAAAACTATTTGGACCACCTGCTGAAACTGCGGTATGGCGAGATAAAGGCATCCGATAATCACAGCATACAACTAGACGCGACTTACAACAACCTCAAATGGTCTGACCTCACCGACGATCAGATTCTGAGTTTAGTTTTGTATGAGATCGAAAAGAAGTACCACTTCAGTGGTGACGGCATTTGGGCCAGTCAAGACGGCGGCAAAGCCGACGCACAGAGAGCATGACATCAGCTAAGAAGAGTTTCTGTGTGAGTAAATATTGTATTCATCTGAACTCTTAACACGACTTCTTTGTAGACGTCGTCAGCTTCGGCAATCACTACATAGTATAAAACGAAGTCGCATCCCGCTGATTGTATGTTTATAAAACTACGCAACGGATTTTGATGCGGTTTTTAATAGATAGAGTGATTTAAGAGACAGTTTTATATGTATAGTGGAACACAGATAATTTTGAAGGTTTCTAAGTGAAGTCGTAAATAATATTTTTTTGGCGCTTACATTGCAAACGCTGCACACTGGGGCGGCCTACATGAGACGGATGCGAAAAACTGATATTTTTAAATGAGGGTAATAACAAAAAATTATGCTTGTTTATAAAATTAGAGGGTATTTGACATATTGTGTCGTCAGGTTAGCGGTTACCTTGGCTATTAATCAGTAGCTATTGACTCTTTAAGTGCAAGTCTTTAGTCATCCACACAGTTTAGTAGAAATTCTGTTGAACTTTAAAAATTCCAAATTCGGATTGTTGAGAGATTTTTCAAATTATTGATAATGTCTTATAAGGACCGAGGTATGTACTCGATATATCACTTAAGACAATGTAGATTTTTTTAAACCATCTTCTCTGTTAAAATTTGGATGTTTTCTTATTTCTATAGCTTCGCGTAGCATACGTGGAATGAACCGACGTTCTTTTGACAGTACTTTGGGTTACGTTTTTGACCAACCGACGTTCTTTTGACAGTACTTTGGGTTACGTTTTTGACCAACCCAAAGTACTGTCAAAAGAACGTCGGTTCATTCCACGTATGCTACGCGAAGCTATAGAAATAAGAAAACATCCAAATTTTAACACAGAAGATGGTTGGAAAATTCCACCTGCATGGGACCCAGTTCTAACTAGGACCCAAGCTAGACCACTCACTGCAAGATCACAAGACACAGTTAGCTCTTTCTGCGTGGATAGGAACGTTAATTAATATTATTGAGTGACGGTAGTGTATATTTTTCAAAACTCTGTAAATGACAAATAACATCTTAGTCTACCCGTGACCACGAACGCTGTAAAGTGTTCGAAACGTCGGGATAAAATTAATAAACTCGCGAAAAGTTAATCCGTAAAAAAGTTGTTTTATTTCGATGAGTTAACCGTGTCTTTTTAATTTTGTTTGTACAAAAATTTTGATTCGCGATATTTCGATTTTGCGCAAAGTTCTTTTTAAATAATTAGTGTTATAAATACGTTCGACCCTTCGGTATTATAAAACCAAAGTCCATAGTGAAAGCCTGTTGCGTGATATATTTTTTTAACAGTTTTTTAAATAACAGTTTTTTTCCATTAACTTTCATACCTACATATTGTTTTTATTTTTTAGGATTTTTTTCCTTATGATATTTACTAAGCAAAGACGTATATTTCGTTAATCATACTGAAAAATGATAAATTATGCTTAAAAACTAAACAGAATTTAAATATGCATAATTCAAAGTATTATAGAGTTTTTCGCATTCGTCTCATATAGGCCGCCCCAGTGTGCGCTGGTTGAACCCTACAAGATGGATCAAACATTGCACCCGTGCGAAACCGGTCGCTAGTCTTAAATAAACACTAAATAGGCACAGTTATGCGTATAGCCATTTATAACAAAGTAAGTGTATTCAAAGAGGACATGAATGTATTTCAAATATCGTCGAAACCTACTTGCAGTCTAAAATCCTTATTCTTAATAACTTAAACAGTCCAATAAACCTTTTTTGGCTATTACACTGTTTTTGTCACTTTCTGTCAAATGATGACAGCGCCAAGAAAGAACGAGACGAAACAGTATAAAAGTTAAAAAACAGGTTTATTAGACTTTTTGCGTTATTATGAATAAGAGGGTTAGCATAATCACATCCCACATCCACATTTTTCTCTTCTTTCTTCTTTGTCCGTGCCTTTACCCAATTGGTTCCCGTTTCCACATTCAAATTTAGAAATAAATTCTTTGAAAAATACCGCCGTAAGCCGTTTTAAGTATATTAGACATAACGAATGTAAAGAAAAAATACGAGTATTTTGGCTATATACTATTACGTGAAATAAAAGACTGTGTATAAGCACTTTGGTATATTATTATTTTCTCCTTTTCATTTTGTATAAAATATCAGCTTATTGCTTTGACATAACTTAGCATACAAATAGGTATAATATCAAACCTTAATTATTAATAGCAACTAAATCATGCTTTAATTACTTTTTAAATGTAATAATTAACGTTAACCCTGTTGTGGTAGTAATAATCATTTTCTGAAATAACTTGGCCAAAAATAATTTGTTCATATTTAAGCAAAAAGAGATCAACGAGACGATACACTGTTAAGAAGCCGTCCATTAATCACATGAGGCTCAAAAGGGGGGGGTGGGGGTAAGGAAAACATCACGAAATATCACGAGGGGGGAGGGGGGTCTCGTTAGACATCACGTGTATTAATTTCATTTATTTTTGGTCAATAAGCGCTATTTCTGAACCGAAACTTTGAACGGCGCGAAAATTTGAACGATTTGTTGTCACAAACATCTTTACCAATAACAACTGCCAGTGAAGAATAAACTTTACCAGTTGTTATCTTAAATGAAAGTCTTGCAACTCCGTGGGAAGAAGACAACATTAATTAATTATTCATTAATTTTATTGCAAATGCATATAAATGTTTTCGAATCACCATTTTTTAAATATTTTTTTCCAGACAAAAATAGCCTTTACATAGACATCCAAAAAAATACACGTGATCCAGGAGGGAGGGAGGGGGGTAGTCCCAAACCTCACTAAATATCACCAGGGGGAGGGGGGGGGTCAAAAATGAAAAAAACTACCTCACGTGATTAATGGACGGCCCCTAATGTGAAATGTTTGAAAGATGTTCAAAATACGTGAAACTTTCTCATTCGTTTGAATTATTATCTCATCATAAACGTATCTAATAAAACAAACGACTTAATTATTACTAGCTAAATAAAGCATTTTATAACAAAGCATTAATTCATCATTTGGCACATATCGTTCACGTAAATAAAATATTTACAGCGCTTACCTTATTCAAATTATATAAGTAGATTCATAATGCTGCGTAAAATACTTGTAGCTACAAGCTAATTGCAATAGATTAATAATAAATCCTGCCAAAAACACACTTATTTGCTCTAAATCAACAAAAAGTAACACAATTTTATAACTACCATCATCCACTTTTCCCGCGAAAACAAAAATTATAAATATAAACTTACTGATCTACACCTATTCATAATAAGAATATTTCTGTAGTCTGCAGACCTAGAAATATTGGTAAGGCACAGGGAATGCACGAGAAGTGAAGTTAAAAAATACTTACATCATAATAATATTACTTATATCTGTATAATTTCTTAATTAACGTATAATAATTTGTAATTGATTCCAGCTTTTAGTTCTATTTACATTTATTGCAGTTTTTTCAACGTAAAAATACGTTATGAAACTAATAATATGAGTATTTATTTACGTTACACTATATTTGAAATATTACCATTTTTCATTTAATATATATTTTAATAACTACTAATATTTCTAAATAAAAAAGTTAAATGCGAACATCTTTTGGAACCTGATCAACACTCGTCAAAATTGCGATACGATTATTCAATTCGGGAGCTCAAATAACGAATACTCCTTTTCGAAATTATTCTCAGTGTTAAGATAATTTCGAAAAGGAGTATTTCAGTTCAAAAAAGGGGGCAGCGTCGTATAAGCTTGGGCAGCGGTCGGCTCCATCTTGACCACAACTGGTTGGCCGAGTTCCCCGTGCCTTTCCATCTCGTAGTGTTTTTCGTGCGGCACCATCCCGCATTTTTCGTAGTCTTCTGGCGGCTGTGCGTACCGCGGAGGCTCCTCCTGCAGCGCGCAAGCTGGATACTTGTCTTCGTGCTCGTGCGCACGATACTCGAGCTTATCTTCATGACCGTGTGGTTCCATTTGCGGTGAGTGTGCGGCCATCATTGGGTAATCGCGTACCCCGAGCGGAGGCGGGCTCCCTTCGCCGTACTCGTAGGAGTGTCGCGGCGCAAACATTTGCCCATCGTGACCATTCAGCACTGTGGTGTAGGAATAAGCCGCCGGCTGTGCATTGAATCCAGGATAACCGCTACTGCTCGAAGAGAGCAGATGGTGCGAAGACAGCTCGTAAGGGTGCTGATACGACCACGAATCTGCAGGAGCTGATAAACCATTTTGAGGGAACGCGGGCAAGTTGCCCCCGATGCCGGAGAAACCGCCGCCTAGAGTCGTAGAGCTTGGTGAACTGGACCCTATGTACCCAGTTTTTCTTGGAGGCTCTCGTTTTCGCCATTTAGCTCTTCTGTTTTGGAACCATACCTGCAATCGTAAACACAACTAGTTAACATATTTGTCTTAAAGCATAAAAAGCTTAAAGCCGCATTTTTTTTTCAAAATGACATGGAAAATGTTTGGATATTTACCTGTACTCTTGATTCGGATAAGTTAAGTTTCAGAGCCAGTTCCTCTCTTGCGAAGACATCAGGGTAGGGTGCTCTTTCGAACGCTCTTTCTAACTCTTCAAGCTGGTATGCTGTGAACGTCGTTCTGTGAAGAAAACAAACGTTTTTGTTATAGTCATTTTATTAGTGTAACATGAATAATAATGAGTCAAAAGTACAGCAAATGTTTTTTTTTTACATTTATGCATAATCTCTCTTTTATTTTCTGCCATTTATACGAATCGTCATTTACACGACATTTCAGAGCTAATAAAGTCACACAAGCTCTCTCGCCATTCCAAATAATTATAATATCGTTCTCAATTACAAATTCACAAATGAACGATGTTATCGCAACACATCTACCATCTGACGCGTGCAATATGGCTGCGGGTGCGCGCGCGCAGAAATTGATTGAGCGTGAAACTAAATTCACCCCCGGCACACCACCTTAATTGCCTGCCAATTGATGCCACACTTTATAGCGGCGGTATTTCATTAATTGGCTCACCCCGTAATTTTTTACACCATCAATCATTCAACCTTTCATCGCAATAGTAAAGTTTATAAAAAAGTATTTAAATAATTTTCTTTATGTAGGTATGTGCCAGACACTTATACGAATTCTAAAAGAAATGCTTAAAAGTGCTCTAGCAAAATTTTGGTAATATTACTATTTGAATACTAAACGCTTATTTCTGCTTTCAGTCAATCTTACAAACTCTTAATTGTCGAACATAAATACTACTTGTCAATCTTAAAATTCTGTTCCTCGTAATATTCAACTCGTCATCTAAACGCTATCTATTTAGGTTCATCTCTAATTGAAACTGCTCTAATTGTGTCCTAGATTAGGGTTTATGTGCGTTAGTCATCGCGTCACCGGTCTCCATTCATGAAAATAAACGACGTTTTCATTAAAACATAGATTATTCACGCGGGCTAATGATCGCCGGAGATGTGTTGCAACGACTATGATGCATAGTTACGGTCCCTGCTAAGAGATGATACGATACGATAAGGCAATTGGCTCCCCGCGGCCATACGGGTAATTAAACC
The DNA here is from genome assembly GCA_963924145.1 of Pyrausta purpuralis. Taxonomy (NCBI): domain Eukaryota; kingdom Metazoa; phylum Arthropoda; class Insecta; order Lepidoptera; family Crambidae; genus Pyrausta; species Pyrausta purpuralis. The sequence continues at coordinate 13,103,070 of OZ001642.1, forward strand.
CGAATGAATGTGTCGCCGCCTCGGTATGACGTATCGGGAAGTGGAGGCGCCTGCATCAAGTGTTTTATTACGCAACTATGTATACATAGCTCTAAAGAAATCGGCTCAATAAGTTCTCTTAATGATTGTAATCGAAAAGAGACGGCTATTAATTAGTTTGGGTGTTACTTTTTGATGTCAGATTTTGATAACACTAAGATACGGGTATATACAGACATGATTTTATTAAGACAACATTAACCAGATATCTTTGCAGAGAGATTTTAACATTCAATTTGGCCTGTAGATAGACTTAGCTGGTCGCCTTTTAAGGCGCTACCAGGATTTTCAACGCGCACACTAGCGCCACTTTAGTGAATAATCATAACGCGTTAAATAAAAGACCAATCAGAAATCTGGTAAACAAGATTGAAGTACAGGTTCTATAGTTTATTTAGTACGTTTAAATTGTTTCTAAACTAGTTTACTATAGTAAGAGTTAGAAAAAACTGCTAAATATGGCCACTTTTGGCAATTTTTCTAACTGTAACTGCAGATAACTACTTTACAAACAATTTTAAACGTACTAAATAAACTATAGAACCTGTACTACAATCCTGTTTACCAGATTTTTGATTGGTCTTTTATTTAACGAGTTATGATTTTTGTACTAAAGTGGCGCTAGTGTGCGCGTGAAAAATCTGGGTAGCCCCTTAAGTATAAAGTACCTTGTGTTGCATTCATTTAAACTGAATAAGTGTAGTTGTCCCTTTCCTTAAAATTAAATTTATTATCATTCGGCTACCTAATTATATTCAGTAGATCTCTACTTATTCATAACCAAAGTTATGCAATAAAACATTCCAAAACACACAACCATCTGTTGTTATCGCTTTTAAAAGATCATCGCATTAGTTATGCAAACATTAAAGTGGGGTGCGCACGAGTTGAGTAGCGTCGAACCAATTTGTAAAGAGGGGTGCATAGCTGCACACAGCCCGCCACCTGTGCATTGTAGAGTTGTCGCGTGCCTTCACACCCTAAAGTTATGATGATTATTTTGTTTTAAAGTTTTCTAATAATCTGCTTGTAAAGTTTACAAAGGCCCTTATTACTTGGAAATGTTTTATCCAGCTTCATGTTCTTTATAATATGCAATTATTATGTATCTGTCGTAATATTTGGTTTTGGGATTATATTTCACAACAGGAAGTAGTGCAAATGTATGTTCACTAGGTATCGGTTTACAAACTCTGTCAAAAACCTTTGGGCACAGGACACCCATTTTAATACTGAATGCGATGTCTTTTTATAAAGTTCTAGATCTTTCTCAATGACTTTGATTCGTTCAAACGCCTTAATTATTGTTAAAAACTTAAAAAAATATGTTTTCATACGGTGCAGTTTCGATTCAAAAGTTTTGCTACGAGTCGTAGCATCGTAGCATGTTGTATAAATCAGTGCGTAGCACTTATGAACTCGCCTTATTACGTAGCAGGTCTTCATAGTCAGTTGTTTTACTTGGTTTTGGTATTACTCCAATCGAAATGTTACATAAAAACACTTATTCTATCAATGTTTACGTAAATCTACTCCAAATATACTATATATGTAGTTGGATATTTACTTATACAGTAAACTAGAAAAGAATGTAATGAGCAAGAAACCGTAGCAAGATTAACAAAGTTTCGTAGCGTTTTCGTAGCGATCGTTGTCTAAGAAGTGATTTCAACGAGTTAGGCACTTGAAGTTTATCTTGCTACGTATTTTACTGCACTGCACCTTTCAGTTGAATAAGAGTTACATACCTCGTTTTCTTTTTCTTTATCCCATTGTTGTCGTTCTTTTTCTTGTCGCTTTTCTTCGTCGTGGTGGGCGGAGGCGGCGGCGGCGGGTGCTGAGCCGTGGACTCGACCGGCTGCAGCATCAGCGGCTCCTCCTTCCTCTTCTGTTCGGCGGCTGAGAACACGGGTATCTCGTCGCGGTACTGCAGCTCGCCGCCCGCGCCCACAACCACCTGCACGTGCCGGTCCTTCCCGAACTCCGCGAACATGTGCTCCTCGAACGGCGGCTGCTCCATCGGCCCGCCGGCGTCGAAGGCGCACTCATAGCGAGCGGCGCCGGCGCTGTCCCCGCACACGTACATGTACCCGTCGGCCGGCGGCGGGTGCGGGCCCGCTACCTCCGCGCCCACCTCGCTCGGCTCCGTCGCGCCGGACACCAGCTGCCTCGCACCGCACACGACTCCGGCTCACGGACGAATCGCCAACTCAGATATTAAACAATTTAACTTCATTTAATCGAGCCCTCGGGATCGACGAACGCTCGCGCCGTTCGTATCCTCGTGTCCGTCCCGGTTAAATGGCTTTAATCAACTTTAACGAACTAACCGAATTTGCTCTACGGTTGGTCAATTTATATTACCATAATACGAGTCGCGACGTAGGATTGGAGCCAATGAGTGGCGCGTCCGAGTGTGTTGAGCGCGAGCGGCGGAGTTGTATTTTGGTCTGTAGTGTGCGGGTATGAAGCGAGAGTTTGGAACGCGAGGGGCCGGCGCTTACGGCCGTGTGCGGAGTTGCTGGGGACCAATGGCGGCGCGGCGGACCGGGCGGCCCCTCCCCGGCGGCGGCACCCTCGCCGTGGACGAAGCTGCGGGTCGGGAGCTTCACGTCTCCACATCATGCGGGATTCCCACAAACTCACCCGATATTTTGTTTGTTTCGATAGTATTGAAGGGCGCGAACGCCCACATCATTATTTTGAAAGTCCGTAACGTTGCATTGTAAATCCGTATCAACACCACTCATATGTCTGTTCCATGATTTATAGCCGTGGGAAGCGCTCAGATTTTAAATCCACTACATATTTGAATATTTAAATCAATATCACTAAGCCAAACAGCTTTCTTAACACCTCTCTGAAATTCTAGTAACATTCATAAGCGGAATTGACTAAAGTATATTCTAGCATCAAGTTCTAAATCTTATTACGTAACTACTTACCTATTTAGCTAACGATGATATAATTAATCCATGATTTTAACACTCGGAGGCAGAGCACTGATATAGGCAAACAGAGCCGAGGGCGGGCGGCGGCGCTGCGGCGCGCTACTCACGCACTGATGCAGCCGATCGGACGCCGCGATCGCTTAATTATTAATTAACAGTTATTGCCCGGGATTATTAATAAAACATTCGCCCTGACTATTGGCACTTAGATTAGCGTCGAGGGAGTAATGGCGCATTTCAACAATTTCGGTTGTTATTTAATTGAAGTCAATTTAGATGATCAGAGTCTATTTAGGTTGGTGCTGGCGCTCGCCAGCGGGATCTCTGCTTCATTGGGCTTATTGGTGACTTTCAGACAGCACGAATTGCACTCGCCGATGCACTTTGTCGCATTCGCATTCATCGGGACTCGGGAAATGGGTCACGGTCAGTTCGGATAGACGTTTTCGTGTTTCGGCAATCAGTGTGGGGTTTGTGTTCAGTGGACCTATTTTTTTGTGAAGTCATGATCTCTAGTGAAGCGTTGCGGTGTCATGTCATGGGCTAAGTGTGAAGTAGCTCTAAGTATCGGTGCGTGCGTGCGAAGATTTCGTGTGGATCTATGGCAGCTGCTCACTCGCTGTAACTAGCGACTTCGTTGTACAGCTGCCCGAACGTATGTCTTTGTGCTTGTGCTAATTGTAGCGTGTTCCCGTTTAGATATGTTGGTAGATACTAAACATTCATTTTGTATGGTCGTCTATTTTATTAAAATCTGTTTTATTCTTTTAAATTTTGTATTCCTTATTACAATGTTGTGTGCAAATTTCAAGTAAAAAATATTGTAGTCTACGGCTCGCTACGCTTGTTTCGTAGCTCGGCGTAGCAGATTCCGTAGCAATTCTAAAACGGCTCTCACTCGTAATATGTTCCTACATTTAAACCGCTGATATCTTCGCTTAATGTTGAAGTAGCAAAACCCATAATTCCGGTATGTTAAATACACAAATCTATCCAATTCACTATGGCAAAACGAGTAAAAACCCTAACCTCATTTTCTTCAAAAGATTTATCCATACCTTTATAAGGGTCTAAGATTTGTCGGTAATTGTTAAAATATACTATGACGGTATAATATTTAATAGCATTTATCTGCTGTCCAACAGTTATTTTAGAATATTTTTGCTGGTTTGTATGACAGCTGCATGAAAAACATAACCCTCATTTTGAACATTACCGCAGTCAGGTGAAAGTGGGCCCTACTTTTAGGGTTCCGTAGCCCAACAAGGAACCCTTATAGTTTCGCCATGTCTGTATGTCTGCAGTCCAGCGCAGTAACCCGAAGTGCCAGAAAACTGTAATTTCGCATAAATATACATTCTAATCGCCGTGCCAAAGTGGTAAAAAATTGAAAAAAAAAATTAAGTAACTCTCATACAAGTAACCATCATGTGGGGTATCGTTGAATAGGTTTTTTAAATGATTGTAAGTTTTCTTACATCATTTTTCGATAAACTCGCCTCTTTCCGTAACATTCAGTTTTGATAGGCAAATTTTTGTTCGAGTCCAATGTTTCCCCTCCTCCCAGCTAAACATTAGAAGGTTAATACGTGGAAAAATTCACAGCTCTAGCATATACGATAAATTTAGAAGGAAAACTATCACGGCTATGATAAGTAAATAAATGACAGAGTTGTAGTTCATGGACTTAAAGCGAAATAAATTTCTAGTGAATTTTCGTTTACATTTTTTTTCCTTTAAAACACGTTTCGTATAATACGAAACTGAAACTGTAATAAAAATATAAGTTTTAATTGTATTTTTAAGCTGTAAGAATATCAAAAATGTTAGCATCGTTTTATCAAAAGATACAACCGGTTTTGTCCCAAATTTTCAAATATTTTGTTATTTAAAGGGAATCAAATTCTTATTAAATGGAAGGCAAACTTAATCATGTTTGACTGGTCCTTTATAGGGTAATAAAAGTAACATACATAGTGGATGATATTTCCGTGATAGTTAAAACCGATAGTAATTTGACATTAAATGACCATATTTTCGACATAAACAATACAATAAAAACAATAATTACGTGGATTAAAAATAATAACTTAGTTATCAACATTGACAAGACTTATTTTATTAATTTCAATAATTTATTACACCAGACAATTGACATACATTTTGAAGGGCAACCCCTCAAGGGTACTGATACGACGAAATTTCTAGGCATATGGATTGACCAAAAATTAGATTGGAAGACTCAAGTGGAAAAAGTATGTGACAAAATTAATAGATTTTCTTATGCTTTGTATAAATTAACGAAAGTTGCAACTATAAGTACAGCGCTAACAGCATACTTTGCTTATGTTGAATCTGTATCTTCGTTATGGCATAATTGTATGGGGAAATAGTTCAAATGTAGACAAGGCTTTTATTGCACGGAAAAAATGTATCAGGGCTCTATGTGGCTCAGCGCCTGACGAGCCATGTAGACCACTTTTTAAGCACCTCAAAATCTTACCTCTTCTATGCCTATATATCTTTGAAATTGCTAAATTTGCAAAACAAAACTTGTACTACTTCAGACAAGCGAAAGACATATATGTACGTAACACCAGAAATTGCAATAGACTAGTGTCTGTTGAGACTCCCAAGAGCGCTAGATTTAAGAAGAACTGCTATTGGATGTGTATAGCTATTTTCAATAAAATACACTGATATATAAAGGACTTACCATTAAATAGATTTAAAGGTGCCTTCTACAGATGGCTTAATGGACATTGTTTTATAGTGTTAATGAATATTTAAATTTCAATTGTTAATTTGTTAATGACATGTTTATACAATTACTATTTTATATTTAATAACTTGACATTTTGTGAATTGAATTTATTAATTGTATTTTGATTTAATTATTATTCTGATGTTTGTTTATTGATTTCATCTACTTGAGTTTGATTTTTGACATTTCATTATTATTATTTTTAGTCTGTATTAAATATTTGCATGCTATCTTTATATGGCTTAATAAGATGAACTAATACTTAATGATTCCATCTAAACTGTACCTTTTTTCATAAGCAAATAAATTTCATTTCATTTCATTGGATACGAAACCATTTGTGCGCGAGTCCGACTCGCACTTGGCCGGTTTTGTTTAATCACTTGAGTCAAGATGGCGTGTGATATGTGTGTTTGGTATAATTCCACTCGAGAGTTATTCGAAAATTAATAACTAAATTTTGTGAATACTTACGTCTATACTTTTTGCGATTTTCATTGATATTTTATTCGTTTTCAAACGGAATTCACTCGCCATTATCAAGCGAGTGATTTAAAAATAGGGCTCTAGTACTTTTACGGACAACTGTATAAGAAACTACTAATAACCAGCGGTTCCCCGGGACTTTGTCCGCGAATATCTTGAATATCTAAAGTTGTAGATTTACAAAGTGTAACGCCCCTTCTGAAACGCATATGCTCATCCATCAATCTTTACATAATAGACAACATTTGAAAATGCAGTTATAATTAACTGCCTGAAGGAACTTCAAAAATGGCACCTGTATATTTTTTCAGTGTTTTCCCTAAAACTAATTGTTTAAAAACTCTAAATTCTAAAAGAGCGTGAGTTCAAGAGGTTGGACGTTACGACGTTACGACTTTGCTATATTTTATGTAAAAAACATTTGACGTTTATAGTGCTGTTATCTGTAGCAATGGTAGAAGTGAGATGTCGATATCAATAGTATAGGTACCTAGTTCGTTCCTCGTTGCTTGTCGAATTTTGTAAACAATCTTGACATTCTTTTTTCCGAAATAATTCATTTCAAAATAAGATAAACACAAAACTCACCAACTACATAGATAATTTATCGTTTAGAAACGATATCTTTTTAAATCAAATGGGTAGTTAATGCCTTTTATTCACTGGTATTATTTAAAAAATAGTAAAAACTTTGTTTATATTATTCGACTAGCAAAGAAAACAGACTTTATATCCATTAAGTAAATATTTTATTATTTAATATTACCTAATTTAATACAGTACACAACTATACAAAGCTAAAGTGGCATCGTTGTTTCGATTATTTTGTATCTGAACTAAAAAAATCATTTGAATGCATAATTGACTTTTATAATAATCTTTAATTTACCATACCGTAAATTATCGATAGTATCGAATACAACACTGGAAACAACAACAACGCTATATGTCTTAGGGACAGCTGACAACAAGCTCGTTTAGGTGTTTTTCTGCATATGATGTCATTGTAAAGCCGTATCAAGTGAAATGCCTACTTCCATATTCTTTTCAGTCTTTTTCATTTAAAGTAAAGAAAGCTCAAATATGTCCAAGTATGTATGTCTGATAGTATATTTCATGTGTAAGAATCGCTAAATCTCTAAATGGTTTTCAAATTTTCATATCTTTATAAAAATGAAATGTTGTCTGCGACTTCCATAAAAGTTAAAATAATTCTATTATTGTAACTTGACAAAGTTTTACATTCTTAAATGTATAATTGTAACTTTAAAAAGTTTTACATAAAATTGCAACCATCAATCTGACCGATCGAACACCTTGAAAAGAATTTCCAAAGAGATTTTCGTGTGGATCTATGGCAGCTGCTCACTCGCTGTAGCAAGCGACTTTGTTGTATAGCTGCCCGAACGTATGTCTTTGTGCTTGTGCTAATTGTAGCGCTATGCATTTTTGGGTGATTTGACAAAAAAATATACAAATTTTCACATTTCTAACTTAAAAATTGGCTATGATTCACACAAACAATCTACTCTTTCTAAATAAGCATGAGTTTTCTAGAAAAAAACTTTTAGTGCTTACCTACGTCAAAATATAGTTTCAATGTATAAAACCGCCTTATTTTTAAATATTCAATATTCATTTATTTGCAGAAAATACATAGTAGTGTTTCACATAGTAAAATATGTACTACATATGCATACGGAATATTAAAAATGGACTAAAAAGCTTTAAAAGTACGGAGACTGTTGGTACGACCCCAAATAAATTTGTTTTTATTAAGACAAATGCGTTATTAAATGCTTTTTAGCCAATTTTCTTGGAGGCCGTAATTTTGTTTAAAAAAAAATATTTTATGATTTTAAGTTACATCCATATCTCAAAAACTACGCCAATTTGATGAAACTAACACTGCGCTCTAAGATGGAATAAGTCTATTAAAATTAATTGCATTACTTCTTGGGGCTAATTCCGATACTCAAATACAACAACTTTTTGTATAAGACCAATATCGTGATCTCAAAAAAAAAAAAACACTTCCATACTAGAGTGCCGATCAGCTTATGCTAGTTCGTATTGGTATTTTGATTTTGGTCCCATTCAAAAAGTGATGTGTTTTAGCAAAAGAATCTCCTCCGAGAAAGAATGCAGTTAATTGTTAGACTGTTTACATACAGGCAGAATTGATAACCAATTTTTAAGTCGGTAAAAATGTATAAAATAAACACAGTTCAAATTAACTCTATATACTGGTACCCACTTAATTTACTAATGTACTGCAGCACCTGGTGATTTTATGAAATTTCTACACGAAACTGATTTTCCGTGAGTTTTTATCAGAGTGCGGTTTGTGGTTTTACTATATAATTAAAAAAAATAGAAGCCTTCATTAAAATAGGTCAAAAACCAAGCTTTTTTCTTGTTGTACCGTTGTTTATTAAACTGTACAAGTATCTATCTATCATCAGCCATTTTACGAATGCTCAGTTTGAACTAAAGGTCTGGCAAAAACGTTTTGATGATCTTCTATTTATGTGTCTGGATTTTAACAGTTGATGTTACTAAACAGGTGACGTGTAATAAACGTACTTAATGTCAATTGCAGAAAAGCTAATTTATTTATTACATAAAGAAACGAAAATCAAATACCCCTCTGTCAAACGTGCTGAGAATCTTGTTGTTCATAAAATTATGTACAAGTCATGTAAAAAAAACGGCCAAGTGCGAGTCGGACTCGCGCACGAAGGGCTCCGTTTCTACTTTGTATGTAAGCACTTTTGTTTCCCTACTAATATCCTGTAAAACATGATTAAGATTGCCTTGTAATAAGGTGTTGATTCCATTACATTTTGTAAGCGAAAATTTACATGAAAATATTTTTTCTTTGAGTTTATGGACTACTACTCCGTAATTTGTTTAGTTATCAAAACCGTGATAATATTCCTTCTAAATCCTTTATATATATGCTACTACTGTAAGTTTTTCACGTACTACCGTTTAGTTGGGAGAGGGTGGGGACATCGGACTAATAACAAAAAATATCCAGTCAAAACTGATTGTTACGGAAACAAGTTACTTTATCGAAAAGTAATAATCATTTTAAAAGAACTATTCAACGACATCGCACACGATGGTTTGACAAGAGAAAAGAAAATCATCCCCACGTTACTTGTATGAGAGTTCCCCAAAAAAAATATTTTTCCAAATGTTATTTTACCACTATGACAGGGAAATTTAAATACATACCCATGTCAAATTGCAGTTTTTTAGCACTTCAGGTCTCTGCACTGAAATGCGGACAGACGGACATGGACTACGGAACCCTACGAAACCTAAAAAGTACATTCAAAAGTTTATTTATGTAAAAGTAACCAAATCCATTCTTTATTCTCGAATTATTTTAAGCTGTACTTCTATATATACGGAAATATAGCAGTGCTTCATAATACGTGTAGGCGCCTAACTCTTTCGAATCCAGTACATAGTAACAATGTTAGAAGCTTTGATAGGCAAGTGGGTATTTTTTTCCTGACGGAACGTTGTACATAACCGTCATGTGACAGAGCGTAGGCGCTCACATAAAATCTCTCTGGCGACGGGCCGCGACGCAGAATCTGCCGCCCGTTCAATTGGACTCAATTGCTTTAATTGGTTTCAATTGAAATGACCTCGCGCACCGGCTCCCGCTCCTAGTCTGACACTTTTACATCTATCTTTTTTGGAGCTGACATAAAAGCAAATATAAATTTCATTGGAGCCAATAAAACTGATGTCAAGTACACACGTGTGCTCAAAATGTAATTGTATATTTTTAAATTAAAATAAATCGGTATGCAAGCACCAAATAACATGAAAGTTTCTGTTACGCTTATCGTTCAATAAACGAACGCTTCTACTAAGTACACTGACATAAAAAAAACTCTTTTCTCTATCTATCATATTATTGGGTCTTGAATGTGATTACGTGATTGGATGATCCCTTATCCAGGAATCCAGCTGTAGGAGTCAAAATTAAGGAGTTACTATTTGTTAGTTTGTGGTAAGTCTCCAATAACTAGCAGATCTCTTAATAACTCGCCACACTTACATTTTTATATTTTTCTTAGGTTCATTACGATCATACTATTTCAAGAAAAATATGAAGCTTAACCACCAACCTCAAAACTCTTTAGAAACGTTTCAGGATTTTACACACAGTTTACCCCATAACCGTCGCAGGATTCAATCGAGGAATTCTGAAAAATTACCTCATGTGTCCCCAGCATGACCGTCAAGATTGGAAAAGTACACAATGGCAGAATGGTTAAAAAGACACGGTACATTTTGGCACGTGTCCCATCCGGTGTACAATTGGACTTAATTAGGAAATAGCGGCGTGTGCGAGCGGCCAGCTATAGCTCGCCGACCGCTGACACAGAGTGTCCGGCATTTCTTTGTAATAATGAGTTACTAAATTTAAATAAACGGGTGAGACTGTCACTATTAATCCGTAAGTTCAGGACCGGAGTCAGAAGACGTTCTTCAACGATTGTTAAAAGCAAGATTTAAATTAGGACTCGAATTGAAGTTTTTTTAAAGAATGACAAAATATTACAATTCCAATTAATAGCCAACTCGGCAACCAGGTTAGTCGGTACCGATAACCCGTCGCTTTATTCTTCACCCTTAAGCATACTAGTAAAGTAATTAAATTTACTTGTGTGGTTGTAGATGTGATGTTTAGTTGTTATGAAGTTTAGAGAGAGATGAAAACTCAAGATTTTGCACAACACGTCAGATACCTAATTTACAGTAGCTACATTATGCATGCAACACCTCATTACAAAGAGTAACGGCACGGAAGCAAATAATATATAAAAAGCGGACGATATTAATTAATTAAACTCCTTGTTACAAATATCAATCTATTTTTTCTCACTGCTAATAATTGATCATCATCATCATCATCATTCTCATTCTCAGCCAAAGGACGTCCACTGCTGAACATAGGCCTTCCCCACGGCTTTCCACAGCGACCGATCACTAGCGGTCTGCATCCAGTTTGATCCTGCGATCTTTTTAAGGTCGTCTGTCAAATTCAAATTCAAATTCAAACACTTTATTTGCTCTTAAATAGGGTGGTTACAAATAAATGTTGATGGTCAATGTACAGAAACATAGTGCACCTATTTAGCCATATATAATAGCATGCAAATGATAACTATAATACTAAATACATTAATTAATACATTTTAAAGTACATTATTGAATGACATTATGATGAAATTATGTTATTAAACACCCTTAAAATAAACTTTATGTCAGATTAATATGTATCGATTATTTTTTCTAAACGAGTTCATATTTTGTTTTCTAGGAATTCTTTTACTGAATAAAAGGTTTTCTCCAAAAGCCATCGACGCAAAGATTTGTTGAACTTTAGGATTGGCAGTTGTTTAATGTCGTCTGGAATTTTATTATAAATAGCCGTGCACATGGCAGGACAATTTTTTAAGAAACGCTTTGTCTTAGGCACTGTGTCAAGTATAAGTCGGTTACGGTTTCTGAGATTTCTATCTGTAGTTTGATTCAGCTGTAGAAATAGGTAATAATTTTGTTTAACAAATTTTGCTATTTCGAGTATATACAGACAAGGTAATGGCAGTATATTAAGGCTTCTGAAATATGGCAAGCACGATACGTCCACCGGTATGCCACATAAGGCGCGTACACATCTTTTCTGAGCAATGAATACCTTTTCAATATTTGTGCCATTTCATCTTGTTGGTGAACGTCCTACGGACATAGCCTTAAGAATCAGTAAGCTCAAGTGGCAATGGGCAGGGCTCATAGCGCGAAGAACTGATGGCCGTTGGGGCAGGAAAGTTCTAGATTGGAGACCCTTCGACCAAAGACGCAGCGTAATAATTGATAAAACAAAAAAATATAGATATTGTCAAATACAGAAAAGGAAAGTCTAAATGCAAAATTTTAAAAACCGACCCAAGTGCTATGTATGTATTTTTTTCCTAATAATGTCCCGTAAAACGTGATTAAAATTACCTCATAAGTTTGATTTCCCTAAAATAACAAAATAACCGAAATTATTAAACAAAACCGCGCTAACGCTGACTGCCAATTTGAAGTTATATACAGCTAAAAAGATAGAGAAAGCTAAAAAGATATAGTAATCAATGCTTGAATACAGTTTCAATTTCATAACACGTTTAGGTTTTTTTTAAGCAAACAACATGAAAATTATTTTGCTTTAAATTTATAGACTACAACTCTTGTAATTTATTAACTTATCATAGCCGTGATAATTTTCCTTCTAAATGCATCATATATGCTGGTTCTTTGAATTGTTTCTACCTACTACTTTAGTTGGGAGTGGGTGTGGAGATTAAAAACTCTAACAACAATTAGCCCGTTAACACTGAATGTTACGGAAACAGGCCACGTAAGAGAGAAAAAAAACATTCTTAGGTTACTTGTATGGGAGGTACCCCGTAAAAATATATTTTAAAATTTTATTTCAATGCTCTGGTGGGAGATTTACCCATGCCAAATCATTTTTCTAGCACCTCGGGACACCATTATATTATCTTCTGTGGCTGAAATACTGACAGTCGGACATAGCGAAACTATAAAGGTTCCTTGATGGACTACGGAATCCCGAAAAATAATTAAAAATATCAAACCGCCTTCTAAAACTGACTCAAAAGCTTAGACTAATGCTTTTGTCTCCGATTTATGAGGAACAAATTCTTTTGGAGTCGGTGCTTACGAAAGAAACAAATTCATTCGGAGTCGGTGCATGATCACAAGCTTACCTATTATATCAATAGGAAATCCACCTACGCACATCATTTACCAATTCCAAATAAATTAGTTCCTCCTAAAGAGAAAATCCGTTATTTTGAGCTTTGTAGTCAGGTTTATGCGGGCAGTTTAATTTTTGAAATTATTTTTAATATACCTAAGCAAAGATGTATGGAAAGGTTTTAATATGATGTGACTCAATTATCTTTGACTCCATGTTTGATCGGAGCAATTAGTATTTAATTTCTTTTCACCCTAGGGAGAGAAAATCTATTTTTCACCCGGCTGTATACACATGAAAGTTTACCTTTTCGAACAGGAGAGATGAAAAATTAAAATCACCATGATCCATCGTGATCAGATCTGATCACTGTATTTTTTTTTAAAGTTTGTATCAAATTTGCGTAAAATAACTACGAAAGCTACAAGGTTTATTGAATTAACATAATGTAACAGGAAAAAGGTAGGTACTATTTGCTAAACATACTCCATATTATAACTAACATTGTCTTTTTAGTCACTAGTGCAAAGTAAGCTGTGTTTTTTTCTTTTTAGATTTCTTCGGTTGCCAGAAACGTTTGAACTCTCTGCCTCCTTCTGAGCCTCTTGTATTAATTCCATCGTTGTCTTTCAACTCTACAACATTTGAAACCTCAAAATCACCCTCTTCAATGACCGAAGGAATTGTTACTGCCTCTTCCTCGAATCTGAGACATTTTTTTACTTGTTTCGATGTCGATGGTCTTTCAGAATGTATCATACACGAAGTTGTAATCATGCTGTGAGTGGATCTTGGCTTCTCATGAGCAAGGCTTTCGTAAAAATGGGTTTGAAGTTCTTCTTCCTCTTCCTCTGCGTGGGCTGAATGCGGCTCAAAAAAAGTTAAGTTTTGTAAACTTTGCTTGTCAACTAATCGCCCTTCGGAGTCATCACTTGTAGCGGTAGCACGCGAAAATGACTGCTCCTGCTGACCCTTGAGGCCTTTAAACAATTTCAGCATGTTCAACTCATGGGCATGATTGTTGAAATCATCTTCTGATGTTGCAGCAACTTTTGCCAACCGTCGATTATCCAGGGCTCGTTCCGGCAAGGATTTGAGTTGAAACGGCGTCTTTTTAGTCGGCGCCTTTTCGATCCTTTGTAATTGTAAACTTTCTCCAGTTTGTACTCCCGCCTCCTTGCCGTTCTCATACGTTAATATTTTGGTCAATTCAAGTTCAGCAAATGAATACATCCTTTTCGGTGTTAAACTTCCAACCGATAAATGTTTTTCATTGCGTTTGCAACAATTTAAACATGATCTAATAATTCGTTTAAATATACTTCCGTTAAAACGCCCTGCTCCATTGGGAGGCATGTAATCGTCGTCTTCGAACAAATGTGCATTATATGTCATTTTAGGCTCATTCGAAGTGTCATGCGGTGATCTCATAATAGACTCCAAATAAAGTCTAAAACAATAAACATTGAAAAAATCATGTGACTTTATAATGAACGTTAGCGTCTAATAGAAATTAACCTGAAATTAATGTAAGATGGACTGTAGTGACAATGTCAAGGAAAATAACTTACATATTTTCCGCTCCATTGGTGTAAATGAAGAAGGCTTCGGACACCTTGGGCACGCATCGTTTTAGCCAGTAGTGGACGGTGTATATCAGGGTTAACATGACGGCCAGGAATGTAATGGCAGCCAAGTATACGTTGTGCAGTAGACCATCCGCTGCCCCGCACATGAGACGGTCTTCGTCGTATACGTCTGAAAAATGGTGCCCGGAAAAATCAAGATACCTTACTACCCTGCTATCATAAGAATTGACCTGTTAATATCACATTCCTCCCGCTTCTGCGCTGCGCCCGCGTTCGGCAGTTCCGTGTCAATAAAATTTTATTTTTGCACCCTTTTCTTACCGCGGAGTTAAGAATTGTCCATACTTATAATGTTAGTAAGAATCGTTTACTAGAGCTGCGAGTCGTTATGGTGTATTAATTCTATGGCCTGCATTGCAAGCAAATCACTAGAATCAAGAAATCAAAAAGCTATCAATCTAGCATGAATAATTTTCAAAATATAGTAGCATCCGCATCGTTGATGTTTCACTAGTATGGTTTGAAAGCGTTTCTATGTAATGTGGCAATGACTAAGGACCTATTACACCATCGACAAATAAGAACTAACAATTGAATAAGAAAAAACGGAACGCCATTACGTATGAAGTATTAGACGGAACTTTTAAAGTACTTGCAGCGTAAGCGTAGCAAGTTTATTACCCGATTACGATAGCCAGCTAATATCGTCACTCACGATTCTATAAGTCAAAGAATACGATACGCTTAACACACGATTACATTCTCTATCGGACTTAAAACGAACGCTCTCACGATTCTCATACAAATTATTTACGTAAACGACATTTGTGATCGTTAGTCTTGTTAGTTAAGAGCTCGATAGAAGTCCATGTTTGTTACCATAAGCCCCGCAGTTGGGCACTCCGTCGCACGCGTTGGCTTCGTCGATGCAGATCCTGGTGCCGTACACCTGGCACTCTAAGCTCGACTCGGAGCACTGGGACATGCCATTCATCAGCGTCCACGCTGGTGTCAGCATCACCGTCATTCGCTCTATCTAAATAGTATTAATTTACTTTATTATGTTTGGTTTTGTATAAGATAAACTGTTTATAATAATGCCTGGAAAGCTTTGGCATTACTGTAATATTGAGGTTTAACGGGTTTATAACAAAGAGAGGCAAAAGTTGGGTTCCCAGTGGCTATCATGACTAAGCGTTATTTCAACTGACTCGCCACTAACTATACACATCCCTGTACTGCTAGGTACAGTAAGAAAGATGAATTGATAATTATATTTTTATCATAAAAAATTCGGCGGGAGATCGAGGTCTCTGCCGCCTTACACTTTCACAAGAAAATCGCTTGCTTGCCATACGAAAACAGGCTTTACTTGAAACGAAAGATAACGTGAGGCGTGAGCGATTTGGCCCTTAAGGTGAAGGTTTGGTGGCGGTGACCTCAATAGTACCTACATGTAACTTTTTTTTTATTTATTTTTTACTGTGCTCTCATATTATTATTATATCTCACTTTTTATTCCACTAAGGGCCGATTTTTCATTGGTCCGATAAAAATTATTAGACTTCAAATTATAAAGCGTCAGATTAAAAAAAAAACCTATGATTGCTGACAACTGGGTGACGTTTTCAGATTAGCCATATTTTATTTTGTTCAACGAATATTTCTCATCTGACTATTTAAAAACCAGCCCTAAGAAGCATTACAGTTGACTTGATTTAAGAGTTTTAATACCACTAACCGTGAAATTATGAATGGCCAATACGACTCTTGAAGAGTTAAAGAGGTAGACGTGTCGCGAGTTTGGTTCCACGAAGTCACAGATGTTGAACAACATTGGCCCGGTGTAGAACCGCAAGTACCGAAGGGCCACTCGGTCATGAAGCTGAACATAGTAAAATTAATATAAAAGTTTAATTAATTTAAGTGGTCAACGTACGATTAAAATAAGACCGTTGTATCTTCGTAGTCGAATTACGACATACGTGTCGCTCGTAGCAAAGACTGCGGACAAGAGAGGCTACGAAAATCGTAGTCTTTATTATTATTATGTGTATTACCTTTTAATAATATGTAATATTTAAAATTATGATTATTATATTTATTTCAAGAGGTAAAAATAGGTAAAGCAAAATTCCGAACTTATTTAAATTAGCAATGTATTTGATTGGTGTCCAATATTTATTTATTTATTATTGTATAGATTATTATATTATACATTACTCTGATCCTAAAGTAAGTGTCTAATGAATTGTGATATGGAAATCAGACTTGTGTCTGATTTCCATAACCAGTGGTACTACAATACATCGGTGGTACTACAATACCCAGACCCGAGCCAATATAGAAAATTTTGATTTCTATATTGACCCGACCGGGAAACGAACCCGGGACCTCGGAGTCGTCATTTATAAAATACGGTAACAGACTAACGGTACAAAATTAACTTTAATTATTTTATTTTAATTATTTTACATTGCACCAACCTCGTCATCTTGCAACTCGACCAACTGAGCAAACTCCTGCATGTCTGAGATACCATACGAGTCAGAGGTAGTAGAGGTGTTAATCGCACTAGTGGTCTGATTGTGCGGTCGGGCAAACTCTATCGGGATCGGCTGGATTTTTCTTTTCACTCTAACTTGACTGTAAATCCAAACCCAACCAGATAAACATGCATTAAACTCGCCGTACATAGAACTTAGTAGGGCCTCACAAGATCCTGAGATATGAGATAAGTTGATAACTGCTAAGTATTCAGTACCTGTGACAATCGAGTAGATGAAAATGTCAGAAAACCGTATGTTCTTTGTTATAGTGTCAACTAGCGGACCCAGCGAACTTTGTTTCGCCCCCAGCCCCGTCCCGCTCCAGCCCCGTCCCGCTGAGTCCCGTAATTTTAGAAGTTAAGCATTCCCAGCGAATTTTGTTTCGCCCTCAAATTACTAAAATGGCTATTAAAAAATAAGGGTTGATCGTAGAAGGGTGAAAATTGAGGGTTGTATGTATTTTTGTATGTTGTATCATAAAAAAATAGAAATTAAAAATTTTGAAATAAAATATAAAAATAAAAATTTTGGGGTGGACTACCCCTAACATTTAGGGGGATGAAAAATAGATGTTGGCCGATTCTCAGACCTACTGAATACGCATATAAATTTTCATCAAAATCGGTCAAGCCGTTTCGGAGGAGTTTGGCAACTAAAACTGTGACACGAGAATTTTATATATTAGATATACCAACACATCATCATCATTATCAGCCAGTGGACGTCCTCTGCTGAACAAAGGGCTCCCCCGTGGCTTTCCACGGCGACCGATTACAAGCGGTCTGCAACCAGTTTGATTCAGCGATCTTTACAAGGCCGTCTGTCTATTTGTCGGTGGACGTAGCGTAGGACACGTTGCGTCTTTGGTCAAAGGATCTCCAATCTAGAACTTTTCAGTCCCAATAACCATCAGTTCTTCACATCATTAGAAAATTATTAATTTGGATTGATAAGAGTGCCAGATAGAATCAGAAACGAGAAGATACGTAGATCGCTTGTAATCGGTCGCTGTGGAAAACCGTGGGGGAGGTCTATGTTCAGCAGTGGACGTCCTTTTACTGATGAATGATTGTGATGATGATGGAGTGATAGTTATAAAATAATGAGTTTAATAAATAATACTTCTGATCTGTAGTAGTTTTACTAGCGTCTTTACTAGTAGAGTTTCTTGTATGGGTAACCGCATCCGATACAGATTGATTTAGTAGCTCTGCCATCACAGGAGCAGCTTGCACCACATTCTCCCACGACTCATGATTCACCATACTACCCTTTGAAAGCCTTAAAAAAAGGATATTAAAATTGGACTACTACCATACTTATGAAAACAATTGGTAAATCAATCAACAAATGAAGTCTATCATAACTTACATCGTTGTTTGAGCAGAATTCGATTCCGAAGCAACAGTCGAGGTCTTAGAACTTTGAATGTGCGTGCTGCCTGTTGTCATTTTAGTAACAGTGGGTGTTATTGAATCGACTGCAATTATAAAAAGAAGAGACCTTGTTATGCATACGCGTTAAAAATTGCGCACAGGCGGGACTCGAACCAGCAACTTTCTGGCTAACCGAGCCAAACGCTCTTCCAATTGAGCTACCGTGCCGTGCGAAATATCTCTCTCTTTCTTAAGGTCGCATAACAATTACCTACGTCATTACGCGTGATGTCTGCGCTATCCACCCCAACTGTTTTACAACAGCACGGTATCTCAATTGGAAGAGCGTTTGGCTCGGTTAGAAAGTTGCTGGTTCGAGTCCCGCCCGTGCTCAATTTTGGTTTCTTATTTCACCTTTATGAATATAAAATATGACACTGAGTGTTAGATACATTCTAAACCAAAGTATACTTTAATTATACATTTTCATTATGACAGCACTTATTATTTTACCAGTCTTATGTGCAGCTTTTTCTGTAACATATTTTGAATTCACATTATTAGTAGTTTGTTTGTTAGCTTTTGTACTCGTGCTGATCTCATGTGTTGACTCATACATAATTTCTTCGTCATGCGTAGTTCCTCTTGTTGAAAATATCATAGCTATTGTACTAAGTTTCATAGCTCTTGTAGTAAAGAACTGTTTGATATTCTTAGAACTACAATTAAAGTGATCACAATATAGTTTTGAAATACATATTAAAAATTGTATTAATGTAACTAAATCATGATTCTTACGCGTAACTAAATGAAGAAAGCGTGCCCAGAGTTTTTCTCGTAAACCCAACAAACTGTTTATTTAATTCATTCAGTTGGTGATTTTGATTTATTTGATTAACAAATGAATTCCAATCAGGAAGCAGGTATACTGGAATTATAACATATTTGGAACTGTTTTCCCTCATAAATTCAGAATGAGCCGCATGGTAAAAGAATCTTACCACTTTGATTGTGATTCACATTAGATACACTATCCAGAACTTTTGAAACATTCCTATCTTCGCTACCATACTTATATTTGAGAGAGGTATTTCCATTCAGCTTCTGTACTAATTCTTGTATATCCAGGTTGTATTGGTAAGGTTTATCAATAAAATCATCAGAGTTAGGAAATAGGTAAACTGCAATTGAAAAAACGGACAATAGCACGTCAAGGTAAACACTGTGGTATCTTATGCCGTTGTAATAAGGGCTAGTTTGCAACAAAAGTTAGTAGACTGATGTGCTGGCGCCTGTACATTATTTATATTAGAAAAAAAACCGTTTAACATAAAAAAAAATTTAAAACATGATCTAGATATTTGTCTTACCGCTTTGGTTGTGTTTCATGTTAGCAATAGTTTCCAATAATTTGTTGTTATGTTTATTTTCGTTAACATACTTATCCTTGCGAGTAGAGTTTTCATTCAACTTGCGTATTAATTCCTGTATCACCTGTTTTTTATTTTGTGTTGTATCGCTTAGCGAATTCCAATCAGGAATCAAATAAGCTACAATAAATATTTCACGTGCGAAGTTACTTCATTTGAAGACATACTTTTAACAAAATATTAATCTAAGTTTATACATCACTTGAAATAACTACATACTTAAACTTCCTTATTAAGATGATAATTTAAAAATAAGAACGGACATTATGTACGTAAACCTAATGTGTAAATAGTGAATAATAGTAAAATATCTTAAATAGGTTTATACATATATTAAGTATATTTATTTGATTCTTATCACTAAAAATGTCAATAATGACTAAAAATTAAGAGCAAGATTATAGTTATAATAGTAGTTCTTTCTTTGTTTAGTATTATTAAGTAGTCATTACTTAGAATATTTACTCACCGCTACGATTTAGTTTCATATCAGAAATGACATTTAATATTGTACTGTTCTCATTTTGATTGTTATACTGATCTATGTTGAAGGAGCTTTTATTCAGTTTATGTATTATTTCCTGTATATGCTCGTCCCAATTCGTAATACTAGGTTTACTTGTGGTCATTAGAGACTTGTATACATTTTCATGATTCGTGTTATCCTTAACTTGTAAATTGCTTATTGATGCATTAATATTCCTTGTAAATATATAATACATCATAATGTTAGCAGATTATCAACATAAATTGTATAATATTACTGTAATATAAACTTACTTCCTGAAATTAGGTTTTGTACGTTTTGTACGCCGTGCACGAGTTTTTTTCTTGGTCTTTCGTGTTTTCGTGTTATAGCTTGTTCTCCCAGTTTTCCTTCCTTTACTTCTTGCGGTGTACAGGGGAAATCTATGGATGGTTTCATTTGATTGTAAAGATTAAAATGTTTTAAAGTCATAACTTCGCATTGCCGTTGTTTTGTTTACAACTTATTTTTTATTAAAGTTTCGTATATGTTTTGTATTGTGTTTTATTTATTATGTAAAGACACCCAACATGTTGTCACCCAAATTGTTTATCATTTATTTCTATCGTGTTTAATACTATGAAAGTTGTGTTTTTTGATTAAACCTTGTTGCGCAAAAATTTGTTACATTACAACTTACGAGTGTTTAAGCGTAGTTAAAGATTTATGTTTATTCTATACCATCTTAAAGTGCGTAAAAAATATGGGATCGATTATTACTACTTTAAGACTTATAAGGTTAGTTTTAAAGTAAATTTACCCTTTTTTCGTTGAGGGTCGTCCGCCTCGATTCTCAAAGTCGAATTCAAGGTCGTACCGAAAGCCTCCACCTTTTTGGTCCTTTGAATTTTGTATCCTGAACTGAACTATAGGCAAAAGACTGGTATGGTATACTCCACCATTCCTAAAATTAAGATTAGGTCAGTTAAATAACTAGATAATAAACTCAAATTTCAAGGTTTGAATGTAACGTGGTCTTCCAGCGTGTATGTTATTTATTAACCTACCGTGGAGTTACATCATACAGAAGATCGAAGATATCGTCAGGATCAAATCCGCTCTCCAGACCTCCTCTGTCGGCTTCCAATTTGCCGGACACATTGACGATCGGCACAACTATATTAACAAAACCTTCTTCTTCTTCGTCATCCGTCGCCGCCTTCGATGTTGTCTTAATACTGGGACTAGGTTTAGTAGTTTCTTTCAGACTGGTATTCGGTAACCTTAATGATAAGGATGTACATAAAGTGTAATGTAGGATAAAAGTAGAAGAACGTCTAGGTGTAAGAAACGAAAGACGTGAAATAATGAGACAAGAGAAGAAAATTTATATTCGAATGAAGAATTCAGAAGCTGCTCTTAGGCAAAGGTACTCTACACATTCGTTTTGGCATCAGTACAGTCCATTAGTCTGGACTACTGATACGGCACGGGAATGTTAGTCAATTTTCACGATTTCATTTTCATCAGTCGTGTAAGTTACTTATTTATTTTTATATTACAAGATTCACAGCTCTAGTACAGTATGTATAAATAAACTTAAAAACTAAACTAACTAACGAATCTACATTTTAATTTACAAAGTTTATACATCGACAATCATAAATAAGTGGGTTCTCCTCACACTGTGTGCGTGCATGTGTGTGTGTGTGTGTGTGTGTGTGTGTGTGTCAATGTGTGTATATCCTACCTATTCCTACGACTGAAAGTCTCGGAGTCGAGTCTCAGTGCCACTAGGTCGGGTTTGTGAATTTTAAAACATTTCCCTATTTCACATTTCCCTCAAGCACTCCCAATAAGTCCCTTTTAAATACTTTCTTATTGCTATGAAAAATATCAGTTGTATAAAATTTATTATGAAAGTTTCGATGCAATCTTGAACTATTTACAGTTTTTTTTTTTGAACTATTTACAGCTTTTTGGTTTTTGATCATTTTGACTAGACTGATGTCGTAACTGTTTCTTTACAAAAAAAAGGAGTATGAGAGTGTTTAAAGTCTACACTAAACTAATCAAGTAGTGAGTACCCCTAATCCCTGTTTTCCGTTTTTCTCTACAAACATGTAAATAATAAATAAATATCCTTTGGACATTACCACACATCGCCATCTAGCCCCAAAGTAAGCTACTCAAATCTTGTGTTATGGATACTCTGACTACATCAGGAAAGTCTGTTATACAACGGATATAATACTTAAATACTTTTTTTTTGTAAATACATACATGACATGCATAGAAAACACCCAGACCAATACAAACAGACATGTTCATGCACACAAATGTTTGTATTGTGCGGGGATCGAACCCGCACCCGCTGCGTAGTAGGCGATTTCTCGACCACTACACCAGACGGGTCGTCAAAATTTTTTGTAAATACTGCACAACTTTCGATACTTACCTCTTCCGCGTAGAAGGTCGCTCAGTTGTCGGCCTCGTATACTCCATGGGCTGGGTAGGCTCGGGCCGCATCACCGAGTCCGGCAGTGGGCCCCAGTACCCGCCGAAGGTCTCCCCCATCTCGTACACCAGTAGCTGACTGGGGCTCTCGGCGCAGGCGGCCACGAGAGCCTCGTCGGAAGGCAGTTGCGCTACCAACATTACGTTGCTCCCGGATTCTGCTCTAATGGTCGTAAGTATGGAATATGAGAACTGATATTGAGTAATGTGAATATTGAATTTTGCAAGCGCTTACTTTAACGCGTAGGGGGGTAGGGGTAGGGGTTCGATTCCTCGTCTGTCACACAGCCAAAGTTGCTTTTTACAAGTGCAATTTATGATATTGAGTAGTTGACTTCTTTAGGTAGGACATTATCTACCAATCTGAAGCTTGAAAATGCATAGAGTTTGTGTCAGGACAACAACTTATTGCCAAACTGGTTGTTGCCACATTGGTGTAGCGCTCCGGACTATTATGTCAGCGGTTGCGGGTTTGAATCCCGCAAGGGGCAAATGTTTATGTGATGAGCACGAACATTTGTAGTTACCTAAGCCATGGATGTTTGTATGTATTTATTTATGGGAGACGCCCCCGTCATAATCGTTGTCTGGTACTGATTCAAAGCACAAGTAAGCGAATTCTTTGGTTCGAAACCAAAACAATTTGTGTATTGTCTGGCGCTTAATTATTTATATTCTTATGGTAGGCGTCTTAAAGAGAGTATGTCTGTATATAGATACAAAGGAATTAATAATATTTGTTTATTGATTGGTAGCTCACGGAGATACGGAAGCAGTTACACATAGGATGAGATTAGAGATTTAACAACCCTATCGAGTAAACAACCATGATGTACTTTGGCCCACTTGGATAATATTGAAGTAAGGTGAACATACCTCACGCTGATAAAGCAGCTGTAAGGCAGATCCATTCTGGAGAAATGCAGTATCTGCGAATGCGCCTCCACCACGTGTCTGCCAAGAAACACGGAAGGCACCACGCGCCGCTTGCAATACTCCGATAAGTCCTTCTGATAGAAGTACTTACGGATCGTGGCCATGTCAACTGATTGGTTCATAAAAATAAGGGAAATGATCAAATATATTGATAAAGTAACCATCTTTGTTCAGCTGCCAAGTCACAGCCATCTAGATACCTTTTTTAAATATCAAGCGATTTAATAACTAGGTAATAGTTTTTAAAGTAAGTACTAAACATGCGCAAAATCGTTCACTGAAGTGTAATCTATACTAATATTATAAAGCTGAAGAGTTTGTTTGTTTGTTTGTTTGAACCTGCTAATCTCAGAAACTTCTAGCCCGATTTGAAAAATTATTTTTACGTTGGATAGTCCATTTATCGAGGAAGGCTTTAGGCTATATAACATAAAAATACGACTCACAAGACCACAGCAGCAATGAAAAATGTTGCGAAAACGGGAGATAGATATTCCTTTTGAGAGCTTCCGCTGCGTACGCTGCGAAAACCGCTTAAGCTACACAAAAATCATGTATGACAGGATTGTTCAACATTAAGAGTTCTATAATAAAGTCCGCGACAGCATATGTCTATCTTTTATGGTTGACTTACTACAACCTTTTTTATTTATAAATTTGTAAAAAATAATGCAATATTTTTAGAGGTGTATTATACACACAGGTATTTATTCTTATCAAAATAAATACATTCATCATCAGGGGCATTTCATTTAGAACAAAGTTGCCCTTTATACCATTTAAATTCATTAAATATCTTAGGAGCTATCACAGTTTTAAAATAACTCCGCACCAAAATAATGTTCGCAGCTTAAGTACGACGTGCGCTTGCGCTAATAATATTATAAAGCTGAAGAGTTTGTTTGTTTGAACGCGCTTATCTCAGGAACTGTTGGACCGATTTGCAAAAATATTTGGATACTGGATACTGTTTTGGATAGCTTATTTATCGAGAAAGGCTTTAGGGTATAAAACATCACGCTGCGACGGGAGGGGAGGGAGCAAACTCAAAACGCGCGGACGAAGTCGCGGGGGACCGCTAGTGAGTGATAAAGTTCAGTGGGAGTCAAAGATATATGTATCAATCATCTAGTTCATTTATCTCAGTAGATCTACTATCACAATCGCACTTACTACTTCTTAATGTATCGTGAAAGGTTCTATTCTTATGATAAAAATATAAATATATTTAATAAATCAGCAGCCTATAATTAACGTACTTAATGTTTGTAGGCGTCATTTAAGTACTTCAGTATCAGGAATCAGTATTTATATACAGCACTAGGTTTTTGTTACAAAAATATGTACATTTATTCATACATTTTACACTCCCAACTAGAAATCTATGCATATAATCTTTTGACAGCCGTAGGTACGGCAGACTTATTTGAGTGCGGTCTTAACCACTTGAAGGAAAATATGAACAAGCTACAAGGAAATGCCGAGTTATTTGATTTTTTTTATCCTGCTTTGCCTTAACTGACTAATGTCGTAATCTATATAGCGTGACTCGTATAGTTTTACCGCGTGACTCCCGTCGTCATCCCGGCTCCACACTTGATGATAGGGGTCGCGTGACCCGCACCGCATCAAAACATTTTATTGCGCCTCAAAATACTAGGGGAGATGCCAATCCAGTCAAAAGTACCTAAGTATACAATTTCAGAACACTACTGCTTGCATAAAAAGGATTATAATTTGTGTATTAATAATGTATAATACCGTCTATTTATTCAAATGAATTTAGACATGATCGAAATTTACCCGTGGACAAAATAACATAGCTAAGTAGGTACAGTCGCCATCAGATATATCGGAGCAGACAAGTGACCAAATACTTCCTTAAAATTTCAATAAGTTCCATATACTACAAGTTATCATTAATATCAGAACATTCATTACTTCATAAATATCTGAGCAGATGTTAGTCAATAACTTCTATACACACAACTAACCAATAATATCTGAACACTCACTTGCCTGAATTTATTTACTGCCTGACACTTTCATGACAGTGATGACAATACTGAAAACTACAAAGCGTTACTAACTGCCAGCCTCATCTTTACTATATATATATATATATGTCGTGGTCGCATCGTAGAATTGCCCATTTCATAAAATGCTCGGCCATTTAATGATATGGTTGCATTTCATTAAATACTTCACTGTCCATTGGCCATATCATGATGTGCCCAGGCCAGATCAATGATAAGAAATCGTTTGACGATAGGGCCAGCTGGACGCACTGCTATTTCATGAAATAATCAATCTTAATCGATCATATCGTGGAATTGTTTCATTGACTACCGGTAGAGGCGCTGTAAGCGCCTAAGCGCTTTGTTTGTGTCAAGATGGCGGCCCTTGTAAGCGATTGCTACTTACATCAGTTGCGTTTTAGAACAACTGATGCTAAGTCTCTTTTTTAATGTTTTATTGTTTACGTGACTTTTATATGCTTGTACTAAAATACTTGCATTTTTAAACAAACAAAACAAAAATGATTTAAACAAAATTGTTCTGAGTTCTCATTAAATATTTTACAGTTACAGTATTTTCACGATATGGTCAAACGTGGGTGACCAAATCGTTAAACGTTTATCGTTTAATGATTTGGTTACCATTAGTTGGCCACTTCATGAAACGTGAACACTTCACGAAATGGTCAACCTTTTCATAAAATGATCAATTCAGCGATTTGGCCACGACATATGTCTATATATATATATATAGGTGTATATATATATATATATATATATATATATATATATATATATATATATATATATATATATATATATATTATATATTTATATTATATATATATATATTATATATCTATACTAATATTATAAAGCTGAAGAGTTTGTTTGTTTGTGTGTTTGTTTGTTTGTTTGAACGCGCTAATCTCAGAAACTACTGGCCCGATTTGAAAAATTATTTTTATGTTGGATAGTCCATTTATCGAGAAAGGCTTTAAGCTATATAACATAAAGATACGACTCACAAGACCACAGCAGCAATGAAAAATGTTGCGAAAACGGGAGAAAGATATTCCTTTTGGGAGCTTCCGCTGCGTACGCTGCGGAAACCGCTAAAGTTACACAAAAATCATGTATGACAAGATTGTTCAGCATTAAGAGTTCTATAATAAAGTCCGCGACAGCATAAGTCTATCTTTTATGGTTGACTTACTGCAACCTTTTTTATGTTAATAAATTTGTAAAAAAATAATGCATCATTTTTAGAGGTGTATTATACACACAGGTATTTATTCTTATCAAAATAAATAAACTTCATCATCACGAGCATTTCATTTAGAACAAAGTTGCCCTTTATATCATTTGATTCCAATAAATATCTTAGGAGCTATCACAGTTTTAACATAACTCCGCACCAAAATAATGTTTGCAGCTTAGTACAACGTGCGCTTGCGCTAATTATATTATAAAGCTGAGTTTGTTGGTTTGAACGCGCTTTCTCAGGAACTGCTGAACCGATTTGAAAAAATATTTCTGTGTTACATAGCTTATTTATTGAGAAAGGCTTTAGGATATAAAACTTCACGCTGCGACGGGAGGGGAGGGAGCAAACTCAAAACGCGCGGACGAAGTCGCGGGGGACCGCTAGTCTTACTATAATATAAACTATGAAAAGAGTTCCTATTATGAATAAGTATTTATGGTTAAGTTGGAAGCACTTCCTACTGCAATTTGCCTCGATTGCTCAGATATTAAAGACCGATTGCGTAGATACATTTGACGTTTTGAGTGTTCAGATAATTTTGGTTAGTTGTGTGTATAGAAGTTATTGACTAGTTTATGCTCAGATATTAATGAAGTAATGAATGTTCTAATATTAATGGTAACTTGTAGTGTATGGAACTTATTGACATTTCATACTGTTCAGAAGTATTTGGTCACCTTGTCTGCTCCAATATATCTGACGGCGACTGTACCTACCAACTAAATTTTAACTCAAATGAATATGTTAGTACTCGAACGTACTTATTAAAAGACGATTCTAATTGTACGGCATTTTTATAAGTCTTACTAAAAATAATTAAATATTCCCGAGAAAACCTTTAGTATGGTTACTAGTAGTATTATATTATCTGGTGTAGTGGTTAGCGCTCCTGTCATCTATGCCGCGGCGGTGGCAGGTTTGAATTCCGAGAGCGGCAAATGTTTATGTAATAAGCACGAACATTTTTAAGTCGTGGATATACTATGTTTGTAGGTACAGTCGCCATCAGATATATCGGAGCAGACAAAGTGACCAAATACATCTGAACAGTTTAAAATTTCAATAAGTTCCATACACTACAAGTTACCATTAATATCAGAACATTCGTTACTTCATAAATATCTGAGCAGATGTTTGTCAATAACTTCTATACACACAACTAACCAATAATATCTGAACACACACTTCTTCTTCTTCTTCTTTTATAATGGCTAATCAGTGTTTCCACTTTCGCCAATGTCAAGTGAGCATTTTTTTTTTAAATTTTAACTTATAATTATCTTAATTTAAACTTATATAATATATACAAAAGACGACACAAATTATTAAAAAAAATTGGATGAGTTACAACACAGATACGTATACACAAGAGAGGATTGATATATAGTAAGCAGTATGTGTAGAAAGCATGAAATTTAAAGTTGGATTTTGTTGCGCATTATAAATTTAGTTAATATTTCTAGAAAAGGTGAGTCAACTAAGCTGAGCAAGGAGTTAAAGTTACAGGGTTATTATGGATAATTATTTATGGTTAAGTTGGAAGCACTTCCTTCTGCAATTTGCCTCGATTGCTCAGATATTAAAGACCGACTGCGGTTGTTGAAAATGTGCTTCTCAAAAGCTACTACCTAGTTCGATGTTGTTCAATTTTAGTTGAAAGTATTTATAAAGATCTATATCATGTATTTTTTTCAAAATTTACACTCACTGAGTTTTAAAGTTAGAGAAGGGGGACGCCCATTTTACCACTTTGGAAGCGTCTATCTCTCAAACGTAAGACTTTTAGAAAAAAATGTTTTAGAACTTCAATGTCATTTTAAAAGACAGATCCGTAGACATACGCATAGGTTTGACTAAAGAACATTTTTTTGTTAATTACTTTTTTCTATCAGATACTATGAAAAAAGCCGCGGCAGCATCTCTGCGGCATATGCGGCATGGCCGCCGGCAAGGTCGCCGGCACATGCCACCGGGTGGTGTGTATATACCAAAACATCCGCTGTAGGTTTTTACAACTTCACGGGTTAGATATTTTTTGTTACAACTAGAGATGGGCGATGGGAAAATACCAATTGGGAAAATACCAGGTAAATACCCATTTTGAGTAAATATAGGGTAACTGGCTAGAGCAACATTTATTGTGTCAAAACTGATGGTTTCAAGGACTGATCACAAAATGAAGCGCCAAATTCAAAATATTCTCAGCTAAATAATTTGTATTTCAGAAACAGAATCTATTTAAATTTATTTTTGCTGTAAGTTCGGCCTTAATACAATTTCAAAGCGTGTTTGATTTGGTTGATGACTGGAAAATTTTGAATTAGTAGCAAAACTTATATTTACCCTTACTTTTGGTATTTACCGAGTATCTTTCCGCGTTTTTACCCATTTTGGATAATTACCGGGAAAATACCGGGTAGAATCCCATGACTATAGTACAACAAATCAAAAGTCATTGCAGTATGGTGGGGTTTTCCTCGATGAAATTCGTTGTAGATATTGCCCTTAAAGTTTTTACTTCATACCTACCAAAAAATTCTGTAGAATAGAGTAAGGAAGAGATATTTTATGAGACACTTTACTTGAGACAGCCATAGAACAGTATTGCTTGGTCTGTATAGTTTATTATTCTGGCTATATAGACCATATTCCGAAGCCGTAAAACTGGAATAAAATAGTAGGCAAATAAAAAAGTTTTAACAGCTGATTGTGAAACGTCAATGTCACATTGACAGTTTCTTTGTGTGTGCATTATCCCCGAATAACTTCGAATTTATTTTGAATCTTTTTAAAATAAAATGATATTAAAATATATTTGATGAAATTGATTACAATTTCAACATGACTATCGTCGAATATGTATCTGCATTATCCCAAAACCCCTACTTTGGGGCTGGTTTTGGATTATTTGGAGTGGGTGCCGGTGCGGCTATATTACGCAAAGGATTTCAGACTTCTATGATGCTATTCAGAAGGCACTGTATGATTACCCTGGAAGTTCCGTGTCGAGATAAGTCATACCAATGGCTACTACAGTGGATTACCCAAAAAGGAGCAAGAAAAACACAGCATTTAAGTGTAGAGACTTCATTCCTTCAAAAGGATAGTGGACAGATAAAAACTAAATATGACTTTATTCCGAGCGTTGGTCAACACTTTTTCAGGTATTAAAAGTCATAATAATAGAAAATAGGTACAACTTTGTCATCATAAACCAGTATCTGCTATGTTTAGATGTTTATGTAACAGTAAGAGGTGTTTGTTTTATTTGGTACATGCTTTTCAAGTGTTCTTATACTGTCATCAGATA
This sequence comes from Pyrausta purpuralis, assembly GCA_963924145.1. Classification (NCBI taxonomy): domain Eukaryota; kingdom Metazoa; phylum Arthropoda; class Insecta; order Lepidoptera; family Crambidae; genus Pyrausta; species Pyrausta purpuralis. The sequence goes on from OZ001642.1 coordinate 13,133,567, forward strand.
TAATGGAGCCTGGATCCGTGTAGATCGAACTCGTGAGCAACAGACCCTGGACTTGCACATGGGCATACCCTGGGAGACTGTTACTTTGACTTCATTTGGAAGAAATAAAGAACTTTATTATAATATTTTAGAAGAAGGTAAGAGGTATTCAATAGTTTGTTACATTATTTGCTAGTCTGTTTAAAGTAGGGATGCAAATAAAATGTGATACCTTTTTGCCGATACAATACCAATACAAACTAAAGTTAAATTAAGGTAAAATATATGACACACAAAATTTTGGTTAAATATTTTTAAATTCTATTAAAATATATATACAGTTACAGATTCTGATAAACACAAACTCATTACTTATGTTAAATAATGTATTTTATTTGGTATTAGAAAAATATAGCGCAATAGCTCATCATTTTTAAAGCCTGAATTATGAAAAGTATTATATTGGCAATAAAAATATGGCAAACTGAAAATATCGCCAATATGTATATTGATATTGGTATTGGATGCCACCCTAGTTTAAATCTAGTTTTGTGGATAGTTTACTCATTTGTTGCATAAAATTGTCTTATTGTTTGTAATCTTATGAGCTTTGTATTAATTTTCAGCTAGAACCATGGCTCTTAAACAACACGAAGGCATGACAGTGATGTATACAGCAATGGGGTCAGAGTGGCGAACATTAGGCCATCCCCGCCGCCGCCGACCCCTACACAGTGTTGTTCTCCGTAGTGGGTTAGCTGACAAAATCTTGGCTGACTGCTTAGACTTTATCAATAATCCACAGTGGTACACTGAAAGAGGAATTCCATACAGGAGAGGTATGCATGAAGCATTGATAAACAACATTATATACAATCATTAATACTTCAGGTGATTGTTATTAACATAATTTTGTTTACTCAGCCCAACAACATTCAAAATGATAGACATGTTATACACCAATATTAAAGCATTTTAAAGTGGCGCAAGGATTACTTTTTATACGAACGTATAGTTGTGTATTACGACACTAAGCGCTAATAGACACAAATGATGGGGCATGCCTATTGATAGAAAGAGATAAATATATAACATTTGTTACGTACTGATTGCTACTGAGCACTCATTGGCGCGAGCGCGTGATCTCGCTCTTTAGCCTAATGTCAGCCATTGCCAAATTATGTTATATAGTAAAGACTAAGCACATATTTTAAGTTTTAATACTTTTAAATGAAAAAACTATACTATTGAATGTAATGACATGTTTTTCTTGTAACTAACAGTTGCAGTGTACTTGGTACTACACCTAAATACACAGGAAGGCATTTTTACTAGAAAACGGGAAAGAATTTAAGGCACTGTCGGGACGTATAGTCATAAAGAGAGAGCGTACCCAACTGAATGCACTCCGGGCATTACCTGCCTTTCGTGTAGCTATTTTCGGGCGCATACGTCGTATTTATAATTTAAAAACATCTAAGACGCAGCCTTATTTGTTTGACAAGCTGAAATATTAGAAGATTCCTGAAAGAAATTATTTGGCTATAATGCAAGATTCCTAATACAAGCATAGTTTTCTGCAGTGGCTTCTTATTGTAATTAAAATAACTTTTAGCTAATGCACATTTATGTATCACAGGCTATTTGCTTCATGGTCCTCCTGGCTGTGGAAAATCATCCTTCATCACTGCATTAGCAGGTGAACTGGAGTACAATATCTGTGTACTAAACTTATCTGAAAGAGGGCTTACTGATGACAGACTGAATCATTTATTAAGGTAGGTTGAGTTTTAATTAGTATTTATCTGTAAATGGCACCTTATACATTTTTGAATTGGGGGAAATAAATACTCTATACTCTAATAAAGAAAGAATCTTTTGTATATTTATCACACTGAACTAGCAAGAATGGAATCAACCAAAAAAACCATGAATTTCGGTCCATCCGTTTTAGACCTTATACCTTATACTGATGTTACGACATCAAACAGCTATGCAGCAAATCAAAAATCATGTACACATAACACAACCATAAAAATATTTAAAATAAATTCATTCAAAAAATCAACCTTTTTTGTGTTCCCCTAATTGTGCCGGCGTGTAATCGTCAAACCTTACCTGAAACTGATGCGAGATCATTGTTGTATGTTTTCAGTGTAGCCCCTCAACAGTCAATAATACTACTAGAAGACATAGACGCCGCGTTTGCCTCGCGCGAAGACACTGCTCAGCAGAAGGCAGCGTACGAGGGACTTAACCGTGTTACTTTTAGCGGACTGCTCAACTGCTTGGACGGCGTGGCGTCCACCGAGGCGCGGATAGTGTTTATGACTACGAACTATTTGGAAAGGTATGTAGAAACGTTTTGTGAGAGAACACATCAGCAGGGTGTGATACGTTGGGTACCGACCATAGCGTGAATTAAAATGTGCTTTATTTCAATATTTAGAACCAAGCTTGTACTATTTGGTACCTCGCAAATTATATTTGGTACCTCCTCGGAAACTATGAAAATGTTACAATGAAATTGGTCGGTACAGAACGTACTCGTTTCGTACCGACCAGCAGTCAAAACTACAAATTCAAGTAAAATAAACAAATAAAGCTAATGTAGTTATTTAGTACCTCTTCAGTACCCTCCGATTTGAGAACAAAAATTAAAAAAAAACATGCGTAATTAAATAAATATTCTCATTTTAGGTTTTTCAGTACTACACAACAAATTCGTTTCACACTGAAGATCAGTGTCCTTTCGATGATTAATCATGTTTGAAGTCTTTTAAAATACCTGAATAGCACTTGCTGTCTTCATTACACAAAAATGGAACCAATAAAATTGTTTTATTGGATTATGGACAGTCATCAGGTGGATTATGTATGCACCTGATGACTGTTCAGGGCCGGATCCAGGATTTCATTTCGGTAGGGGCACAGCATTAGACCAGAAACTTGTTTTTTTTCTAGACCATGTTTTTTTTCAAGAGTATGAAATCCAAAACTTTTAAGACAGTTACCGTTTAAGATGAATTGTATTCTTAACAATTTCGGCCTATTTTTAACTCTACTATACTTTTCTGGTTGAGTGGTACCAAGACTTCATGAATATATTGGCAACATTCATTGACATTTACATCAACAAAAGGGAAATCCCCAAATCAATTACATTTGCACACGGAGAAATCCCCTTTAGGTTTATGTTATGTTTATTTGAACGTAGTAGTTGGCTTTGCGCAGTTGAGGTTTGTGACGGACGGAGAAAGTTCAATATCAAATTATTGAGTTTTTGTGCTGTTCGAGTGTTCTTTTCGAGTGTGATTGCCAACTAAAATACCACAGTATGCCAAAA